>CM036641.1:5416901-6033802 GCA_020746105.1 Trogon surrucura
AGCCCTAGGGACACAAACATCCCTGCAGGAAGCCAGAGAAATAAGGTTAAAATGCCTGGAAATGGGGAATGATGCTGTGCCAGGGTGCCTTCACCCCAGACTGGCAATACAAAATGTGAGAGTCCATCAGGGATGTCCACCCAGTGGATGGCTACCAGTGTGGGAAGAGGTGTCTTCCCTCGGCTCCAGAGATCCACAGCGTGGACCCAGAGGCCAGAATTTCTTGATGCCGTCAGCCCCGGTGGGCCCAAGCCTCCAGGCACACATCACAGCTCAATCCACCTTGGCATCTCCCTCGTGACAGCATCACCCACAGCTCATCAGGCTGCCTGAAGGCTTGTTTCCCTGCTCCCCAATACCCAGACACACACCCACACTGTTTTCCGAGTATAAACCTGCCATATTTGGGGTTCCAGCTAGAGGATCAACCAAAATCTTTGCCTGCCAAGCCAAACAGACTTGTCTTATCACATCGCTGGTCCCTGGGATGTTAGGAGCAGCCACAACATCACAGCAGCCTGGATGAGCTCACTGCCAAGCAGTCGCACGCCCCTCCTGGGGCTGCACCATGCAGAAGGAGCTGCTGGTTGGATCTCCGCAGCCTGCTCTGGCGATGAATCACAACCCACCTTTGGGAACAAACCACAGGCTTCCAGTAACGGCGACACTTCTTTCAGATCACTTGCCCAGTCCTCCTCATCTCGGAGGTGGGATGTGAGTAACCTCCACAGCGGCTCCACCAGGGACGGGTGCCGACAGCTTCCCCTTGGGCATCCCAGCATCTCCCACCATACTGGCACGCTGCAAGGGGAAGGGGGAGCAGGGGAGGGCTGGGGGTTGCAGGGAGGGTGGGTGGAAAGCACAGGAGCCTCACACACATCCTTCCCCTTCAGGGTCTGCCCTGGGTGTGGAGAAGACACTGCTCTTGTCCAAAGAAGGCAAAGGAGCGCGTGTCATCCGCTGTTGCTCAGAAAGGCAATTTTTTCTCACATCCTCCAAGTAGCATCCTTCACCCCAGCAGCAAATACAAATCCTTTGGGCACATAAAATTAATCTTGTTCTCAAGCCAGGCTTGATTTACAACTGGATCCTGACATGTTCAAGTGCTCTGTCGCTGCGTAAGCAGTGATTCTCAGAGACGACCACTCACCCGGTGCTCAGCCCCCTCATCCCAAGTGTGGGTGGGTGGGTGGGTTAAGCAGGGGGCTGGGGACACCCAGAGCATCTGATGCCTGATGGAAATGATAATTTAATTTGTGCCTATGGGGGAGTGCTGCCCTTTAACCCCAGGCAGACCCTTCATGCCCCAAAGTGAGCCGTGAAGCTGTAGGCAGCACCGAGTGCATCCAAGGATGCTGAGTGCCACCAGGGTGGCCAAGCTCTGGATGTGTCACCCTCTTGCTGCCAGGTGACAGTCCTGAGGGTGCACCCAGTGTCCCTGGTCAATGGTGACAAGTCACACTGAGCCATAGATTTGCACCTGGGAAGCTCCAGGGCTCCCTCCCAACTCCAACAGGTGTAGTCACAGCCCTCCAGGATCTTCCTTGGTCACTGGCTTCTCCATCCAGGACCCTGAGGTAGGAGGGAAATGATTTAACACTGCTGGCAATGGCTGCAAAGTCATGAAATGAGCTGCAGAATCTCAGAGCTGGGAGATGGGGAATGTGATGTTCTTGTCTTTTGGCTCCTGATTTCAGGCAGTAGAATTTTTTGAGCATTTCTCTGCAATGCAAAGCATGAGAAGTGCTGCTTCAAAAGAGTCAAAAAACAGAAGCTGAGGTTCTTCTGAACACCAGGACTTTGGGAAATAGGGCACACAGAGAGGAACAGCCCAGCCCCTAAGAGACGGGGCTAAGAGATGGGCTTGAAATTAGGAAAGCTGGCTAGATCGCTGATGGGCAGCGTGATGGGTTTGGTTTCGGTGTTAGCCCCTGTGCAGAAAAATCTACTGGACATTTTCAGCATCTATGAAGTTTTGCTGTTAAAAATCAGAAATCTGGTGGGCGAACATCTCCTTGGAGAGGAGTATGGGTCTGAGTCGGAGAGTGGGTCCCGCACTCCCCCATTGCACTGCTGAGCCCCTTCTAGTGCTGGGAGCAACCCCACTTCCAGCAGAAGACAATTTCTGCAGGGCAAGAAGGTTTCAGGAGGAGCCACTCAAAACCCCCACTCTCTGGGCAGGGCGCTGGAGGTGTTTCTCACCCACCATCATGATGGGGAGATCCACGTGCTTGGCCAGGGATCTCAGGTCATCTGCCCTCGCCACCCTGGGCCATCACCCTGCGGATGTGGCCACCTCGGAGGTTCTCAGACATCAGCCCTGCCCTGACTGTGGCAATTAGCTGGGAGCTGAATGCCCAGGTCTGGCTCAGCAGCTGATCCTGCGTGTCTCCGCATGCCACTGGGTGATTAGAGAAGTCAGGGCGATGTACTCACTCAAAGAAGAAGGGATAAAAGGCAGCTTTGGCCACCTTCCGTGTAAATCCAGGACTTTTCTGGGTAAAAGCAGGGTTTTTTTCCAACTACTTTTTTTTTGCTTCAATTTCTCTATGCATTGCATATTTTTGTTCTTTATGCAAAAGAGTCTCTTTGAAACGAGGACTCGGGAAGTCAGCCCCCAAAAGGGAGAAGGGAGAGGGAAGAAAGGAGGACGAAGAAAGAAGGCAGCTCTAAAACCCACTTAAAATGCCAAATCTGTCAAATGTGGGCCCTATGAGAAATCGAAATGAGACGGCAGATGTAAAATAACGCCCAGTGTGACTGGGCTCCGGGAGCCTGCGTGGCTCGTGCTCCATCCCACAAAACGCTGCCAGGAGGAGGATGCCTGGTGCCGTCTGCACCCCATCGAGACAGGTTGCCCAGTGCCGTTGCCTTTCCCTGCACGTCACCGCCACGCTCTGCGAACGCTGCTAAATCAAAGGACAGGTCGCTACCCAGAGGAGACCCTCGACCTCCGAGTCTGGGAAGCACCGGGAGCTGTTAAAAGGCATGAGTGGATCAGAGATCCCAACAAGAAGGGGAAAAAAGAGGGGTCTTGAGATGCTGTTGGCATCTCATCTGCACTTGACAGGACATTGAGCTCTGCTCCCTGGGTAAACGAGAGGCACAGCGCTGGAGATAGCATCTGCCGTTGAGAGGCATCAACCCAGCCACGAAGCAGGGCTGAGGTGGGTCTTTATCTCTCCAGTGCAGAAGAACTCTTCAGAAAAAGACATATCCTAAATTACAGCTGGAACAAGAGATTAGTATCAGCTGCCTTTTAATTTCTTGGTTTTTTACACTTCTGCTCGCTAACCTCACTCCTGTCAACAACCAAACTCACTCTCTTTAGGCTACAACTTGTTGTCATTATCCAGGATCCTCACAGCACAATTTGTAGCTGCAAAGGGAACATTCCCCTTCTTGCACTTAAACCAGTTCAAAGATTAGTACGTTCAAGGCTGAAAAATTGGCTGGAAGCTCAAAAAAATGAGGGAGGTTGTTTTCTCCACCCGTCTACATGAGAATTAGGAGTGCCAAGGAGATCTACTGTTTCTAAACCTCAGAGGACGTGGTAACCCAAAACAACCAGTTCAGCGTCTTCTGTCCAATGCACATTTCCCCTGATGAAAAGATCAATTTCAAATGCAAAAAGCAGTTGGATTAATTAATTTATTTTTTCTTGCTAATGAGTTGCCTGTATGCACTTTCAATTAGTGATAATCCTTTTGGAGATGCTGTTTCCTACAATAGTTGACTCCCAACTTCTGCCCAAACACAACTTGCCACAAAGCTTGAGTACAACCTGTGTTGTTCACCTCTCCACAACATCATAAAAAAGGGAGAAGTGAGGATCTGGGTGAGTGTGTGTCAAGCCACCAAGTTATTTATGTCGGGACGAATCTATCCAGTGCAGATCTATATATCTTGATCAACCAAATGAAATGCCAAATTGAAAGTGAAGGCTCCAGTTAACATCAAATGTTCCCTCGCTGCAGAGAATCAATCTTTTGCCAAGAAAACAAATAAAAAGTGCAAATGCAAAGCAAGCCTGAAGTTTGTTATTTAAACTCTGTTTCCACGTTCAGATTTAAAAGATTATTTATTCCCTTGAAGGGAATAAATAACCAATTGACCTTGTTGCCTGGGAGGAAGCAGCTCAGTATTTCCATCAGGGTAATGGAGAGAAAGAGCTGAAACCCAACCAGGAATTCCAGTGAAATGCATCAATTACACCCTCGGCACCTTCTTAGTTAATTACACCCTCTGCACCTTCTTAATTACTCCGGCAGTCAAATCCAGGCAAGGGGGAATATGAAGCCCAAGTAGCCTAGCCCGGAGAAGGATGCAGGGACTTGGTTTAGAAGTGGACCTGGTGGAGCTGGATAATGGTTGGACTTGATGATCTTGAAGGTCTTTTCCAACCATAACGATTCCGTGATTCTCTGAGCGGACAGGATTGAGTCCTCCCCAAGCACGAGCACCCTATGAAGCCTGTGAGGGACCCGGCACCCCCCTTCCCTGGTGCACAAGGGACGTGCAGCGCTGCCGGAGGTCCCTGGGCTGCTGGAGGCGGAGGAGCTTTGCCATGGACCTGTGGCCCTTCGGGCAGAGGGTAGCCCCAGGGAGCGTGGCCGTCTGCACGGCCGATGCTGTGAGCATCGTGGGTGTAAAAGCAGGATGGGGATGGCTGCTGGGATCAGAGCACCTCGAGCA
This sequence comes from Trogon surrucura, assembly GCA_020746105.1. Classification (NCBI taxonomy): domain Eukaryota; kingdom Metazoa; phylum Chordata; class Aves; order Trogoniformes; family Trogonidae; genus Trogon; species Trogon surrucura. Next base: position 5,421,597 of record CM036641.1, read on the forward strand.
AGCAGAGCTCTCCGAGCCTGTAAAGCCTCTGAGTCCCAGCAGTGCTGAACCTGGGGAACGATCTCCCTTAAAATCCCTTAAAATAAAGCCCTCTCGCCTGCACCCGAGCAGGCGTCCGCCTGGCTGGGCGCAGGCTTTGCCGTGTCCATCTGTGCCCTCAGGTCTCTCCCGGTCTCAGCCGCTCAGAGGTGCAGGTGAGCGGAGCCGTTTGCGCTCAGAAAAGTGCCTGTTTCGTGGGGGTTTTTTTTGCGTGTTACAAGGTTGAAGTCTCTGAACGTTGTTACCAGTGCACAAAAGAAATAACGCAATCAGTAAGAGCGTGCTAATGATGGCTAGGTCTGAGACAGCACTTCTCGGCGTCAGCCTCTCCGTGTTTTTGGAGAGTTTGTAGCACCATCCCCTCTGAACAGATGGGGAAACTGAGTCGCAGAGGGGGGCTGTGACAAGCCAAGTGAAGCAAGCTGAGCTGAGTGGAATGAGAAAGCATCCCTGGCACCAGGAGCTGGCACTTCCCTTATTTGATAGAAGCCAGGAAAAATCATCTGGATGCGGAGAAAGGAATGGCCCAGAGAAGGTAGATAAGCAGCCCCACCAGTGATGTCCCAGCTTTCTGTGCTCTGGCCCTCCTTTGAGGAGCGATGGAAGGATGTTATTGTCACCCCAGGCATGGCCTGGGACTGGGGGATGTCACCTCCCTGCCTCTGTGGCCTTGTGGTCCTGCACAAGCATCACCGGTACCCAGGACTCTGAGTGTGAGAGCACCTCGGCCAGTCTCGAGGACAGCATGGATGGGGGCTGGCAAGGAGAGCAAGGGACCGGGACTGGGAAATGAATCGTCTTTCCTTCTCCAGCTCTTATTTTGTGAACAGGGACTTTCGCTCTCAACAAAAATCCACCAAAGGCTGCAGCGGCTGCTGAAAGTTGTCCCTTGCTCAGTGCCGCAGCGAGAAAGCAAGGAAGGGAGGGGGGAAGGATGGAAAAAGGAACGAGAGATGGGGCAAGGGCTTATCAGTGCAGTGAAAGGCAAACCCAGATGCTGCAAAATTTTCCTGTGTCTGATCCTGCTCTGAGCTGCCCTACGTCACCAAAACCAGTCCTTCCTCCCCTGTTTGTCCCCCATCACCCATCCGGCCCTCAGCCCATCGACGACTGCTGCGTGTGCTCTGTTAGAAGGAGGTTCTCAGCCCCTTGGGCTTCTTTTATACTCTCTCGCATCACCAGTGATGTCTCCTTAACACCCAGATCTGCCCGTTCAGCCGCTCTCCGCGCCGAAAGGCGGCTCCGTGCCTGGCAGCAGGCTGCAGCGGGGCTGGGTGCTGGCAGAGCAGGGGGTGCTCAGCTCATTGCTATTCTGCAAGACACCCCACTGGCTGTGGGGCTTTTTTGTGGAGGCCTTGGAGAGCATCAATTGCTCTTTCTTGCAACTGGGCATCCCGCGCGAGAGCTGCGCGCCTGCCCCGGCAGCTGTGCAGCCGCGCTGCCAGGGAAGGCATCTCCCTGCCAGGAACCTGGACAGCCTCTGGAATGGCTGGTTTCCCATTTCCTGGACTTAAAAATTCAGGTGACCTTGGATGAGATGTGTCCCAGTAGGACAAGCTCCCTAGGGCTGCTCCTCCCAGCCCCTTGGCAGTCCACACGGTGGGTTCTCCCTGGCTCTCAGCTCCTGCCACCATCCCTGGTGCGTCTGGCAGGATCACTTTGAAAAATCATTAATTTATCTCCAGGATAAACCAATGCTGCTCTTATTAGCTCAGCTGTGCTGGCTGTCACTTCTCCGGGCACTGAGAAAGTGCTGTTGTCCCTAAGGGGATGAGTCTCTCAAGCTGTCCCCACTCCTCCCAGAAGCCTCTCACCTCCTTGGTCTCCTCCATGTCCCACTCTCTGCAGGGAGAACAACTCCCCATGATTCACACACAGGCTTCCCTCACACCCATGTGGGCAGGACCCTGCAGGGTTCTTCCTTGTCCTTCCTCCAGCCAGGGATTTTCTTCCAGCCCATCAGTTTCTTTCCACTCTGAAATGACTCCCCTGTGTGTCACCAAGAAACTCATCTCCCAGATCATTTCACCACGGTGCCTCCTCCACCTTTTCCTCCCTTTTCCATCCTTGTTTGTGTTGCAGTGACCTTTCTATCCCCCCTGCCTCCACGTCAGAATATAAACCCACCAATATGATGACTTTCTGAATTTCAGACCCCTCTTGACTCCCTCACGTCTGCTCCAACTGGTCCCACCAAAGCCCTTCTCCATGCCGACGCTCACCCCTTCGGATGGGTCGTTCCTCCCCACTTGTCGGGCTGATTTTGGGCATGGACATTTGGATGCAGCAACTCCATGGTCCCCACCAACAAGACTTTCCCCACCCCTTCCTTCTCTGTCTTGGAGGCTCAGGGATTTGTAGGTCCCATGCCACCCAGTTAAGTGGCTGCCACGTCCACTCAGAGCACATCCCCATGTCCAATATTTCCTTGTGTTTGGGCACAAGCTGCTTCAAGATGTCCTCAGCAGAAGATCTTGTTAAGCCTGGCCTCACTGGCTTCAAATTGAAGCTGTGGGTCAGGGGGTCCCTCCAGATTGCTTTGAAAGTGGAGTCTGGTGGGTTTTGTCCCCACTGTCTCCCATCCAAGCTCATGGCTAAAATCTCCTTTCTGGTCAACAGAGTCAACCCGGCACTTTTAAGACACAGTTAAGCTTATTTTAGCACTGTGAATGGTCTAGAGAAAACTGTGCTGTGACGCACCCTGAGGTGTAAAAGGAACTGAGGGTGGCTTGGCTGTCGGTGGCCACATGGCATGTGCCCAACCAGAGCAGGACAGAGGCCACATGCACATGCCAAGGGCTGGGCAATGGTGTGGAGACCAGCCAGTGGCTCCAGAGCTGATCTCTGGGAAACGGGTTGGCCTGAACCCACCTGCGCACCCAGCCCTGACTCCCTGAGTCACTTATTTCTGCTCCATCACCTGCTCTACTTGGCGTAGAGCGAAGGTGGGAGCATTTCTGCAAAGCCCGAGTGATGACGACACCTCCTGTTGATGGAGTCACATTCTTTCATCTCAGGGGTGGTGGAAGACCCAGGACCCCCCTGCATCAAAGGGCTCCTGCACTCCCTGAGCCAGCTCCAGCACCGGATGACTGCGGGTGACAGCACCCCTCATGCTGAGCTGGTCCTGACTCACTCCTGACAGGCTGCCCCCAGGGCCAGGCTGGGCTGGCGGGGTCCAGGCAGGCTGCATCAGCAGCTTTTGCTTTGGCAGAGCCTCCTTCTGTCGGGTGTTTCGCTTGTCTTATTGCCAGGAGCTGCAGAGGGTCCTTGGAAAGCACTGGGCACCGAGCCCTGATGTGCGTCACCATTACCTCCACCAACCCAGCACCCTGGGAAACACCCCAGTCACTCCAGGAAAGAGAAAATTATCTGCAAAGTGCTCGATGGTGCAAATGGAAGTGTGTGAGTCTGTCTTGGTGTTCTCAGGGGGGTTTGGGGCTCTGCTGCTCGACCACGGGGCTGAGGGACTATTGTACTGTGGGCACAGGACCGTCACTCACCTGCAGTGAGGGACCTCACCTTACTCCCTGCAGACACCTCCCTGCCCATCCCACCATGTTTGGGTGGCCCTGGCTGTTGGTGCTCCTCACCTTTTGCTCAGTGGGGACCTCCTGGTCAATTGATATTGCCATGGCATGAGGAAATGCCAGCTGGCTAGTGTCCCATCTGCACGCTTTGTAGAGTAGGTCCTCTTGGGTTGGTGGTACCCAACACACCTGACCCACTGTTAAGAAGGTGGCAGAGCCTTGCTGGGTTCCATCTGCCCATCTCCACCTAGTTTGATGTCTGTGCAGGATGAATTCACGAGCAGAAGACACCTCATTAAGGTGAGTGTCCCTACAGATGGGTCTCAGCCCCTTTTATCCTCTCAGTGGATGGAGATGCTGTCACTTTTCATTAGGACTGATTGCCCACAACAGGGACTTCTGGCAATCTTGACTCCAGGATCTGCAGATCAAGCATCTGCAGCCCAGGAGCACCACTGGGCCTGCTGGATAACCCTGAGTTACTCCTGCAGGGATCACCATTGCATGGGCTGGGATCATGGAGAAGCCTGGCTGCCAGGTGACCCGGGCACAGTTAAGATACGACACCAGCTGCACAGGCCATGAACAGAAAGGCCAAGTTGTCCCGACACATCTCAGCTTCCAGACCTAGCTACCGTGTCCCGACCTCCATCCCTGCGTGGTGGGGTCACCCTGAGCAAGCCACGGTGCTGCTCTGTGCCTCAGTTTCCCTTTTGGCAAACGTGTTGTTGCCCTTACTGGGAACATGCCTTCAAATTTACTGGTCAAGGGTTAACGTTTTAACCTGAAAATTGGTTTAACTGGGGGGGGGGGGGGGGGGGGGGGGGGGGGGGGGGGGAAGAAAATATTCCTGGAGAATATTGGGGTGTGGCAGTCAAACACCAGCAAGGAGCTGGCTTTCATTCACTGCCCTGCAGCAACACAGGCAGATGTCAATTCTGCTGAGGGGACAGATGTCGACTTGTGGCTAACGGGGTCAGGGTGAGACGACACCCTGGGCAGATTACCCTGCGAGGGCACCGCGTCCCACCCCCATCAGAGGTGCAGGAGAAGGGCTCAGGAAACCCACCGGGGGTCACTGGGCATCTCCCCCTGCCCTTTTAATCCAGAAAATTTAATAATCCTAAATATCAGCAAGGCTGGAGCATCCCTGCACAGGACTCGCTGCACTTCTCCCCCTCCCTCTGTGCTACCAAGAAGGGAACATCCCACGGGCAGACCCTTGTTGTGTCCCATGGAGGGGGACCCCCACAAATCCCTGAGATCTCAGGAGCTGGGGAATCGCTTCCAGCACACGCCGCTTCCCTCGGGCCAGCACGGCAGCGTCTGGAGCTTTTTCGAGTGACCTGGTTTTGCGTCTGTCGGGAAAAGTCTCGGCAGCAGCTGTGCCGGGCTCGATCCAGACGTCCCCTCACCGAGGGAAGAGCCCTCGCGGCTTTGATCTCTGACTTAGAAAATTACTCTGCGGATCACAGAGCCCTGCTGAAAACCGGCTCACTTGGGTATTTACCAGGTTCTCAAGACCAATATAACCTGCTGCTAAATCCCTTCCCGTTTCTGAGACTCGGAGTATTTTGGTGATACCAGAAAGGATGGAGTTCCCAGTTCTGGACCGGCACAGCTCGTCTGTGCATCCCAGGTCTGGTCTGAGCAGAGCTCGGTGTGAAATGCTCGCTCTGATTTAGCACCCACACGCTGAGCTGGTGCAGGGTGCTGGGAACTGCACCTTGGAAACAGCCCAAAGTCTCCATCAAACCTCTCTGGACTGTGATTTCTGCCTTTAATTCTCCATCTAAGGTTCAGGTCTGCCTTTTCCTTGGGAATGAAGGTCTCCACAGATCACCCTGGTTTGCTAAAAATATATCTGGTGGAGGGCAGCGAGGAAAGAAACAAAAGAGGCAGCTGCAAAGACCTGCCAGTCCTCAAAATTTCCCTGGTTTTCCTTGGAAATTCAAACTGCTTTCTCAGGGTCAGGGCCCATAAGGATAGATGGTGTCTTTTTGTTGACTAATGGAGGTTGAAAGAAGAGCTCCTGGGCATGAGAGCCCCCCTGCAGCTCCCGACCTCCTGCTCCCATCTCTGAGTCACCTGGATGCTTTTGAAATGTTTCCTCTTAATTTAAAAATAACGCTCAGAAGAGCCACAGTTTGGTTTATTCACTTGCCTGATGGACAGGATCGCTCATCACTGCCCTCTCCAGCTGCTGTTTCAGCCAGGCTGGCTAGCGACATCTCCAGACCCCTTTACCTCCCTTGAGGACCTGTGACACACATCACCTGGCCAGCAAATTGCCCTCAGATGGAGCATACGTTTTCTTTTCTTAATTTTATCCCATGGCTTTGAGTTGAAACTCTTGGGCCAGCCTGAAAAATTGCTTTTGCAACCTCCTTTCCATGGGTACATGTCCCCAGGGGACCAGTTCCTGCAGGCACTGGGACCACCACGCATCCCAGCCCGGTCCAAAACCTCCCCATCTCCATTCTGAACACATCTGCTGGGTGCCAGAGCCCAAATATCCAGGGAGGCTTCCAGAAATTTAATGCTGGGAGTGCTGGAAAGCTTTCCCATGGGCCCTTTGATGCTTGGGAATTTGAGCCAAAGCAGGGTCTCATCCCAAAGTCCTCCTCGTCCTCCCTGCCATGGCAGCGGGGTGCCCATTGATCTCCTGCCAAGGACCCTCCATGAAGGATCCAGGAGGAAAAGAGGGAAAATCATCTCGGATACATGCCCTGCTCTGCAACCCAGCTGGCTGAGGGTGACGAGACTTCCTAGGCTTCCTCGTGACCCAGCCCCAGCTGGCCCCACGCCTGCAGCCCTTGGAAAGCCTGGAGAGAAGGGGAAAGAGCACTGCAATCCCAGCAAGAGCCTCAGCTCAGGCAGGAGCCTGAAAAACACTGAGGTCAATGGGGAAAAGCTTCCTCCTTGCTGGGTCCACCCAAGAGCTCTCGGGGTACCTGCAAGTCCTCCTCACCTCCTGGCTTGCAGGTGTTGCAGTTCAGGGCCAAGGGATGCTCCTGCCATCCCTGAGCTGTTTTATCTCATGAGGCTGAGGAGAGGTAATTTCTGAACCATCGATGAACACCAATCCTGTCTGCAGAACCACCCACAGACCCTGCTTTACCCTGGGCTTTCCCCCTGTGGTGCCCAAGCCTCCTGCCCACCACTCCCCTCGCCACTTCCTAGCAATTTCCAGCCCGGTTTGGTCTAATCTCCATGGCTCTGCAGTCTCACGTGTGCATTTGAAAGTTCAGCAACACAAAATGCATCTTACCCTGGCAGGACACTGCTCAGGATGCCACAAGGTGGGAAGGGCAGGGCTGGGAGGGACAACCCAATGTTGGGGCCCAAGCCCAGAGAGTGAAGGTCCCTGGCGTGGAGTGAGAGATCCTCTGTACAAGGGCTCTTGCTACCAGCACCTTTCTCCAGTTTTTATCTTCCTGATACATGTTTCAAAGAGTTTGAGGAGGGAGATGGTGGTCCAAGTGATGTGGACATAGGCAGGACCCCCAGGGACACACCAAGATGGGACCAGGCTGCATCCGAGCACTCAAGGCTCTGGCACCGCGGTCCAGCGTGTCCCGAGGACACCAGCTCCTTCTGCCACGGTCCTCTACAAAAAACGCAGTGCAACATCTCAGAGCAGAGAACGGGGGCCTCTGAGTCAGCAGAGGCTGGAGCCAAAGGACCTACAACCCCCCCAAACATCCCGCCGGCACCGTCCCCCTCCGACATCCTGCCACCGCGGGGATGCCGAGGGGCTGGTTCCTGCCGGACTCCCCCCAGCTGGCTGCTTCCCCTCCCTTTGAACTTGTTTCATCTTCCCTGAGCGTGGCTGTGAGAGGGAAGTTTGGGCTGGGGGACCCCGCTGAGCCTGGCCAGGTGGGGGGACGACAGGATGGGGGTCCTGCCTTGCCGCTGTGTGGGGAGGAAGGATGCAAGAGGGGAGATGTGAGCGTTTCCAGCCGCATGAAGGCAGTGAACCTATTTTAGGTGTTTTCCAGCTGTTTAGCACGATTCCTGTGGAGGCCGGGGAGTGTTGTATGCTCTACTTCAGCCTGCTCAACCCAAGAGATGCTCTTGCTTCCCTCCGTAGATGAGAAAAAGCCCCTTGGGAGGAGGCAGCATCCTTCAGCCACGCGGGATGCTCCCCGGGCAGTTGGAGCAGAGGGAGAGGGTTTGGGGGGATATCCCAGTCCCCCAGTCATCCTGGGTGTGCACAGGGTTTACCTCTGAGAGCAGGAGGAAGGAGATGGCAACTCAAAGCCATGCAAGACCCCTCTACATCCCGCAAAATCTGCCTCCACCTTGCACGAGTGGCCCACGCTCCTCCGTGTTGCTGCATCCAGGGGAGCGAGGAGGATGCCCGAGTCGGAGCATCAGATGCTGCCTGGGCACCTCCTGCTGTCATCCCAGGACACACTATAAACATCTCTGGGCACTATTTGCTCCAGCAAACACCCACCCCTGGGGCTGCAGAACTGATCCCCACCAAGAGCTCGCTCTCTGGGTGGGTCCATGTGCAGCAGACGGGTCCATATGTTTGCTGAAAGAAGGAGCAAACCTGTAGGCTGTCTCCCCAAGCTCACAGACCTCAGGGCCAGTGGGTATGTGGGCAGCTGGAGCTGGGCTGTGATGCACCGTGTTCCCCCCCTCCCTGCCAAGCTGCGCTCCCAGTCCCGACTCTGCCTGTTTAAACAGAAAGCCTGGGAATGTGATGATTTTACTTCTCCTTCAGACAACTCTTCCCAGCCGTTGGCTTCTCACCCCAACTGGCAACAGGGATGTGGAAACGCCTTCATGTGGCCCGAAGTGCAAGCGGTGACTCGCTGGGGACCCCCAGAGCAGAGATAGCATTTGTGAGGTGGTCGGCACGAGGCCTCAGCAGTGATGCACAGAGCCTCTCCTTGCTGCTCTCAGTCCCTGTCGGTTGCCTCTAGGAAATGCCTTTCCCTTCCCTTCCCTTCCCCTCTCCCCGAGCACTGGCAGAGCCAGGGCTGCCTGTGAGCGGATAGCGGGGCCGGGGACGCGTGGGATCTCCACGCACGACAGCCCACAAGACCCCCTCGGCCACGCCAGGCCATGTGTGGGTCACGCTGGCGAGCATCCACCCCGTGCCAGGCTTATCGGGGAATTTCCTTGGCACAGGAGTGGGCTGCGGCGCGCGTGCTGTCTGCTGACCCTGTCCCCTCCGTGCCTGGTGCAGGATGTCCCCACTCCACGTCCTGGCTGCCCTAAGGATGTGGCCGAGGCAGAGATCCCCCTGACACTGCTCTTCCCAGTCTCTGTGGGATGCTGTCACTGCCCAGCACTGGATGCCAACGCTGCCCGCGGACTTTAGCAGCTCTCCCTGAGATCTCCCAGGCACGAGTGGCCACACACGTCTCGCCAGGGCCCCGAGTCCTGCCAAGCCATCGCAGGGTTTTGGCACCCAGCACCCATTTGCACAGCACTGGGTTCGGTGTCGCAGTGAGGAGTGACACCACAAAGCCGCAATTCGAGCCGTCAGCACTGTAAAAACGTTCCTGGTACCATCTTTTAGCATCTAGCAACAGGTTGGGAGAAACCTGAGGCATTTTAGGTTCGGGGAATATTCTTTAGTGGCATTTTCTTCCCTATTGGCGATCTCCAACGTTGCTTTGCTGCTGCTGTGTCTAGGGCACAAAATCACCTAAAATCACAGCATTTGCCAACTGCTGGGAATTCACACCAGGTAAAGAAGGAAACATCTAAGCACAGGTGAACAAGAGAGTCAGAGAGGCTGAAATGTTCTTGCTGAGGCTATGAAGCCTTTAATTATTAAAGTAGGCTACAGAAAGTCAGGGGAAAATCTCATGATGCTGAGTGCCCAGGTCACATAACGGGACGACACAATTCTGGGTTGACACTGCATGCAGAGAAAAACTCACGCGGCACAGGGGGCTCTGACTTAATACTGCTCCTAGAAAACTCCTGGGCTTGGGGCAGAAATCTCCCGGGAAAAGCCCATGTGATGCTCAGAGGCAGCAAGAGAGGAAAGAAAAAAGCCTGGGTTTGTTAGAGAAATGCTAGGCAGTGTTGCTATGTATAAAGCCGCAGTACTCCCACACCTGAACCCATCCCCGCCGCGCAGGGGATGCGGCAGGACCAAAAAAGCACCGAGAGACCAATGACAGGGTGAGAATCACTTCGGTTACACCGTCGGGCTGGAAGACGAGGATTTTTCAGGCTGGGAGGAAGTCGGGAACAGCCTGCAAAATCATGTGTGGCGGAGAGGGGGTGGGCAGCGACTGCTTTTTTATCCTGTGCTCCCCCCTCCTCTGCCTTACGCTCCTTCACTGAGCTGCCTCTGCTGGCCATGGCTGCAGGAAAAGCCCCAAAGCACCAGATCTCTGGCCTGACCTAGCGGATCTGGGGACACGAGCACTCCAGAGCAGCCTGTTGATCCAGATTCCAGTGCCTCCTATCGCTGTGTCCCTGTATGGGGAAGTGATTCCTGCCCCGGGAAGGGTCCTACACCCGTTGGGGTCTAGGCAACACCTAAACAGGAAGGAGATGGGTCCCTTTGGGGGGATTCTTTGTGCTGATGAAGGATCGTGGACCCCTCCAGCAAAAGGGCTGAAGCCTGCGTCTGAACTGCAAATAGTGAGGAGGGAGCCAGCCACGAAGCAGTTAAATATCTCCTCCCGAAGCCACAGAGTTTAAATACAATTTGTCCCCTTCATTTATGCCCCACGGTACTTGTTTTGAGAACAGATATAGACCATGAGAAGGGGAAAATCAGGGAGAGTAGCCATTTGCGGGGCAGCCCCACAGACCAAGCTCTCTCCTGGGTGAGCCTGTCCCCATGAGTCATGCCAGGCTGTCACCTCTGGTCCCTCAAAACCCTCAAGCTGTGTCCCACACGTCCATGAGCAAGAAGCTTATAACTCCCTGAGCTCCTGGGTTCCCCATGGCAAGGGAACACCTGGGCTGAAGACAAATCTACCATCCCCTTTCCACTCCCTGAAGCACCCTGCCAGTGCTCTCCGGGGTGCAGTGGGACACAGTTTGCCCCGATCACAGAGACCCTGAGAGGGGCTGCCCTGCCCTGTCACCCCTGCGTGATGCAATCTCTGCCTGAACACACAGCACCCTCCTGGACCCCCAAGTGAAGCTGCCAGAGGCTCCAGGACCCCCTACAGCCCAGTCTGCCCTGACTGCTGCTGTGGTCAGATGTGCCCGGAGCCAGCAGCATGGACGAAGACCTTTCTCCCAGTGCTTCTCCAAGAGTTTGGGGCATCCTCACTCCCTTTTAACCCCTGCATCCACTCCCTTTTAACCCCAGCAGCCACCGTGGAGCTTGTCCCAACCATTTCCCTACCTGACAGGGATCTTCACCCGCAGGTATCGATCCACGGCGATGGCCAGGAGCGCCAGGATGGAGCTCTCGGTGAGGATGAGAACCGGACAAGCCACCATCAGGCAGCTGTAGAACTCTGTCTGTGGTCCAATGTTGATGATGATGGCCAGGGGGATGACCAGGGCCCCCACGGCCACATCGGCCACCGCCAGCGAGACGATGAAGCAGAACGTGGCGTCCCGCAGCGCCTGGTTCATCTTGACGGCCCAAATCACCAGGATATTCCCCGGCACCGACACCAAAGCGATGAGGACTTCAATGGAGATGTAGGCAGCCTGGAAGGCTGAGACGGGGTGTGCCATGATGCTCCGATGTCCCCCCGCCTCAGGCTGGGCTCCCTGGGTCACCTGCAAACGCACGGGGAGGCGGCGGGTGAGCAACTGGCCCCGCTCGCTGCGCTGCCAGCAGGGCTGGAGCCTGTGCAAGGAGGGGGGCGCGGGGAGGAAGAAAAATATCCCCTCTCCCGTCTGTGCCGTCCCCTGTGGCTCCGGCCCCCCCCCTCCCAGCCCCCGGGAGTTCATCCCGCACCCACCTCCATCCCGCTTCGCCACCGCTGCGGGAGCTGCGGAGAGTCCGCTGAGCCCCGGAGAAAGCGGCGGAGCCCCCCTCCGCCCCTCGGGGTGGTCTGCCGGAGCTCCCCGGGGCCGGTGCAAGCGGAGAGGAGCTTCTGCTCCCCCCCTCCCGCTCCGTCTTCTCCTTCCCTCGGTTGTTTCCTCCCACCGCCCTCGCCCCGGCAGCAGCCGCCCACCCGCCTCACCTTGTCCTGCCGAGCAAGGGCTCGGTTTGGGGTGCAAACGGCAAAAACTCTTCGCCCTCAGGGGGGCATGCTGGGGGCGGGGGGGGGGATGCTCGGGGCGGTGGGTACTGGGCTGCGGGGGCTGCGCTGAGTCGCCGGTGCCCGGCACCGTTCGGCTCCCGCAGACTCTGGCAGCTCCCAGCCGGAGCTGGAACATCACATGGTGCAGCCTTGCAGCCGTTTAAAGAGCGACTGACCCGATTTGGGGCTTCGCGGAGTCCGGGAAAAACCGTGGGGGGAGAGGGGAGGGGAGGGCAGGGCAGCCGCGCCGGGGGGGCTGGACGGGGTGGGGGGCCGGCAGAGCCAGTGCTAGCCCCGAACTGCCAGCACGGGTCGGGTCCCGGTTTTAAATCCCCCAAACCGGTTTTTGAAGTCGGGTGTGAGCAGAAGGAGCCGGGGAGGGGACGCAGAGCCTGAGCTCGGGGTGAGGGAGGACCCGGCACATCCCCCGGGGCACGGTGGGGCTGCTCCGGGCTCAGCCCCGGGATGGAACCGGCACCCCCAGGCAGAGCCGAACCGACCCAAAGAGCTGGGGTCCTCGCTGGGCTCTGGCTGACCCCAAATCACTGCTGGGATGGGTTGGGAATGATCCCCAAAATCTCCCTTCATCCTCTGAACTGCACCCCTGGGTGGGGCTGCACCCTATGTTGGGGAGGCAGCAGCCCTTGCATGGTGGGGGGGGCTGTGTCGGTGGAAAACAGAGCTGCAGTGCCCCCAAACCAGTGCTGAGGGCGGACTGGGCACTAGTCACAGGTGGTAGAAATTTTCCCCCAGAGGCAATGGATTTGGGGAGTCTGTCTGACTGATGGAGCTTGAACCAAGCTCTCCAGGACACCCCCATGTGTTGACCAGGCACCTGCAAGGCTCATCCTGCACAAGTCGCTGCCCAGGAGCAGATCTGGTTTATCCGAGTGCTGCAGGAACCAAGATCTGGGGCAAGGGGACTCTCCTAAATCCCACTCGCACCACTCTCCATCCTTTCTTCTGGTGACACTTGGGGCTGGAGTTGTCCCCTCCTGCTCTCCTCTGTCCCATCCGAAATTGCACGCTCAGAAGAAGGGATGGGAACAGCTGTGGGACCATCACAAACCTGCTGGGCTTCTCCACCAACTGGTGGCCCATAGGCTTCCCTCTCCTCTCCTTCACACAGTGGCCAGGGGTTCAAGCATCTGACTGGCGACCTTGGCAACGTGCCACCCCCTGCCAGTGGGCTGTGTCGGCAGCGGGGCCAGGAGAGCTTCTCTGTGTTGGAGCGATCTGTTTGCTCTGCAGAGAGAAAAATAAACGGAGGATGGCGGGCTCATGTAAACACTGTGCTATTTATGGGAGGCGTCTGAAGAGCATCTCGCTGCGCATCTCCTCAGACGTCCTCCACGGCGGCGAGGGAGCTGTTACCCCACTATAGGGCTGAATTTGTAAAGCTGGAGGGGATGAGTAGGGTAGGGGTGCTCAGGGCAGGGTACTGGGAGCTGAAAAGACATCCCCAGAGAGCCCCAAAACCCTTCTCCCACCGGCGTCCCAGGGTGAGTGTCCTTGCAATCAACCTCTGGCTGGGAGCAGAGCAGGAAAACCGGCGGGTTCCTCACGGGAGTGCAATGCGGAAGCAAACGCAGGCAGGTCCCGGCCTAATTGTATGCAAATCTCCCAAACACGGTGATGAAAAAAACACTCCTTTTCCTTAGTGGTTTTGCAGTTCGTTCTCCCTCCCTGGACTCGTGCCCCGATTTTAGCAGCACCCCTTAGAAAAACCAAACACCCCAGGTTCTTGCAAACATGAGCCACTTGGCTGGGAGTCTGTAAAAATGGGAGTGTGAGCTCTCCCACCAGCCCAAGCAAACCATGACAGGGCTTTGGCAAAGCCTGCGAAGGCTGAACGAGCAAATGTGGTTGCTGATTTTTGCAGGTGGCTGAGCTGAGCCTGTTCCCGACGGATGCAGCATCATCCGCTCGTCCTCCCGGACACCAGCCCAGGGCTCGTGTCGGGTGAGTGTTGGAGATTGCTTACAAACCCATGAAAGGTAATTTTCTGGTGAACGTCAAGCACTCAATAAGGTTATTCAGGTCCTCCAAGCTCTTGCTGGGGTTTGGAGAGAGAAAATAGCCAGAGACCTGCAATGGGTTGTGACGATCCCCCAAAGTGCCGGGGGATGCTGTTTGCACCAGCACCGGGGGCGAGGTGGGGTGAAGGAAGGCAAAGAGGGAGTGTGGTGTGGCTTCAGTATTCCTGCACCAGCTTTTCCACCTCGCCGCCTCGCGTGAGATGGGTGCAGGACCCAACCTTGGCCATGGCAGGAGGGAACGGTTGGTGTCCGGCTCCGCGCCAGCGTGATGCGCCGGCGGGTTTGGCGTGTCGGGGCCGGCTGAGCCAGCGTGCCCGGCTGACGAGGCCAAACCCTGACTGAACACCCCCAGGGCTCGGCAGCAGCCAAGAAATTCTTTTCAAGGAGACAAGCCAGGGCGTGGGCCCACCTGTCTTTCTTCAGCCTTGCTTGGAGGTTTTGAGCTTTTACCCCCTGCCTCAATTTACCTACGTGAAGAGCAGCTCCGTGCTGCCATCCCAGGTGCTCAGGACAGAAGAGGGTGAGGGTTTCACCACCTCTTCCATCAACGGGGACCATCCCACAGCCATTCTGGTCATGGGAAGGGGCCCCTTAATTAGGAAAGTTAATCAGAAGCGCGGCCGGTGCCAGCAGCACGGAGCTGTGGCCTTGGAGGGCTGACATCTCCGCCAGAAATTAATTAGGACGAGTGACCCCCTGAATGCCACGGTCTGGTGGGTCTGGACAAGATGGCACAAGGCAAAAAAAAAGAAGGAGCAAACAAAGGGAAACCCCGGAGCTTTTCCAAAGATGCCTCCACCGCACTGAGATGCCGCGGAGTGTTGCTCGCCCCGTAGCTCCAGCCCTGGGGCCACCAGCCCGTGCACACGGGGTGACACAGAGCAGGATAGCACTGGGGACACGGGGCTGCTCCGTGACTTCTGCTCGGTTTCTCTCCTGTTTAACGAGACACACGGCCCTCAGGGAAGCTGTTCGGAGAGCAAGGAGCATCGCGCTTCTGCGGGGTGATGCATCCCCGTCTGGGCTTTGCAGCAGATACTCAGCAGCAGTGACACGACTAGGGAAGAAAAAAACAAAAAAAGGAATCCGGGAGATAATTTAAACCAGCAAATCCTGGAGGGTAGATGAAGGAACAGCTGCTTCCCCGTGGACTGGCCCTTTCCACCCAATGCATCTCAGCCCTGCCACCCAGAGCAGGGTTTGAAGAGGGTCAGCAGTGTTGCCAGCACCCCGAGGGGGAAACTGAGTCACGGATGGCGCCTGGGGATGCTCAGCAAGCGAGTGCTGGTGTGAGGACATGCCCCAGCTCTCCTCCAGCCCAGGTAGATGCCATGTCTTGAGGCTGCAGGCTCCCACACAGCAACCGAAGGGGGCAAACCCCATGGGGTGCCCTGCCAGATGCCAGCCAGATGTTGCCCACAGGCAGCTGGGTGGCGGCCAAACCTGGTGCTCGACAGAGCAGGATGCTAACGGGCTCCTGCGCTTCCCCGGTGGAGAGGAACTGCTGAGACATCACTTGGCGGAAGAGAAATCACGTTCAAAAACCGGCGAGCTGCCCGCCACCGCCGTCCTTGGCACAGCGGGCGGGGTAGAGCAGAGGTCTGCCCCCATCTCCGGCTCTGCGGCACGCCCGGGATCGCAGCGGGGTGCTGGCGGCCACCCCCACGCCCTGATCCAGACACTTTGCTACATCTTCCTCACCACGCACAGGGTTTATTTTAATCCCGAGGGAGCCCCAGCAGCGTTATCGAGCCAGGCTGCCAGCCAAGAGCTATTCCTGCCCCTCGCTTCCAGCGGGCTCGGAGACACAGAAGGGGGGTTAAACCTTCCTATTTCTGCAAATCAGGATGGTTAAAACCCTTTGCCCCACTCCATGGCCACCCCTTAAACAAACCCAGTATGTGTTTAACCTCTTTTTTTTATTTGAAGTAGCCCATGGAAAGGCAGGATGGTGCTTGCCACCTCCAGCCCTGTGGGCACCGAGCCGTGCCCATGGGGAGGGAGGAGGGAGGGAGGCTGGTGGTGTGAGTGCTCCGAAGCACGCAGCAGCGATGACAGATCTTTCTGGGGCAAAGATTCGTGTGAAACAGCGACTTCCCAGGAAAGGAAAAGAAAAAAAAAAAAAAAAAGGGGGAGGAAAATGTTAAAGGAAAAATGTGGCTTCTGCAAGTCCTGATTTGCTACCAGAGATGAATCAGGGGAACTTTTTCCCTTGATGGATCTCCAAGGTTGTATAATCATTTTCTGATTGACTTTTGGGGAAATATTGGGGAGGGGATGAAGAGCTGAGTGGGTGCTCTGCATGGAAGACCCCGACCCCAGACCTGGGGCTGCAGTGACCTGGAACCATCTGCTCTTCCCCTCTCCATGCTCCATAGGGGTCGTAGAAGATGAGGATTTGGGGAACAGGAGAAAGCAGGGAATGAAGGAGTGACAGCGATGGCGGGGGACTGGGTTGGGGAGAGGCTGGAGAGGTGCCCCTCGCATGGGGATTGAAGGAAAACAACGTCCCCGTGGCTGCTGTTCCCGGAGTTTGCATTTCTCACTTTGGAGACACGTCCCATATTGCTGTTTTATAATTCTCTGCTTTCAGCTTCCTGCTGTCACTTACTGCATCTCTCTCCGCTGGCTAGGCAGCTCTCAACTCAAGTGATAGGGTTTTTTTTTTTCCCCGACTCAAACACTTACAGACCGTAAGCACATCCAACACAAAAGCTTTTCTTACAGTCGCCTCCTGCTACTTCCAGCCAGGCACTCCGCTGCTGCCTGAATCACCTCCTTCTGACCCAGCTCAACCGAAACGTTTGATTTCCAGAAATTAAGTCAGGGCAGAAATTCACTGGGCAGGTCCCCTAGATCACAAGAAAATCTGTCTAAACCCTTCCCACGTGCCTAAACCTACAGATTCCTACTGAAGATGTGGAAAATTCCTTATCAGCAGAGGGGAGCCACCTCCTGTCCTGTTCCTCCCTTTCCAGACAGGATCCTGGAGCACAAACATCACCCAAATCATTGCGGTGATGGCAAAAACAGCCTCTGGTCCCCGGGGGATGGCTTCTCCAGGACGGTGACGCTGCAGCGGGACACGTGACATTTTGCTTTGCACAGAGCAACCCTGGGATGCTCGGTGATGGTTCCCACAGCTGGCTGCCTTCCTTGGGGACACGGGACCAGAAGTCCCCCAGCATGAGCTCGGCATGCTTCAGCCTCGACAGACATGGAGGCTGCTTCTCCTGCCTTCCCTCCCTTTGCTCCAGCGGGTGGGGAGGGTTTGGGGTGCAGGACCCAGCTCGCCCAGCCTCTCCCCTGGATGAATTCGTGCCCTGGGAGGAGGTGACTGGGTGCAGCGATGTTCCGGGGATGCTGGGTGCCTCCAGGGTTGAAGGGGGATGGAGAAATGGGGACCAATCTGTGGAGGGTGTCAGCTGGGTGGCTGCAGCTTTTGGGGTCCCCAGATGCTCTCCTAGCTCTAGTGGGGGAGAGAGCAGAAAAAGGGCAAGGGACGATGCAGTCATCCCCTCACTGGGAAGGGCTGGGGGTGGGGATGGACTGGGAGAGCATCAAGCTGAAGGGCAGAGCCCTCAGACAGGAGTTGTGAAGGCAGCTGGGTGCGTAACCCCCAAATTCCTCTCCTTTCCCCCAGGAGCAGCCCTTTCCCGTGAAACGCTCTGGCCGAAGCGGTGTTTGCCGTCTGCGTCCTCCATCCAGGGTGGAGATGTGGGGATGGAGCAGAGGAAGGATCTCTCTGTGTCTCCATCCCTCGCGTTTTCCTGCGGGGATGAGAGGGGATGAAACCCCACGTCGTGCCTGCTCACCCCTCCCAAAATATCATCCCCTGGGGTCAAAGGGGAGCTGCAACCCAGCACAACCACTGCAAAAGAAAAATCCAGATACAGCCCCAGCTGCGTCTCAGGGTCATGGGGATGAGGGACCCAGGGGCAACTGGGACTCCCAGTTTCAACCCTCTAGATAAGTGCTTTTGGTAAGGAAGGGGCTCACATGGATGTTGGTGGCCGAACGATGTGACCGTCCTCACCCCCAGACTTTTCACTTCCCCAAACCAATTAAATCCATGGGGCCAAAGGGACCCGATGTGACACAGACACTGGATGAGAGCATCCTGCGAGGGACAGAGGACTCAACTCCCATGGGACAAATATAAGGGGGCTGGGGGGAACCCTCAAAGCACATTCCTGTCCCTCTCCGTGGGGTGAAAACCGAGCTGCTCCCCAGGAGAGCCTCAAGGGCAAGCGTGGCTGCTGGAGCTGAAGCCAAAAATCCCTTCCCCAGGACGATTTCACCTTCAGCCCAGAACAAAAATGCAAAAAGAAAAGGGTTTCCGGGAAGACCCCCCACTTCCCCGCAGCCTCCCCTCCCCGGGTTGGGATGTTTTGGCCCAAAAGATGAACGAAGGGACTGGGAAGGGGGGGGAGAGGTGGGTCAGGAACTGGAGGAAGCCAAACCCTGGGAGCTATTTTCAGCCCTCGGGCAGGAAAAGCACCTGCTGGGGTCATTACACGGCGGGAAAAAACAAACACCGAGATTTTTCTCCCCGGGGGGTGGGAAATGAATTGTCGGGCTCATCCCTGGTGATGGATGCGAGGGGATCCCCTCGGGGGTTTGCAGACTTTTCCGCCCATCCCATCTTCAGCCCCCGGGCAAAGGGCTGGATCCGACCCCGGATCCTGCACAGGGAGCTAGCGGGGTTTTCTTCCTCCCCTCCCCGGAAAAAAAAAATAAAAACACACAGGGAAAAAAAAAAGCCAAACCGGGGGAGGGATTCAAAGGAGTTGGAGATGCTTTTCTCGGTCTCTGGCTTGCGGTGGGGATGCCGGACTCCGCGGGCGGATCCCCGGGCTGCTGGTGCCCTCTGGAGGCGGCTGCTGGGGCCGGCGGTCCCCGGTCCTCGCCCCTGGTCCCATGGGACCACCCGGCCAAGGAAGGGTAGAGAGAGTGGAAGGGGTATTATCCTCGGCCACAACCTGAAAAGTTACGTTTCGAGGCTTTTTTTTTTTTTTTTTCCCCCCTCAAAGGCAGCCAAGCATTGCATTTTCTTCGGGCTACAAGGAGATCAACACCCTGCGCTGGGGTGTGGGGAGGAAAAACATCTCCCCCATTTCTGTTCCCTACGCCAAACCCCACCAACCTTCTTCACCATCCTCCCGGCTCTCATCCCATCCAGATGCAGGCCAGCTGCAGCAGCTCGTTGGGTGCAGAAAACCTCTGAGGTGGGTGGCCCTGGGGAGTTCCATGGGTTACGAGTGGCCACGGGTCTCGTCGGAATTATCCTCCTGCCCCTTGACCAGTCCCAACAGCACATGCTGGAGCACCCAACAGCTGAGCATGCGAGCAGGAGTTGGAGTGTTGCTGAGTCACAGACCCCCCCTCCTCAACGATGCTGAACATTTCAGAGAGAGGGGAAATCCAACCCGGGGTGGGGGGACACCAAGGCTGGATGTTCATAGGGTGGGCTGAGCCGGTCTCTCCCCACGGCGGGAATTTGCAGGGTGAGGCCCCTCCGGAAGGACTGGGTGCCCCTCCCTGGGGACAGATTTGTCCGGCATTGCCACTGGCATGTCATGGGGAGGGTCTACCATCCCTTCTCCTCTTGGGAATCCCACCCTTAAAGCCACGAAATCCCCTCCACCCTCCCTCGCCGGCAGGCAGAGTTACTGCAGGGCGCCCTACATGGTGTGGGGGTCACCCCTCCTTGGCCCCACGTTTGCTGGACCCAGTTTATGTCCTGAAATCTCCACATCAGCATCACTGACTCCTTCCCCCCAGACCTTGATCCTGCACCATGAGCCCCCAGTTGGGCTGCATGAGTCCCACAGGGGGACAAGGTGATGGTGACCCACCCATGAGACCTGGCTCCTTCCCAGCCTCTTCTGTGGTCCCTGCATGGCTCCAGATGTCCCATCTCAGGCCTGTCCCCTGCCAAGGGACACCTCTGTCCCTGGGCCATGAGCCATCCCTCTGGCCCAGCCAGCTGTCCCTCTCGGGGGGTCGGATAGCCACCATATGTCGCTGCTGAATCCTTCACATTCATGGGTCTTCCTCCAAACACCCACCTGTCCTCCAGCCCGCCCCAGCCAGACTCTCCAGCCCTGGGGAAAACAGCCCCTTGTTGACAACCGGAGTCCTCCCGTCCTCCCCGACACGTGGGGACAGCCCAACCGGTGCCACCACACAGGGGTTGAAGAAGCAGCCTCTTTTGTGCCAGGAATGCGCCTGGCATGGGGTGACTCTGAGTGGGAGAGCCCACGGTGGGGTCCTGCTGGGTCAGTCCCTCCTCCAGCTGCAATTTGGGGCTGGGGGTTAGGAAGGGGAAGGGCCACGTCGAAGCCGTGGAGTCATGGAGCAAGGGAGGACATGGAGGGTGACAAACGCAAGAGGTTTAGTGCTGGGGTTGGGCAGAGCATCACACAGTGAGTGTAGGCAAGCAGGGGAGTCAGGGCACCCAGGGAGCCAGCTGACTGGTGTGTCGGGGCACCTGGTTTGGTCCCCAGGCTGGGATTCAGTGGGCTGGTGGCCACTCACCCACCAGCACGTCTCCATTGATACTCCCCGCTTCCATCCCAGATTAAACCTGGAACAATAATTGATGACCAGAAGACAACCGTTCTCCAGCCAGACTTTATGCCTCCGTCATTATCCCTGATTTCCTGGTGGGGAAACTGAGGCATGGAGGCTGGCACCTGAAGCTGTGGACATGAGAGGTTGGGCATGAGGACGACAAACCCCGTGGGGACCCAGAGCTGCAGGGACATGAGCAGCCCCACCCCATCACCCACCAGCGACGCCACACTGGGAGACGTGACACACATGGGTAAGGAAGGTGCTGTCGGTCAGTCCTGCCACCGCTGCTTCCACCCCAGCCAGGGGATAGACAGCAGGACACCGTCCCCCATGGTCCCCCAATCCCCAGACGTGGCTGTGCAAAGCTCCCCGCTGGCAGGGATGGGGGTGAAGGGGCAGGATCTGCCAGTGGCCCCAGCTCTGCTGAGCAGCTGTCGCCGTCCCAAATCTCTGGCGAGGAGGCATGTCGGAAATCCCGGGTGTCGGAGGAGAGGTTCTGCTCTGCATTCCTTGGCCAGGAGCGGGGAGTGGGCCAAGCATCTCCCCGCCGCCTGCAGCTGCTCCCAAATATGTTACGACTTGTCACGGCGGCAGGAAGGGATGGCGGCAAGCCTGGAAAGCGAGAGGGGACGTGGGGCAACGGGGTGCCCGGGGGGATCGCAGAATCACAGACTCACAGAGTGTTGGGGGTTGGAAGGGACCTTGAAAGATCATCCAGTCCAACCCCCTGCCAGAGCGGGGTCACCCAGAGTAGGTCACACAGGGATGGGGAGGTGGGTCCTGTTGGAAAGGACATTTTGGTGGGATCCCTTCCCTCTGCTGAAATCATAACGGGATGATGCCTTTGCTGAGTCTTGGCCAGTCCCAGAGACCTCGCTCCCTACAAGTCCCTGCAAGGAGGTTGTAGTGAGGTGGGGGTTCACCTC
This sequence comes from Trogon surrucura, assembly GCA_020746105.1. Taxonomy (NCBI): domain Eukaryota; kingdom Metazoa; phylum Chordata; class Aves; order Trogoniformes; family Trogonidae; genus Trogon; species Trogon surrucura. The sequence continues at coordinate 5,442,905 of CM036641.1, forward strand.
ATCTCCCAAGTAACAAGTGATAGGACAAGGGGAAACAGCCTCAAGTTGCTCCAGGGGAGGTTTAGACTGGATATTAGGAAAAATGTCTTCACTGAAAGGTTGTCAAGCGCTGGAACAGGCTGCCCAGGGCAGTGGTGGAGTCACCACCCCTGGAGGTACCTAATAGCCACATAGATGTGCTGCTCAGGGACATCAACATGAGGGGAAACTTCTTTGCTGTGAGGATGATGGCGCCCTGGCCCAGGCTGCCCAGAGAGGGTGTGGAGTCTCCTGCTCTGGAGACTTTCCAACGCGCCTGGACGCGTTCCTGTGTGGCTGCCCTGGGTGACCCTGCTCTGGCAGGGGTTGGACTCAATGATCTTTCAAGGTCCCTTCCAACCCCCAACATTCTATGATTCTATGATTCTATGGTGTGGTGCTGGTCCTGGCAGAGCTGCGCCAACATTTGGACTCAATAGTCTTTTCCAACCTGAACAATTCTGTGATTCCATGGTTCTCCTCACCAGCAGGATGCTGCCGACACCTTGAGTGTGCAGATGTTGCCTTGACCACCTGGCTTGTTTCACCAGCCTCGAAAACCTGCTGCTTTTTCGCCTTTTCCCGTGGAAGGAGCTGAACCAGCACCACCCCCACCATCGCTGCTCCCACGCAGGACCCATACATCTCCGAACAGGGATGCGCATCGCACCACAACAGGCTCAGAACTCATCAAATCAACACCAACGGCCACGACGGGAAAGCGAAACAGCCAGGGCAGCCCCAGGCATCCCTCCACCACCCTGTGCCACAGACCTGGCCCCCAGCTCGGGGAAGCAAGGACAAACCCTCCTCTCTGGATTTTTCTCAATGGACGGGTATTTTTAGCCCGGGCCCCGTGGCCGCCCGTCCCCGCCGGCTGTGACGGGGTGAGTCGTCCCCAGGCGGGGGAAGGTCACCCCGTGACGGATCGCAGCACGTTCTGCCCGGGGCTCTCACAGCGTCGCCTTTGTGCGCCTCCCAGCCGCCGCCATCCATCACGGGCTAACCTGACAGCCGGCAGCAGAGCCCTAATCCCCCGCCGGCTCCGAATTATCCCGGGGAGCAGCCTGCAGCCGCCACGGGCACCCATGGGACCCGGGAAAAGCCGCCCCGTTTGTCCATCCCCCAGCAATCGTCTTCGCGGGGAGCTCAGGGTGGCGTGGGCTATGGTGGGAGCCCCAGGGTAGTCCAGACAGGGGGTCCCTCAGTGACACTTGCTGGGCTGTTATCATAGATTTATAGAATTACAGAATTGTCGGGGTTGGAAGGGACCTTAAAGATCATCTCGTTCCAACCCCCCCACCATGGGCAGGGACATCCCCCACTTGATCAGGCTGCCCAGAGCCCCATCCAGCCTGGCCTTGAAAACTCCCAGGGATGGTGCTGCCACCTCCTCTCTGGGCACCCTGGGCCAGTATCTCCCCACCCTCATGGGGAAGAACTTCTTCCTCACATCCAATCTGAACAGACTCATCTCCAGCTTCAATACATTCCCTCTAGTCCTGTCACTGCCCAACATCCTAACAAGCCCCTCCCCAACTTTCTTGTAGCCCCCTTGAGATACTGGAAGCCACCATAAGGTCTCCTTGGAGCCTTCTTTTCTGCAGACTGAACAACCCCAACTCTCTCAGTCTCTTCACAGCAGAGGTGCTCCAGCCCCCTGAGCATCTTTGTGGCCCTTCTCTGGACACGCTCCAGCACGTCCACATGTTTATCATTATCCCTGACTTGAAATCTGCCTGGATGAGCCTACTGGACCCAGGGAGCTCAAGCCCTGCTGGACCCAAGGACCTCAAGCCCTGCTGGACCCAGGGACCCCAGAGCCCCACATAGCACGTCACCCTTGGCATAGAGGATCTGATGGAGGAACAGAGCCATGGCCAGGTGGGCACAGAGTTATCCCAGCTCCCTGCACATCAGGGTGGGCAGATGAAATCCCCAAAAGGAGATGGGGCTGCTACTCCATCCCTCTTCCCCAGTTCCCATCCCATGGGCTGCCTCCTGCCTCTGCTGCTGGCTCGGCCATGGGGACACGATGGCCTTGCTGGACCCGAGTTCCTCCCCGCTCCTCTCCTGGCCAGGGAAAGGCTGCTGCGACCGCTGGCGCCTGCTCGGCCGATGCCACCCTCTTTTATGAAGTGCTAAATGCTTGACCGCGCTCTCGTACGGCTCCGTCACGTGCACAGTGGAGCTGGTTATGTCACTGCTGGGTTCCTCATCTTCCAAGTACCCTCTTGAAATTAAAAAATACCCACAAATCTCATTTATATGGTATAGCCGGGGCAGTCCTGCAGGCATCCCTCGCTCAGGGACCCAGCTGTAGCTCGAGGGACTCACCAAGGTCATGTCCACCAGCAAGTGCCACAGAGGAAGGTCCCCAGGAATGAATGAAACTGCTTGACATGACGATGTGAAGCCCTCAGGCTCGGGTTCTCCCCTCCTGAATGGCTTCGTGCTGCCACTGGCTCCTCGGCACACCCTCAGGGACAAATCCTGCCTCTTTCTAACTGTATTAGTGCTTTCACTTAACGCAAGGGCCAAGATATCGCTCCGATTTCTTTCTCATTTGAGTATCTTGGGAGTTTGATTGACCCTGGGGAGAACCTCGAGGCTGCAGGTCCTGCTTTCCTCACTGAGGATTTTTTTACAGATTTTTTTTAGAGTTGGGAGAGTGAATCCCCAGGGCTGAGACCCCAGGAGAGCTGAAATCCGGGCAAGGATGTATTATAAAGCTCCTAGCCCCAAAGAAATCCCTGCAAAGGGAAAAGAGCATCGTGGCGGGTTCCAAAAAAGCTAGAAATCAACCCAAAGTGAGCAAAGGTGCCAGCAGCAAGTGTAGGGAATGTGCCCGAGCATGGCCTCTCCGGGGAGGGGGGATTTGGGGAAGGAAAATCCCGGCAGGGCTGGCCCTACTCTTTGCTGACATTCTTTCCACTGACCGATCCCTCGGCTGGAATCTGGCTCAGAGCAGGAATAGGAGGAGATGGGAGATGGTTTCTGACGTTCCTGATGGAAATAAAAAAAAAATCTCCAAAGCTGAGGAAAGGGAGTTGAGTGGTTGGAGCCAGTAAGGAAGGGTTGGGGATGAGTTAAAATCCCACCCGCACGGATGTAGTGTCCATGGTCGTGCCTCAGTTTCCCCACTGGGAAGGTGGGAGCGACGTGTCTTGGCTGGGAGGGGGGGCAGCAGGGTGGTGTCAGGACTTTGGGTGTCCACACGTAGAGACTCTGGTCATCCATACGTAGAGAGGCTGGTCCCAGAGAGCACCTCAACGAGCCAGTGCCGGGGCAGGAGGGGATCCAGCCCGGCCAGGAGACACACGGGAGAAGGTGTCCTTTGGGTTTGGTGAGTGGAAGAAGCCACAACCACGAATTTTGTGCCAAAAATGCTGCTCTGGCATAGGGTATTCGGTCAGGAGCTTCAGAAAGCCCATAGTGGAGGAGAGGCTGGACCTGGTGCCACCCTGCTCTCCCTGCTCCTGGGTGCCAGGCAGGAGGGACGGGTGCTGCACAGCAATGGGTGCCCACGGGGAAAGGACTGGAGCCCGGGGTGCTCCCTGGGCTGGACTCCTCCACTTCTCCAGGGCTTCAGCAGAAGCAGGACCATGCGATGTGCCCTGGCAGGATGGGGCCGTGGGAAACGCGGGGGGCGAGCGGGAGTGGGGTGGGGAAGTCAGAAGGGCCAAGAAGCGGAGGGTGTCGAGTCCGACTGCGGGCAAGGCGTGGATCTGGGGGTGCCGTGGGGTGGAGGAAGGCAGCAGTGAGGATTCCCTGGCCGGGCGGGCTGGCCATGAGGCCACTGTGGTCTCCCTCCACCCCAGCCCTAATTGAAGGGGCCAGATGATGCAGGAATGCGGGAGGAGGGGGGAGCTGGCAGTCGCCCACCCTCCCTGGGCACCCCTGGGCTCAAACAAAGCCCTTGTTCGTGGGGCTGCCCTCCCCACCGTGCCAGCTCCCCCAGACTCCCCCCCCAAAACCCCCCTCCTCGGTCCGGGCAGCGTAATCCCATTGGGGGGAGAGCACATGAAATCAGATGGACAAGTTTTGATGTGAGGCAGCAGCTTAGGGCTGGCTCAGGTTTCCTTTGGGTTTTCTATATTTATCTCCGTGATTTAATGCCAGCGCTGGGATTTAAATGGCACCAACCAGTTGGCGTGGGGAGAGGGAGCAGCCGTCCCTGAGCCGCGCACACGTCCCCGAGCCGCCCGCGCGCCCATGGAGCTCTTCGAGACCAACCCTTATTTTTTCCCGGACCAGAGGTTTTACGATGGGGAAAATTTCTTGGGTTCCCGCTTGCCGGGCTACGAACCGGCGGCCTTCCCCGAGCGGCCGGAGGTGGCCCTGTGTCCCGAGGGCAGGGTGGCTTTGGAGGAGAAGGACTCAGCCCTGCCCGAGCATTGTCCTGGGCAATGCCTGCCCTGGGCTTGCAAGGTTTGCAAGAGGAAGACGGTCTCCATCGACCGGCGGCGGGCAGCCACGCTGCGGGAGAAGCGTCGGTTGAAGAAGGTGAACGAAGCCTTCGAGGCGTTGAAGCGCAGCACCCTCCTCAACCCCAACCAGCGGCTGCCCAAGGTGGAGATCCTGCGCAGCGCCATCCAGTACATCGAGCGCCTGCAGAGCTTGCTCAGCACCCTCAACCAGCAGGAACGGGAGCAGAGGGACCTGCGCTTCCGACCCACCGCCCCCCAGCTCGGGGTGAGTGCTTCTGGGCATCCCCCATCACCCCAGACCTGAGCTGGGCACTGGGGGTGGTGTCCTATGGGGTGATGTCCTATGGGGCTGATGTTGTATGGGGGTGACCTTGTATGGGATGATGTGCTATGGAGGTGATGCTCTATGGGGTGATGACCTATGGGGTGATGTCCTATGGCGGTGATGTTCTATGGGGTGAAGTTCAAGGGGGCGACGACCTATGGGGTGATGCCCTATGGTAGTGATGTTCTATGGGGTGAAGTTCAAGGGGGTGATGTCCCGTGGTGGTGATGTCCTATCGGGGAGGTGTTCTATGGGGTGATGTTCTCTGGGGGTGATGTTCTGTGGGGGTGATGACCTACGGGTGTGTTGCTCAGCAGGGATAATGCTCTGTGGGGGTGACGCCCTGTGGGGGTGACCCCAAGCAGAAGCATTGCAGGCAGCTCTGGGGCTCTAGATCCTGCAGGGGGGCAGCGGGACCCCCTCCAGTCCTGGGGATGAGGTCGATGCTGCTGTCGTGCTCTGGTGGCCATGTCCTGCAGGAAGGCAGCCACAGTCTACCCCCAACTCTGCGCTCGGATCCCAGGGGAAAGGGGCCAATGTCGGTGTTTTCCCTGTGTATGGATGTAGCGGGAGCTGTGTGGTCCAGGGCTGGACACTGCACTAAGCCCAGGCACATGTGCCTTGGCTTGGGAGGGAAAATAAAGGCAAAAATGAAAGAAAAAATAAAATAAAATAAAATAAAATTACAAAATAAGGTAAATTAAAATAAAATAAATAAAATCAGTCCATTAAATGTTCGCGGCCACATCTTACCGCAGTCCTGAGCAGACACTCTGCAAGCCAGGCCCTGTTACTCTGCAAGACTCTGGTTGTTCAACGGAGTTTGAGAGAGATTTTCTCTACTCTCTGATTTCTGGGGCAGGATGTCTGGGCACGCCTTTCCCTGCAGCTCCGCGGCTTTGTGTATGGAACTGTGCAGACAGCTAGAGCTATAGGTGTGATACCAGTGGAGCCGATGCAGATAATGATATAGATAGACGTAGCTGTACAGATAGATATTAAGGAGATGAATTATATAGACTGATGTTGATATAAAAGTAAATATAGATGGTATGGATATGGATATGGATACGGATATGGATATAGTTGGATAGAGCTAGAGGTAGAGCTAGAGATAGAGATGGTAGGGATGATATATAGACAGATATACATTATATAGATATAGATTGATATAGATAGATATAGATAAGATAGATAATATGATATAGATTATATTATATATAGATATAGATATAGATGTAGATATAGATATAGATATAGATGATATATAGATATAGATATAGATATAGATATAGATATAGATATAGATATAGATATAGATATAGATATATAGATACAGAAGGACTATATAAAGAGAACAGAAAATAGGGATCCACAGAGAGTCACCTTCTTTCAGACTAAGGGATTTAAGGACGGAAACATTTAGGACTGGAAAAGCTTTTAGGCTCCATCCTGTAGGTTCTAGGGACTTCCCGGCGTAAACCTGATGTGTCCACTTGGGTTTGGTTGGGGTGGATTTGTTGGCTGCCCTTGCGAACGCGCCCCAGAGCTGTGCTGCACGGATCCTGTGCCCCTGCTGCTCCAAGTGGTTCCTTCTCCCAGGCATAGCCTGGAGAGCTAAGAACCCAATATTTTAGGGGAAAAGGAGATTCGTATCTGTCGAGAATTTCCTACTTCAGTGGGAAACAAATCCAAACATTAATTAATTAGCCTGTGCTGCCACGAACTTGTAGACCCGAAGCACCATCTCTAGGCTGCTACAAACCGTTGAGTCCTTGAGGTTGCTCCTATAAATCATATTTTGGGTTTAACCTGAGCTGGCACCCACTTCCAGATAAAGACACACACCTAAAAAAAAAAGTTAATTCAGAGTTTTGCTGAGTAACGCTCTCATTTTTCAGACTGTCAGCTCTTTTCTCTGAAATAGATGTTCAGCCCCAAATACTCCAACCAAACGGCCAAAAGAACTTCTCCAGAAATCCCCTTGGGATGGCCTGAGGGTGTCCAGCCCGTGTGTCATTTTTTATGAGCCTGATGAGGTGATTTTCAGAAAAAAACCTGTCTTGCCCAAGGACGTTCATCCATCTCTAGCCCTTTCTCATAGACACTGGGTAAAGAGGCACCTTTTTTACCTGCAGTGAGCTGATGGCCTCATTTCTCTTGTGTCCAGAGCCCAAAAAAGAATTTTTTCAGCCTTTATGGTTAAAGAAACAGCTGCCTCCAATGAGTCCTGGGGACCCCGAATGCTGTTGGCTCCTCCAGCCGCCCTGCAAGTGGGGAGGGACATGCCCACCTCCTCGGGGACATCGTGCTGTGGTGACTCGAACCCCTGGGGGGGTTTCGGGGTGGCCAGTGGGGTCTGGCTGGGCTAGAGGATGTGACATCCATGCGTGGCATCTCGTCCCCTTGCAGGTGGCCAGCGAGTGCGGGTCGGGCAGCTCGTCCTGCAGCCCCGAGTGGAGCAGCCAGCTGGAGTTCAGCACCAACGCCGCGGGTAAGGGGCTCCCCGGGTAAGGTCCTCCCCGCCTGGCTGGGTTCTGGGGTGAGGGGACAACTCTGGGGCGAGGGGCCAGCACTGGGGGACATGGAGCAGGGCAGGACTGAGCCACCCTCCCCCCCGACTCCAAGCAGGAGATGCTCGGAGCAGAGTCCTTCTCTTGGCTGTGTTTAAAAGCCATCTCGATGCGGTGCTCGGGGGCAAGAGCCTGGTAGAGTTGGACTGTTGGACTTGATCTTAAAGGTCTTTTTTGACCAAAATAATTCTACGATTCTGTGAATTCCCCAGCCCCTCCTTGGCTGGATGCTCAGCAAGTTCAGGCCTCTCCTACCACCTGCTTTCACCAAAGCGCCTGCTCTCGGGAGCTCAGCAACACTTTGGTCCCCACCAAGGGTCCGTCTGTCACAATCCCTTGTTGTGGCTTTGGCTGCCGCGGTGCTGAGCATCGCTGAGCGTCACTGCCCTGGGCTCCTTTTCCCTCCTTGAGCCTCCTCTGCAGCTGCTGACTTTTTTTTTCCATTACTACAATTATTCCCTCCACCCCCTAAATCCACCTGTTTTTTCCCCCAGGAGGCAGAAACTTAAATCTCACTTTCCAATGCGGAATAAACCCTAGAAAATGTCCTTAAGTTTCACTCCCCGTTGCCCGCTCCAGGTGAAAGGCTCATCCCTCCCCAGGGGGGGAGCTGGAAACCGGGACCCCGTGTCACTCTGGACACTCACGGGGTCCTGCCTGCATGGAGCCAGGATCCGTCTCCAGTACATAGTCCCTGTTCCCAGTACATGGTCTCTGTTTCCAGTACATGGTCCCTGTTTCCAGTACATGGTCCCTGCCCCCAGTATCATAGAATTATAGAATTATAGAATGATTTGTGTTGGAAGGGACCTCAAAGATCATCCAGTTTCAACCTCCCCCCGCCATGTATGAGACACCTCCCACTAGATCAGCACATGGTCCCTGTCCCCAGTACATGGTCTTTGTCCCCAGTACATGGTCCTCGTCCCCAGTACAAGGTCTTCATCCCCAGTACATAGTCCCTCTCCCCAGCATATGGTCTTTGTCCCCAGTACATGGTCCCCGTCCCCAGTATATGGTCCTTGTCCCCAGCACATGGTCCTTGTCCCCAGTAGATGGTCCCTGTCCCCAGCACATAGTCCCTGTCCTCAGCTCACAGTCCCCATCCTCAGTACCTGGTCTTTGTCTCTAGTACACGGTCCCTGTTCCCAGCACATTGTCCCCATCGGCAATACATTGTACATGATCCCTGTCCCCAGCACACGGTCCTTGTCCCCAACTCATGGCCCCTGTCCCCACCATCCCGTTGCTCTCCACAGATCACCTCCTGGCTGACGACGCGGCGGAGGACCGCAACCTCCACTCGCTCTCCTCCATCGTGGAGAGCATCGCCGTGGAGGACGTGGCCGTGACGTTCCAGGAGGAGCGGGTTCAAAACTGAGCCAGCTCAAACCCCGGCAGCTCTTCGAGCTGGTGCCGGGGTGGGAACAAGATGCCGGAAGGGTCCAGCCACTGGTAATCGCATTTACCCCTCCGGCGCCGCGGGCTGCACCGCTGAAACCACTCGCCTCCTTTCCTGCTCCTCGCAGGACGCTCCCGCCCCATCAGCTGAGACAAAACCCTGGGCAGAGGTGGGACGTCGGCAGCGCCGCCGCCTCGGTTCCCACGAGGGCGACCTCCCAGCGCCGGGCTCTGCTTCGCTCCCCGTGCGGGGACGATCGGTTTTTGGGGGCCAATGTGTGTGCTGGGTTCGCTTGCTCATTTTTTTATTTTTTTCCCAAGATGTTCTTCGACCAAGGTGTCTCTCTCCCGGTCGGTGTCCCGCGGGTGCTGAGCCCCCAGGGGGCTGCCCGCGCCGCCTTTTCTACTGATCGCTGTGTGGAGTTGCCATTTGTTGTTGGTTTATTTTTTTTAATTATTATTTTTGCTAACTTATTTGGATTTTTTTTTTTTTTTAAATAAAGGCATTCTTGTTTGAACTGCTTGCGGTTTCCTTTACTGCTGTCCCACTCCATGCAGGTCACCCCTAAGTACCTATTTCTCCATATCAGAAAAAACATCTGGACCTCAACACGGTCACTCAGCAATGGGAACTGGATGTCCCACGCAGTGGGATTTCAACTGAGGCTCAGCCCTGTATCCCAAAAACTCTTGGGGGAACTCAAGATTAACTACATTTTTAATTTAGGGCTCTAGAAAGAAGGCTCAAGCCAGCAGTGTTTTAAAATCCTGTTTATTGGAACACACATACATCCTTTCCTGACCCGATCCAGGGTTTGGAGTCCATGCAGTACCAATAATATGACGAAAGAAATAGGGCATCGATATAAAGGGCTCACCGACTCTTCAAATTAAAAAAATATTTAATACTGTATTAGGCAAATAATACACCGAAAAGACATCGTGACTGTATAGCCTCTCAGATATTGCACTTCCAGACAGCACATGATAAGTATAAGGTCATTCCAGCCATCAATAAATATCACATCAGAAATAGGGGCCACACAAGGCAAACGTGGCATGAGGAGATGAAGAGATCCTACCCTACGGGGAAGAAATGGGAAGAGTTAAGAGCCTCCTGGATTGATCCCTGCCCGTAGCCTGGAGGCAGGAGGGGAGAGCATCTCCTCTGCACCTTATGGGGAAGGGATGGGCACGTCCCGGGGGCTGGTGGGCGCCCCCATCGCGTCTCCCCCGGCCCCCAAGGAGTGTCCCCTCTCCCGCGGGCGCTGGGTACCGTCCCGGCCGGCAGCGAGCCGTATGGGGCGGTTCCAGCCCTTCCCCACGCAGCCCCTCGGGGACCTGCCGCGCAGGCGCAGCCTCCTCCCTGCGTGGCATCTGGGGGCAGCACCCCAAAATCCAGCACCCAGGCAGGCAGCTGCCCTCCTCGCCCCAAAATCCAGCACCCTGGCAGGCAGCTGCCCTCCTCACCCCAAAATCCAGCACCCTGGCAGGCAGCTGCCCTCCTCGCCCCAAAATCCAGCACCCTGGCAGGCAGCCGCCCTCCTCGCCCCAAAATCCAGCACCCTGGCAGGCAGCCGCCCTCCTCGCCCCAAAATCCAGCACCCTGGCAGGCAGCCGCCCTCCTCGCCCCCACGACGGCCGCTCCATCCCACGCAGCGCCGACCCCAGCATCGACTCCTCCAGGGGGCAACTCCTTGCCCGGCCGTCCCAGCGCGAGGGTTTTCCCAAGCCTGAATCTTCCTGGGCTCCAAGCCCCGTGGGCAGCAGCATCCCTGATGCTCGAGGTTTCAGGTGAGGCAGCGCGGGGCAGCCCGCTGGCGTGTTGGCACGTGAACCAGGCAGGAGAAAGGTTTCCGAATCTTGCAGCCCCACTTTTTTGGCGTGTCTCAGCCGCTCCCGTTGGATCATACCACGGTTCTGCCAGCGGCACCCAGTGAGCACATCCGTAGCCCGGCCAGCGCGGGAAGAGGTGGGAGACAAAGCACAGGCGGGGAGCCCGGGGAAGTGGTGAGGTGCACAAGCAGAAGGGAGAGGATCCTTTTTGGTCCACAGCAGTGAGACCACAGCGTCCGTTGGTTCAGGTGGTGGAAATGGCGCAGGCTGAGCTCTTGTCCTGAAAGGCAGCCAGCACGTGGCCGGACGGAGAGTGGGGATGCGCTGAGAAACGAAGCGGGAAAAGCCTCGTGAGGATGGTGGCTCACCTCCACCCAACACCCACCGGCCAACAAACCCAGATGGAGTCGGTAACCAATCCTCCTGGCACAGGGGAACCACAGCCTGGGGTACAGCAGGATCCCAGAAGCCTCTCTGAAGAGTTTGACTACCCTTCCCTCAACCCAGTCGTACCCCCCCATCTAGGACGGTATCCTGGAGGAGCAGTCTGTCCAGGGACTGGACAAACCATACGTGGTTGGGATGCTGAGCATCCCTTCTGCATCATCCCAGAGTCCTGAGAGCCTCAAGCAGCAGCAGCAGGCTGTTCCCCCGCCACTGAGGTCTCCTTGTCCTCCATGGCAAGGCAAACCTTGGTGAAGGTAGACACCCGGGCAGGGGACGCTGGACCTCATGCCCTCCTCTTGGTCCTGCTCACACTTACCCAGGGCCGGGCTGGTTCCCATCACGCTGACCCTCAGCAGGAGTACGTCCGGACCGTGGAGGTCTCCAGCCTTGGTGACCCAGAGGCACCGACTGGAAGGGAGTCAACAAGCAAAAACCGTGTGATTAGTGATGGCTCCAATTAACCCTCGTCTCCCCCCCAAAACATTTACTAAGCAGCATCTGTGCGCTGAAGCCCCGTGAAGCTGAGGGGCAAAGGACATTTGGCAGCTCTGACGCTGCCGAGGCTCCAGGGCGTTTGCAAAGCTGCCGTTTGCCATCTCGACTCTTGGGCAGCGAGCACCCTGCTCCCCGTGCCTGGGTGCTGCCAGAGCCAGGGGGTTTGTCCCAGGTTTCACCATCCTCAGCTGGGTGGGAACTGCAGCTTCCAGGGATGGGGTCGGAAAAGCTCAAACACAAGTTTGACCCAAATTGCTGGAAGAAAAGCTGTATCCGGAGACAGGAGGGGGAGCTGAGCCTGGGGCTGGGAGCTGGAAGGTGAAAGCAGAACTTCCCAGTTCTCATTCACACACACTCATTTCTGAGCCGCTGAAGCCAGCTCAGCTCCGCTGGGGATGTGCTGGGTGGCTTGGGACTGTGTGTGGGTGCCTGGCTCAGGCGACAAACTAGGGTGACCTGGCTGGAGCTTGTGCCTCCCTGCGGGCTTGGCAGGGACAAAGGAGGTTGGAACCAGATGATCTTTGAGGTCCCTTCCAACCCAAACCATTCCATGATTCTACAATTCTAAAATATCTTGTAGAAAGACGTTGTGGGACGGAGCCCAGGAGATGTGTGCTCAGCTAAAACACACGACAGCCAGCACCACGGGTAGCAAGGGCGTAAAGCAGAGCTCTGCCAGCCCCGTGAGAGTGGCTGCTCAGCAGCGCTCGGGCTGAATTCGGGCCCTTTGGGGAGGGTTCCCAAAAGGCAGGACGGACAAGACTGGCCCAGGCTGGGCTGACAGCCCCTCGTGCTACCCAGGGTTCCATAAAAATATCAGAAAAAATTTTTTCACAGTGAGGGTGCCGGAGCCCTGGCACAGGCTGCCCAGGGAGGGTGTGGAGTCTCCTTTGGAGGGATTCAAAACCCGCCTGGACGCGTTCCTGTGTGCTCTGCTGCAGGTGGTCCTGCTCTGGCAGGGGGGTTGGACTGGATGATCTTTGAGGTCCCTTCCAACCTCTAACATTCTGTGATTCTGTGAATGGGCTCTGACCCGGGTCCCAAACCCAGGGTGAGTGATACGTAGCCCCACCTCAACCCCCAACCCAGCCTGTTCCCTTGTCCTGGAGATTCAAAACAAAGAAATCACACACCAGATCAGAATCTGAAATAACCCTCAGGAAAAAAACACGTACAGCAGGCAAGGCTCAAGGATCACACGCTGAAGGATCGCATCGCTGGTGATCAGCAAGCTCCTCTTCTCCTCTCTCCTCTCCTCTCCTCTCCTCTCCTCTCCTCTCCTCTCCTCTCCTCTCCTCTCCTCTCCTCTCCTCTCCTCTCCTCTCCTCTCCTCTCCTCTCCTCTCCTCTCCTCTCCTCTCCTCTCCTCTCCTCTCCTCTCCTCTCCTCTCCTCTCCTCTCCTCTCCTCTCCTCTCCTCTCCTCTCCTCTCCTCTCCTCATCATTCTGCACATTCACCAGGAGGTCTGGGCAGGGCTGGCAGGGGACCCTGGGGAGCAGGAGATGACCTACCTTCCGGGGGCATTTTCTTGGCAGGGGCAGATGGAGGGGGCAGGGGCACCAGGCTGGTGACGCGGAAGCCGGCGGGCAGCGTCTCGGCCGAGCCGCTGAGCATGTTGATGCTGTGAACGTCCCGCGGGCGGAAGCGCTTTCGCCAGGACGGGGTTCGACGGAAGGTCTTGTCATCGCCCTGCGAGGGAAGAACGAGTCACGGGCCCGGCATCAGTGGCAGCAGGACCTTCTGCCCCTGTGAGACACCAGCACCGCTTCCACCTAACCAGGGCATGCCTGTGTGTGCCGACCAGCTCGAAGAGTGCAGAAATGTGTGATCAAACTGGGTCAAGAACAGGGGAGACCTCTCCAGTACCCCAGGCCACGGGCTTTACCCTTTCCAGCATGCCCATCTCTTCCCTCCAGCCTTCCTGCAAAGATGCCCTGGAGTCATCAACACACGAGCCCCAAGAGATGCATTAACCTTGGCCAGATAATGGCATCTGGAAGTGCCTGACTCTCTCTGCACCCCAAAGAGAGCCCTGGCAAGCTCTGCTGTCGTATCTCACAGAGGAAAGCTACATGTAAACCTAGATGAATTCCCACCTGCAATGACTCAAAGGGAACAGTTTTCTGGCTGCTGAATGGGCCATCTCTAACCCACCAACCACTCCTTGGGGTCTTGGCTAATAGTTTTAGCTTATTCCACTGATACTGCTCATGCGACTGCTCTGTTTGACACCCCTGGACAAGGAGAGATGAGAGCAAAGGTCCTGCCTCTCCTGTTTGTCGCACAAGAGCAGAGGTTCAGCACGATCTGGATATGGGAGAGGTTTGGTACTCACATCGTCCAGCCTCCGATCGGTGCCCAAGGCGAGCAGGTTGTTGAACTCCCTCTCCAGCACTTGTCGAGCCTGAAATTAAAAACAAACAAGAGTGTTCTAGTGATGGAAACAACTTGCAGCACAAACTCCCATGCTGGGAAAGCCCCAGAATGATGGAGAAAAGGCCCATGTGCCCTTTGCGCGCTCCGCTTGGAAAGGCAGAGCTGAGTTGGTGGCACTGGCGGAGGCAAAAATCCCTCCAAAATCCCCCCGGGACCCTGCTCTCACCTGCGTGTTCTGCGTGGGGATCTGCAGCACGAGCGCCAGGCTGTTGTGGTCGAAGTTCTCGTCGAGGGCCAGCAGCGCCCCGTGCACCCCGCTCTCCACCAGGTTGTTTGCGTACTCGCGGAGCCCGATGGACTGGATCCAGTGGATGACCTGGTCGTTGGTCCACACCAACACATCTGCAAGAGAGCGAGGGTACGGCTTCAGGGCCAGCACGTTCGCGGGTGCGCGGGGACCTGACGGTGCCCTGAAGCCCTCCCAGGCTGATGGTGGACTCTCCCACCTGAGCCAGCAGCGCTACCGGGTGCTCAAGCGGCAGGAACAGCTCACGTCATTTTACCAAACTAAATGCTGAAATAACAGGTAGAAAACAACTGTGAAAATCAATCCTAAGAACCCACGGCTGCTCGTGTCAGCAGGGGCATTATCAATAACGAGGTGTAGTCTAAGCAGCAGCCAGATGCGTGGGGAATCTCAGGACGGTCAGTGGGAGGCCGAGCAAGCCAGGAGGTGTCCTGAGCATCTGAAATGGGCAGGAGGAGATGATCCATTGCTCAGGTTGGATCTTTCCTGTTTCAACACCCTTCCTGCCTCCTCTCGCCTGACCGGGCTAAGCTGCATGAAGGTGCCTGGAGCAATCTGGTGGGGAAACACTACAGGGAGGTCCCCCCTCCCGAAGAACAGCCCCGGTGGTGTGGTTGCTCAGAAATACTGATTTTCCCTAGGCAAATGCTGTGTTAAAAACCAGGGATGGCAGAGAGAGACCATCACCGGGCATCTCTAGGGAGGTTTCTCATCTCCTTTTGCAGAGCTGGATGGTGTGTGTGGCCGCTGACCTTTGATTTCGTGCTGGGTCTCTTCTCGCCTCCTCTCGAGCTCTTTGCGGTCGTAGTTGAGCCTCTTGAGGCACATGATGCCGTACTGCAGGCTGGTGCTGCAAGGATACAAGATGTCATCCAACCCTCAGTGGCTCAGCGAGGTGGGGCAGGTGGCTTGGAAGCACCCAAGGAGGGACCCTGCTTGCTCTCCACATGCCCAGAGGATGCTTTGGTTTGGGGCTGGGTCAGGACAGACACAACCCAAACGGAAGATTGTGGCTGCAAAATGGGGAACGTTCCTCCCTTCCGTGGTAACTCCAGGCTGAAGGGTTCATCCCCAGAGCAGGGAGGGCCCTGGCAAGCCCACGGACACAGCCCCATGGGTCGGGGTGGGTGGTGGTAGCCCCATGACAGGGCTGGGGACCGATGCTTGAGCAAGGTGGTTGGGGTGGCATAAGCTTCCTCCAAGCTGGGCTGCTGGCAGATGGCTGCCAGTGGGGTATCAGGTGGGATGAGCCTTGATTTTTGCTCCACAGACAGAAAAAGGCTTAGTCCTCTCTAATTTTGCAGGGGTGCGATGAAGGAGAACATTTGCCCATACGAGGAGCCCCAGACCAGGTGGCGAGTTGAGCCTAGAAGATCCACCCTGCAGCACCAGCGGGAAAACCCCTCCAGCTGCCCCATCCTCTGCTCCACGTGCAGACGCCGCACCCCAGGATGCTCCCGAAGGAGAGGACTCACCGGTGGAAGCTGTCCACCATCTTCAAGTGCACTCTGAGGTCTTTCTTGGTGAGGTGGTCCAGCATCCGTGCGTCAACGAGACACTCCATGAAGTAGCTGCGGTACTGCGGGAGACCCAGGCTGGGCAGCCACTCGTTCCCGATCCACTCGTGGTTCATGTCCCCGTAGGCCAGGGTCTGTGGAGAAGCAAACGGAGAAGCTGGGGAGAAACCAGGGCTTGGGGGAGCTGCAGACTGCCAGGAGATCAGTGACAGTGCTGGGGGGTCGCTGTCCTGAGGATCGAACCAGCCAGAGGAGTTTAATTCTAGTTTGTACAGAAGGAGCTGGAGAAGACAGTCCTGTTGGCCATGGCCTGTGTCCTGCTGATGTCCCCCAAGGAGACAAGGCAGTAGCCAAAAAGCAAGTATAAGGGATAGTTGGACTTTACGACCGGCGTTTTCTGGAAAAAGCACATTCACGAAAGCTGAAACAACTAAGGAGAAACTTAAACTCATGTTCAAGAAGCTCAGAAATCACCAAAAGATCTACTTATGACTTCAAAAAGAAAAAAAAAAAAGATGAGTTTTGGGCAGAAAAATATCCATTTACTTTCACTGGAAGCTGATTCTGGGTCCAAAACGAAAATAAAAACCACCAGAAAAGGAAAACATTTGAGACTTGGAAAACCAGAAGAGATGGATCCAAGCAGGACTCTTTCCTCCCACCTTTTCAGTTCATGAAAACGATGTATATCCTGAACTCGGGGCTAAAAAAAAGAGGTGAAAACAATGCCCGTGCAGCTAGAAACCTCACGCAGGGTGGCCGGTTGCTCGGGGTTTTTAGCACAGGATCTGTGTCTCACAGATCCCGGGAAAAGTCACCCTGCCTGAAGCAGAGAAGGATGACGCAAGGTACCAGGAGGATCTCCCTGTACTTGAAACACGGCTCAGGGGAGCAACCCCAGGGTTGGGTTAGACCCCGACGCTTCCTCCCGCCACGCCCAGCTCTCCCTCCCGTCACCGCCCCGCGCGCGGGAAAGGGATCTCACCTGTGCCCAGCTGCCTTCCTCCGTGTCCTAAGCGTGACACGTGCCGCATGTCAACAGAAAGGACACGTCAAGTCAGTACCCGGCGGCCCCGCACCGCGACAGCACGTGCCCTGCGTGATGAGCGCGGGACCCTCTGGTGCGGCGGGACCCGCAGGGGGTGGGGGTCGGTCTCCCACAGCTCGGGAGGCTCAGCCTCGGTGACAGGGTGCTGGGGACACCTCGACCCTGCTGGGGCTGCGATTTGCCCATCTCTCAGGCAAGTAAGGGTGAGGCTTTTCTGTTGGATCAGGAACGGTGGTGTCAGCAGGAGCAGGGAGGTGATCGTGCCTCTTGTGAGGCTGCACCTCGAGAGCTGCGTCCAGTTTTGGGTCCCTCAGAGGGACACTGAGGTGCTGGAGAGGGCACAGAGGCAGCTGCCGAGCTGGGTAAGGGCTGAGAACACGAGTCCTGTGAGGAAAGGCTGAGGGATCTGGGGCTGTTCAGCTGGAGAAGAGGAGACTGAGGGGAGACCTCATCGCTCTTTACCTGAAGGGAGGTTGTGGAGAGGAGGGGTTGGTCTGTTCTCCCTCGTGGAGAGTGACAGGACGAGGGGAAATGGATTTAAATTGCACCAGGGGAGGTTCAGGTTAGATATGAAGAACAATTTGTTTAGTGAAAGGGTTGTCAGGCATATCTGAGGGCTGAGGGTCAAGGGAAAGGGGACAATCTCTGCTCAGTGGTGCCCAGCAATAGGACAAGGAATAACGGGTTTAAGTTAGAACATGGGAAGTTCCACCTCAACATCAGGAGAAGCTTCTTCCCTGTGCGGGTGCCGGAGCCCTGGCCCAGGCTGCCCAGAGAGGGTGTGGAGTCTCCTGCTCTGGAGACTTTCCAGCCCGCCTGGACGCGTTCCTGTGTGGCTGCCCTGGGTGACCCTGCTCTGGCAGGGGGTGGCACTGGGTGATCTCCAGAGCTCCCTTCCAACCCCCAAAAGTCTGTGGTTCTGTGATTCTATGATTCTATAATTTGAACAGGCTGTCCAGGGAGGGGGTTGAGTCGCCATCCCCAGAGGTATTTAAGAGATGGGTGGATGTTGCGTTGAAGGACAGGGTTTAGTGGTGTTGACAGGGCTGGGAAAAGGTTGGACTTGATGATCTTGGAGGTCTCTTCCAGCCAAAACTGTTCTATGATTCTGTGATTCTATGGGTTGGAGTTGGCAGGGACTGGGGCTCATATGTCTTTCCTGGGAAAAATGGGTAGTTCTTGGGTCCCCCAAGGACAGATGGGTGCAGAGAGAAACGTAAGCTTCAGCTCATGGGGCACAACCCCCAGAGGGGCTGCCCAGCCTGATTTCCTGATGTTGTAGCTACTTCCCACCTTGTCAACCTTTGCTGGTTTTGCTCAAGCTCACAAAACCTGCCGAAGGAAAGCGTCACGGCCTCGCCGTAACTCTCTGAGCTCCCCCTCCCCAAAAGGGCACCTGCCAGTTACACGTCCGTGCTAGTCAGACAGCAGAAGAAAGCTTCAATAAAAGGTCTGATTCACACAACAAATCCAAAACGCTGCCCCTGCTCAGAGACACGGCCATGGGGTCATTCAGTTACAGAGAGGGGAGCATGGCTACGCCTCTCCACAAGCGCCAGAGCTTTTGGGAGCACGGCCCAGTCCCTCCAAGGGACCCCAGGTTATCAGCCAGAGGTAGGGACAGGCAGTGAATCACAGCATCAGAGGACAGTTTTGGTCGGAGAAGACCTTTAAGATCATCGAGCCCAGTATTTGGGGGTGCTAGGGTCAATGGGAGATTAGACAGCGACTTCTCTGGGTGCAGAATGGTCGACGTGGGACTCAGTCTCACGCTTCTATCTTGAAATCGCTCTTTGTTTTTCACCTCCCATTTCTTTAACTCGCAACCGACAGACAAGGCGCTCCACAAACCCAGCGAGAAACCCACAGGGGCTCGGCAAAGAAAAATGCGTCTGACGGCTTTTAAGCCCGTTTTAGAAATCGGTGGGATATTCAAGGTTGAAAGACGGTTTCTGAACAGGTGCACGGCGCTGGCCAAGAGCTGACACACGAGAAGCAGCAGAGATCCCCTTCCCTCCCCGGGGTTTAGCGCGTTAATGCACGCCCGGAGCTCAGCTCGGTAACCGATACGTTACAGCGGGGACGCTCAGCCTCACCGTCTTGGTGGAAGTCGCCATGTTCTCCATCTCCTCGTGGGTGACCCAAACGTTTCCGGAGGACTGCGGGGAAAAGGGCAGAAGGGTCAGGGTAAAACCACCACGGAGCCGTGGCCTCAGTTCATAACTCTGGAAAGAAGCCCAGCTCAGGCTGATGGAAGATTTGGCCACCCGTGCTCTTGGAGTTGCACTGGGGAGATCTCGTAGCGTCCCTGCAGCTGTAGCGTCCCATGCCGCTCTCCGTGGACCCTGGGCTGTCTGTGCAGCCACAGAGAGGGCAACAGGGACCACCGGCCCTTTGGTTGCCATTCTACTTTGGTGTGATGCTCACGGAGCCCGCAGGCCTGTCTTGCGAGAGCTGTGACCTCAGCGGTGGCCACCCAAGGGGGTCACAGCACGCTTGGGGCCTTTCTTCCTGCTGCTCACATTTCTACAGATGTGTCTTGGCGTTACCGGGGTGCCATTAGCCCCCTGAGGGTGTTTGGGGAGCAGCGGAAGGCACGATCCCTCCACCCGCTCCATGTTCCATCCGGGGCCAGGCCGGGATCTGCAGTTGCCCCAAGAATTTCACGGGGTCCGAGGAAAAGGCTTGTATTGAAACGACCGGGAAAGCAGCTGCGCGCGACCGAGATGGCCCCGTAAATCACACACGTGCTGTTTGGATGGGATTTTATCCCCTCCAGGGCACAGTCCCTGAACTCTGCTCTTTGCAGGCTGCTCAGCAGGGTCAGGCTCTTGCCGACGACCTCCGCGTGTGAGGACAAGAGCATCTGCTGGTGCCTCGAGAGAGGAACGTGCTTCAAGCTCGATGGCCGCAAATGATCTTTGTGCCCGAGGACAAGCGTCTGGTGGTTTGACCCATCCCTGAGGGAACGTCCCTCATGCCGTGGCCACGCCGGCGAGTAACACCGCAACTCCCCGGTGCCCGACGGACGGCTGTGCTCCCAAGGAGCCCAGGAAAAGAGGGAAACGAATGTGGGGAAGAGGGGGAGCACTTACCGTCCGCGAGGTGGGTGGTGCTGAGGGGCTCGTGAGTGAAACCATCTCCTGGATGGCCAGGCGCAGCTTCAGGCGATGCAGCGCGTTGCTGATGCCGATCTCCCTCTGGATCTCCGTGTCGGACAGGGCCGACATGATGGCTCCGCTCTTTACGTTGGCTCGGCAAGCGGCAACGTACCAGGCTGGCATCCCCACCCAGAGCTGCCAACACAGGGCAGAGCCAGTGACTGCTCGGTTGACCTACCCTGACATCCTCTGGGAGGATCAAGGATGAAGCTCAGTATCAAAGCTAGATCCCCACGTGGGGCTCCTTTTTGGTTTGTCCCTTGCTCAGACGGCCTGCGGGCAGCCCAGCATCCCTGTGTCTGATGGACACAGCACAGGGAAAGAGCAACCAATGGGCCTTTCAACTCAAAGCTTGACTCAAACCACAACTCTACAGAACACGTGAGGGATCTGGTGCTCTACCCTGCTCTCCCAGGACTGGCAACCACCAACCACGTGTGTGGACCAAGCACGGTGGGACTGCAGGGTGCTGGGGGAGGACACTATGTGTGTATGTGTATATGTATGAGGAAAGGCTGAGGGATCTGGGGCTGTTCAGCTGGAGAAGAGGAGACTGAGGGGAGACCTCATCGCTCTTTGCCTGAAGGGAGGTTGGAGAGAGGAGGGAGTTGGTCTGTTCTCCCTCGTGGAGAGTGACAGGACGAGGGGAAATGGATTTAAATTGCGCCAGGGGAGGTTCAGGTTGGACATGAGGAAGAATTTCTTTACTGAGAGGGTTGTCAGGCATCGGAACAGGCTGCCCAGGGAGGGGTTGAGTCCCATCCCTGGAGGGGTTTACGAGACGGGTGGAGGTTGCGTTAGGGGGAATCATTTAGTAGTTGACAGGGCTGAGACAAAGGCTGCACTCGAGGATCTTCTAGGCCTCTTTCAGCTGAAACTATTCTATGATTCTATGATTCTATGACTACAGACCAGCGGCCACTGCAAAGCCGTTGGTGCACAGGGACGATGCCCAGGCACGCTCTGCCTCACCTCCAGCCAGGAGACAACGGTGGGGCCATCCCAGTGAGCAAAAGGCAATCCTTTCCTCCGAGCCTCTTCCAGGAGTTCGTGCCTGGAGGGAACAGAAGCAGGAGAGTGACTTACTGGGAGCTTGTGGGGAAGGGAGGAGCTCTTGAACAGGAACAGACCATGGGCAGAAAGCACTAAAGGAGCTAAGAGGGCTCAAGAGAGGGTGAAGATGAGAAGCCTTTCAAGCAATTCCCTCACCCATGTCACGGCTTCTCAGCCACCAGGCAGGACATTTTCTTGCTGGGGCAGGGAAGGAGATCCACTCACTTTTTCCGCAGGCGCCGATCCTTCTCGGCCTGAGCACCCAGCTTGCCAAGTCCCAGAGGATCCTGCATGCCCACCTCCACGTCGGTCAGCGTCACTGTTGGGCAAGCAAGACAGCCTCACGTCGGTGTGACGTCCCACGGGTTCAGCGTTGGGTACTGCCACAGTCCCCGTGCCTGGGTGTCGGGGATGCACCATCGCAGCACAGGAGGTGACATTTCCAACCCGCCCCCACAGCCCCCCTGCAGCCCCAGGAAGCCCGAGGGGATCCCCGTTCGCCATCCCTCCCTCCCCTTTCAAGATGCTCGACATCGAAGCAGTAAAGGATTTAGGAGTGGAAAAGCAGCTCCTACCAAAGGGCTCTGCAAAATCATGAAGGTCCCATGGGAAGGGAAGCGGATTTGGTGACATTAAAGATATGATACAGAGACGGGGAGGTCGCTACCCTCGCTGCAGCTCTTGTGGAGCTTTACGAGTGATACCACACTCGGGCCAGAAAGCGCCAGGACCCGACTGCCCTGAAGCTGTGGGGAGCCCAGAGCCAGTGGCCCCAACGTCCCCAAACCAGCAGGGTGTCCCTGCTCCTCCACTTGTCACCCCAACAGCACCCCAAAGCCAGACGGTGCCGGGAGGCGTGCAGAGAGCCCGGCCCGAGAGGACGCCCGCCCGGCACAGATGGGAATAGGGCTGCTCACGGACCCTGCCCCGTGGCCCCTTCTCTGCTCAGCTGAATCAAGCGACCCTTCTCTTTTTTCCCGAACAAGCGCCCGATGGAGGATTTGATCCCCTTCCTCTTGGAGCCCTTGTGCAAGGAGTCCTGGCTGCTGTTGCTGCTGGCCTGCTCCTCCAGCGAGCTGGGGATGGAGGAGGGAGAGGAACAGCAAAGCCTTGAGGTTATTCCCGAGCAGCGCGCAAGCCATGGCAAACCCCAGCCCGTCCCCACGATCCCGCGCTCGCCCCATGTCAATCCTCCAACCGACAGAGCAGGCACCGGCGTGAGATCCAAAGGGGGCTCCACGTACCTCTTCCCATCCTCCTGGCTCAGCGCAGGGTGGCCCAGCTTCTCCAGCCGCAGCGTCCTGGGCGACGACGGCGGGGACGTCTCGCATTTGATGGTGGTTTTGTCCTCCCGGCTTTCATCCCGAGCTGCAGGCGACTGAACAAGCGGAGGAGCCGTGAGGCTGGGCAGCCAGAGCTCGGCTCCATCCTTGCCCTGCTGCCTGCCTCTCTCTTGCTGCGTGGAGGCATGGCCAAAAGAGCCACCAGGGCCCTGAGGCTTTGCCACGCTCCAGGATTGGCCTGAAGTAGAGCTCTGGCAATGGCTCGAGATGCCCAAGCAGATGGGGAGGATGTGGCCACGCGGCCAAGATCCTGGGAATAGGGAGGAGAGAGGATGCAGCTCCCTGGTCCAGGTCAGGGCGTGGGGACAGAAGCTGCTGGCCCTCAGCAGAGGGCTCTGAGGAGCACAGATGGGAATGTCCCAAGGACACCCTGTCGCCAGAGGGGACACACAATGTTTGAGGACACAGTGGCTTTCTGAACCTCCCCATGTCCTGCCAGACCCCCCAGGCTGCCAGCCGGCACGTCTCCAAGCACCTTATGGGATCCCCATGATCCTCCAGCTGAATCCTTGGGGTCCCCAGCTCCATCCCGCGCCTGCTGCACCCTGACCTGGCGTGGACAAAGCCAGGAGCAGGCTGGAAAAGGGGCTTGGACAAAAACCAACGGGATGGGAGCCACTCACTAGCAGTTTCCTCCGGTGCTTCCTCAAGTCGCTGGGCTGATTGCAAGGGGGAAAGCGAGAGAGACACAGAAAGGGGGGCAGTTAATGGAGAACCTCCCCGTTCGAGCAGTCCCGGGGCCAGGCGCGCCAGGCTGGCAGAGAGCAAACGCGGGCACCCCCGCTCCACGACACCCTCCCCGCACACCCGTGCGGACGCCGGGGCATCGCTCCCACCCCCGGCGGCCACGCGCGCGCCCTGTCCGGCCCCCACCTCCCCGCCCGTCGCCCCCGCCTCCTCACCAACGTCATGATCCCCATGCGGTCGAGGTCCTGGGCGGCGCTGCGGGAGGAGAGCTTGGGGGTGGAGCGGCCGCTGAGCGGTGGGGACGAGCTGGCCAGGGACAGGGCCGTCAGCGAGGTGGGGATGGAAGCCCTTTTGCAGAGCTGGGTGAGGTTGAGGCCCTCCATGCTGCCGCTGGTGACGCGGGTCTCCAGCTCCTCCGCGCGGAGCTCCGTGGACTCCTTCTCCTCTTGGATCATCCTGGGGGAGCAGCGGGGCTCAGGGCTCCTGGCTCCCCACCTTTCTCACCACGCACCTCCCAGCCGTACGACCTCTCTACCCCCAGGAAATGCACCTCGGGTGCAAGACCCTGATCCCCCAGACCCCTGTACACCGGAGCTGAGACACATCACGGTTTCTTTCAACAGTCACGAGGGACTTCTTCAAAAAATAATGATCTTTTCCGTGAGCCACCGCTGGTGCTGCTGAGGGACAGGGAGCCACGTGCAGGAAGGATCAAACCCTGTGGCTGCGTGTCCTGGAGCCACTTCTCTGGCTGAAGCTGGACCAAAACTTCAATTTTAGGACATCAGAGCATCTTCCCACCGCCTGGCTGTTTGCTGCCCCCCCGGAGCCACGTCCCACCAAGGCACTGGTGGGTTTGGTTACGGTCACTACCTGATCTCCTCGTTAATGGCATCCAGCTGCTCCTGGAGCATCATGGCCAACGTCTGGGCATCTGAGTGCCCACCAGGAGAGAGCACATCCATGGAGCTGAAGAGCGTCTCGCGGTCATCCTCATCCACGTCGGAGATCTCGGGGTCGCTGTCGAAGGCGTGAGGCCCCGTGGCCAGGACGCCGCCTGCCTGGGGCTGCTCCCAGTCCTGGGGGAACAAGGTCCACCAGTCCTACACGGCCCCACCACGTCTCCAAAAGCCACCTCCGCCCAACAGCCACACCTCAACGGGAAACTCTTCCTACCACGTTACCCCCAGCCACCCACCGGGTGAAGGAAATTGTCCCCAGATCATGAGACCAGCACGTGAGGAGACCCCAATCACACCTCTGACCACGAGCCTGCGCGCCGACGGATGGATTACCTTGGCTGGCTCCTCTCGCCGGGCGCCGAACCGGCCCTTCTGCGCCCGAGGCACGCCCGGGGCTGTCCCGAAGGGCTCGGCGGGGGCGTGGACCACGGCGCTCAGCGGGAAGCGCAGGTCCGTGGCACTGCCCATGTGGGACCTGGGGAGAAAGAGCCCTGTTGTGGCCATCGCTCCGTGCCCTCGTCCCCAGGCTGCTGCTTTTGCAGCTCAGGACAGAGGAGGAGGATGAGGCCGCTCCGGGATGCCCATCGCAGCGACACTGGCCTGCTCGGCATGAAATGACTCAGACCCCAGCTCTGGAGAAAGGTGCCCCACTCGCCCCACGCCGGCCCTGGAGATGTGCTCAGGGACCGTGGGAAGCTCAGCCCCGGGCACTGCTCTGCTGCTACCTCCCCTTTCACCGCAGCACGGGGACATTAAAGGCTGAAGGAGCTGGGTCTCTTTAGCTTGGAGGAGACTGAGGGGTGACCTCATTAATGTTTATAAATGTCAAGGGGAAGTGTCAGGAGGATGGAGCCAGGCTCTTTTCAGCGGCATCCACTGACAGGATAAGGGGCAATGGGTGGAAGCTGGAACATAAGAGGTTCCATAAAAATATGAGGAAAAACTTTTTTACTGTGAGGGTGACAGAGCCCTGGCACAGGCTGCCCAGGGAGATTGTGCAATCTCCTTCTTTGGAGACATTCAAAACCTGCCTGGACATGTTCTGGGGCGCTCTACTGTAGGTGATCCTGCTCTGGCAGGGGGGTTGGACTAGATGATCTTTGAGGTCCCTTCCAACCTCTAACATGCTGTGATTCTGTGATTCTGTGATTCAGCCAGTCCTGGTGACAATCACCCAGCAGAGGGGGGCTGCTGTGCAGCTCTGGACTGCGGTTCCCTCCTGTCCTTCCCTGGAGAAGAGCTCCCACCTCCCAACACGTACAGCACATCGTGGGCCTGTCTTCTCCATCCTCTTGGTTCAGAACAGGAACCAGACGGGGAGCTTTCCTCCTCCTTTTTACGTTTTCTTCAATATTTCCATGGAGAAAAAAACCCAACTGATGAATAAAATCCCATTCGAAACAGATCTTGCAGGTGCAAGGACATGAGCATCATTTGGGATCTTCATCCTCCTCCTCCTCCTCCACACTCAGGCTGGTGCTCGGCAGCGGGTCCCCACACCAGGCAGAGCAACGCAGTGGCTGTTGTTGGACACGAGGCCACTTTTTGTCACTCGTGGGACTCCTTGCATATCTCCACACTGTCTGGTTGCTCCTCCTCGCCCTGAAGACCCAACCACGCAGCTGAACAAAGCACCTTCCCCGAGTACTGGGTTGTTACTCCCTGCGTGCATCGCCACGAAAATCGTGATTTATTTCTTTTTTAAGATGACCCAAGCAGTTGTCCAAGGCAGATCAGTGTTCTTCCACCACGGTGGGTCTGGTTTCCCGTGCAGATATGGATCCAGGCTTCCCAGCCCCAAACCCAGACGAAACCACTACGAGGAGCAGCTCGGCTTGGCGCCAGCCTGGCGTTCGCAGACGAAGGCGCAGCCCAAGTTTCAAGGGGATTTAAGCTGTGGAGCCGCTGACAAGCTGCTTCCGAGCTAAAAACAGATAAAGGTGCCTTAGACAAAAGCTGACATTTCAGCTGAGGGATTATTCCGGCCCCTGTAATTCAAGCTTTCTGCTGATTTTTCCTCCAGGAAATAAAATAAATAAAGAAAGAAATTGCCCATCTTGCTCTTACAGACCCATACAAAGCGGTCCCACACGTGCTCTGGCACTCAGCTGTCCTTCATCCTCACGAGCTCTTCCTCACTCTCTCTGTTTTCTCTGCACAACACAGACTCTCTGGGTCTCCTCCTGCTGACAGATGTGAAGCTGGATGCACCACCTCCTTTCCATCTTCTCCAGCCTTCCCGAGAGGTGGATTTCCCTACTGGCAGTTGTTCTCATTGCTCCCTCTCTGCCTCTGATCCACGCTGAAAGTGCTCAGGGGAGGGTGTGATCTCCCAGGTGGCTGCAGCAGCTCCGTGGGGTGCACACCATGCCTGCACCATCGTTTTTTTACCCCCCTGGTTTCTCGCAGCCGGGCTGGGTACCCCGGTCAGTACTGATGGACTCACCTCTCCTCCTGATGCACTCGGCTGCGACCTCCCCATCTCCCAGCTGACTTCAAACAAAACGATGTGGGAGAACCATTGTAGAGAGGAGGGGAAAAAAGAGCTGGGGTGTCATTCTCCTCCGCCTGCGACAGGACCAAAGAGGCTCCTCCTTCTCCACCAGCCCATCCCCAGTGCATCGCAGCAGGGGAAAACGGTGAACGTACAGCTTTCACAGCAAATGAAGCCCTTCATGCAGAAAAAGTGGGTTTTTTTTCCCCGTAGAAGAGCAAATTTTGGGCCACTCAGTTGAGCAGGACTGTTCTCAACGATCTGTGTCTCATCTGAGCACACATCTGTGCCAGGGACAGCACAGCTGGAGCCGATGCTGCTGGGCTGAACTACTCCCAGCCCCACGCTGAGCCTTGGCGAAAGCAGAAACGCCCGATGCCAACGGTGTTTTGAGGCCCTAAAAGCGAAAAGCCGTGGGTGCGGGATGCAAGCTGGGCACGCACGGGCCGGCAGGGTTTTGGCAGGCGGCCCTTACCTTGCGTGGACGCTCTCCACGAACGTGCCACTTCTGGTCTTGAGCTGATCGACCTCCAGCCTCAGTTTGTCGATCTCGTCAGACAACCGTCGCTGTTTTGGGGCGAGACAAGAAACAGGCAGGGGTTGGTTTCGCGCTGAAGAGGAGCCACGTTTGGGGCAATCCACATCCTTAGGTTTTTGGCAGGTTTATATTCCCTTTAAAAATCCCCAATCCCAGGTTCAAAGCACCTTTGACACATCGGTAAAGAAACAGCTCATGCAGGTGACTGAATGACGATGCCGGGGCGATGCCGCGAGGGGAGGGAGGGATCACGAGCCGGGCAGACGGACACACGGGTGCTCGAAGCGACGCTGCTTTTGAGAGACAAAGGAAAATCTGTCCCACTAGGTTTTGCTCCGGGGGGCCTGTTAGGCAAATCTGATGCTGGCCCTGTCCCTCCTGCTCATCGTCCTCATTGGGAACCTGTCCCTGCGTTAAACGGCCGGGCTGTCCTGCGGGAGATGCGAGCGGGCGGGCGGGGAGCTGGGGGAGATGGGATCCTTCAGGCACAGCAGGATCCAGTCCCACGGGCAAACAGGCTGAGCTGGGGTGGGCGACATGCAGGCGGCGTCATGCAAGTCTCCGAGCTCTGCCGAGCCGAGTGGCCGTGGCCGGGGAGCACGAGCAGGACCCACACATCCCCTCCAACCACCCCCAAACATGCATGAGACACGGGGCACATCCCAAAAGCTTCAAAAAGCTGCAACCCTCGAGCTTCCCGGCTCAGGCCAACGTGGACTTGTGTGCTTAGATCCTTTATCTGGGAGCAGGGGAAGCACAAAGACCTCCAGGGTCTTCTGCAAGCTGGGCATGGAGCAGATCTTCCCCCCCTCCCTCCCAATTTGGGGGTCGAAAAAGCCTCGGGGGCGAAGGGGACGTGGCTGCCCGAGCAGGGTCGTCCCTCGCAGCCAGGCTGCACCGAAGAGTGTCGGGGTAAACCCTCCTCTAGACACGTGGGCGAAGCCACCCCGGCCTCGCTGCCGTCCTCGGCGGGGGGTCAGGGATGGATGGAGCGTGATAGAAACATGGAGATGGGACTGAACGTGCCTGTTAGGGAACCAAACCGGGGCTCTCCGGGAAGGTGGGTGGCAGCTTCCATCCAGCCACTGCGTGGGTTAGTTTGTGGCCTCCTGCTGCTGGGTGCTTTGGGATCCCAGCTCCTCCGAAACTAGGGTATTTTCGGAGGTGCCACTGCCACTAGCCGGGGATTAGGAGCGAGGAAGCGCAGTCGCTAGGGCAGGCTCCCTGCAGCGGCATTTACCTTGTCGTGCTGGTGTTCCTCTATCTGCTTTTGGGTATTTTCCAGCTCTTGTAACAATGTGTTCTTTGAAAAACGAAACGAAAAGAAAAAGGGGAACAAAAACGGGAAAGAAAAAAAAAAAGAGAGACCGCTTAGAAAAACGGCCGTATGGCTTCACGGGGATGGCCAGCGTGGAGGTGTCACCGCGGGGACGTCGTGACACAGGGGATGGCAACGGCTGCCTGATTTATCTCTCGCAATCAGTCTTCTTGGGAAACCTCCTGCTCCTCAAGCAGGGCTGCCGTAGCCCCAATTCCTGCACCGTGCCGGGGCACGGCCATGGAGGGTAAATCAGAGATTTGATGGGCAGGGCTTGAAGATTAGGAAACGTGATTGAGAGGAGACCAACTTCTCAAGCACCTGGATCGAGGGCAAAAACACCTCCCACCTCTAAGCTAGGGAATAAGGAGGGGGAAAAGAAGATGCATTTGCAACTGCCTGACCTAGTGCTCTTTCCTGGGAGGTGCTGTCAGGCAAACTGAATCATTTTTGCCTGCAAAGACCTGGAGAAACTCTGGGTGAGCCAGAGCTGGCAGCAGGATGGGGAGCAGACAGTGTCCCTTGGCAAGGTACTGCTGTTCTGGTCCCTGTTCCTTCCTGGGGCAGGAATTTAGATTCTGCGTTTAGGTCCTGCTTTTTATCCAGAGCCACTCAGACACCTGGCGCAGAGCAGCAGGGAGACAGACCCAGTACTGGAGGGATCCGCTGGGATCTGTGCTCTGACTAAGGGGAGCCTGGTCTCTGTAGGAACCCAAGCAGAGGCAAATTATCAAGAGCTGACCTCCCACTGACGCTGCGAGGTTAATCCTCACTCTGAGCCACCTGCTCTCCCAGCTAATTGCATTCATGCTGGGGCAGCAGCAGCTCCAGCTGGCTCCTCAAAGGGAAGGAGGAGCAGGGTGGGAGCTGGGAGGCTGTTCACGGGCTCTGCCCCAGCTTGGAGAAGGCAGATCAGTCTGGGCTTGGGCGACAGGAAGGCTTCCAAGCAGCATGGGGAGGGGATGGGCAGGTGGGAGAGGATGAACGCTGCATTTTCCCCTGCAAAACACACCCGGGTTTTGCTCTGACAGCCAGGCACAGGTTGCAGCCGAGGCTGCGGCAGAAGTGACACAGGGAAGCGAAGGAAGGGAGCAGGGCAAGTCCTGCTGCTGCTGGAGGTGAAAGGCGACGGGGAGTGGGTGTCACCAGGTGTGGGCTGGCTGGAGGAGCGGGTGCGATGCAGAGCACGCTTCCCTGCGCTGCCCCCAGCCCCAGCGCCCGGCGGGCATCCTGCATGGGGTCGTTTCTCCATCCCTGCACAGGCACCTCCACAGCCCCGGCCGGCCGAGGCTCCGTGCCGGAGGGGCTGCAGACTCCTCACCCCCCTACCAGCCCCACAGAGGACCCCCTGCCCCCCGGCCACTACCTTCTCCTCCAAGGCCGCCATCCTCTCCTTGAGATGCAGCTGCAGCCGCTCGTTGGACTCGCTCAGCAGACGGTCCACGGTGTCCGAGAGCCGCTTGTTGTGCTCCTCGTTCATCTTCTCCCGCTGGCGAGCCTGCAACGGCAAACAGCGACGGGCCACGTCGCACCTGGCGGATCTGCTCCCTCCGGCACAAGGGGCTCGGTGTCCTCCTGCCATCCCGTGCCCACTGGTGCCGTCAGAGCTGATCCACCAGCCCAGCCTTCGGAGACAAATCCAACCCTTCCAGCACAGGCTGGACCCTCTGCTGGGGCTCTGCTGGTCTCTGCCATTTCCCAGCCAGGCACGAACAGCAGAGAGGACAGGATCCAGAGATCCTCAAGAGAGCCAGACCTGTGTCACCTGCCAGGGAGAACCACACTGTGGCCACCCTCCAGACCCCAATGGGTGCTGATCCTCTGGATTTGCAAAGGTCTCTTCAAGTCTCTGCCCTCGACTAAAACAACCACGAGCATCCCCAGGGGCACACACGGCGATGCCCCCTGGGCAGCTCGACAAATGGGCATCACAACCTCCTGCATGGACAGCCCAGCTGCTGGCTAAGGAGCACAACGGGGATTGTGCAGCCCATGACACATCGGACTCCCTGTCTTTTTGAGGAGCAACACCCTTGTTGCTCCCCACACCCATCGGTCTTGTACTGCTGCTGATCCAGGCTCTGGGGAACAGCTGCTGCAGCCTCCCTTTCCATCCTGTATTTGGGGTCCCAGCTTGCCCCAGAGAGTGATGCTGGGAGAGAAGTGGATGTGGCACACTAACAGCAGGACTTGGATGTCTGGGAGAGGGAGAAATCACAGTGGAGAGTGTCACAAGCTCCCATGTGGCTCTAGTTTAAGAGATCCTGGATGTGAAAGGATTAACCAGGTTTCTCTCCCCATCTTGCTTCAGAGACACCACCTTTGGGGTGTGCCCAGGTACCCAGCCACCAAGGCAAGAGGAAGCAGGATCAGGACCCGCGAGGACTCCTCAGTCCAGGCTGAGCAGCACTTACCCTGGCCAGCTCCTGGTTCTTCTCCTCCAGCTGGCTCTCCAGCTGCCGGAGGTGCTCCTCGATGCTCCCGTGCCTCTCTTCTGCCTGGGAAAAACAGAGCAGCCCTCTCGGATGATGCTCCCCAAAACCACACGGGCTCTCCTGCATCCCTCCCTCCACCCCAGCACCCTGGGACGCGGCACTTTCTCCCACCACCTACATCCCCACCACGGTTCACCACATGCTGTGTGCCCAACCCAGCCCTGCGAGCAAGGTGCCGGGACATGGAGGTGCTCTGCGAGGGACCAGGCATCCGCTCCATCACCCGGGAAGGGCAGGGCTGGCTCTATCCCCACCTCCCTCCAGGCCTGCACCCGCCCTGGGTCCTTCCTCATCCCAGAGGGGCTGAAGGTCACTCAGACTGACAGGGCCGTCTCTGCCTGGGAGAAGGGAGCTGAGGGGAGTGAGCAAAGCCCACACATGCGGGACATGTCGGGAACTTTAAAACAGTGCTCAGTCCCTGCAGCCAGAGGGAAGGCAGAGGCGCAGAGGTTGGGAGCCTCGGGCCTGTCAGGGCCCCCATCCCTGCAGGGAGGTGGCCAGACCTGCCTCTCCCTCCTCTTCCCGCACTCCCTTCTGGTTCTGGTCCCCGACCACCCCGCACACTTGCCTTGGTGAGCGCCGCGATGCGCTGGGCCAGCTCCGCTTCCACCTCGGGCAGCGTCTCTGCCTTCCTCATCGTCTGCTGCAGCTTCTGCTCCGCCAGCTCCAGCAGCTCTTGCAGGTGCCGGGCTTTCTCCTCGCACTGCGGGACGGGGCAGGATGGGTGCCAGGCACCGAGCTTTGCCCGCTTGTCCCATCCCCAGCACCCACACCTCCCCAACACGCGCCCGGGCTGGGCTGTATGTGGGACCAAGCTTCGGTACCTGGCGGTGCAGGGACTCCTTGTTGGCCAACTCGCTTTCCAGCTTGTCGTTGAGGTCATGGATGGAGGTGGCTTCTCGCTGGGCTGCCAGGTAGCGTTTTTCCAGCGTGGTGATCCTCTCCTCCATGTCTTCTTTCTGAGCCAAGGCCTGTGGAAGTGATGGGGCTGTCACAGCCTGATCTGCAGCCACCATTTGGGTAATAACGGGGACACGTAGCTCCTGTGAGGCTGGGACTCCCCCAAGTCCAAGCATGCAATGAAAACCCTGCTGCACACGGGGATGAGGGACAGCAGAGTGGGGCAGCGATAGAGGCAGGGTCAAGCAATCACAGGAAAACCTCCTAGCATGGACACAGCTCACTGCCCCAGCTCGGAGCACACCCGGGTATCTCGGCGTCTGCCTATAACCTCCGGGAAGCCCTGCTGATGGACCTGGGCCCAATCTCCCAAAGGCAGTGGCTTCTTTCGGGAGGAATGCAGGCCCTCACCCTGCACACCACAGGGGTTACAACCCCTTCCCAGCCCAGAGCCCGTGGAAGCTGCTGCAAATGTCTCTGCAACTGCGACGGGCTTGGCAGTGCGAGAGAGCAGTGTCTAACCTCTCGGAGGTCCCTCTGGTACTTGCTGCTCATCTCCTCCGATTTGATCAGATCCTTCCTGGCGGTGCCCAGATCCTCCTCCAGCTCGGCGACGCTGGCAGCCAACGCAGAGATGCGCTCCTTGGCCTGGACCACTTCGAAATTCTGCTTCTCCAGGAGCTCCTGCAGTTCCACCACCCGCCCTGCCTCATCATCCGGGTGGACGGAACCGTTGGAGAGCCGCTGCAAGGCAGCAGAGAGGGAGGCGGATGCCGGGCTGCCCCAGAGCACGGGCTGGCATAGCCTGCAGCTACGCACTGGGGGACCATGGCCCTGCAGGGACCTAGAGACGTGGTGGGAAGCCGGGACCTGGGGCTCTGGGACCCTCTGGCCTCTGCTAGCCAGGCATGTGGCTTCTCACAGGCACAACGGAATTGGGACGGCTGAGGGCTTGCCAGAGTGTCTCTGGGAAGCAGAGACCCCAGGGGCATCCGAGCAGGAGCACAAAACTGGCCTGTACCCACCCCACATCCCAGGGTGTTTGAGCCAGGGGAGAGGGCAAAAAGTTTTGAGCACCCCGGAGCCAGCGACGAAGGGGATGGCGAAATGACAGCCTGGGTGAGCGTGGTCAGAGCAGGGGTTTTGGGGGCTCTCACCTTCCAGGGAAGCTTCTGTGCTGGCTCCTTGGGCTCCCTCTCATCCCGCTCACCCGCCGGGGCCTCCCGGGCGGCGCCTTGCTGCAGAGCCGCGACCTGCGTGACAACGGGGCTTCATTAACGACAGAGAGCAGATGAGACCACCCGGTGCGGGTGAGGCCAGCCCTGCTGCCCCCAGGTCTGCAACCGGTTCCCCCTCGGCTTCCTCCACCCTCATCCTCAGGGGACGGCAGCGATGCCGGGGACAAACACTGACATGCACCCTGCTCTGCTGGGGGAGGATGGGGAAAGGTCCCTGTAAAGCAACCGAAGGCTGGGCGCTGCCTCCCTGCTGAGGCTGAGGAGGTACCACGAGGTACATCTTGGGAAGTGGAAAGAGGAGAAAAATTGGGGCAGGCAGAGGCTGTAAGGTTGGCTCTTCCCTTTTGGCTCCCAGGAGTGGCTGGGCACGAACTTCAGGTAGAAAAACAGGGCTAATGTCTCTCCCAGATGAAAAGGGCTATGTGTCAGGGACAGCAAAGTCCCCATTCCGGGGCCCCAGCAAGGAAAGAGAGAGGGGATGCAAGTCGAGGTGCTCGGAGCAGCGAGGTTTGGGTCGCCACTGAGGCAGGGAAAATCCCAAATCACTCCCAGCCCACTGAAAGGATTCATGTTCTGGTTGCTTTTGTCAGTGAAATGAACGCCAAAAAGCAAAATGACAGAGGAAATCTTGCCTGCAAGACTCAAGTTTTCAGAGCATTTACCAGGTTTACCTTAAATACAGACAATCCTTCGTGTAAACAGAATAAAAGCTTTGTGTTAAGAATGCCCAGACACCACTTTTCTCACCCAAATCATCGTTTGAGAGTTGTGTTTTGGGGAATTCAGCAAATGGAACTCACAAATGTAACACCGAGCAGCCCCAGCCCCCCCAGCAAGGGCTGCCCCAACACCTCTCACCTGCCGGTGGGCATCCACGAGCTGCTCCTCCAAGGTTGCCACTCGCTCTAAGGCTGCTCGCAGGCGTTCCCTGACCTGCAGTCGCGTGAGACAACGTGAAAGGCTTGAAGATATCTTTTAGCAGAGGAGCTGAGATGCTCGAAGCAAACGAATGAGGGGGGAACAAGAGTGCCACCGCAAAAACTGCACCAAGGGGCCAAATGTCACCACCATGTGAGCGACCCGAGGAAGCAACTTCCCCGTCCCTAACAGCCTCAAACCCCAGGGCATCCACTCAGCAGCCCCTAAAGCGAGGGGGCTGTAGGTTTTGGATGTGCGAGACCTTCCTCCTGGGGGACCCCATGTCACCACCCGGCTCAAGAACAAAAAAGGGAGGGAGGAGGAGGGTTGGGAAGTCAGCTCTGAGCAGGGGATGAGAGGTCCCAGCAGGGGATGAGAGGTCCCAGGAGCCCGACTCACCTTTTCATCCAGCGCCTTGTGATGCTCAAAGAGCGACTTGAGCGCCTTGAGCACCTCGACCTCACTGGAAACCCCGGACGGCGACTGAGCCTGACGCTTGACCACGGTCATCCTCAGGGACCGCTCATGCCTCGACACCAGGCACTCCAGGTGCTCCAGCAAGAGCTGCAGGAGGGCAAGCGTGAGGCTCTCCCCGCCCTGCGGCCATCGGTGCCGTTACCAGCCCGGCAGCCCGTGGTGCCCCACGTTTCTCAGCACCAAGGGGCAGAGAGCAGGTTTGACGTGCTCACCCGGGTGTTGTTGCGCTCGGCTTTCAGCTCCGAGATCTCCTCCTCCCTCTCCAGGAGCTGCTCCCGGCAGGCGCTGAGCTCCCGTGTCAGCGTCGCGAACTCCTGCGGAAATCGGGGCACGGCCGTGAGCAGGGAGAGCGGGACGGAGATGGGGCCAGCGCCCCGGCCCCACTGCTGGGACCTCCCGCGCAGAGCGTTCCCCAGCCCAACCCAACCCGTGAGAGACGGTGACACCACGGGGAACACTGAGAAATCAGCAGAGGAGCCCAGCCAGGCTGGGAGGTGATCGACCCCTGGCTTTGGACACGGGCGAACGCAGCACCCTAATATTTATCCATTTGGTTCGATGTCCGATGACACAAGAAATCGCTCTACAGCTCCAGAGGTGCTCGATGGCATTTAAAGGACCCCAGTCAAGGCCACCAGTGTGCTCCCATCCCCGCTGCCCCCTTGATGCAACCCAGCAGAGCACCCACCTCGGAGCATCCCATCGGGTTGAAACTCACCACAAAGCCACAGCCGGGCAGGAGGAGTCCCCTGGCCCTCACCCAGCCTCCGCCACGGCCTCCGTCACCTAAAACCTCCTCCCAAAGGAAAGAGCAAGATCTGCCCCAGTCCAGCACGTGGGGCCCCATCAAGCTTCTTATGGGCCACCCCCAAGGCAGGAATCCCAGCTGAGAGTGATGGGGCACAGCGGGAGATGCGCTGGGTCTCCCCAGTCCTTGCTCCAGTCACCGGTCCCTCCAGGAAGGTGACAGCCAGCGAGCACAGAGCGATGCCAGAGCAGAGCTGCAAAGCCAGCCCGCCCTTTGCCGTACGATGGGCTCCTCAGAAACAAAAGCAACCGCACTTGTGACCGCGCCAGAGGGGAGAGGAAATGCACTCTGAAGTTTCTAGGATGGAAGAGAGTCGATTTTGCCTTCAAAAATGAACGCCAAGCACCTGGCTCAGCCCAGGGGCGCTCTCCCATCGCTCCCAGTTGTTCTTTCAGTCGCCGAGCGGTGCCACGACTCAGCAACGTTTTTTGCAGCTGGGATTTTTTGGGGCGAAAAAATGCAAACGAGGAAACGCGTCATGAATTTACACCAGTTTCGCAGTGTTGTTGAGAAAGGGTTTAAAAAGGAAAAGGGTTTCAGGAGAAGCTGAGAAGGATTTGACTGAGCATTAACAACCCAAATTTCGACTGGGGGCTGAGCGCCGTTTCACAGCACGGAATTCTCTTTCGCTTCAAGTTTCGAGTTAAACAAATAAAAAACCCTTCAAAATGAAGCAAAATGTCGAGGCTTAGGTTGAGTCAAATGCTCTGCTCAGCTCAGAGTGAAACCTCTTGCAACAGCTGATGGCCCTCCAGGAAATCAAGAGCTTTTGAATCTGTTTGTCCCAGCTGGATTTTCCCCTCTCCCTTCCCACCCCTGCTCACGGTGCTGTGTGGGTTTTAGCCCGGGGCTGGTGGGGACGGCGGCGTCACTGGTGATGCTGAGACCCCCCAGCAGGACAGGACCTGAGTGGAGGAAAAAGCCAAAGTGGCCAAAGTCAGTCACCTTCTCTACAAAAAGCTGTGCCCATCGCCATGCTTCAGCGCTGCTGCCGCCCCACGTCCTTGCTCCAGAATCCTGCGTCCTTTCCAGACCTGGGGGGTCCACCCCACACCTGAGGTCAGCCCCGTCCCCCTCGCTTCAGCCATGGGGTCATCCCTGCCCCCATCAGCTGTCCCCTAAATTAGCCACAGGACCCCAAACCTCCATCACCAGCCTGTGCTTGCCCACCCAGGTACCACCCCACGCTTCCTCTTGCACCGTCCCGTAGCTCCCCGAGACCTCAAAACCCAGGGAAACCCGAAAACTACAACCCTCTGAAACCCAGGGAACTCCCCAGTTCCTGCAGGAGATCGCTGTGCTGGCCAAGCCTCTCCTGGGTGCCGGCTCGGCGTGGGATGCCGGCTCGGCAGGACACGCGTTACGCAAGTGCCGCGCGCAAGAGCGAGCAGCTCGCCAGCATCCCTGCGGATTATCTCAGGGCTGGGAAGGCTGGTGTGAGAGAGCAGCGGCGAGATGCGCCGGATTAGGTGCCCGCGCACCGCTGGCTGCGTCAGATTTCGGGATGCGCCGCTCCCCCCGTCCCTCAACGCGCCAATAGAGAGGCAGCAAGGCTTAAGGAGCTCAGCAAAAGCATCCTCGCAGCCGTGACGGCCCCAGAACATCTTTCAGCAGCCCAAGATACAACAGCGGGAGATATATTGGCTTTGGTGTCTCTCCCAGGGATCTGCAATGGGTGGAAACCTCTTGCTCTGCCCCGTGGCTGGCGGGGGGAACTGGGGCTGTGGATGTGGCTGCTCTTCTTGATGGGGTGAACAAGGCTCAGCACAGCGTGGGATGGACGGGACAAAGCGTCGGAGGCAACACGGGAAGAAGGATCACACAGAATCACAGAATGAAGGGACCTCTGGAGATCCCCCAGTGCCACCCCCTGCCAGAGCAGGGTCACCCAGGGCAGCCCCACAGGAACGCGTCCAGGCGGGTTGGAAAGTCTCCAGAGCAGGAGACTCCACACCCTCTCTGGGCAGCCTGGGCCAGGGCTCCGGCACCCGCACAGGGAAAAATAAATTTTTCGTAACATTTTCGTGGAACCTCGCTGGGGCCGGTGATTGCCAGAGCTCAGCCCTCCTCGCCCCGGGCCGGCCAAACTGCACAGATTGCGCCCACAGTCAGGCTTTCATCCCGAAAAGCAAGGAGATTAAAAGAGAGAGAAAATCCGCTGGAGAGAGACGGGCAGCCCCCAGCCCGGCCAGCCTGACGCAACGCGCGGGTCAGCGGGTCAGAGCGTGGTGGTGGCTCTGCTCCCGGGCATGGCACAAAGCTCCTGCCCACCCCCATCCCACCGGGGTGCTCCTCCCCGAGCCCCCCGCCCTGCCAGGATCCCACTGCGCGTGTCCCGGCGAGGCTGCCGGGCGTGGAGAGCCCCGTGGCAAATAAAAGAGGCCACGGTAAGTGTCCTTCCTTGGCGAAAGGCTGCAGAAAGGAGCATTTGCCACCAAAAATAGCGACAGTCCCGCAGTGAGACTGGCCAGCAGCAAGGGTGAGCTCAGTGCACAGGGCTGGGGGCATCTGCAAGCCTGATCGTGGTGCCTTGGGTATAAAAAAGAAAAGGAAATCACTCCAGCACCTGCCTGTAGCTACTTCCATCAACCCTGGCTATGCCAGACGTCTGCCCTAGTGCTGTCACCTTGCTTCTGGGCCACTGGTGGGCACCAGGCGAGTTTGGGGACCATGAGGACAAGCTGTCCCCAGCTCCCAGCTGCAGTGTCGCACCGTGGAGCGCAGCTTTCACCCTTACCCGCAGCTTTGCCGTTGGCCCCAAGTCCCAACAAAGTGGCAATAAGGAGGGGCCGGGTTATTTTCCAGCGCTCTGGCGTCTTCCAGGAGACGCGGAGGCGCCTCTCCCCGGCTCCGATAAGCTCTCAAACTAAGCAGGGACACCTATAAACGGATTAGAAAGTGAAGGAGAGGTGCCTGATCTTCAATCAAAGGACGGATGATGAGACGTATCCTCCAGAGCCCTGCGGGAAGCCCAGCAGCCTGGGAAGTAGCTAATTTGGATTAAAACCAAACCCCCCAAAGTGTGACTGGCTCAGCCTCAAGCCCTGAGGGAAGGAGGCAGCAGAGTGGACGGATGCTATTTTCACCATCAGAGCAGAGAGGGAGATCCGAAGCATCACCCAAGGCATTGAAACGGGGTGTTGTGACTCCGGGCGTGGATTTTCAGTCGGTGTCAGGCATGTGCAGGGTTCAAGGTGTTCCCCCTTGGCTGCAAAAATGGGCAAGGCACAGGGAAGAGGTGGAGGGAGGCCAGAAACCAACTACATACAGCTGGGAAAGCAAGGGGAGGTTTAGGAAACTCAAGGGGAGAGGGCTCGTAGCAAGAAAAAGCTGAAATGCAGAAGTCCTCAGCCCAGAGCCTCTCCCCGAGCCTCCCGCAGCACCACAGAGCAGGATGCGACGAGATTGCGCCAAAGCGAGCAAAATTCCCCGCTCTGTGGCAGGAGCGCGGGCGCCGCTCCAACGCACCCGAGCCTTGGGAATCAGCCGGCTCCAGCTGCGGGATTAGCGGCATTTTAAAGCCCGTAATTGGAGTGATTGCTCCTGACGGGCCCGGCATGCGACGGAGGCCGATGCGGGGAGGATGCCCGTGCTGGGCAACCAGCGCTGCTGACTCGGCACGCGAGGGACGGAGCCCCGTCCGTCCGTCCGTCTGTCCGCGCCGGCAGTCGGCAGACCCACCGCCCCGGTTTCTCCTCGCTGCCCCAGGAGCGGCGCGGACCAACGAGAAAGCCCTAAGTCACAGTCGAGGGGGATAAGCACAACCCCAGCAGTGTGTAGCAGGGGATTACAAAGATTAAATCCTGCCAGCAAACCCGGGGCTCCGACCATCACCCGCCCTCGGCGCCAGGCGCTGCGGTGGCACGTCCTGGACCTCTCGGCTACAGCACCTGTGGGGACCATCCATGGGGAACTGGTGTCCTCTTTTCTCAAAATACAGTCACAATGCGTATCCCTACCCAGGATTGCCTGGAGACGAGCACTGCGCAGCACGAATCCAGCATCTCAGCGCTCTGACCTGGTGGAAGCGCGACCGGCTCGAATGGTTTGACACCGAGCTGCCAGATCTCTCCATCCTTCCCCAAAATCTTGAGAGGCTTTCACCCAATGGGTGTTTTCCCCCTCTATCTAGAGCTGTTGAGGTTCCTATTTCCATGCTGCTTCTTGCAATTAACTCTAATTTTGAAGTTAAACGGGAGGAATTTGGAGTGACCTTTTGAGGCCAGGACTCTCCTCAGCTTCTGGGGGAGCTCCAGGCTGCTGAGGGAGTCTTAGGGGGTCTGCCCATCCCCAAAAGCCCAGTTCTCAGCTCCCCGGGCAGCCCCAAGAGGCAGCAGAGCAGGGCCTGGAAGGAAGAGCTGCGGAAGGTTTTTTTCCTCGATAGTCCTCAGCACAGCCCTGTGAAATTTGGGAGCCTGTTCTCCTGACAGAGCTGGGGACTGCTGCCAAACCCCCACGTCCTGATGGTCAGGGAGAAGTGCCATCCCACACAGGACCCTGCTCTGACAACACATCTGGATACAGCTGGAGCCCCGCACGTCGCATCCCCGGGTGGTTCCTACAGCCAGGAGAGCAGGGAGGGAACCCAGGCAGGAGGGAGTTGGCAGCCGTGCCCAGGGGGCTGCTGAGAGCACCCACACCCCGGGCAGGGCTTGTTCCTTGGCCACACGCCCCCCGTGCAAGCAGGGAGGGCGGAGGGATTGGAGCCGAGAGCTTTCAGTCTGATTAAGTCACGTTTCAGCATTCCCACACGAACAAATAAATCATGTAA
Organism: Trogon surrucura; assembly: GCA_020746105.1. NCBI lineage: Eukaryota > Metazoa > Chordata > Aves > Trogoniformes > Trogonidae > Trogon > Trogon surrucura. The sequence goes on from CM036641.1 coordinate 5,482,840, forward strand.
GAAGGCATTAAGGCAGCTTAGTCTCCCCAGCAAATCACCCTGGAGTTCTGCCTTTTGGGGGCTGAGGGATGTCCCCACGGATTAGGGGGGAGGAAAGCTTGGCCACGTAGCAACCAAGCCCTGCACGGGCAAGGGGGAAGGGGAGCTCGAGGCAGGAGCATCCCTGGAGCATCCCTGCCTGCCCTGTGCAGGGATTTGCCCCGACCCCACACGTGGGTCTGTGCCAGACACACATTCCCTGCCTGCCCCACGGATGGCTTGGCCAGCACAGAACCACAGAATCACAGAATGTTGGGGCTGGAAGGGAGCTCTGGAGATCACCCAGTGCCACCCCCTGCCAGAGCAGGGTCACCCAGGGCAGCCACACAGGAACGCGTCCAGGCGGGTTGGAAAGTCTCCAGAGCAGGAGACTCCACACCCTCTCTGGGCAGCCTGGGCCAGGGCTCCGGCACCCGCACAGCCAAGAAGTTTTCTAATATTTTTGTGGAACCTCCTGTGCTCCAGCTTGCACCCACTGCCCCTTGTCCTGTCATTGGACATCCCAGACAAGAGCCTGGCTCCGTCCTCCTGACACTCACCCTTTACATATTTATAAAGATTAATGAGGTTACCCCTCAGCCTCCTCTTCTCATGCCACACCCCATGTTGACAGAGCGACATCCAGCCGCTGCTGCACCCGAAAGGATGTGGGGTGCTACAACCCCCAGCCCAACCTCCCCAGCCAGAGCTCAGCTCTTTGGTGACACTGTCACCCTCGTAGGTGGCCAGCGACAAGCCCAGATACACAGAATCACAGAATGTCAGGGGTTGGAAGGGACCTCTAGAGATCACCTAGTCCAAACCCCTGCCAGGGCAGGATCACCCAAGATGCCCCAACCCTGCCCCCAGCAAAGGGTTTCCTCAAGCAGCGCAGCTTGAATCCCATTCCAACGGCGTCTGACACGTTGCTCCTGGGCAAAGGGTCTCACAAAGAAGGAGGAAGAGGATGGGACAGGCCCATGGAAAGCCCCCACACAGCACCCTGGGGAAGGGACCCGCCGCGTCCCTCTTACCTGGTACATGCACATGCTGGGATTAGTCCCATTGGGCAGGTGAGCGCCTTTGGGTTTGCTCCCCGTGTTCATGTCGAGCCCTCATCTCCCACGAGGGTGGCTGGTGCAGCCTCGAGGGGCACGGTGACGACCACGGACCACGGAGAGCCCCCCCCGCCCGCGTGGGGATGGGCAGGGCAGCGGGAGGCAGCCGGAGCTCGAGGGAGTTCCCCATCTGCCTCCCACCCTGGTCACATCCCTCGCCGGGGTGTCGGGAGCCGGAGGCAGCCCCGGCTGGAGCGGGTCACCCGGCAGGCTCGTGGGTGCAGCGCTGCCACCGAGTCCCTTCGCGCTGACCCAGTTTGCTCTGCCTGCACGCCGCCCGTGCCGAGGACCCTTTATTGGAGCAGGAGCGGGGACTAAATCCGCGCGGTCCCTTAATCCGAGGCGGCTGCGGCGGGGCGGGAAGCGCGCGCTCAGGGTGACCTGGCGTGCTCCCGCAGGCGCGCGCTGGCAGGGGAGCAGGGAGCAGAGGGGATGCGAGCCCCAGCACACGGGGGGTGGTGGTGAACCTCCCTGCACTCAGCACTTTGGGTGCTTCTCAGCACATCCCTGGGGACAGGGAGTGACTCCTCCGTGGGGATTCAGGAGCTCCTGGGGAAGCGCTGTTGGGTTTCTGTGTTTTCAGCAGCCCAGCTCTGTGCATGGGGACACAGGCTGCCTCCCTCCTGAGCTGCTTTCCCCCCTTCAGAGCAGAGGAGGGATGCCAAGAGCTGGCCAGCAGCCAGCCCAAGCTCTGTCCTGGCTTGTGCCACCAGCATTGGCCAGTGGTCGTTTCGCATCTCCCTAGGGTCGAGGGAGGTGATTCTGCCCCTCTGCTCTGCCCTTGCGAGACCCCACCTGGAGCGCTGCGCCCAGCTCTGGAATCAAGAAAGACGTGGAGCTGCTGGAGCGACCTCAGAGCAGGGCGATTGGGATGGTCAGAGGGCTGGAGCTCCTCTCCTATGAGGACAGGCTGAGAGAGTTGGGCTTGTTCAGTCTGGAGAAGAGAAAGCTTCTGGGAGACCTTCTATCAGCCTGCCAGTGCCTGAAGGGGCTGCGAGAAGGTTGAGGAGGGACTTTTTGCAAGGGCCTGTAGCGAAAGGACAAGGGGTAATGGGTGGAAGCTAGAGGAGTGTAGGTTTAGACTAGATCTAAGGAAGAATTTCTTTACCCTGAGGCTGGTGAGGCACTGGCACAGGTTGCCCAGGGAGGGTGTGGATGCTCCATCCCTGGAAGTGTTCAAGGCCAGGCTGGACAGAGCCTTGAGCGACCTGATCTAGTGGGAGATGGAACTAAATGATCTTTGAGGTCCCTTCCAACCCAGATCATTCTATGATTCTAGGGTGCCCCAAACCCCAGCACCCAGGCAAGGAGGATCTGAGGTCTCAGCCCTGGCACAGTCAGAACGGATACAAACATTCGAAGCCTCTTGCTTCCCCTGGCTGCTGGGCTCCTTCCCACAGCACACCCACACCGGAGTGGTGCAAAAGCCCCCCAAATCCTGCTTGCCTCATGTCCAGGCACTGGGCGCTGCCCCACAAGACCTCAGAGGGATGGCGGGCAGCTCAGATCCACCCTGCACAGCCCTGTGATGCAGAGCCACCTCACCTACTTCTGACCTGAGCATCTTTGTTTCTGGAGGCCGAGCTCGAGCCCAGGCCTCTGGAACACCTGGAGTGGGTCCTGCAGGTAGAGAAGCCAGGAGCAAAGCAACACCAGAAAACCCAGCGGAGCCAGGGCAAGCCCTGATTTCCCTGTGCCCACAGCTTCCCGCTGAGCACAGAGCTCTGCAGCCCCCTGCCCGTTGCCCATCTGCTCCAGCCCAGGGGACAACTGCGCCCATTGCGATGTCCCATCCCCACTCTGCACCCAGCGTTGCCTCTCAGGACGAAGCTCAAGACAAAGAAAGTTCCACCAGGCAATGGGGTTGAAGGGGTGGAGCTCTCCTGGCAAGGCAAGGGGCAAGGAGTGGGCGCTTCCCTCCAGCAGTGGCGAAGGAACATGATTAACGTCCCCATCTGCGGACCCTGTAAGTGCCAGTGTGGATTCATGAAACCGAGACCTTCACGACGTTGCAAGGAGGTGGCTGGAGGCAGCAAAGCCAGATCTGCTGCCTGAACCATGCTCCCCAAGCACTCATCCCCAACGGGCGAGCCCGGGCTCTGTGTCTGCCTCGCAGCCACCCTGGGGTGTCCTCGGGAAGGTTTTTCCCCTTCTCCATGCCCTGTGCAAGAGCAGGGACAGCACTCCTGCACCTCCCTGCATGGACTCACAAGCCAACAAGGGGTACAGAGGAGAGGAGGAGGTGTCTGAGCTGCTTGTGGCTTGACCTGGGAGAACCTACGGGATTTATAATTGCCACAAGGTGCAACACGCTTGGCACCATCACCACTACTGCACCAGGTCAACCTTCCTAAAGGCCAAAAATCACATCTAAGTGGCCGATCGTCCTCATAGGACTCAGGGAAGGCTCCTGCCAGATCCTTACCTGTGGGAGCGCTGAGTTGAGCTGTCTCTGGAGCTGGTCACGTTCCCGTAAGGTCTCCTGCAAGCGGCTCTGGGTGACGGAGAGCGTCTCGCGGGTCTCCCGCAGGGTGTCCAGCAGCTTGTCCCTCTCATCCAGCATGTTCACCATCAGCTGCTCGAAGTCGGCGTCCGCCTCGGAGCCCTGCGGGGGACCCAGAGGGTCCCCCTCGCTGATGGTGGGCATCACCTCGCACATCATGGCGGGGGGCGACGGGTGGCTGAGGGTCCCACAGGTGCCTGGTGGGGTGGGTGCTGTTGAGCCGCGGGGACCCAATCACATCCCTAAGGGCTCCCACGGCTCAGGACCGCCAGCACGGGATGGCGCAATGGGGGTGGCAAAGGTGTGGGGGGATCCCCCATCCCTTCTTCTTGGGTGCTAAGCAGAGGCTGGCATCACCCCAGCTGGGATGGAGGGATGTTCTTGGCACCAACAAGGCTCTTAAATCACCCCGCTCGGCTGCTTGTCACTGTCGGTGTCCCTGGTGTCACCTCTCTGATGCCTTTTGTAGGGGCTGCAGCATCAGGGAGCCGTGGGGCTGTTCAGAGGGGGGCAAAGCAACCCTTGAGGACTCATCCCAACGGGGAGCCCAAGCTGGCAGCAGTGCAGGGAGGGTCCGGGGGATATCTGGGCTGCCCGGGCATGCTGAGGAGGAGTCCGGCGACGGCAGGCTGCTCTCCCCGAGGCTGGATGAGATGGTCACTGTCGATGCAGGAACGTGTCTCTGTTTGGTGTCACAGCTCTTCAAATACACGGTGGTGACCTGCAGGAGAGCGCGACAGAGATCAGATCCCTCCTGCTGCTCCCAGAATGCCCAGGGTACCTGCCCAGCCCCCTTCGCCTCCCATCCAACCCTGGAGGGCTGCAAGAGGTGGGCTCAGCACCCACGGCAATGGCTTGTGTCAGGTCAAACCCCCCTAAACTCATAGTCACCACACTGCATCTGGTATGGTACAAGCAGTAGGGAACAGCAACCCCAGGACCCCAAATCCTACAGTTTGTCCTTGGTATTCATACACCCCGGCTCAGGATCCCATCCTCTCCACAGACTGCCTGGTTGCCGAGGGAACCCGTGGCCCAAGTGTCCTCCAGCCACGGAAAATCTCCATTTGCAGAAAATCAGCTTGACCCAAACCTGGCATGAAGTCACAGCAACAAATGAGTTGAACGATCAGATTCATGTGCACCCTCCCCTCTCCCTACGGCACCAGCTGGGACAGATTCGGCGGGACTTGCTGCTCAGCGGTAACTGAACATCCGTTGGTCTAACCTCTGTGCAGGGGATGGAGGCAGCAGCATCCCCAAATTCCTGCCCGAGCACAAGCACTGTTCCCTGGCCCCTGCCAGGGATGAGAGGCTGGAGGGCAGAGGCAGAGCTGCCAATTTGAGCAGCAGCCTTTATTTAGGCTGGATTAAAGCGTGGCTGGACCTGGGGACTCGGCCCCGGGGGTGATGCTGGTACCCGCAGCCTCCACTTCTGCAGCCCAAAAATCATTGCAGGCAAAGTGCCAGATGGGGATTGCTATTGATGCAGCCTTCTGGGTGAGCTTCAGCCCACTACAGCTGGAGGAGGGTCCCCAGTAAGGAGGATCAATGTGTCGCTGTCACCCCAGCCACCCTGGGGACCTGCCCGCCCCTTATCACCGTCTGCAAGGAGACAAATCATAGGCAGGACTCGAACCGAGCAGTAAAATATGCTGTGGCAGGTCCAGGGCAAGGGATTCTGGTCTAGCACTGATTATTGGACAGTTTCCCCAAAGTTTTTAAATCTTTACAACAGATACAGTGCCCAAGGATAGGTCTGAACATCCTTGTGTCACTCTCCTTTCAAACCAACACGCACACACAGAGGAATCATAGAATTGAATGATAGAACTGTCAGGGTTGGAAGGGACCTTAAAGATCATCTCGTTCCAACCCCCCACCAGGGGCAGGGACATCCCCCACCAGATCAGGCTGCCCAGAGCCCCATCCAGCCTGGTCTTGAAAACTCCCAGGGATGGGGCTGCCACCTCCTCTGGGCAACCTGTGCCGGGGTCTCCCCACCCTCATGGGGAAGAACTTCTTCCTCACGTTCAATCTGAACCGACCCATCTCCAGCTTTAATCCATTCCCTCTAGTCCTGTCACTACCCAGCATCCTAATAAAACCCCTCGCCAGCCTTCTTGTAGCCCCCTTGGGACACTGTAAGCCATCATAAGGTCTCCTTGGAGCCTTCCTTTCTGCAGACTGAACAACCCCAACCCCCTCAGTCTGTCTGCACAGGAGAGGTGCTCCAGCCCCCTGAGCATCCTCGTGGCCCTTCTCTGGACACGCTCCAGCACATCCAGATCCTCCTTGTCCTGTGGGCTCCAGAACTGGATGCAGGACTCCAGGTGCGGTCTCACAAAAGTGGAGTAGAGGGGGACAATCACCTCCCTTGCCCTGTCGGCCATGCACCTCTTGATGAAAAGGACCCCCATGCAGTCATGGGCCAGAGCAGCCCATTCTAGCCCTTTGGACTGGAATAAAAACTTATGTCCTGCACAGCTCGGTGGCACAGCAGGGCACCTCTCCCCGTTCAAAGGTGTGTGTGCAAGGAGATTCCTTTGTGCACGACCAGACACATGCTGCCAGGGTCAGGGGAACCGTAGCTCCGTTCTTGGGATGACGTTGGCTCATCAGGTGATGGAAAGCTTGACATAAAAACCTCTCTAAAAAAAGAGAGGTTCTGGCAAAAGCATCAGTCCCTCAATGCGCAACCTGATGCTGAAAGTCAGCTCCTGTGCACCAGGGACGTGGGACAGGGTTGTCCCACAAGTGGCTGTCTGGCCTTGATAGACTTAAGTTGCGTTCCTCAGGTGGGATAAAACCTGTTCTGGGCACATAATGCCATCCTGAACCTTTGAGGCTTGTTCACGCTCCTTCCTGGCTGTTGGGACATGGGTGACTGGTGTAACTGGGCCCTGAGGACTTCCCATCCCTGCAGCATCCCCACAAAAGGAGGCTGGTGGAGGAAAAGGCACCAAGTGAGGGACCACTCCAGCACCCTGCTCTCCTTGGATTGAGCTGGACATGAGCCTCACCTCCATAATTAAGGAGGTAAAAGTCTTCCAGTCTTCCTTCCCCTAATTAGCAGCCTCAGTGGTACCTGCACATGAGCACGGACACGATGCCAGTGCTCCTGGAGGGCAGATCCCTCCGGCTCTAGGGAGACTCAGAGTGAAGAGGAGCAGAAATCAGCCTTACCCCAGTGCTAAGCCCTATTCATCTGGGTGCAAAACCCAAATGCAGTGGCTTTCATGCACCAGTTCACTGTCGTGCCTCGGCTTGTGGGATGGGCATGGAGAAAGCACATCCACGCCGTCGAAAGCCATAGAGCCCCCTGAGCACGATGTGAATGGTAAAATCAGCCACGTGCCACATCCCCACTTCGGCTGCTGGCGAGGAATTGAATGAATTAGCAGCTGAATTAAGAGATAGCAATCAAGGCACAGACAGGAAAACCCTGCAGGCACTCAGGAAGGGGAAATGCTGCAGGGAATGGCCAAGACATCAATCTGATGGGACCGATGATGAGACAGAAATTTATCTCAGCTGCAAAGGAGAGACTCATGTACCATGAGGAGACTGTGTAGATGCGAGTCCCAGCAGCTCCCTGGGCTCTGTGGAGGTAATCCAAGGGGCGGAACGTTATAGACAGGTGGGGACTGGTCTCTTCTCCCAGGCAGTGAGCAACAGGACAAGGGGCACGGGCTTAAGCTCTGCCAGGGAAAATTTAGGCTGGATATTAGAAAGAAATTCTTTACAGAGAGAGTGATCAGGCATTGGAATGGCCTGCCCAGGGAGGTGGTGGATTCACTATCCCTGGAGGTTTTTAAACTGCTTGGACATGGCACTTAGTGCCATGATCTAGTAAACGGACGGGAGTTGGACCAAGGGCTGGACTTGATGATCTCTGAGGTCTTTTCCAACCCAATTGATTCTATGATTCTATGACCCTATGACCCAAGTGGTGCAGGAGGGGGGCACAGATTTACCCTGTGCATCACCCGAGGGCTAATTGTCTTCTTCCTTCACCCCCAACTGAGCTCACACACAGATGGGTTGGGTTCGGGTAAGCCCACGTGCTACTTGGCTCCACTGCAACCTGTTCCTGTACAGTTACATCCTGCTGTATCTGCTGTGCTTCTGAACGGAGACTGACGGTGACAAGCACAGCCTCAAACCTCAGCCTGGCAAGGGTCAAAACAGGATCATGGCGACCTTGCACAGCACCAATGCTGGTCCAGGATGGGCTAATTGCACCCCTCTGGTCCACAAAAGCATCTGTGCTCTGTTCTCCTGAGTACGCTCAGTAAAGAGGTGATAGATGTAAAACTGCCCACCGAGGAGAGGCAATGCTTCGCGACTCAACGGCAGGGCGTGGGGGATGCCTCCACTAGAGGGTGGTCACATCCTCCCCTTGCATCCCAGGCCAGCAGGCACGGGCGCTGCGGAGGACACACGCTGTGGCGTAAGGCAAGGAGAGCTGCTAGAGTCCTCTGCAGCCTGAGAAGTCCTACAAGCAGGGATGAGACTTCCTACTACCACAAAGAGCAGCCAAAGCCCCCTTCATCCTGGCCTGAAGCCCCCAGGCAGGTGGTGTGGAGCCAGCCCAGGGCTTTCAGGGCTCTCTGCACTCCCCATGACACTGCTGCACCGTGAGCATCCCTCTGCAGCGGGTCCCTGGCGGGTAAATCCAGGCTGATGCTCTGTCCCCTCCGAGCGTGACTCTGGAAACAGTTGAGCCACGTGTGCCCATCTCCTGGCTGAAACCACGGCAAGAGCGGAAAACTCCTCGCACTGCAGAGGCGCCGTCTGCATCCATAACCACTACGCCAAACACCAAGCTGTGTGCGGACGCGGGAGCAATTATTTCTGGATTCAACCGAAGCAGCTTTTGCTGCAAAACCACAAGCCCGAGGGAAGAACCACCACCTGGGGTCAGGGCGGTTGCAAAGGTTTTATTTGCGATGCCGAGTGAGGAAACCAGCACAAGGCTGGGTTTGGTACCTGTTGTCTGTAGGGGAATTTCTTCTGGAGCACAGGGAGGAGGAGGTTTTATCTGTTTTGTGAAGAGCCTTGCTGGGGAGGAGAAAGGGGGGGCAAGAGCCACCTGCATTAGGCACTACCCAATAAAACACTGGTGCGTGTAAACCTGTATCTGACGAACTTGCTTTTAGAGGCTGGCGCGGGGTCGCTGCTGAACTGTATAGATTGAGCTGTCCGGAGCAATAAAGGGAGAACTATTTGTAGCCATATTGGTGGGATTTGTCATTGTCTCGACTGGCTCTCCGACGGGACCCTCTTCAGTTGTCTTCAAGTTTTTTGGAGCGGGAAGCATGTTCGGCGAGCAAGACACGGGTGAGCGTGCGAGGGTGCGTGCACAGGCAGGGACACGCACACGGGACATGGTCGGGTGCAGGGACACACGGGCAGGAAGCTCCTGCCTGGGGTCAGCTCCCCTTGATAGGAGCATCCCCTCATGCCTGCACCACCTCGAACCTTGGGATTTTCTCCGTCCTCCCAAAAGCGACAGAAAATCGCCCGTTCCCACGCGCCTCTTCCCCAGGAGCCCAGCTGGCGGCTGCACACACACGATGCCGTCCCTGCACGGGGAAGCCCAGCATTTCTTTGGTCTGTACGCCCAGTCGGTCGTTTTTACGGACCTTGGGGATGTCAGTGTGGACGGCGACCCAAACGCCTCACACCCTTCGCCGGCCACTTTAGCAGCAGCGAGGGCAGAGCGCAAACAGCCCCTTGGCACCGGGTGTCGGAGGGGTCGGAGCTTGCCCACCATTAGCAGCAAAACGCTGCCCGTGTATTGCAACCTTTCAACCGTGTCTGGCAAAAACTACGGGAAAAAAACGGTGCTGCCTGGGTTCAGAGGGTCTTAACTGACGGGATAATCATCGGGTAGAGGAGTGAGGCTGCGAGGAGACAGCTGGTGAGCTGAGAAAACAGACACTGCGCAGCTCTAGCCCTTTGCGAGGTATTTTTAGTCCCACGGGGCTGCCAGGCACAGGCTTGCTGGAAGCAGGTTTGTTGCCAGTGAAAATGTGTTTGCTCGACTCTCCCTTCCCCCTTCCCAAAAGGAAGCTTTCCCCACTCTCTGGGGTGGAAAGCAGCACAGCACCCTGCTTCCCACTTGGAGAGGCCAGTCCGCAGTGACGGTGCCCAGAGCAGCTGATGGAGAGCAGAGGGTTTGGAGGTTTTTTGCCCTTGGGCTGATTATTTGCTCGGCACGACTCCGTAGCGAGTCAAGCTGCCTGTGGGATGCTCAGTCCCAGGGAGCGCCCTGGCTCTCCCCTTCCCACCAGGACGAGAAGCACCCCCGGCATTTACCCACACGTAAAACCGCCCGTGCACCGAGGCAGAGACAGGCTGGCGTTTTTCCCTCCGAACAGCTTCGCTTTCATCTCAGCCCTGACAAGAGAAAGAAAAAAAACCTCCACGGCTCTGTCAGCAAGATCATCGCCCCAGCAGGCAGCTGGCAAAGAGGGTTTAACGCGCACCTCGGAGGCAACAAGCTCGCGGAGATTGATCATCCCATAAAAACGTCAGTTTGATCTTTTCCGCTCCTAGAAAATCCTCGTCAGCCACCCAACCTGGCCTCAACCGAGCAGCGCGGGGAGCCCGGCAGAGCCCTCACCAGCACCCGTCGCTCACAGCTCACCAGCGCGAGGACGGTTTACCCTCCACCGAACCGGCCGACGACGGGGGTCCCAGCTTCCCACGTCGACCCCTTCCCAGCCAGACCCAGGAGCAAGATGGAGGGTGATGCCCTTTTGCTCTTGGTTTTTGCTTGCAGGACTTCTTTTTTCACCTTTTCCTTGTGATGCTGCCTTAAACGTAACTACACGGAGAGGCTGCAAAAGTGGTGTAACCTGACGTTTCCAGCAAGCTCAGCCCAGTCACTGCTGCCGCAGATGGAGCCACGTCCCGGCATAAAGTCCTTCCCAGCCTCGCTGAGGTCAGGCACCAGTTGGAAGAGCCAGGACATGCTGAGCCCCCGATTGCCCCCCAGCAAGGTCAGCCCTGACCCACCGAGCCGTGGGATGGGCTCCTGGATGGAAGAGCAGGAACATCCTCAACATCACCAAATCATGGAGCTCGCTTTGATTTTCCCTTCGGTAGGAGATGCAGTAATGGGAGGCTGAGAAAACAGATTATTCCTGAGCACGGGACAAAGAGGAGGCTGAAGTGCCCCGGCTCAACAGTGGAAATTGCCATTTTAAGCGCAGAGCCTAGAAATGGAAACCTTCACCCACAGCAAGCCTCAGAGACGCCGCCTTTGCCACGTGCTCATGCGGGCCAAGGGCTCAGATCTCCCCTCCCAAGGTGTTTCTGCCCTGAGACAGCACGAGAGCTGCCACTCATGCCAGCTGGGGCTTGTCTGCATCGGAGACGGCCAGAGGAGCTCCACGTGTGCCAGGAGCTCCTCACATCCCTCTCTACGGCCCCGAGGGTCCCTCTCCATCCTTCCTTTCCTCCATCTACCCCCGTGCTTGGGGCACAGACCCCTATCTATACACTCCACTGGTTTCTTACCATTTTACGAGCCTGGACCTAAGCATCCCTTTCTGGAAGCTCTTCTGGGCTCCATCCTGGAGCTCCATTCCTCTCCTGGAAGCTCCATCCTGGGCGATCCACAGGGAAACAGCTGCATTTCAGATGTTTTGGTTTGGCCTGGCCAGATTTCAGCGGCGGGGGGGGGGGAGCTGCAGGGTGGCTTCTGTAAGAAGCTGCTAGAAGATCCCCAAGATTGATAGAGCCAATGCCAGCCGGCTACAAAGAGGGACCCGCCGCTGGCCAAGGCTGAGCCTATCAGTAAGGTGATAGCAGAGGAACGCCTCTGTGAAAAACATATTTAAGAACGGGAAAAAGAACTGCGCCATAACAGCTGGCACAGAGATGGAGGAGTGAGGATCTGTGCAGACACCAAGGTCAGTGAAGAAGGAGGGGGGGGGAGGATGAGCTCCAGGCGCCGGAGCAGAAGGAGTCCCCCGGGTCCGTGGTGAAGACCATGGTGAAGCGGGTTGTCCCCCTGCAGCCCATGGGCGAGGTGCAGATGTCCACCGTGAGGATCACCGCGTAGATGTCCACCGAGGACTCCACGCCGTGTGGGTGGATGCCTGAAAGGGGACTGTAGCCCGTGGGAAGCCCGCATCAGAGCAAGTCGCTGCCGGAACCTGTAGCCCGTGGAAGAGAGGAATGCCCACGCTGGAGCAGGTTGGCTGGTGGGACTTTTGGGACGCTGCGGCTGGCCCATGCTGGAGCAGTTTCCCCCGAAGGACTGCGCCTCAGACTCACGAGGGGTGGGCTGCCCCTCGTGAGGTGTCTCCTGTTGGGCAGTTTGTGATGAATTGCCCTTCGCGGGACGACTCACGCGGAGAAGAGAGCGTGAAGCTTGTCTCCCGTGAGAGGGACCCCACAGTGGCCCTGGGAAAGAGTGAAGAGTCCTCCCCCGGAGTGAAGAAGCGGTGGAACCAACGTCGGATGAACTGACCGTAACCTCCATTCCCTGTCCCCCTGCACCGCTCGGGGGGAGGAGGTGGAGAAACTGGGATTGATGTTAAGCCCGGGAAGAAGGGAGGGATGGGGGGGAAGGTGTTCTGTTTAAGATTTGTTTGCTCTTTCTTACTTCTCACTACTCCTCTCTGATTAGTTCTTAATAAATGTACCTAATTTCCCCAAAACTGAGTCTGTTTTGCCCGGGACGGTAAATGAGGGTGATCTCCCTGTCCTTATCTCAAAACCCTGAGCCTTTGGAGATATTTTCTCCCCCTGTTCAGCAGTGAAGGGGGGAGTGAGTGAGCGGCTGTGTGGGTACCTGGCGGCCGGCCAGGGTCAACCCACGACAGTCATTTTGGTGGCCCGTACGGGGAATGAAACCTGGGAAGGGAGGAATTTGAGATAAGGACAGTAGTGGAGAGAGGCAACGGGCAAAACATGGACTGAGCAATGTTGAAGAGTAAAATGATTTTGGGGAATTTATGTTTTTGTGATTGAGGTGAAGGAACGAGGGGTGGATTGTGTGTAGATTGTTTAGTCTTGTTTGGTGTTGTGATGATTTTTTGTTCTGATTTTGGTGTTGGGAGTCTTTGGTTTTTCTGTTTCACTGTTAATGTTGGGTGATGAAGATAAATTTTAATAATTCTTAAATATGTGATTCACAGAGGCGAGGGGTGGAATGTTTTGGTTTGGCCTGGCCAGATTTCAGCGGCGGGGGGGGGGGGAGCTGCAGGGTGGCTTCTGTAAGAAGCTGCTAGAAGATCCCCAAGATTGATAGAGCCAATGCCAGCCGGCTACAAAGAGGGACCCGCCGCTGGCCAAGGCTGAGCCTATCAGTAAGGTGATAGCAGAGGAACGCCTCTGTGAAAAACATATTTAAGAACGGGAAAAAGAACTGCGCCATAACAGCTGGCACAGAGATGGAGGAGTGAGAATCTGTACAGACACCAAGGTCAGTGAAGAAGGAGGGGGGGGAGGATGAGCTCCAGGCGCCGGAGCAGAAGGAGTCCCCCGGGTCCGTGGTGAAGACCATGGTGAAGCGGGTTGTCCCCCTGCAGCCCATGGGCGAGGTGCAGATGTCCACCGTGAGGATCACCGCGTAGATGTCCACCGAGGACTTCACGCCGTGTGGGTGGATGCCTGAAAGGGGACTGTAGCCCGTGGGAAGCCCGCATCAGAGCAAGTCGCTGCCGGAACCTGTAGCCCGTGGAAGAGAGGAATGCCCACGCTGGAGCAGGTTGGCTGGTGGGACTTTTGGGACGCTGCGGCTGGCCCATGCTGGAGCAGTTTCCCCCGAAGGACTGCGCCTCAGACTCACGAGGGGTGGGCTGCCCCTCGTGAGGTGTCTCCCGTTGGGCAGTTTGTGATGAATTGCCCTTCGCGGGACGACTCACGCGGAGAAGAGAGCGTGAAGCTTGTCTCCCGTGAGAGGGACCCCACAGTGGCCCTGGGAAAGAGTGAAGAGTCCTCCCCCGGAGTGAAGAAGCGGTGGAACCAACGTCGGATGAACTGACCGCAGCCCCCACTCCCTGTCCCCCTGCGCCGCTCGGGGGGAGGAGGTGGAGAAACCGGGATTGGTGTTAAGCCCGGGAAGAAGGGAGGGATGGGGGGAAGGTGTTCTGTTTAAGATTTGTTTGCTCTTTCTTACTTCTCACTACTCCTCTCTGATTAGTTCTTAATAAATGTACCTAATTTCCCCAAAACTGAGTCTGTTTTGCCCGGGACGGTAAATGAGGGTGATCTCCCTGTCCTTATCTCAAAACCCTGAGCCTTTGGAGATATTTTCTCCCCCTGTTCAGCAGTGAAGGGGGGAGTGAGTGAGCGGCTGTGTGGGTACCTGGCGGCCGGCCAGGGTCAACCCACGACACAGTAAAAAGTTGCATTTTGGCAGATACAGCCTAATCCCAGCATCGCTCCCGAGTCCTTAAATCAACTCCCGGGATGCGCCGTGGCCTCTGGGGACTTTCAGCCCCCCGAGAAGGACAAGGAAGACCCAATTTACCGTGGGGCCCGTACGGTGACGGTGCCTCCACATTCTTTAATGCGGCCCCGCTGACAGCAGGGGACCATGCAGATGGTACCCAGGACCATGCCAGGGACGGCCCGTGGCCAGGACACCTGGGGATAATAAGGGAAATGAGGTATTCTGGCTAGAAATAAGGTGCCAAGTTTTAGCAGCAAAGGATTGGATTCACGTACTAAAGGGGGAGTCGTATTTGCAGAGGGAGAGTCACCGTTGTGATCCGCCCTACGGATGTGATCCAGACCCAAGACAAGACGTGGCAGTGCTTGGGAAGTCACCTGGGGTCCCCATACCTGCAGAAACGTGTCCTCCACTGCCCAGGGCACAATGCTGAACTCACCTCATGCTGGAGATGTCACCCTGGCAAGACAGGACACTTGGGCAGCCTCTCCAGGTTTCTGACTTGTCTTAGAGGGGGCAGCGGGTGCCCCTAAAGCACAGACACAGAGGACACCACAAGCAATAAAATCCAGCTACTCCCAGTATCGAGAGAGGTTCTCCTGCCCCTCTGCTCTGCCCTGGTGAGGCCACATCTGGAATATTTTGTCCAGTTCTGGGGCCCTCAGCTCCAGAGGGACAGGGAACTGCTGGAGAGAGTCCAGCGCAGCCACAGGGATGATGGAGGGATGGAACATCTCCCTGGTGAGGAAAGGCTGAAGGAGCTGGGGCTCTGCAGCTGGAGAAGAGGAGCCTGAGGGGTGACCTCATTCGTGGGTAGAAATATGGAAAGGGGGAGTGTCAGGAGGATGGAGCCAGGCTCTGCTCAGGGATGTCCAGTGACAGGACAAGGGGCAACGGGTGCAAACTGGAGCACAGGAGGTTCCACAGAAACATGAGGAGAAGCTTCTTCCCTGTGCGGGTGCCGGAGCCCTGGCCCAGGCTGCCCAGAGAGGGTGTGGAGTCTCCTGCTCTGGAGACTTTCCAACCCGCCTGGACGCGTTCCTGTGTGGCTGCCCTGGGTGACCCTGCTCTGGCAGGGGGTTTGATTGGGTCAACTTTTGAGGTCCCTTCCAACCCCAAATATTCTGTGATTCTGTGGTTATTTGGCACGCTTCTGCCCCAAAGGCTTGCTCCAAAACCAGAAAAGCAGTTCCCATCCTCAGCCTTTGCTTGGTCTAAGCTGCTAAGCCAGAGTAGGAAAAACTGTCCAGATTTGGCTGTTTCTTTGCAGGCAGAAGTAAATGCAAGTATTCAACTGATACATATATATATAGTTCCCAGTGGGAGGGGAGGCATTACACACAACTTCCCGTGGGTATTTTCAGAAAGCCACCTGCTCCTCGCCATTGTGCAGGAACACAATTGTTCTGCAACAAGGAGCTCGTCAGACGATGAGACGACATCTCTGCCGACCCGGCGTGGATACGGGGTGCACGGCGCGGAGGGTGGGCAACACCCCTCACGGGGGTTGGCACCTAAACTCGGTCACGTACGCCTATTTACAGGACCGTGTCACCCCTCAGGGAGTGTTGTATTGGTCGTGTTACGGTTTGTGACTCAGTTTCCCTGTTGTCAAAATGGGCCAGGTGTCCTCAGCTGCCCCCAGAGCAAGGTGTAATCTCGGTTTATTGCACGGAGGAACCTGGCACAGGAAGGGACTGCTGGGGTAAAGACACACCAACGTGCAAACCTCCTGCCTTTGCACTTTGGGGTGAGACGACAGACGGGAAAGAGCCTTGGAGGGGCTCCAAGCCGGATGATCCCTCTCGACAAGTGGGATCCCACAGCCTGGCCAAGAGACTCGGCTTCAAACTTCATCCCTGGGTTTGCAACTGCCAAAAACACAACAAGGGGAGACAGGACAACAGGTCTGGAGGTGCTGCTAAACCCACGAGGATGCCAGCGTGGCCACGAGTTCACGGGGGAGCCCAGCAAGCAGTGCTGGTGAAGCAAGGGAATGCGGTCACCATCACAAGCAGGATTTCCCTCTGCCCCAGCAGGAGTTACCCCAAACCCCTAGAAACCCAAAAGCAAATTCCTCAAATCCCATCACCACAATCCCGCTCCTGGCACCTGCGTCAATAACGTTGTGAGGTGGATTTTTTCCACAGAAAGCCAAAGCCCTCGGTGCTGCGAGCTCGACTCCCTGGAAGGGAGGAGGAGGATGCTCCCAATGCACGATACCGAGCTCATGTCCCTCTTGCAGGATTTGATCTGTGCTCAGATTCATCCAGAGACAAGGAGGGGTATTAACAGCAACCGACCCGATGCAAAAAAGCCACAACGCTCGTTACAGTCATTCAGCTTTTCAATAGCTGGTCCCGCTCACCACCCCTGTGTGAGCACGTGGCTGTTTGATCCTTTTTTTTCCTCTAACTTTGCAACCAAAGCCTACGTCCTTTTCCTCTGTTAGGACAAAGCCTGTGACTTCTGGTTCATTCGAGGTCAGTTTGAACAAGCAGCAGAGGGAAACGCAATGGCCGCGGCTCTTCTAGAAGCAGCACATGGAGGTGAACCAGGCCCCGGGTGAATCTGCAAATGGGGGTGAGCACTGGGGTCTCAGCACTCAGGCTGGTTTCCAGCCCGAGGTGGATGCAGACTCCTCTGAGAGGGAACAAGGAGCGGGGAAGCAGTCTCCAAGGAAATCCTGTGCTTGTCACAGAGGCAGCATCACCACAGAATTCCCCTCACATCTTGGGAAGCGAAGCTTTGTGCCTCAGTTTCCCCACTCGCAGGGCACAGCTCCAATCCCTGCTGAGACTCGGAGGGATGCCTGGTGATTTTCCATGATTTCGCTGGAGGTTTTGCCACGGGTACATCCCTCCCGCCCCCGTGACACTTTCGATGAGGAGTTATTTCATCTGGGAGCCTGACGCCCCGGAGCCGGGGGCCCTCCTCCTCGCTGCCAAACCAGCCCCTGCCCTGCTTTAGTCACACACCGCCAGCTCTCGCTGGTGCTAATTTATTCAGTGACGGGGGAAGAGTCGCCAGCACGAAGGGAGGGGGGGGGAAGCTGCTGAAATCTGCGCCACGGAGCCTGCGAAAAGATGCAGAAGAGCCTCTTAACCCCCTGGGGCCCGTGTCACCCCGCTACAGCAGGCAGCCCAGGGGACACGGGAGGCTGCTGCTTAGAAAGAAACCCCGAGGCAAACCCCACGTGCATCGGAACGCGGCGGCCGCTCGCCCTAAGCAGCTTGCACGCCCCGTCTGCCCCAGATCCAGGGTTTCCACCGCGTCGCTGGCATCTCTTCCACCCCCAGGAGCATCCCCGGTGCCCCGAGCACCGAGCCTCGGCAGTGAGAATCGCTCCCGCGCATCTGCCCATTTCCCATCGTAAAATTTGGCTGCTGCCTTCATGAAAGGTGCAAATGGAAAGTGGATCAGGGAGCTCTCCAGAGTCCGGAGCAGCACCCCGCTCCCTGTCCTGCCCGGGCAGGCCTTCAGTATTTTGACACTATCCTTCACGAATTTTGAAGAAGGGCCCCGAGAGGTAATTTGGACAGCTCGAGAAAAGGCAGACTGGGCTTCCAATGCAAAATTTGGGTAGTATTAGAGGGTATTCAGAGCATTGGAGGACAGACTGGGGAAATGCCTGGTGCTCCTGGCTCCGATACGGACCGTGGCAGACTCGTGAACACGTCCCTGCATCCCACTGAGGGAGGTTTTGCAGCCAGGGCAACCTGAAAGGGGAAATCAACGGTTCGGGAGCATGGCCTGCACCACAAGGAGGTCTCCGGAGCTCAGCAATTCACTGCTGACCACTTGAGCACCCATGCAGAAACACCAGCAGTGAGTGCCCCAAGCCCTCCTCATGCTCCCACCCCTCCTGCAGGTAACCCAGGGGCTCCCCAGACACATCAGGACATCACCTTCCTCCACCCTCCCAAAACACGAGAGGTTGCAGTCCTGCCTATTCAAGAAGAGCCGCGACATCTGCGCTTGGGCGTTGGACGACCCCAAGCAGAGACAACTCAGATGGGTTTGGTAACTCAGGAGATGTGGGGGCGTTCCCCCTTGTAGTCATTCTTTCTGCTTTCCCTTCCTTGTGCTAAGTAACTTTAGCAAGTTAATTAATCTCTCTGCTGACGGCATGGCTAATTACTGACCCGCTTTCATCCAGTTGCGGCCACGCCTCGGCGGGGAGTGGGATGCCGGCGTGATTCCCAGCTCTGTGCGGTCAGGCTCCAGGACGGTCGGGTCAGATCCAGTACCAGGACAGGCTCTGCGACATCCACGGGGAGAAAAAAAAAACCCAGACACAGCCCACGCATCTGGGACGTGTGGGTGGATGGGATCTCCGAGCTGTATTTGCTCAGCTCCGCACAGGGCGAGGCACGATCATAGAATCAAATCATAGAATCAATCATAGAATCAATCCTAGAATCCTAGAACAGTTTTGGCTGGAAGAGACCTTCAAGATCATCAAGCCCAGCCGTTGTCCCAGCCCTACCAACACCACCAACCCATGTCCCTCAGCACAACATCCACCCGTTTTGGGGGGTTAAATCCCTGCCTGGTTGAAACCTGCTCTTCCTCCCAAGCATCCACACATTGGGGAATAACTACAACCCTCCCCGGCCAAGTCGTGGTCCTTTGGCACCTTGGCTGCCCCCTCACGTGGTTTGGAAGGGGCGGATGAAGCCAGCAGAGGAGCACCGAAGGAGGGACTGGTCCCAGTAAGGAGCGTGGTCCCCGTCCGTGCCCAACCCGGGCTGGAATAACCCCGCGAGGGCCCCGGCAGCCGGGTGTCAGCTCCCGGCGTCTCACCCCTGCGGTTCATGGCGAGCGACAGGCCGGGCCACGCCGCGGCAGGAACAGCCGCGTGGGGACATCTGAGGACAGTGACATTTTAAAGGCGGCCGGGGGCAAGGCGCAGACACTCGAGCTCTGTCTGCTCCCGTCTAACCCCGCATCCGGCAAGTCCACGTCTTCAACCCCCGCTCCTCGTTACGCAAAATTAGCCCAGAGACGAAGCTCACCCGGCGCGCAGCCTCCAGCCACAGCCGCGGGAAAGCGCCGAGCGCCAGCCCCGTCTGGGTGGTTTTGCAGGAAGGCTTCTCCTGATTTTGTCTTGCTTTTTAAGCTTTGTCTCTCGCAAGAAGGAGTTTTTGGTGGTGACTCTGCCCCCGCATGACCCGAGACACCGCGAAGCAGCTCTCCCAGCTCGCTGCGCCAGCGAGGAAGAGGTCCTGAACACACTTCGGAAGGAAAATCCGAGTTGTTGCCTTTGGGAGAATGGTAGAATTAGCTTAGCCCTTATTACCCAGCAGAGAAACCACAGAGAGCATCTCAAAAAGCACCATGGAAAATCCAGAGCCAGTTCCTCCTAGATTTAGTCCACAAGATATATAGAGAAGATACAGAAGGGATACAGTAGTATATAGAAGATATAGAAGGGATACATAGGTCCAGCTCCCTCCAGAGATCCCAAGTACTGGAGAAGACCAGGAAGAAAAAATCAAGCTTTTTGTGAATGTCACGAGCCCTTGAGGGCTTCACCCAGCTTCACCAGCCCCTTCCTTCCCCTTTTTCCTCATTGACTAGCACCCCTTCACCCCAGCTCACGTCCCCCATGGCTTATGGGGCAGAAAGGCCACTTTCTGCAGCCCAGGCAGGCAGAGCAGGACCCAGTGGCCACGGCCACCCGTCATCTCCTTACCCAGGGTGGTCCCAGTGCACCAGTGGCCGATCCACTGGGGCTGGGGTTCCCATCCCAGACCGGCTGTATCAGTGGGGAGGGATGGAGTAGCCATGGGGCCATCAACCCCTTCAGATGTCTCCAAAGAGGCCGTAGAATGTATTGGTACCACGGGGCACGCAGGGATAAGCGAGCACGCTCCAGCCCATGCCATCACCATGCCCGTTTGGTGATCTGGCACCCATCACGCTTGCCACGGTCCCAATGGCAACACGCCCAGGAGTGCCTTCACACCAGCATCAGATCCAAGGATGCTCAGCTGGATGAGCAGAGAGACCCACCACAGGAAACACAGGGCCCAAGCTCTGTTCCTCTGGTTTGAGGGATTTGGAAAAAACAGCTCAGGCTTGAAATTGAGGGTACTAACGCAAAATTGCCCCATAAAGTGTGGGGGGAGCGTTGCAGCTTGCAGTGGGGTGGCAGTTTTTCTCTGTGTCAGCAGAGCTCTCATCTGAGCATTTACGGTCACAAAAAGCAGAGCTGGGCATTAGTTCAGCTCAATTTCCAAAGTCGTTCCCTCTCAAAATGTCATCTCCGCGGAGCTAAGCTAATGCAGTGAGCTCCGCGTCCTTGCCTGCAGCACCCAGTGCACCCCGGGCAAAGCCTCGTGTCTGGCCCCCGGAGCTCGTGCCTTTGTCCCCACCATGCTTCCCACAAGCTCCCACGGCCATGCCCAGCTCACCTAAGAAGACTGCAAAGGTGGTGGCCCCGACCACGTCACCATCGGGTCTGGCTCGTGTTTCCACACAAAGGGCACCCAAGAAGCCCCCACCACCCACGTCCATCGGCACAGAAGCCCCCCAACATAGCACCCCGTGACCCCCCCACCGCGCTTCGAGCACCTCCTGCACACCCTGACGTGCAGCAAGCAGCCCCGCAGCCAAGCAGTGGCACCAGGGACAACCCCCTGAGCCACCCCAGGAGGAGGCAAGAGCAGGATCTGGCTGACCCGTGCGAGGCATCACCAGGAGACGGGGGAACCGCGTTCACAGCTCAGCAGGCTTCTAAGGAAATCAGTGCAGGTAACGATGGCAGTGGTAGAGAAGCAGGCATGGTGGTTTCTACCCTGGTCCCTCCGACTGAGCAGCGCTCTTGCGGGCACTCAGAAACGTGGTGGCCAGGAAACCTTCAAATCCCTGGAGGAGGGATGAGGGGAAGGGGACGACCCCGTGTGTTGGCAACGCATCTGCTGCCTGAGATGACGCCGCCGTGCATTCTCTCCACCACAAGCAAGCAGTACATTAAAGCTCACAAGGCGAGAGGACACACACGGGGCTGGGAGTCCCTCTCCACACACAACCCACGCACAGCAGCTGAGCCAACATTTTCTAGAAGGTTTACTGACCATTTTTTGCAGGCGGCTTGAAATTTCTGGCTTCTTTACGACACGATTTTGGACCCTGGGCACCCTATGGTGCCCTCTTCCCACAGATGCTACACCCAGCAGAACCCAGCTCCACCAGCACTGGCTTAGGGATGGTTCAGCCCAAAGCAGCCCGTCCCCGAGATCCACCACGTCACCGTCGCAGCGCCAGCGCTGCGCTGCTGCAATGCTGCAGTCCCTCCAGGGCAACGCAGGGAGGGGAAAAAAACACACAACATGTGTCAGGGGTTGGTGGGATGCTCACCCGAGCAGAAGTGGCTGCCTGCCCGGCCTCCCGTGCCGTGCCCTCCTCCCACTTTGCCAAGCTCAGATGCTGCCTGAAGCCACCAGCACAACCTGAGGTGACCTTTACCTGCCACGCCGACGCAGGGGCACTCACCGAGCGATGCTCAGGACATGCGCAGCCGACAGACGGAGCTCCCTGACTTTGTCTCCGCTCGGTAAATGCACGGATTTATCTTAACCAGCTTTGGAGGGAGACGAGTTTGACAGCTGCGAGCCCTTCGCTGCCGAAATACAGTGATCGAAGGCCAGTCCATCCAAAGCAACGTTTGCTTCTGGGTTTCACCTCGCTACCACCCACATTAGGACCTTTGGTCTGCACAGACAGAGCAGGATGCAGGAATCCACCCGGCGCAGGAGCTCAAAAGGACTGAATTTACCCTAGAGCCAGCATCTTGAAAATGTGAGGTGGGATTTTTATGCATTATCCTTTGCAAAGGGATTTTTTATGCACTATCCTTTGCAAAGGGCCCTTTGCAAAGGATAATGCACAAAAATCCCGTGGTAGACTTCAGACTTGACCTGCCTCAGGCAAAGCATTCACGGCACCTCTGGATGTGCACGTTAGCACCCACCTTGTAGATCTGCATTCATCACGGCACAGCATTTGGTGTCCAAAGACTCCTCCTGTCCAGCATCACAACCACACCTGCCAGTCACCACGTTTCAGGTCAGCAGAGCCACCTCCACCTGTACGGAGCTGCTCAGAGTGAACAGCCCAGGGATAACTCAAGGACTGGACTTATATCTGCACCCTTACAGGCGATGCAGCACACAAAACCTCTCCCAAGGTGCTCCAACGCCTGACACGGAGTCAACCCGAACAAGACTCATCTCTCCCTCCAGCCAAAGCCACCTTTCCCCCAGGCACCAGGTCCCTGTGACACCTTGGGAGATGCAAATCTTCCCATGCATGGAGTAGGCATAGATATGAGCCCACCTTGCTCCTCGATCTCAAGGGATTTCCAAAGAGCATTGGCCAAGCCTGATGACTGAAAGAAGGCAAGGACCAAATCTTCCAGAGAGATGGCAGAATCTAGTTCCTGAGACCCTCCCAGGCTGGGTCTCACCACCTCCTCTGTCTTTTGCAAAGCATATGGCCATGCTCTGACCGTGTCTGGTCTGGGAAACATGGGACAGGACAAGACAAGAGGGTTTCTGGGTCAATCTTCGTCTCATGAGGGGGAACAGATGGATTTTCTGGTGGGACTGATGTTCTGAAAAGCAATTACACATGAAGACATTCCCAACAGACTATACTGTGCTCTGGCCCAGAGCCCAAGTCATCCTGGGTTTGGATTTTAATTAGCCCCGTTTTGGTATCTGTTCCCTACTTCCCTCTAGATAATGATTTAATTATTACAGCCATGTCTTCAAATTAGCAGCTTCCTCGGTGGATTATTCAGTTGGGATCTGCTCAATTACAGATCCCATCTCACCGCCATCAAAAGAGAGGCTGGAAAGAACAAAAGAAAACCGAAACCCTTCCTGGAAAGAGAAGCCATGCAAGCACCCAGCTCCTGAGCAGGAACCACCACCACCTTCTACCTTTATCCATGTCTCATGGTTGGTTAAGAAGCTCCAAAACACACCCCAAATATCTACATCATGCATGATCATGGTGGCATCAAGGCTGGTCTTGTCTTCACACCATCAAGCCTTCTCACTCAGCAGACCACAAGCAGATGGAGAGGTCAGGCAAAGCAATGGGGATGCACCAAGAGCTGGGACACGGAGCCACTGCTGTGTGTCCTCCCGAATGGGACTGCACATCTGGGGATCCCCTAGCAGAAGGGAATCCATGGGCACCTGGCGAGGAGCCTGCTCGCTGCTAGACTACAAGTGCCCTGGGCTCTCTGCAGGCTTGGTGCCACCAAGGGAGCTGCCTGGTGGGACCAGGCAGAGGACATGGCACGGTTCCTGGTGGCAAGCCCAACCTCCTTCTCTGGCAGTGGGACTAAGGCAGTGGCCGTGCTGAGCTTCAGCAAGAGTCCAGGCCTGAGGGACAAAGGCTGAAGAGAGAGCAGCAGAACAGGCTGCCCAAAAGAAATACCAGACGTATACGCAAAGTGAAGGACGCGGCACAGCGAGGGTGAAACCTTCGGAGTGCGGCTCTGCAACACGACTTGGTGCCAACGAGCACCTGCAGAAAACTCACCTGCAGACTCACCTGCAGAAAACCGATGTCTCCAGCTAAACTGCCAAACAGACAGGTTGATTCTGCACGGTGAGACCCGGGCAGAGCATCTCCACACTGCAGGGCTTCACCAAACCCTCCTCCCCAGCCTGGCACAACCCCTCTCCCTCAGCTAGGCTGGGAAAGGAGAGGACACTCTCAGTAGGTTCCCCGTTCCTTGTTGCAAAGGGCAGTGAGCTCCAAGGACACATCAAGAAGGACTTTGGTGCTTTTCCAACCGCACCTGAACTCCAGACTGCACATCGCGTCTCCCAGGACCCCCAAGATTTCCCTCACCACTAGTGCTACAATCCCCCACGGTACTATCACAGAACTAGATTTTGCAGCAGCCACTGGAAAAGCTCTCCCGCCTCTGCCTGCTGTAGCACGGCCAGCAGCAGGAAATCTCCGCTGGCTCCTCTGTCACTGCAGTTCACACTCCAACAGATTAGCTGAGACCAGCTGCAGCTCCTGCTGCTGCAGGAAGAGCCCTCGAGCGCAGCCATGCGCGAGTCTGCGGCTGAAAACACAGCCCAGGTCTCTCGAAACCCAGACTAACGCTCCATTTGCGAGGCTCGAGCGACTCTCCTCCTCCGGGTTCCTTCCCGAATGCAAAAAAAAAAAAGCAGCTGGGAAGCAAAAATAGCTGGGTGGTGCAACCTGGTCCCACGGGCTTGGGGAGACACCCCTGGGGGATCCGCAGCCCCGTTCCCTGGGTGCTGAGCCCCAGCTCACTGCATCACCTCTGGCCGCTGTCACCGTGTCCCTCCGGCGCATCGCATGGCTCCATCCTCCCCACCAGCCATCACAAGGCCCTGAGCAGCTCGAGCTCTCCGCCCCATCAGATTTGCTAAGAGAGACCAACACATCGGAGAGCAAGCAAGGGGGAGAGAGAAAAGGCCGTGACGACACAAGCCCTTTAGTTTCATCTCCTTAAGAAACCCATCTCGAGAAGATGGGAGTGGAAGCGACACACGAGAGAAAGGGAGAATGATTTTCATTAACCCGATCAAACCTCCTGGAATATGATAACAGAGGCAATAACAGACACCTCCCCTCCTGCTGAGGACAAAGAAAGGCTTCCTAGTTATGAAGAAGAGGAAGAAAATTGGAGGAGAGGAAAGGAAATGACTCAAAAATGGCTGAAATGTCAGATGTTATTAAAAAGCTTTCACCTAGCGAGAAATAATGACTGATGAGAAGAAGGATATGATGGGGGAAGCCAAACAGGTGGAGAACAAGCAGGGTGAGGAGCAAGGACCTGAGAACAGCTCCGTTCACCCCAGAAAGCTGCCCTGGTGAGTGCAGTGGTGGGCTGACTTCTGGGGTGACCTGTGAGAAATCCGGGGCGCTGAGAGGCCGTGCCGGCCAGGAGGGCAACAGCAGCTGCAGGAGATGTCAGCCTCAGGCTGGCCTCACCCTGCTGCAGCCCCGTGAGCCGCGGTTAAATGGAAATTAAATGCCTCTGTATTTTGAAGCATCCTTTAGAGGGGCTCGCATCCTGCTCTCCTGCTACCCCCGGGCCGCGGCACCGCTGGACCCCGCCGCTGGGTCCCTGCTCTGGATGCTTTTTCAGGGTACCTGCAGCACCATCGGCACAGCTGGAATCTGAGCGGAAAAGCAAAGTGAGCGGTCCCACCGGCATCCCCCGAGCATCTCCCTGCGAGGGGGCACCCACACCTCTGACAACCCCCGGGGAATGTCCCACCTTCAGTGGAGCTGAGCTGGAGCACCCACAGCCCGGGCCGAGCCGCAGACGCAGCTGCAGGCGGCAGCAGCCAGTGCCCATGTCAGGCAGATGTGGCCTCACACGGCCCTGGCTTTTCCGAGCTTTTCTGAGCTGTCGCGGTGATGGCCGGGGAGAGGAGTGCCCCGGCTGTATCGGTGACACCCAGCATTGTGGGCTCGCTGGCTCCCACTCCAGAGCAAAAGCAGCTCCATCCCAGCCCGGGAGGTTGAGCTGAACTCAGGCTGCTCCTGCTCTCCCAGCGCTGACACAAAGCCCCTTTCCCGCTCCCCGCCCCAGCCGACCTGCCTCGCCGGCATCGCGAGGAGTTTTGCAGGCAGCAGCGGCTCGGCTTGCCCGCAGCACCCTCCCCTCTTGGCACCTCTCCCCATTGCTTCCCCATCTGTCCATGAGCTGCATTTGCAGAGAACATCCCCCAACGCCCCCCCCAGCAGAGTCCCCGAGGTGCACACACCCAGCTCTCACCCCGCTACCCACGGAGGCAGACATGCACGCCCAGCCTTGCTTTGGCTCCACGCTAACACGGCCAGAGCTGCTCTGAATCTGACAACATCCACTTTTTTGAAAGGAACGAGAAGCGAGAGCCAAACCACACGTGTTTCCCTGCCCGAGCAAGGTCGAGGCCGGCAGGGAGCCGGGAGCTGCGTCTGCGCAGACCCTGGACTCTCTCGAACCCAGACCAGCATCTTCAGAGAAAGATATGGAGAAGTCAAAGCCACCATGGCAGACACCATCACCTTCACCTTAGCAGCATCCTCCTACTATCACCAGTCCAGACCAGTTCTCCCTGCTCTGGTTACTGGTGTTATTAAATGCCCACTGAGTGCTCACCGATTTACAAAAGCTTTGGGTACCACCAAACGCACTTGGCAGCTGCCTCAGAGCTGATCAGCCTCAATCCGAGCTCGTGGGGATGGAAAGGAGCAAAAAGAGACCGTGAAGGTCCCAGCTGCCCCAGAGACTGGTTAACCTGGGCGCTCAGCAGCAGCCTCTGGTCATTTGGGGATGAATGGTGCAAAATCTCCTGGTTTTGGTAAAACTCCAGCTCTCCAGCGACTGTGTGGGAACTGACCCACGGCTGCTCTCCTTGCGTACACACCTGCACTGAAGGAGAGATGCAGAAAAACACTCAGGATGAAGGCAGCAGCATAGGAAGATCCTTCTGCTTCCTTCTCTGCAACAGGTTTTAGGCATTTCGAGGCACATGGGGACAGCCCATGTGGAGCCAAGAGTCCTCGGAAGGAGAAAGTCCGGGCACTGAGGGATGGAGGATCTGCCACACCTCGGTCTGACAGATCAGACTGGCTCTTCCCGAGGGGTCACTACACTTGTCCCCACCCCAGAGCAGTGGCAGCACCTCCCTGACATCTCCCGTGGTTGGGTTTCCTCCTGTTTCCAGTGGAGAGAGGAGGACACCGAGCAGCCAGTGTCTGCCAGCTACCCCGGTGGGGTTGGTGACAACTTTCCTCACCTTTGCAGCTTCCCAAACATACTTCTTTTTCATTTTGTGTGCGTGTCAAAGACTGGGGGAATCATCAATGCTTGCATCCACAGCTTGACCACAGTGCAGCAGGGTGTAGGACTCGTAGCTACCAGCCAAGTCCGTGCGTGTGCCTCCAGGCTGTGCTCACCCGCTGCCCCAGGCTGCACTTCCAGCTCGGAAACTAACTGGAGATGGAGAGAGCAAAATCCAAACACCTTCAATCCAAAGCCCTCCGAAGGAACACGCCCGTTTGAACATCCCTGGGGTTTTATAGCCTCAGTGCCTCCTTGCTGGGCTGAACTTCAGTTTTCACATCCACCGCATCCAGCACCGCTGCAAAACCTCCCAGTCGATGCCACAAAGCCAAGATCACAGCACATGACATTAGCCCTTGGCTTCATTCATAGACCAACCGATGAGCTCTCCCTGCCCTGCCAGCAAGCCAGTAAGGTCAAGAGGCTGAAATCTGCTGGAGAAAAAAAAAAACCTGCTCGCTTCTGAGTTCTGCCCTGTACGAACTGAAAACACCAGCGTGCCCGCTGCCTTCACCCGTTAAAGAGAGACCCAGCTGCTCAAACCAAAGCGGTCAGTCCCCTTCCCTGTATTCCACACCTCTGAGCCAGACATGTAAATTGTAAATTAGGTATTTACTGAAAAAAGGATGGAAGAGACGCCCAGATGCCACACCAGGGATGAGTTTCCCTTCCTGGACCCTTCTTCCCCGAGAACGTCGCTGCACCCCAATTAACGCACCTCCCAGCACCGAGAGGAAAAGTAACAAGTGATCATTTACCCCAAAGATCGACGCAGCCGCTGCCTTAGTTAAAGACCAGATCCTGAGAGCAGAACTTCACCCTTTGTAGCATAACAGATGTCCTGCACTGAGCCATGCAGCAATATTTAAATAAAAAATGGTGGCTGTACAATAGCCAAGTCATTTGAGAATTAAAGCGCTGGTATTTTTAGGCAGCGGGAGTACGTGTGGGAGAGATCTCCAAGTGCAGACTGATGCCATTTGCTGCAGGGCAGTTAGAATTAGATTTATTGACGACGTGTAATTTGAAAGCGACACCGGTGCTCACGGAGAGCCATGCAGTGATCAGTAACGCTGGGGCTTATTTCCAGCTTCGTTTTAAGAGACCAAATTTCTTTATATACACGTAAACACAGAGGACACGCGGAACGAAAGCCTTTTCTGCTTGCCGAGATGCTCTGATTGCCATCTCCAAAAACAGCCACGGCAAAAGTCTTGGAACTAAATTAACTAGAAGCAGATGATCAAAAGGGGGGAAAAAATGCTCTTTTCTTAATATGGCAGCCTCAAACTGTTGGCAATAATTGCGTTATTATCATCCAGGTTTTCATGCTGGCGAGGAGGACAGAGAAGTCTTCTCTCCATCAAACACTGGGTGCTGACTGGGTGGCACATCTGGATATCAGACTGGTAACAGCAGCAAAGCGAGTCCTTTCTGCATCTGGGATCGAAGGAAAGACAGCTCAGAACAGGAGAAATGAGGCTTCTGGCTCCAGTCAGACACTTAATGGGTTAAAATGCGTTAAGACATTATTCTCCACGTGATGACAAGAGAGGCGAAGCCCCCAGAAGGGCTGAGGGAGGTGTCACTCTGAGGGATGCTGGCAGTGACCTTAGAGACCTCGCTCTGTCCCCTGTGTCAACGAAGCTCTTGGGCACCTGCCCCCAGGTGCTGCGATGCTGGCGAGGAGCGAGGACAGCAACTCTTCGCAGGCAGCTGGGAATCTCCGCGGCGTCCGTTCGCCCGCTCTGTAGCACAGGCAGCTTCTCCAAGTGGCAGAGCAGCAGCCAACAGCTGGTTTGCTCAACACCTTCTTTAGGGTCTTGGGTCCACAGCTCGTCTGCTCCCACAAAGCCTCCTGCAATCTATGGTCGGGCATCACCACCCTTGAGGCCTCCAGCCCCAGTGACACTATGAGGGTGGCACGGGGACAGGATCTCCACTCAACCGGCACCTCTGCAGGGAAATACAGTCAACAGCGACGCCACCCTGAGCTGGGACGGGAAACACGTTACCGGCACAACCGGCAGCACCACGTCTCAGCGATGCCGGCTGAGCCTCGAGCCAGGAACCAGCTGCAGCAACACTGGGAAGCCCCACGGAGACAATCTCAAAGGAGAAAAGTAGGATCTAGCCGTGCCAACCTCACGGCTTCACCCCTTCCCAAGAGTGAGCAGCTCAGCTTCACAGCACGCCAGGGCCAGCGAGCGCAGTGACAAGATACTCAGCGGCACCACAGCCACCCCACCCTGCAGAGAAACCAGCCAAGACACCGCGGCGCTTCCTGAGACTCGAAATGCTGTCGTGCCCAAACGACCCTCAGGACACTGCCCAAACCCAGGTCTCACCCAGGGAGACCCACAATCTAGCTGGGTGCTCCCTCGGATGGAGCAGGAACTCCAAGGCACAGTGCTTCCCACCACCCCAGGGAGCCAGGGCTCAGGTCTGTCCCCGGAAGAGCGAGGAGTGGAGGGTGCAGAGCCCAAATCTCCTGGCTCGTGGACCTCTGGCCTGATTTGAGCTCCCTGGGTGAGCTGGCAGGACAGCGAGCCACCAAGGTGCTTTGTGAGAGCTCGCTCCCCTCAAAAGGAGAACGTCATCTCGCAGCCTCGCCGGGAGAAATCACACTCGCGCAAGGTACTTGTGCGTTATGTGGGACAGTTGGGGACCAGAATAACTTCCTCTTCTGGATGATCAGCGTGTGAATAAATCAGCCTCAGCCAAAAATAACCTCTGGACCTTTTCTGACTCCTTCCTGCTAAACAGTTTGGAGGAGATGCTAGAAAGAGGCCAAGATCTAGTTAATACAGCTGCCGGGTACTGAATCACAGGGCAGCTTAACTGGATTATTGAGGCTGTAAACTTTGTACAAGCCCATCTTTCCCTTCGCTGTCTGCAGCCCTTGGCACCATCAATTTCTGCACGGGGAACAGTAGTTGGCACCACCACCCAGCCTATTTAATTCATGATTAAGAGCTTGAGATTAGGTTTACGACACCTGTGTTAATGCCACAGCAAGGCTATAAACACCCTTCTTGATTTTGGAAGCCAGAAAGGCCAAGCTTTGGCAGATGATCCGTTTGAGGACGCTAACGAGACCTCCTGGAAAAGTGAGCATTGGGCTGGCAGCGCGGCCGAACATCCCCCTTGCCGAGGCTCCAGCCATCCAAGGTGCAGCCCAGCTCCTACCTCTCGGTTCTTGAACCCCCCCAGGCCCTGCGTGGCCGCCAGCTCCGCAGCAGCTCATTCCTTCTGTCCCAGCACATCAGCTGCACTGCCAGCGATGCTAGCCAGGGAGGTAAAACCCATCTGTAATCAGGGAGAAAATTCATTTCCACCAAGAAAGGCTGGAAACAAGAGCTTTAAATCAATGCGTCCGCCGGACGGGCAGCAATTTTGGGAGGGGAGCCCTTCGCTTGCCGTGCCAGCCTGCCCTGGAAACGGATCCTCTCCCCTCCAGGAGGCTGGATGGAGAGTCCAGGCAGGAAGAGCATCCTTCCCTGCTGCACATCCCCGCGGCACAGCGCCGGCTATTTAAAGAAATCGGCCGAAACGCTGTCAACGTCTCACCTCGCCGCGGAGGAGCTGGGCCCCATGCCCCGGCGTGGCACTGCCTCCGTGACCTGCCGGCACGCAGCCGGCTCGGAGGCAGCACGCAGCAAAAACGCCCTGGGAACTGCTCTCTCCTGGAAATCGGTCGCAGCGGACCGGGAGGATGGGGGGAATGAGCTCTCATCTGCCACTTGTTTTCCTCTTTTTTCCTCTTTTTTTTTTTTTTCCTCTCGATGCAATTAAAGGCAGCCACCCAGTCGGTACCTCCTCGCGCTTGCTAAGAGAAGCGTGGCAGAAACTGAAAACCGAGAGCTGGGGAAAAAAAAAAAAAATCTGCATTTCAGATAAGACCCCAGCCTTGTCAGCCCTGCAGGATTACAGCGCTGGAGACAGCGACCCGTGAGCTGCTTTAAAACCCCAGGGTGGAGATTCAGGAAAGGGCATCTTGGAGGACACGGAGTCAGTCCCCTCCTGGCCCTGTCTTTTGGAGAAGGTTTGTCACCCAGCTCCAAGATCTCTGCACCTCCTCGCTGCGGGATGGAAGTCACTGGGGCTGGGGGGGGCACCCACAGCTCTGCCCAAAAATAAGAGACATGAACACCCGCTTCATTCCTTGGGGTATCCCCACAGTGCAGATTAAACTTGACGACACCCCCACGAGGATTTTTAACCTGCTCAACCACAGCAAAATCCAACAATATCAACACAACTTTTTTTTTTTTTTTTATTTTAGCAAAGAGCCTCGAATAATTTTTCACTACTTCAGCTCCAGATGGGCCCAAATGCAGACCTGTCCCCCAACGCTGCAGTTTCATGTGATATTTTTCCTTCCTCCCTCCCAAACGCCAACTCGTGTGAGCACGCCCACACGTGCACCCACTTCCAAGCCTTTTGGCGTCGCTTGCTCACAGAGGAGCCCTTTAAGAGCTGAAAACTCTCAGTCATGTCCCTCAGGAGCCTGGCCAGGGCTCAAACCCATCTGCAGAGCCCATGCCAGAGCCCGAGCCCTCGGTCAGGGCCATCACCCCCACACTCGGCGCTTGGAAGATCACAGAAAGCATCTGTGAAGCGGGGGGGTTGTTATTTCTTGTAACATCTCTCGGGGAAAAAAAGCCAGGCAATGGATCTAACATCCTTCCCCTCCAGTTAATGGTCTGGAGATCTCCCAGGTCACTTTTGGGAGCCATCGAGGAAACCTCAGACTCACCAAAGCACTCTTTAGGATGAAATTAATTGCAGAATAAGAGCCCAACATTTGCTAAAGAGTACAGTACCTTTCGGCGTTGCTGGGAAACATGAAATGGCACTGGCCAGGCAGTGGACATCTCTCACACCAAAGTGATTCCCTTTCCCTAGAGAGCGGGGACTTGCAGAAGCATTTCCAGTTGGGTCCCAGCTTGGGTTCAGCACCTGCAGAGGCTCCAGGGCTGCTTCCCCCGGCTTCAGCGTGAGTTCCCGCCTCCAACAGGGTGTCAGGCTCTTTCCCAGCACTGACTCACGGCCACCACCTCCCCACCCAGCACACCACGACCCCATCACCCGCCCAGCCTGCAGTCACTCCGCCCTGTCCTCCTGACACCACCGTCCTCCTCTCTGTCCCTATCGCCCTGCACCCCAGCAGGAGCTGCCTGTAAGGGCAAGGCTTCCAAAAGGGTCCTCAAAAGACACAGACATGGAGGTTTTCAGGGTGCTTTTTACTCTCAACACCTTCTGGGACAATTGAGACAGGCAGGAACTCAAATGTCCAGCAGGTTTAAACCCCCAGCATTTGAACTTCAGCTGCTGGCGAGCACCGACGCACAGCTGGAATGAGCCACCGGTGCAGAGCAAGACCCCGCTCGCCCTCGCCAGAAAGCCAGAAAGCTCCATGGAGAGAGATGGGTCATTTAATCCCACATCTGCCAAGCCACAGCTGAGCTGACCACCCCGGAAAGCCAGATCCACCCATCAGGTCCACCACGGGCATCTCAGGAACCTGCCAGCTTGGGGGCTCCTTGTGATAATCCAGAGCCCAGACAACCTCCAGTCTGTCTCCAGGAAAAGAGATGCAGGAGGAGGAAACACCGAAGCCAGGAAGTCATCCACGTACCCGAGCACCTCCAGGTGCTGAGGGCTGCCTGACAAATCTCCAGGGAAGGCCCCAGACATCAGTCCCATTTCCCAACCAACACCCTCCTGAGACACAGGGAGCAGCACATCATAGAATCATAGAACAATTCAGGCTGGAAAAGACCCTTGGGATCATCAAGTCCAACCATTAACCCCACACTACAAGTTCACCCCTAAACCATCTCACCCAACACCACATCTGAGCGACACTTAAACACATCCAGGGATGGCGACTCAACGCCCTCCCTGGGCAGTCTGTGCCAGTGTCTGACCGATCTGACATCTGACCAGTGTCTGACATCGTGGGCGTCCCCAAAAGCATAGACACCTGAGACCCCCAGACCACCAAAGCTACAAAGACACCAAGTTTCCATCTCCTGTGAAGCCCCGGCAGCACTGCAACCAAGAAACTCCTGAACATCACAGGTCTGTTCAGCCAGGTACCCAACTCCACCTCACAGCTTGCCTCCGTACCAGCTCGCGCTCGTGAAGCGGCACAGCGCTGTCAAACGCACCACGAGAACCTCATTCCAGCGCGAAAGCAGATGGTGGCAAACGAGCTTAAATGAACACTTTGCCAACGCCGACTTGGCCAAAACCAGGACGTCCCCAGAAGGTTTCGCAGAGCTTCAACAAAACCCAGCTTCCTAAGCCAATTGCTGTTATAATGATGCAATTTAGGGGATAAACAAGCCCTTAAAGGCTGGTGTTATTCAGGAGAAAATCACGGTGTCTGGAGGCAGCTTGCCACAGCCTTGATGAGACGGCACCAGCTGACGGAGGATGAGAACCAGCGTGAGCACAGCTGGAACCAGCCAAGCTGCCTGGATGCTCACTGGGCTGGTCCAGCCCCGAGCGCAGCGGGCACCTGCCCGGTGCCAACGTCCAGCCTGGACCAGCTCCGTGGGCATTTACCTGGCGCTGAGCTCCGGGCTAAACCAGGCCCACGAGCATCTGTCGAGCGAGCATCCCCATGAACCGGTCCAGCTCAGATCTGGGGGCCGGGCAGATGCTCGCTGGGGCTGACGGAGCCCGGAGCTGGGTGGATGCTCACAGGGCGGGTGCTCGAGTGCTGGAGATGGCAATGAGGGATGCGGAGGATGCGGCGCCGGGAAATGAGAGGAGCAGAAGGCCAGGGTAGGGCCAGTCTCCCCAGGCTGCCTGCCCTCCCCCTCAGAGTAAGGCGGGAGCGTGGCGGGGGAGCACAGAGGGACAGCTTGAGGCCGTATCGGAGGGGCTGCCAGGGGCAGAGAGCAGCTGAAAATCGAGG
Source organism: Trogon surrucura (assembly GCA_020746105.1). NCBI lineage: Eukaryota > Metazoa > Chordata > Aves > Trogoniformes > Trogonidae > Trogon > Trogon surrucura. The sequence continues at coordinate 5,516,671 of CM036641.1, forward strand.
AATCCCACTCCTGGGTTACAGGAATCACCGCCTTCCCCATATCATGCAGCCTCCGCGGAGACGGATGCGTCCCCGCCTGCACCCCCGGCACGGATGGGGCAGCACATCTGCCCGGGGCCCGTGTGGGGGCATGAGCGACCCCTCGGCTCGGATGCCCGGCCTGGGGGTAATGTCGGGGAACAGCAAATCCCCCCCCAGCCCACAACCCCCCAGCTCCGACCCAACCCGAGGGAAAACGGGGGAGTACAGCCCCCCACCCCGACTCCGACACCCCCTCCAGAGGGTGACGGGCCGGGAGACAAGCACCCCCGCACCCTCTCCCGAGAGGCACAGCATCCTCCCCGGGGGACGGCGGGGCAGAGCATCCCCAGCCCAGCCCCGCCCGGGGCGGGGGAGAGAACGTGGTGCAAAGCCCCCCCCGGCGCAGCCCCACGGCGGGAGCGGAGCATCCTCTGCGGGGGGACACGGCGCGTCCCCAGGGGGGAAGGCAAAAAAGGGTGGAACCCCCCCGAGTGCAGCCCTGCGGGGAGGGCAGAAGGGGGGGTGCTGGGCATCCCCCGCCCGGCCCCACCGCGGGCTGGGGGCACCGGGTGCCGCCGGCCCCGCCCGCACTCACCCGCCGCCGCCGCCGCCGAAGTCGCTGGAAGCCGCCGCCGCTGCCTCGCGCTGCCCGCCCCGCCCCGCCCACTGCGTCACGTCCCCCCTGGCCCCGCCCCCGGCCCCGCCCTCCCGGGTGGCCCCGCCCCGCGGGGTGAGGAGGGGGCGCGGGGGTGAGGAGGGAGCAGGGCGGGAGCGAGGGGCAGAGACCTCCCTGGGGGGCGAGATACGCCCCCCCGGAGGGGCAGGAGCACCCCTGGAGGGGGCAGGAGCCCCCCCTTGGGGGAAAGAGACCTCCCTCGGGGGGCACGAGTCTTCCTGGAGGGGCAGAAGCCTCCTTGGGGGGCAAAATCCCCCCTGGAGGGGGCAGGAGCCCCCCTTGGGAGATGGAGAAGCCCGAGATGGGGGGGGCAGAGAAATCTCTTCGAGGGACAGGAGTCTCCATGGGGGGCAGAAATCTCCCTGGGGGCAGAGATCACCCCTGGAGGGGGCAGGACCTCCCCTTGGGGGACAGAGAACTCGCTTGGGGGGCAGGAGTCTTGCTGGAGGGACAGAAACCTCCTTAGGGGGCAAGATCACCCCATGAGGGGCAGGAGCCCCCTTGGGAGACAGAGAACCTTGAGGTGGGGGGGGCAGAGAGCTCTCTCTGGGGGGCAGGAAGCCCCTCAGGGTTTAATAGTCCCCCGATGAGGGCAGGACTCCCCCAGGGGCCCCATCCAGCCCTAGAGGGAGGGAGGCAGGAATGGAGCTGGCCCATGGGGCAGCCAAGCCCTGGGTGCCCCTTTCCCCCCACCCTGTCGGCAGAGCCCCCCACCGTGTGGGGAGGAAAGACAGGGCCAGGTGATGAGCCCCATGCTCTGCCACATCCCCCTTCTTGCCCTGCCAAGGCTGGGGCAGGGACAGGGTGCATCACACCTCCTGATTTGGGTGGCGGATGAGTGGGGCTGCACCATCGCCCTCGGCTCCCTCCATGGGGAGGGTCTCTCACCCCCTGAAATGGGGATCGAGACAGAGGCTGTACGTGAACCACAGCGGGAGCAGCCGAAGGGCTAAAACCCACCCCAGCACACTGCGCCGCACCCAGAGGCGTCGCTAGCAGAGAAGTGATTAATTTGGGGACCCTAAAACCAGAGGATGCAGCTCCTCCTGCTGCGCAGCCGTCAGCATCCTCGGGCATCCCTCAGCCAGGCCATCAACTGGGAGATCTTCTCGCAGCTGGGATGGAGAGGGATCACCGGCTCTTTCATCTCACCGGATTTTATGAGGGACGTGGAGCTCATTCCTCCGGATTTTTCCCAGAGGACTGTGGTGAGGTCTCAGATAAATGTCCTCAACGTGCTGGAGGAGCAAGTGTGCTGGATCTGAACGCCAGCCAGACTCAGAAACAGCTGCCTTCTCGTTGCTTTTGTCACGCCCTGGTAAAATTTCATCTGTTTTCCATGTGCCAGAGTTTTCCATGCCAGCCTCTACTCTTTAAAAATAATACTGTGATACAGTTCTCAGGTAACGAAGATGACTACTACAGCCCAAGGAAAACATTTTCAAGTACCAAAAAGGCGGATAAAGCCATCAGCACCGGGAGCTGGTTGTATTAACTGCCATTCCCCTTAATTTGTATCAATTGGCTTAAAACAAGATGAATTAGAAACAGCATTTCTGTCAACGAACAGTCTTCCCTGTCTGGGATGATCAAAAGTCTTCTCAATCATCAGATATGTTCTTTGCTTCTAAAACGCACTTCATGTATTTTAAGAAACTCTGAGAGAAAGAAATGCGGTCAGGAATGTCAGTTATACACACCGCTAGCTCCTGGCCATGCCTGGAAAGCAGAGGAAATGTGGATTTCTCTGTACCCCGTATGAGAGCTGAAGCCACGGCCCTGAAAGCATCTCACCTCGGTCCTGGCCTCCAGGAGCCAAATCATCTCCTGGGGTCTTGTACTAAAGGAGCACGGTTGGAAAACCGCCGTCCGGTGCCCGTCAAGGGAGGGAGAAAGGAACAGGACTCGTGCCCTTCTGTGTAAATCCCAAAGGAGGGGAGTGGGACCCCACCAGCCTCCCAGTCTGGACACTTCCAGGACTGGCCAGGACTCCCAGCCAGGGTCTGCTCTTGGTGGTGCCCAAAACCCTGTTGCGGTGTGACACAAGAATTTAGGGGGGCCCAGGCCCCCAAAATACCATTGGACTCTGGGCTGCCACTCCTGTTTTCCCTTTGCAGATCCTCTTTAAGCCATTCCTCCCCCATAAGGTGGCATCACGACAAGCACTGAGCACCCAATTTACCTCTAAAAGAAATAATAAACACAGTTTACAGCTGGCGACCACCCATCACCACACCCACCAGTGAGGTTTTGCCCACCACGAAGCCGTGGGGTGGGCACTGGGAGCTGGTGGTGCAGGCACTGGTTGGTAGCCACGTGCAGGGTGCTGGGAGAGGGGGGGTTCAGCTGGGGCACCCCGGGATGGTGGCAGGCACCCACAATTGGGGGCAAGGCAGGAAGCATGGACTTGCATTTCCGCTGCTCTCTCTGGTGGGGCAGCAGTCTGTCTGGCACAGGGCTGCCCCACACCACTCAAGTGTACATTCTGGGGGCTCCAAGACCCTTGCTCAGCCTTCGGGGGTTCCCCTGCCAGCGCCAATCTGCCTTTGGATGCTCCCGCAACCCGTGGCTCTGCCTTTCGGGGTGCCCCAGGCCCCCAGCTGAGAATTTCGCTGCTCTCCAGGGCAATTGGTGTGCGAGTCAGGATGCCCAGAGCCCCAAGGACGCCTTCGGGAGCATCCGAGGCCCCAGGGCGGGCATTTCGGGCTGCCCCGACTCCCTGGTGTGCCTCTGGGTGCGTCTCCAGGACCCCAGAGCCCTTGGTGTGCCTTTCGCTACCGCCCAGGGCAGTCGCTGCGCCTTTTGGGGCATCCCTGGTCTCAGCGTATCCCACTCCCCTCGGCAGTCCTTTTGGCGTGCCTGCGCCCCTTCCCCATCCCATGGATCTTAACTCGGGGCCTCCTCAACCCCTCCGTGCACTGCTCAGGGGCTCCTGACAGCCTCCACGGGGCTTTCAGGGTGCCCTAATCCTTTGCCAGCCTGACAGCAAGCTCTGAGCTGCCACCAGCAGGTCCCAGGCCAGGACAAAGGGAAGGGTCCCGAGTGCTGCCTGGGGGCCCAGCCCTTGGCCTGACCCCAGAGGAGCTGCAGCCTCCCCCTGCCACAGCAGAGCAGCTGGACGCAGGGCTTGGGCTCCGCTAGGGATTACCTTCCCCTCCAGCCTGAAAGCACTTGGGCTGGTGTTCAACCTCCCTGTGCAAACCCTGCGCTTGGCTGGCTGGGGAGAGAGCAGAGCAGGGCGAGCTGTGGCAGGAGAGCACGTGCTCTCAGTGCCCCTCCAATAAGTCACCAGAGAGCCGTGGCTCTTGGAAAGGGAGGAGACACTCAGACACGGCGTGCCAGCTCCAGGCTCTGCCTAAAGGTGCAGAAGGCCCCGGCCACCTTCAGTGCAGCACTGGGACTAACTTTCCTGCAGCAGATGTTTTTCAGTGTCAGGCAACTGCAGCTCACAACCCTAGTGCAGAGGGAACGGTGCGCGTGTTCAGCTCCAGGGGTTCTGATCACCTAAGGCAGCCCACCTGAGGAGGAAACGCAGAGTTCTGCTTTAGGAAGGGCACGGCCAAAGCACTGACCTAACGCTCCCTTCGGGACGTGTGCAATTCTGCACGAGCCTAAAACGCCAACTTGACACTCTGGGCCCCTCAGCTCAGGAACGAGACTGAAGTGCTGGAGCGGGTCCAGAGAAGAGCAACAAGGCTGGTGAAGGGACTGGAACACAAGAGCTGTGGGGAGAGGCTGAGGGAGCTGGGGTTGTTTAGTCTGGAGAAGAGGAGGCTTAGAGGTGACCTCATCACTCTCTGCAACTACCTGAAGGGAGTTATAGCCAGGTGGGGACTGGTCTCTTCTCCCAGGCACTGAGCAACAGGACAAGGGGGCACGGGCTTAAGCTCTGCCAGGGAAAATTTAGGCTGGATATTAGAAAGAAATTCTTTACAGAGAGAGTGATCAGGCATTGGAATGGCCTGCCCAGGGAGGTGGTGGATTCACCGTCCCTGGAGGTTTTTAAACTGCTTGGACATGGCACTTAGTGCCATGATCTAGTAAACGGACGGGAGTTGGACCAAGGGCTGGACTTGATGATCTCTGAGGTCTTTTCCAACCCAACTGATTCTATGATTCGATGATTCTGAACACCTGATTCAGGCAGCTCCATAACTCGTGTTTCATTTACGCTCAGCTCATTGCATTAGGAGAGGAGGAAGCCTGAGAGCCAAGACTTGCTCCTTGAGACTGGAAGATGGGCAACTAACAGCAGGACACTGACAACGGGACAGCATCTTTCTCCTGAGCTCCATCTTTCTCCTCTCAGCATCTTTCTCCTGAGCTCCCAGCTCCTAGCTCAGCCCCTAGCTCAGGAGAAAGATGCTGAGCCGCCTCGCAACACCAGCTGCCGTCCCGAGGTCCTGTGCCGTGCCCCGGCCACCCGGGTGGGACGTGGGAGCCCGGGCCAGGTCTCTTTGGCCCCTGTACTGGGGAGCCCAGACCTGGCGGCGGGACTGCAGCAGCAGCCCTTCCCGGGGCACACGGGACCGGTGCTGTGATGTCACAGAGCTGGCTGGGGTGACCCACGGTTCCAAGCGGCGCTGGGCTCCGGTCCTGCATCAGTGCGACGTGGTGAGGTGAGGAGAGCGCAGGGGAGAAGGGGGGCTCCACACCTCGGGGCTCTGGGGCTGTGCCGCAAACTCACCCGCGTCCCGCTTCTCTCTCCCGGTCTGCAGAGGCGATTTTGCCAGTGACACGTCGCGCTACTGGTTGGGAGATTTCCCAAACTTTGAAGATGAGCGAGGTCCCAGACCGCGAGGGCCAAGCCACCGGCCCAGTGGAGCAGGGTGAGAGCGAAGCGTCCCTCGCACAGTCTGGCCAAGGGGCTGTCGGGGCATCAGCGCGGGGCCCTGAGCGGTGGCGGGGGGAGGCAGGAGCTCCCCAACCGCTCCGAGCAGCCCTTGGGGGACACCCCTCGGGGACACCTTCCCTGGCTCCACGGAGCCGCTCATGCCCGGGGCGTTTGCTCTCTCCTCTCCAGCGTGCGTGCTCTGCCTCCGGACCCAGGTGGATCCGGACATGTGCGGGCACCTGGTGAACTTGCAAGGAGTCACCGCGCACGCGTTCTGCATGGTGAGTGCCCTCGAGGCCCCTCCCGCGGTCCCACAGGCCGGCCCTGCCACGCTCTCCTCATCAGCTCCTCGTCCTGTCTCTTGGGCAGTTTTTTGCCAGCGGGCTCCCCGTGTCCGTCGTGGGTGGTGTGCAGGTGGGATTCCAGAGCTGTGAGGTCCGGCGCACGGCTGAGCGGGCGGTGTGGAAGGTGAGGACCTGACAAGATCAGGAGGGCTTTCGGGGAGCTTAGCCCAGACCCCCAGAAAGAAACCCCAGCCCTTCCAAGGGGTGGGGGGGGCTGGCTGTGGGGGCCGCCAGGCTGGCGCTGACGGGGCTGCTGTGTCCTTTCCAGGACTGCTTTGTGTGTCACCAGAACGGAGCGAGTGTCACCTGCTCAGAGATGGGCTGCCAACGCAGCTACCATCTCCCCTGCGCTGTCAAGGGAAAGTGCGTCACGCCGTACCTTGGGCAGCGCAGGTACCTCCTCTCCCGTCCTCGCCATCACTGCGCAAGTCCCTCGCCTGGAAGGGGAGGGGAGAAGCAGTTCTCACCTCCCGCATCCCTCTCCTCCTCCCCCCAGGGCGTTCTGCAGTGACCACAGCCCCAGGCAGATGGTGGCGGCAGTCCCCGAGAAGGGGACCTGCTGCCTCATCTGCCTGGAGGCTGTGGGTGACCAGCAGTCCTTCCACACCATGGTGTGCCCGACGTGCCAGCACGCCTGGTTCCACCGGCGCTGCGCCCAGGTGGGAGCCCTTCCCTTGCCCCCACGGCACGGCACGGCACGGCCGCCGCTCGGCAGCACCAAGGGCCTCATCCACGCTCTTGCTGGTTCTCCCGCAGGGGCAGGCGCTGTGCGCTGGCACGTCGTGCTTCCGATGCCCGCTCTGCAGGGACAGGGAGGCATTTCAACAGGAGATGCTCCGCATGGGCATCCGGGTCCCCAGGAGGTCGGTACTTTTGCTGCCCAGCTCACAAGGCAGGAGGGTGCCGGCGCTGTGTCGTGCCGGGGCTGCCCCCGCCGTCCTGGCCTCCGCTCTGCCACGAGCCCATCCGGCCTCTGCCTCTGGCCGGGGCACCGGGGGCTCATCCATCTTCCTTTCTCCATCAGGCCACCAGTATGGGAGACCCTCCAGCCATTCACAGCGCTCATGCAGAGGCACGGGCGCTGTGATGCCGCTGAGTGCCTCTGCCCAGGAGGAAGAGAGCAGGCAGAGGAGGAGGGGTGAGTGTCCCAAAGTGCCCCCGGGGCTCTGCCCGGGGAGCTCTCTCTCGCCAGGGGCTCCAAGCACAACGGCCGAAAACAGGAGCTCTGCCGGACAAGGCCGGGCTCCGGTCCCTTTGTCCTCAGAGCCATTTCCCGCTTTGCTTCCCCAGGCCCTGGCAACTCCTCCTCTGCTCCTCCTGTGCCGCAGAGGGCACTCACCGGGGGTGCTCCCAACTGGGGACCAGCGCCCGGAGCTGGGAGTGCGAGGGCTGTGCCGGTCCGCGCGCCGGTAAGAGGCCAAGCCCCAGAGGCCGGGCAGAGCCTCTCTGCTCCCCCAGGGCTGGGGCCACCCCTCTGGCGCCCCGTGCCCTTGACCTTCCCCCTTCTCCTTGCAGCCTCCAGTCCCGCCGTGGAGGTCGCCGGCCCCAGCAGCCCAGGCCGGCCGGCTCCAGCGGCCCCCTGCAGCCCACCACCCCTGCAGGGCAGCGGCCGCTCCAGCCCCCCGTGGCCCGCGCGGCTGCGCGAGACCACCCGCGCGCAGCGCCGGGCCCAGGGGCCGTACCGCCGGCCGGGCAGGTGTCAGCAGCGGGGCCGGGCGCCCGCGGCACCTTCCACCGGCCACGCTCCCAGCCCGGCGCTGCCGGAGCCCTCCCGCGCCTCCCTGTCTCCTGCCGCCGCCGGACCCAGCACCAGCCCCCTGCCACCATCCGGGGCGGCCAGCACGGCCCCGGCGCCCGACGGCAGCGGCTCCGCCAGCGGCCCTGGGCCCGTGCGGTCACGAGAGCGCTCCCGCTCGTGCCGCCGGGCCCAGAAGCCCTACGGCCGCCGGGGCTGCCGTCGCCGGCGCTGAGACTCCATCCCGTGCTGGCCCTCACCTGCCTCCACGGCCACCAGCACGTTGGTTTCCCATCTCCTCACTTTCCCTTTCCCCCCACCACCAGCAGCAGAGCCGGAGCTGCTCCCTCACCCTCTCCTTCCTCTTTCCCCAGGCCCTCCTGCCGGGCTCACCACCCCCGGCCAGCCGTGGAGGCGGCCCCGCCGCACAACACCAGCGGCCTCCTCTGCCTGGAACCTGGGGAGGCGGCCCCGCCGCACAACACCAGCGGCCTCCTCTGCCTGGAACCCGGGGAGGACCGGCCGTCCTTCCGCACCACGGGTGCCCCCGGGGCTGCGGCCAGGTGGGAGCCCACCTGGGCTCCACACCCTTGGCCTTCCCGCTTCTCCTGCCAGCCTCCAGTGCCAGCCTCGGGCCCGGGAGCCGTACAGCCGGCCCGGCAGGCACCACGAGAGCAGCCTTCACCTTCCCGCTTCTCCTCACAGCCTCCAGCCCCAGCCCCAGCTCGGAGCTCGCAGCCCCACTGCTGCTGCCCAGGCTTGGCAGCCCCACGGCTCCCCAGCGCTCGAGGCAGCTCCTGCTCCAGCCCCCGGGAACAACCGCTTGTGAAACCGCTCCCGGCGGAACCGTCAGCCCCAAAGAGCCACAGCCGGCCCACCGGACACCGTGACGGGAGCCGGGTGCCGGCACCAAGCACCGAGAGCTGCGCCCCCAGCCAGGCGCTGCTGGGGCTGTCCCACAACTCCTGAAACCAGCAGCCCCAGCACCGGCAGCCAGGAGCCATCGGGAACTCCTGCACCTCCCCAGCGCTTGGCAGCGGCTGCCATGGCAGCGCCCTCAAGCCCGCGCGCAGCCCAGAGCGCTCCTGCCTGGAATGAACGCCAGCACCAACACCCCACAGCCGGCCCGGCCGCTGCCGCACGACCCAAGGGCTGCTGGCCCCAAGCGCTGGCCCTCATACCCCACACAGACAATAAAGGCAGCTGCTTAGCTCTCACAGACTCACAGAATGGTTTGGTTTGGAAGAGACCTTAAAGATCATCCACAGTTCCAATGCCCCGGCCATGGGCAGGGACCCCTCTCTCCCACCAGCCCAGGTTGCTCCAAGCCCCGTCCAGCCTGGCCTTGGGCACTGCCAGGGATGGGGCACCCACAGCTGCTCTGGACAACCTGTGCCAGGGTCTCGCCGTCCTCACAATGAAGAACTTCTTCCTAATGCCTAATCTAAATCTACCCTGCTGTAGTCTAAAACCATTGCTCCTCATTGTATTGCCACACACCCTTGTAAGCAGCCCCTCCTCAGCTTTCTTATAGCCCCTTCAGGTACTGGGAAGCCGCTATTAGGTCTCCCCAGAGCCTTCTCGTCTCCAGGCTGAACAATCTCAACTTCTTCAGACTGTCCTCATAGGAGAGGTTCTCCAGCCCCTGGATCATCTTTGTGGCCTCCTCTGGACCTGCTCCAACAGGTCCCTCTCCCTCTTGTGTTGGAGGTTCCAGAGCTGGACTCAGTACTCCAGGTGGGGTCTCACCAGAGCAGAGCAGAGGGGCAGAATCAATCCCCTTGCCCTGCTGGCCACGTTGCTCTGGACACAGCCCAGGTCACGGTTGGCTTTTTGGGCCAACTCACATCCAACTGCGCTGCCTTCCTGGAGGCGCAGGGGGAACTGGCCAGAGCAGCAGCTGATTTACCTCGCTGTGGCCACATAAAAACACCTCAGGACTGACTTGTCAAGCGTCCTGCGCTGGGACTTCTGCGCAGGCTGCTCGGCACCGCAGCCGGTCACCACAGGCTGCGGCCCCCACTGGGAGCAGCCCCCACCATCCCCTCTCATGCCGCTGCCCACTCTGGGCTCCCGGGGCTGAACCCCCACTGGGCAGCGCTCCCCGGGGAGCAGGCCTGGATCACAGAGCGGTGGTGCCGTGTCCCCCCACCCCAAGGACTCACCGTGGCCCCGCGGCAGCATCGACGCCCAGGGTTGAGTTGGTGCCGCGGCTCCCAGCCTGCGATGCAAAGGAACAGCCCTACGCACAGGAAGAGTTTCAGATCCTGTGCCCGCCAGTACTGCTCGGTGCAGCGGGGGGATCGACTCCCTGGTGGTGTGCTGACCTTCTAGTGCTGGCATCTGGGAATTCAGCCTCGGGGAACAGCTCAGGGGGACAAGACTCTCACAACACAGCCTACATCTAAGGTCCTACCCGGAGTAGGTCACACAGGAACGCGTCCAGGCAGGGTTTGAAAGTCTCCAGAGCAGGAGACTCCACACCGTCCCTGGGCAGCCTGGGACAGGGCTCAGGTACCTGCACAGGGAAGAAGCTTTTCCTGATGTTTTTGTGGAACCTCCTGTGCTCCAGCTTGCACCCATTGTCCCTTGTCCTGTCATTGGACATCCCTGAGAAGAGCCTGGCTCCATCCTCCTGACACTCCCCCTCGACATATTTCTACCCACGAATGAGGTCACTCCTCAGGCTCCTCTTCTCCAAGCTATGATTCTGTGATTCTATGATTCTGTGATTCTAGGATTCTATCAGGCATTGGGATGCCTCATGAAGTTCAACAAGGACAAGGGCAGAGTCCTGCACCTGGGGAGGAATAACACCAGCACCAGCACAGATCAGGGGTCACCCTGCTGGAAAGCAGCCCCGTGGAGAGAGACCTGGGAGTGCCAGTGGGCAGTGAGTTGTCCCTGGGACAGCAACGGGTCCTGGTGGCCAAGAGGCCAGTGGGGTCCTGGGGGGCATCAAGCAAAGTGTGTCCAGCAGGGCTGGGGAGGTTCTGCTGCCCCTCTGCTCTGCCCTGGGGAGACCACCCCTGGAACCCTGTGTCCAGTTTGGGGCTCCCCAGTTGCAGAGAGACTGGGACCTACTGGGGAGAGTCCAAGGGAGAGCGACGAGGGGGATCAAGGGACTGAACATCTCTGCTGGGAAGAGACACTGAGAGACCTGGGGCTGTTCAGCCTTGAGAGGAGACGGCTGAGAGGGGACCTTGTTAACGAATAGAAATATCTGAGGGCTCGGGGCGCGGAGCACAACTCCCCCCTCTCCGCCCCGCCGTGCCGTGATGTCACCGCGACGCGACGGTGTCGCGTCGCGGTGACATCAAGGCGCGGCGGGGCGGGAAGGGGGGGGGGCGGCGCTGTCCCCGCTGTGCCCGCGGCCCCGCTGCCGCCCCGGGCGGGACATGGCCCCTCGCGGCCGCCCCGACGCCGCCGCCATGCCCAAGAGAGGGGCCCGCAAACGCCTCAAGTTCCGGGCCGACGACGTTTGCTCCGAACGCGGTGAGGGGAGCGGCGGCCTAGAGGGAGAAGCAGGCCCGGGCCTAAACTAAAGCCTGAGGGACGACGTGGCCTGGCCTGAGGGGGAGGGTTGAGGAGGGTGGGGTGGGTGAGGGTGGAAGGAGGTGAGGGGGGCGAAGGCATCAGGTTGAGGTAGTTGGGGTTTTAGACCCTGGAGAAAAGAACTGAGTCCAGTGCTGGGCCCCACACTGCAGGGGGGACACTGAGGGGCTGCAGAGGGCACAGAGGCGGCTGCCGAGCTGGGAAAGGGCTGAGAACACGAGTCCTGTGAGGAAAGGCTGAGGGATCTGGGGCTGTTCAGCTGGAGAAGAGGAGACTGAGGGGAGACCTCATCGCTCTTTACCTGAAGGGAGGTTGTGGAGAGGAGGGGTTGGTCTGTTCTCCCTCGTGGAGAGTGACAGGACGAGGGGAAATGGATTTAAATTGCACCAGGGGAGGGTTAGGTTGGAGATGAGAAAGAATTTCTTTCCTGAGAGGGTTGTCAGGCATCGGAACAGGCTGCCCAGGGAGGGGGTTGAGTCCCATCCCTGGAGGGGTTTAAGAGACGGGTGGAGGTTACGCTGGGGGAATCGTTTAGTAGCTGACAGGGCTGGGACAAAGGCTGGACCCGAGGATCTTCAGGGTCTGTTCCAGCTGATAGGATTCTAGGATTCTAAGGCTCTGGGGAGGCCTTGTAGTGCCTGCCAGTGGTTGAAGGGGGCTCCAGGAAGGCTGGGGAGGGGCTTTTTACAAGGGTGTGTGGTAATGGGATGGGGGGAATGGTTTTAAACTAGAGCAGGGTAGATTTAGATTAGACATTAGGAAGGAAACTTTTGCTGTGAGGGTGGTGAGATGCTGGAACAGATTTCCCAGAGCAGCTATGGCTGCCTCCTCCCTGGCAGTGCCCAAGGCCAGGTTGGACAGGGCTTGGAGCAGCCTGGGCTGGTGGGAGGGGTCCCTGCCCATGACGGGGGATTTGGAATGAAATGATCTTTAAGGTGCCTTCCAACCCAAACCAAGATTCTGGGGTCTGGCATGATTGTGGGTGTGTGGGAGTGAGCCCTTCTTGGTCTGTGAAGGAAGAGCCCGGGCCTAGAGGATCAGCCAGGCCTAAATTAGGTTTTGTGTGAGGGGAAGCGGGGGGGTTGGCATTGGTTGAGGGAGAGGAAGGGCTGGGCTGGTGGATCCCCAGGTCCTGGTAGATGGGTGGGCTGGAATAAAGGCCTGCTGGGGGCTCTTGGCTTGCACCTCTCTGCTTGTGCACCTCTTGCTCAAGCCTCTGGTCTTATGAGGAGTGTTCCCTTGAGGGATTGCCACTCTTAAACCTTCTTTCCCCTCCCCTATAATCCCTAATCCCACTGACGCCCTGTCTCCCGACTCTCCTGCAGTGACGGTGGCAGATTATGCTAACTCAGACCCAGCTGTTGTGAAAACTGGACGGGTGAAAAAAGCTGTGGCCAACGCAGTTCAGCAGGAAGGTGAGTTTCCACCGGGCAGCCTGTCTTCTCCAGGCTGCCTCCCCGTTTTGCTGGCCTCTGTGTGATGTGGGAAACTCGCCTTCCATGGCCTGAGAAAATCTGTCTCATTTAGTACCTGAAAAAGAGTCTGTGTTTCTCTGCAGAAGCAGGTGTTTAGGATCGTGGACGTGGTTTTGCAGAACTCCTGTTGGAAGTCCAGTAAGAATTGCCGAGGCTTTGATAGTGCCTGAAATGGAAGGTCTTTTTCCCTCAACTGTGGGGTGTTACCTCCTACTCGAAGCAGAAAATAACATGATGGGAGGCTTTATTAATTGATTACCTCGTATAAAACTGTAGACAGCTTTATTAGCAGGTAAAATTCTCGGCACTGGGAGTGAGGTTATGACAGATCTGGCAAACACATTCCCCCGTGTTCTGCAGGGAGGTCTGTTGAGGGTGTTGCTGTTCCCTTGGTGAACTGTATAAACAAGCAGTTTCCTGGAAAAGTGTTGCAATATTTTGTTATCTACTTCCTCCTTGGTCTTTAGCGCCTGGGAGCAGTGTTAGTGGACTAACACACCCTGTTTGCCTGAGAAATGTCAGTGTTTAGTCCTCGACTCTTAAATGTAACTGGTCACAAGTGTTGGAGGTGGATGTTCTCACACTGACAGTGAGGACTGAACCCTTCAGTTAGGAGAACTTGTTATGCTGCTGAAATCTTACACCTTTAAAGAAAATATGTTCTTTGCATGAGTGCTTGTCCTGGGGAAACAATACAGGGCTGTGACACTGGTGAAGATCCCTTTTAGCTGCTACTTCTCAAGCTTTTAAGATCAGGGCACCTCCCTCTCTTGTTGCCTCTTGTAATTCCTTCCCAGTCCCACTCCTGTTCCCCTTCTGTATTCCTTCTCTTTGAGGCAGGCCCTCAAGCTACTCCATTTCAGCATCACACCTGGCAGGCTCTTGTCTTTCTGGCTGTCCCACTGGAGCCCTTGCATCCAGCATCACCTGCTTTTCCCAGCTTCAACCCCTTCTTAAAATCCTCCTCGGTTCCTGCCTCACCTCCAAGCTCTCTAGGTGACGCTGGGTCACAGCAGTTCCCTGCCCACCCCTTTCTCAGGTGTTTGCAGCGCAGTCACTGGGGCTTTTTTTCTCCTCTGGGATCCTCAGGATCTCTCTTCCGCAGTCCCAGGGTTGTGCTACAACCTTATCTGGTGCGGTCATGACGCGTGGCGTGGCCTTATCGTGTCACAGCACGGGGACAGCAGGCAGCCGGAAGGAGGTGGCAGCCTCTACCCGGGGAGCTTTGGCCTTTGGCCTCGCTCACCTCCTGTCTCTTGGCTCCGAGTAAACATCTCGCTGCGTGTGATTGCCAGCGAGCGGGAGCTTTGCGAGGAGGGGAGCAAAGGCCAGGTGTTCTTTTTTTCCCCTCAGCTTCTTTCCTTCCCAGCCTAACCCTCAGGGAGGAGTCTGAGGTTAGGGCTGTGAGGTGAAGAGAGGGCGCCTCGCTGCGAGGTGGGGCGTGATTCCCTCTGTGGATGGACTCACGTTGTCGACTCAGATGCTCGTCTTTCTTTTTCTAAACCCCTCTCCGAGGCTCTGTCAGTTGTTGTCCTCACTTGGTTGTATTTGATGTCGTGCTGCTCGTGTTGCCATCTATTTCTCTGTCTTTTTGCCTGTAAAAGCTTGCATAGCAAGAGCAGTACGATTTGACCGGTCGGGATACCGCTGCCGTGGGTGTGTACGGTTTACAGAGTAAACTGTGCAACGCGAGGTGGAACTGGTTCTGTGCTGGAAGTATCTCTAGTCAATGGGTACAAGCTCAGATATTCTAGGACTCTCTGTCTGCCTGCTGCCTTACCATTTCAAAACCTTCTTCTGTGGTTACAAATGAGAACATCTCGCCTATATTTATTTATGGACAGTTCCCGATATTCTTATTTTTTAATTTTTTTTCCCCTGCTCCTGTCACTTTAATTCATGTAACACATCTTGCTCTGAGTGGCTCTGGTGACTGTGGTGTGTAAAACCTCCCTGGGCTTCAGTTTGTGCTGGGTTAGAAAAGCTGGAGCAGTACAAACCTCCTCTGGCGTGGTCAGGTGCCTCTCCTTTTCTTCACGCAGTGTGTTAGGTTTTAATCGAAGTTTTCTTGAATGAATTTTGCAAACGCTTTGCAAATAGCCTGTAATGCTTTCACAACCCTCTCCATGAGAGAGCCTCATGTGGCTGTAACGTAGGACCACACCTCTCTTTTTACGAGGCTGTCATCCACCGCCTCACATGGGTTTTTTTTCTGCCCTGGCGAGCCCTCAGTTTACAGATCGAGTTTTAAAACTAGTATTTCCTAACAGGGATGTGTCTGAACATCTCCCCAGAGGTAGCTAGGAAAAAAACTCCCAACCAAACACCAAAATTGACTGACTTGACTTGGAGTTTTTCTCATTAGGCCAGTCTTTCCCTTCAGTAAATGCTGAGATAAGTGGAGCTCCTGTGTGCCTGGCACCGCGTTACGTCACTGATGGGTTGTGTTTTGTCAGGCACAGGATTTCTTCATCCTGCTGAGAAGGAAGTGTATCTTCTCTGTGTTCACACAACAGTTACAGAGCAGGTGCTGGCTCTGTACAGGCGGAGGGATGGTCAGGCAGGGGAGCTCTGCTATGCAGGGGAACCTGTTAGCACGGTGAAAAAAGAGCCTCTTGTTTTATTCTGAATTGTAAACAGCTTCAGCTAAACCAGTGGGATCATCTGCGTAGTGTGCTGCTAATCATCCTCATTATTCTTTCTTTAAAACAAGAAGCTGAATAATTATGTTTCCAATTCACCCACCCCTGCTAATCTTTTCCTGACAAGGTAATCCTTGGCCCCAGGATTTACTTGCCTGTGTCACTCGCCAGAAAGCTTTAATGCAGTTAGTGTTCTTAGCAGTGGTGCCACTGAAGTATCTCCTGAACTTGGATCACCTTTTTCTCTCTGCCGCTGCACTTAACTGGGTCGTCACTTGTCGTTCTAGTAAAATCCCTCTGTGGTTTGGAAGCTTCTTGTGTTCCTGCCGAGGAAGTTCTCTCCGTGTCGGGAGAGTCCTGTGACAGCAGCGATGAAATGGATACAAAGGAAAGCATCAACGGGCGAGCTGCATCTAGAAAAAAGAAGAGCAAAAGGCACAAAGGTACGGTCCCTCTTCTGGGGGGGGCTCACTGTGGGCTGCTCCTTTGTTTTCTCGTGTTGGGGGGGTAGTGCTTGCTGCTTGCAGGCCAGTCATGGGGCTCTTCAGGGCAATCTCTAACTTCTATGTGCAGAAGGAAGTGCCAAGTGTTAAATCACTTTTATATCTGGGACTCAGCAGTCAGAGGTGTGGCCTTGTCACAAAGGCAGAGCTTTGGGCGTGAAACGAAAGCTTGAGAGCTCTGTTGCTTTCAGTAAACTTCTCAAGCTGGAAAAAAAAAAATGCTGCTCTTCAAAAAGAGTTGTGAAACTTTGCTGCTGGCCGTGTTGGTTCCTTGAGCACGTGTTGGTAAAAGCAGGGTTTGCTTTGGGGAAAGAAAATAAAATACTCCTGTCCATGATGCATTTGTTGGCAAAATCCAAGCTCCGTCTTCAGGATGTTTCCTCAGCTGTGGTTTATTACAAGAGTTTAGAGAGCTCTTTCTTCCAACAAGTGAGTGAATGTGGCCCTAGTGGTATCACAGCAAGTTGATTCCAAGGAGTTGTATCCTTCAGCATTTACACTCTGTGTAACTCTGTGGAAAGCAATCTGCAACACAGTGTATGTGACGAACTGTCCTGTGCACTGTGAAATCTTCCAGGAGTTTCTGCTAGCAGGTTGCCTTCAGGTTGAGAAACAAATTTTAACGTAGTTTTGTGAGCTTAGGGAAACCACTTTATTAATGCTGATGCTAATTTATGTCCGTCAGCGTCCACCATAAACTGTAGGCGCTCGGCTCTCCTCTGGGATAGGAGCTTCGTCGCTTTCGTTAAGACATCTTCAGGATCCTGGGAAAATAAGAATATCTGAGTGGCCATGGGAGTCACGGGTCTGGAAAGACAATATTCTACCGCAACCTTGTCTTATTTCCGCTGCGTGATCAGGGAAGTAAAAATGATGATAGAGCAGTGATGCTTCTGGCTGCGCTCTGCAGTGCAGCGGCTGAGTAGCTCTGCGGCCAAGTGGGCGTTGCAGCCCGTTGTGGGTGTGCCTGCCGTAAATCTGGAGTTGGTGTAGGGAAGCGATCGCATCCAGAGCTGTCCTGGACAATGAACATAGCAATTATTGCGTGAGGATAAAGTCGCAGAGTCATGGAATGGTCTGGAAGGGACCTTTGGGCTGGAAGGGACCTTAAAGATCATCTTGTTCCTTTGTTACTGACCTGCTGCCTCAGGATTAGATGTGGCACCCTAAGTTCTTCAGCACCTCCTTTATACCACTTGTTCACAAACCTCATAGCAGGTTTTTTTCTGTTTGCGCTTTGTACGAGTTGTATGTTTTCTTTTTAATGCTCCAAATGCTCGATATTGTTTAGCTCTTTGGGTCCTTTGTAAGTATTTTTTTCTCCTAGAGTTGGAGCAATGTCTGTGGAAAAGCACGGCGGCGTTAAAAATACTGCGGGAGCAAAAGGAGTTTCTGAACCTTGAGTTCTGGTTGAGCAGTTCTGACACCTCCTCAGAGAGGAAGAACAGGCCATTCTGTTCATCCAGATCGCATTAAAAGTTTCCCATCCAAGGAGCTTTAATGAAATTACAGATTGAAGAAGAGCAGCTGATCAGACAGTTGCAGAAGGGAATTGCTTGCCTTTCCTAGCAGAGCTCCTACAAAAATATTGTGACCATTTGAACAAAGAATTTGCAAGCCTGGTGATACCTTAACATTCGTTTAGTTCTAGCATAAAAGTCATAATTTTTTTGATGACCAGTTAAATGAGCAGCTCTGATAAGAATGCTTGAGCTTGGTGCTGCTTACCATAAAGTTCCCTCTGTACTTGCCATCCAGTTTTTATGTCTCCACTTCAGGTGTTATTTTTCAGTTGCAACAGGGTCAAGCATTGAAACAGGGTCCACGAAGGCTCTGGGATTTCCATCCTTCAGTACAGTCAGAACTTGATTGGGTGAGGTCCTGAACGAGACGATCGAATTGAGCCTGCTTTGAGCTTGGCTGTTGGGGCCAGAGAACCCTCGCAGCCTGAATTATTCTTTGGCTCTGCCACTTTTCCATACTTGAGCAAACGGCGTGGCAGGGAGAGACGACGGCACGTGGCCAGCAAAGAGAAGGTGTGATGGTCACGCGGGTGGGCAACCTCGTGCTGGGGACAGCGATAGTGAGGTTGTGCTACCTTGGGCTCGCTCGGCTGACTGTACCTGTGTGCATATTTCAGCTGCTTGCCCTGTGCTACCGGTAGGAAAGCACATGCCTCTAGGTGTGATGTGATCAAGAAGTCATTTACTACACTAACATCGCTTTGTTGCATTTAGAAGATCCTGATGGGGGCGGCGGAGAAGAATACCCCATCGATATCTGGCTGTTGCTGGCTTCCTACATTCGCCCTGAAGACATCGTCCGGTTTTCTTTGATTTGCAAGAAAGCCTGGACTGTTACTTGCACTGCTGCCTTTTGGACCAGGCTCTACAGAAGGTGAGACTCAAATAATTAAACTGTTTGTAGGAGGCTTCAGCAGTGAACAGCTCTCTGCAGAGCTGCAAATAAGGGAGCCAGGCTCTTTTCAGCGGCGTCCACTGACAGGACAAGGGGCAATGGGTGGAAGCTGGAACACAGGAGGTTCCATAAAAATATGAGGAAAAACTTTTTCCCTGTGAGGGTGACAGAGCCCTGGCACAGGCTGCCCAGGGAGGTTGTGGAGTCTCCTTCTTTGGAGACATTCAAAACCCGCCTGGACACGTTCCTGTGTGCTCTGCTGTAGGTGGTCCTGCTCTGGCAGGGGAGTTGGACTGGATGATCTTTGAGGTCTCTTCCAACCCCTAACATTCTGTGATTCTGTGAATAATGGCCTATAGGCTAGGGGTCCTGAAATGATTGCATATTGGCATGGTGCTGTGGGCCTCTTTTGGCCAGAGGTTGTGGTCTTCAGAGCTGGAGATGGATCCATGTGGCATATTCCTATATGCTCCATATAAAATTTTAAGGTGTCATATGCTTTTCAGCCTGCCACAGCCTATGCACACCTGTTGGTGAGCGTGTGCCTCGTGTGTAAAGCACTCAAAGTGCTCATGGTAACGTCGGCATCGTTACCCCGCTGAAAGACAGGCAGACATCACTGACAGAACACTTGCCACCTCCTCGAGCTTCGATCGTGGCCCCCTTCCTGTAATTAGGGTGGCCCAAGAGAAACGAGCATTTTGGAGCTGTCTCGGTGACAGAGTAAGGTGTAACTAAAGTAAGGAGAAGGGCAAAGAGGTGGTCAAAACTTAAACCAAACCCCTCTGTCCTTGTGCCCGTCACTTGGACCATTCTTCAGGACAGAACCTTTTCTTCACACTTCTGTAATGTTGCCCAGGAGGCACAAGCAGCAGGAGTGCAGAGCAAGTAGCTGCCATGGTCATCCTCACCCCTGTTTTTTAGCGTGAAGCAACCCAGCGAAGGCTCCTTTGTTACCAGAGCAAAGAATGACCCTCGAGCATGGGCACTGGGGCTGCTTGGGCAGTTGCCTGCGCTCAGGCTCAGCTAAAGCAAGTCCTTGAGAACCTGCCGTAATCTGCAGGCCCTCACACATCCTGCAGCTAAAATGCCATCTGGTCTCTCAGGACAAACTGTCTGCAAGGAATTATTGGGCAGTTGCAGCACAATACATTTACGCCTGAGCTGGAAACCTGTCTGATGCAGGCAAAGTCTTTGGGACCATCACAGGATTTTGTGTTGAGCAGTACAACACCCTGGAGGGGCTCAGGGTTGGCAGGAGGTCTCCTCATCCATCCGCTGCTTGGTTTTCTTTCAACATCGATCTCCCTGCATTTTAGGAAGAAATTCTTCAGTGCGAGGGTGGCCAGACTCTGGGCTAGGTTGCCCAGAGAGGCTGTGGCTGCCCCTCCCTGGAGATGTTCAAGGCCAGGTTGGATGAGGCTTTGAGCAACCTGGGCTGATTAAGGGAGGTTGGATTAGATGATCTCTGAGGTCCCTTCCAACCTAAGAACATTCTATAAATTGCAAAACAAACAGCTCCCCGTAGCTCTCTTCTGCGCAGCTCTGGTGTTCTGACCCCTCAGCGTGTGTTGGGTTTGTCATTGGCTTTTCAGGCACTACAGTCTGGACGCGTACCTGCCTCTGCGCTTGCGGCCGGAGTCCATGGAGAAGCTGCACTGCCTCCGGGCGTGCGTCATCCGGTCGCTCTACCACATGTACGAGCCTTTCGCGTCACGAGTCTCCAGGAATCCGGCTATTCCAGACAGTACTCCCAGCACTTTAAAAAATTCCAGAGTAAGTGGAATCACCAAGGAAGTTGGATGTGTCTGAGATGTTGCTCTTTCCGTTTTTTCGTTCCATTTCTAGAAGAAAAACAGACCATGTGTAGGTTTTCTCCAGTGAAGGTTGGGTGGGGGATGATTGGTAACTGTGAGTAGTGGTTTTTAAAAGGGTGCTACTTGCTTGTATCTGTATAGTTGCTACTGCAGAGGATTCTAGTTACTCTGCTGGGTAACTTCTGCCGAAGTCCTGCCACAATATCTTTGTAATCAGCAAAAAGGCACTTGCTCCACTGAATGTCAGAGCTACCGGGGACATTTGCAGCACCCCCCTCCTCCGTTGCAAATCTGTTGCTGAAAGGAGGTTGCGTTAGGATCAGCTTTTGTATCTTCTGCTTTATTCTGACGCTGCCTGCCAGAGTCCATCTTTTCTCCGTAGCAGGCATCTGGAGAGATCAGAAGTGACACTGATAGCCTCTGAAAGGGAACCGTGTCGTACGGCCTTCCTGTAGGTCACCCATCGTCTCTGGCGCCCGGGCGAGGGAGGGCGGTGAGGCTGTGAGCATGGGGCAGACGTGCCGGTGTTCGCTTCGGGCCTGGGGCTGCGGTCGTGTTGGGCTGTCAAGGGTTTGTCTCTGGTGTGGGCAGGCGATTCCCCCAGCTGTCCCAGCTTGGAGCACTTGCGTATCCATTCTTTAATCGCTGTTGACCATTAACTCTGAACTGCCTCTGTGTCTCTGGTTTGGTTCTAACTTGTAACTGGCTGATACTCTGCGAGCAGCTTAAGCAACAGTTTGAGTTTGCCACCCTCCAAAGTCAAAAGACCTGTTGAAAGAGGTTTTTGGAGCTAAACTGAGGTGGTTTTGCTTCAAGAGCTGTAGTTTCTTTTCCGAGCTCAATAGAGCAACCTCTCTCTGTATGTGCCAGCCCTCCTTCCTTTCCCTCCCTGGGTGGATACTGGAACCAGTGGCACGCTGCGTTGGGAGCATCCAGCAGTAACGCAGGCAGGTGGTGCTGCAGAGCAGGAGAAAAGCAGAGAGTTCTGTGTGTGGTCTTAGCTCTGCATCCAGAGCTCTTCGTTCTCTTCCTGAATCCCTGGGTTGGGTATCACCTTTCTTAAACAAAAAGGAAAAAAAGCATAAACATTTCTAGGAAATCCCAACTTCTCCTTAGTCCGTCTAACTTCCTGGCACTGCTGGGGTGCGGCAGCGCGGCTGTGAGAGCTAGAACCCCCGAGGTGATGCTGGCGGGGTCGGCGTTTTGGGAGCATTCACGTTGACATCATAACGGCTTTGGTGCCCACTGCCAGTGCTTCTACTGTACTAACGGTTTAAAGGAGATTCTCGAAGCGCAGGCTCTTCTTGTTCAGCTTTTAAAAAAGGAAATTAAACGGTGACGAGGCTTTGTTAGAACAGAGGAGGTTCGACCTAGCCCCTTGGAGCATAAAAGAGCCATCCTGAGTCTGGTCTTGCTGTACTACTGCGGCACAAGACTCTGAGCTCCAGCTGGGTTACCGTGCGCAGAAATGCCTCGGCACGGCGGGTCTGGAGGAGGGTCTGGCACCGCCTCCCCACGTTCTTGCTTCCGTGGGCTTTGGTTCTACCTTGACGGGTCGCTGAAACTAATGGCAAACGCCAACGTAAAGTGCATGCGGCAAGAGGAGAGCCCAGACCCGGGTGTTCTCAAATCTAGCTTTTCCTCTTTAATTTCCTTTTTTCTTTCCCTAGCCTAGCTTGTGTGGGACACTGGAGCCGTTATGGTGTCAGCAGAAGTGTTTGCCCTTTAAAGACACCCCCATTATTTTTGGTGGAGCGGCAGGCCGTACGGCGCGTCTGAAGGGCAGGACGGCTGACCCGTGGACGACATCCTCTGCCCCTTAGGAGGTACTGACCGTTTTGTGCTTCGCTACTTGCCGTGACCAAACAAGTTGCTAGACCAGGCTGTCTCTGCAGGTGAACTACAAACACTGCTGGTGCTCGGCAGCGTCTGCTGCTCACCTGAGCTAAAAAAAAGTTCCGGAGACTGTTTTTGTTGGAAAAAACGGAGAGACACCTCCTCGCAGGTGGAGGTTCCGTGATGCTATATCTGAGCTTGACTCCATGTAGCTTTGTTGTTCACCTCGTGAAGGTCGTCGCGGTGAAGGTCCTTTAAGGACTCTTGTTTGTGGATGTGCTCAGGGTTGAATTAAAGGGTCTTGTGTCGCTCTAATGACAGAGCCCCCGTGGTGGAGGCTGGCTCTGGCTTCGTTGCACTTGGGGTCGTGCTATCCTGGAATGAAACGGAGCGTGTGCTTCACCCCGCGGTTCAGGCAGGCCTTCTCTGGGCGTTGTCAGGGCAGGGGCAGTTGTCTTTGCCCATGTTGTTCTTCCTTTTTCCCTGCTGACGCTGTTAAAAGATAAGACCAGCTGTGGTGGGCTGGCAGCTGTGGGGTGGCAACACTTGCAGGGATGGCCGAGCAGACTTGCCAGATACTTTTCGTGGCTGTTGAAACCGAGTTGTTTCTATTCACTGGTAGCCAGAGAATTTGCCTCCTGCTCGGCTGACTGAAGGAGTTCTGCTGAGACTCCTGCTCTAGAACGAGTGCTGCGTGCCAGGGTGGATCCTGTGGACCACGCGCTGATATCTGGGTTAAACTGGAGGACTCCTGGCCTGTGTCTGCGTGAGAGGGCAGGGCTGGTCCCCTCTGGGGCCATTTGAGGCCCTTTTCTCATTTTCTTTTCGAGAGGGACAGCAGGTTGATGGCAGTGCGCTATCCTGGCAGTGTTTTTATGCTCTTTAGTACAGTGCCCAGTGATCTCAAGACCTTGTGACACCCCAGTGGCTTAGGAACTTTCTCATCTGTCACCTCATAGCTCATGTACTGGTCTGTGCATTTCCCCCTGGATTCTCTCCTCCTTGATCCTTATTCCGTTTCCAGTTGTTCCTCTGCTTTAGCCTTGTTTGGAGCCCAGTTTCATGGGAAACAGGTGAATCTGTCCTGCTCATCTCCGCCCCATGAAAGGGACAAATTGTGCCACGGGATTTTTCAGGTTAGCGCATCAGCGGCTGTGTGTCGCATCGTCCAGTTGCGTGATGAGTTGGCCAACTTGAAACTGAGAGACCTCAGCTGCTGAGTGTCTTCTTTGAACAGAATCAATTTGAATAAATGGCTCCTAACCGCTCCTGTGTAATTGTGTTTGTAACTGGAAGCCTTTATGCTCTGCTAGAACGTACTTAAAGTGGTGTCTCTAAGGGTTTCATAATTTTGTGTTTCTTTTCTTGTTTGTTTTCCTCTCCCCCCATCTCAGTGTCTGCTTTTCTGGTGCAAAAAGATTGAAGGGAACAGACAAGAAGCAATGTGGGAATTCAACTTCAAGTTCAAAAAGCAGGTATGAAAGAAGAGCCAGAATGGTGGTGACTTTTTTTTTTTTGTGGAGCAGTAATGATTTTTCTGGGGGGCGTAGAAAGGAAGGTGGAAACTTACTGTGTGTTCAGACAATGAATGGAAACTCTGACTCCCACGATAAACTCGAGCACATTCTGAAATACGCTTAGTTTTCAGTCTGTATTACCAAAACATTTACAATCCTGCACTTCTATTTCCTCATTCTTCTTTCTCCACCATAAGATGTGGATCATTTGTTACCTCAAGAAATCTAAACTTTGGGTCCCTCACTACTGATTGCTGCCAAAAACCAGCCTATTTGATTTTAGTGGTCAAAAGTGAGACCAAAATCTGAAATTTCTCATTTTACCATTGGAGAGATTTCCCAGAGAAGCGAAGAAAGCCAACACTGCCAGTGAAACCCTCCAGTTACGGGTCTCGGGAGGGACAAATAGTTTTCAGGCAACCTTGGGAATTCTGCAGCTCTTCTCTCTGAAGAAACAAACGGCCCTGCAGGTTGCCTGTCCTGAGGGATGGCTTTTGTTGTTTATGCAATGCTCTACCCAAGCACCCGGGGGGAGGAATCGGTGAGAACCTGCAGGTCAGCGCCGGTGAGGAGCAGCCGGTGTCGGCGCCCTGCGTGGCTGAACGAGTCTCTCTTTCTTTCAAGTCTCCCAGATTGAAGAGCCAGTGTTGCAAAGGTCTTCAGCCACCGATTCAGTACGAAGAAGTCCACACAAATCCCGACCAGGATTGCTGTCTGCTGCAGATCACCACCTTCAACTTCATATTCGTGCCAATCGTCATGGGCATGACGTTTACCTTGGTAAGTGTTTGCGAAATCTGTCAGGCGAGCTCTGCGTGTGTGGGGCCTGTGGGGAGGGTGGATACGAGGAAGAATTTCTTTACTGAGAGGGTTGTCAGGCGTTGGAACAGGCTGCCCAGGGAGGGGTTGAGTCCCATCCCTGGAGGGGTTTAAGAGACGGGTGGGTGTTGTGCTGAGGGACAGGGTTAGTGCTGTCGATAGGGCTGGAAAAAGGTTGAACTCAATGATCTTGAAGGTCTCTTCCAACCAAAACTGTTCTATGATTCTGTTCTACAGCACTGGATTCTGACCAGTTCCCTCTGGACCTGGTCCTCCCCTGGCACCACTTCAGGCCATTTCCCCTTGTCCTGTCCCTCGCCACAAGGGAGAACAGACCAACCCCCGCCTCACTACAACCTCCTTTCAAGTAGTTGTAGAGAGCGATGAGGTCTCCCCGCAATCTTCTCCAGGCTAAACAGCCCCAGATCCCACAGCTGTTCCTCATGGGACAGATGTTCCAAATCCTTTCCCAGCTTGGCAGCCCCCTCTGTACCCTCTCCAGCACCTCAATGTCCCTCTTGTAGCGAGTGTGACTCTGCCAGCGCTTTAGACTTGTACCTTTAAAACAATTTAAAAAAATAATTTAAAAATCTAGAAGTGTGCTCTTGAGAACTCGTAGCTGTTTGTCGCTTTGGTTTTCCCAAGCACCTCCTGCTTTCCTTGCAGTTCACCATCAACGTGAGCACGGACATGCGGCATCATCGCGTGCGCCTGGTGTTCCAGGACGCCCCGGTTCGCAACGGCAAGAAACCTCGCCTCGACCAAGGAGTGCAGGTCGTGCTGGACCCCGTGCACAGCGTGCGGCTCCTGGATTGGTGGCACCCGCAGTACCCCTTCTCTCCGAAAGCTTAGCGCTCTCCTGAGTCTGCAGGAGCCCGGCAGGTGACTGAATCTGGCAGGCTGAAGAGAATTTTTAGGACCCAGGAAATCCTATTTTTATTTCTTAAATAAATTCCGCAGTCTCCTTGCAAGTGGGTGAAGCCGCTGAGCTAGTCTGTATGTATATAACTTCTGGTCAGTGATGGGCAGAGCTGAGTGTAAAGCAGAAACTATTTGTAAACACAACTTTTATGTAAAAATTCAAGTTTTATGATTTGAAAGGAGCTCCCCTGGAACTGGTTCATTTAAAATCCTTTTGGTGCTAACGAAAGTGGTCCTGTTTTCTGTTGTTCGGGAAGAAGCAGGAAGTTTCGCTTTCCAGCTTTAACGTGACCGGAAACAATTTGCAAAGAAAATCCGTGTTTGTTTTGCATTGCATTCGAACGCAGCGTGATATTCCAGTGTCTGAGCAGCAGTAAGCAAAGCAGCAGCCATCAACAATAATGCTAATTCCCAGTCCAGCAGGTAGGAGTTTAAGGAAAGGAAAAAAAAAAAGCATAAAAGATCAGACAAAGGAACGATTTCAAAGAGGATTTGTAAGGCAAAAGTCTTTCTTGAATGTAAAGCTGCTCCAGGTTCTCACTCTGATGTTTCCTCTTTGAAAGGAAGATCTAAACCTTTAGAAGGTGCTTTTCAGAGAAGAGAAATGGAGGGAGAGCAGATGGAGGGGATAAGCTGAAGTCACTGAAACCGTGGTGGAGGACTTGACTCTGTGTCTTCTCCAAGAGCAGCCCTGGCCTGTTGACACTGGAAACCCGGAAGCAATTGGGGATCTGGCTTTTGCCTGAACAGATGGATTTCCGTGAGGAAGAAGCAGCCCTGACATTTTCTGTGCCTCTGGGCTGACCAAGAAGGGAGAGGGGTACAGGGGTCGGGCCTGTTTAGTGTGTCCAGAAAGAATCGAGCTGGAGATTTAATTCCGCAGGTGAACCCCTCGCTGCTTCCGGGGGGGCGCTGGGATGCGGGTGAGCAGCGGTGGAAAGAGTAACCCTGGGCTGAGTTTTGCTGCTGCCCGTTGGTGAGCTCCTCAGTCCTCTTGCACAGCAGGTCTGGTCTCAAGCAGGAGCGCTGGAGCACTTCTCCGTGTGTAATGCTTAGTGAGGCTCTTGGAAGGAGAGGGAGTTGTGCCATCTCAGTTTGAGTTTAATACGCAACTACCCCGTGATCCCTGTGCAGCAGTTCCTTGCTTGTGCCCCGGCCGTTGCGTAAATCAGCACTGAGCACGTCTGCCCCAAACTTGGATCCGCGTTAGAGGCTCTGTGATGTTGACTTCAGACAAGTCTATCTGGGAAAATTCCTGCCTCACGATTGCCCTTTTCCCTGCTGCTGACGCTACCAGGTAAGTTCTGAAACTAGATCAGGTGAAGTAGAGATACAGGGTGAGAAAGATGTGCTGCCGTGCTGCCACCCTGATGGTGAAGCTGGTTCCTGTGGCAGTGGAGCCTGATCTGGGTTGTGGTTGCCTTTGAGGTGCGGGTGTGGGCAGTGATTGCTGCTTCGCTGTGCCCGAGATACAGGGAGGGAGGGAGGGAGGGAGGGAGGGGGCCGAGGTGTTCGGTTGCTGACCCAGGGCTGGGGGGCAGGCGGATGGAGCTGGTGTCTGGCTAAAGCTCTGCCCTGACCTGTGAGAGCTGCTCTGGCTGAGCGGGGCCAGAGCAGCCGCCTGTGCCTTGCTCTTGCTTAGAATCATAGAACCAACGTGTTGGGCTGGAAGGGACCCTGAAAGGGCATCTAGTCCAAGCCCTCTGCAAAGAGCAGGGGCAGCTTTCACTAGATCAGGTTGCTCAGAGCCCCCCTAAGCCTGACCTTGGATGTCTCCAGGGATGAGGCCTCCAGCCCCTCTCTGGGCAACTTGGGGCAGGGTCTCCCCACCCTCATCATAAATTTCTTCCTAACATCTACATCTACCCTGCTGTAGTCTAGAACCATTGCCCCTCATCCTATCACTACAGGGGCCAAGGTTTTCAACCAGAGCGGAGCAGATTTAGAGTTCTTTAGGTGCTGTTAAGAAATACAGAACAAATCTTGGGGCTGCGTTTCTGACCTCTGCGAAGCAGGGCTGTGTTCTCATCGGGCGTGCGGCACGTCCTGGGCAGGGTTACTCCAGCAGGCGAACGGCTTCCAGCCCCGGAACCTCCCTGGGCAGCTGGGGCGGCAGCACAGGCTGGAACGGCGGGAGGCAGCTGGACGGGATGTTCCTGCTACCTGGTTTTGAATAAGGGTCTTTAAATATGGACAGAGGCCCCTAACCCAAAGAAGTGTCTCCCATGCCGAGACTGAAAAAAATATGGAAGAATGATTTTTGATCTTTGCCTTTGCGAGCAGCGAACCTTACAACGACTCCAGCGAGCGATCTGGCGCTGGCGGGGAGCGGGATCCACACCGGGAGGCCGGTGAGGCGGCAGGGACGCTGCTGAGGTTGGGCTCTGCTTGCGCAGGTGTAGATCTTCGGGGCACCGTGTCTCCCCTGCCTCCCTCACCTGGAGCACGGGAACCCCGCGCTGAGGTTTGCTCAGCGAGGTGAGCCGCTCCTGGCCACATCTCAGCCTCGAGCAGGGGGTGTTTCCACTGGCTGTCCCCCAAATCCAGCCTCCCTTGCAGTCTGTGTGCAAAAAAAAAAAAAGTAAAAAACCTTTTCTATGTTCCCCAGGGATGGGACACAGCAACGCTGTGATAAAACCGGTCTCTGTGATCCCTGCCAGGGCTCCGAGCAGGAGAGGCTGCGGTTTGGTGTGAGATCGTCAAAAGAGGTCCCTGGTGGAGCAGGAACCTCGATGCTGTGCTCGCTGCGTGGGGCCCTCTTTTATACCTGCTTTGTCCTGCTCGGCCGCTGGATAATGGCAGGGCTGTAAGTGGATCCGTCCCGGCTCTCCGGTTTCCCTGAGGGAGTCCTGGAGGCACCGCCACCACCCCGGCCTCGCTCTGCCCCTCTCCCTGCTGGGGAACAGGTGTTGGACGGGAGCTGAGCTGGGGCAGGATGAGGGCTGGGTGCTGTGGGGAAGGAGCCCGGTCCCTGCGATGGGTCCCCGCCTCATGGGCCCATCCCATCCCAGTGCTCGGCTCTGATGCCAGCTGGGGAGACTGGTCCTCCCCTGCCCCCCGGGTTGGGCCTGTGCCTGCGGGCCTCTCTCCAGCCAGCCCTTGCACCCGGGGCTCTCTTTCCGTTTAGTCCAAGAAAAAGCAAAAATAGAATAAAATGCTTCAACAGGAAGGGACAAAAATGTGCCTTTTAGCCCTATTTAAGCCACCTCTACTCCCCAGGCTAAATAATAATAGTAGGTGTTATTGTTACTATTATTATTGCTGTTGTTATTACTATTATTTATGATTCAGCATGAGCACCAGGTTTTGGGCCGCAGGGAGGTCTGCGAGCGGCTCTGGGTGCTGTGGCCCTCCCAGCGGGGATGGGGGTGACGGGGCCTCTTTTCCCACCCCCTGCCCAGCATTTGGGGTTTGCCCCTTGGCACAAGGGGGTGACGGGCTGGGCTGGCTCGGGCTGGGCTTGGGGTGGCCGAGAGGAGCCAGGAGCACGTCAGGGTGGGCGTCGAGGGCTCTGTCCTGGCTGTGGATTCCTGCTCCGGGCAGGCTCATGGATGATCCTGCCCCAGCTCTGCACCCCGAGATGGCACCTGGGGAGCAAAGGGCTCTGATGCACCCTGTGACATTGCTGAGCATTCCCCAAAGGCTCCTTTCCGTGACGGGGCTGCCTGTTGCCCCTGGAGTGTTGGGGACGCCGGGGCTGTGCCGGGTGCTGTGGCTCCCCCACCCTCCCTTTCCTTCCTGCGTGAGCGGGAAGGACCAAGCTGTGGTTCCTTCCTGCGCAGAGATGGGGGTCATGGGGCATCTGCGGTGAGAAAAGCCCTCCCCATCCTGCTGCCGGTTTCGACATCTCATGTGAGCCTCCGAGCCCCACAGCCCTTCCTTGCCAGATGTGGTTAAACTGTGAATCTTTGCTGGCTTGCACCGTCCCTTGGCCCTCCCGGCGTCTTCCAGCCCCTGCCTGGGTGCAAATACTCAACTGCCCCGGCATAGGCAGGGGACAGAGCCACGGGCATCCCGTGATGGGAATTTAAGGATTTAAAAATCCAAGAGCGTGGGGAAAAGCGAAAGCCGGCACAGCCTGCAGATGCCTCTTCCTCTCCTTCCCAGTGTCGTTGCCTGCTCCCTGCCCCACCTCATCTTCCCGCAGCCGCCCTTGTCCTCCAGGTGTGTCCAAGCCTGGTGGTTCCATCTGGACCCACGGGGAGCAGCCGGAGCTGGGAGGCTCCAGCAGGATTTGTGGAAGACGGAACTTGGGAAGAGACGTTGGGGCCTTTCTGAAGGTAGGAGAGGTCCAGGCCAGCGAGTAGAGGAGGGAAATGGGATCTGTGTGAGCGATGCTGGTGGGTGAGTTCTCACGGGTGCTCCAGGGCCGTGTTCCTGCTGTAGGTCTGGAGGAGGGAGGTGGTGGGAGAGGAGCGAGGCTTCGAGGATGGAGGAGCTGGGGACAAACTGGGCCGTGGGAAGGGTCCACACTGGTTCGTGGGGGTGGAAGGGTCTTCATCCCCGGGCAGGGCTGTGCTGCCCAGCGCTCCAGCCTGTGGGGAAATTGCAGTGTCCCTGTGGGGGACATCCCGGTGGGATCCTGGCAGCCAGCTCTGCCCTGGCCCAGGGTGCTGGGGGTGGTCGTTCTGGCTCAGCAGCCCCCAAAGTTCCTGCTGGCTCAGCACAAGGGCTGGAAAATAAATGAGGGCAAAAAGATGTGATGGCTCCACATGGAGCGGGTGGGTGGGATGCGGCTCGTGCCATCGCGGGGTGCCCCATCTGCGGGGGGGAGGTTGAGGCTGCCCTGGCTCCCGCAGTGGGGCTGGGGACCCGTCACCCCATCCCACCCGAGGTCTCCCCAGCCGGGCTGCTTCACCCAGCGCTCTCCCGCGTGGGGCAGAGGATGCCGGCGATCGCTCCTCCTCTGCGGGGAGGCAGGCGAGGCTCGGGGTGGGGCTTTGCCGAGGGAGAAACCAGAGTCCGGCCGGCCCTGGGGAAGTTGCCAGAGCCGAGCACGCCGGCGGGACGGCGAAGCTGCCGCTCCCGGGCACCCCCACACCGTGCTGCCCTGCACCCCGTAAGTCTCTGCTGCCTCGGTGGGCGCGTCCGGGGCGGTGCTGGGCGTGAGCATCACCGGGGTCGTGGGATGGTGAAGGGGTCCCCCAGGGAAGTGAGACTGAGAGAATGAGGGCAGGGTGGCAGCCTGGGGGTCCCCAAGCTGTCAACTCTGGGGGCCTGGTGAGACCCAAGTGTTCCTTCACAGAGCTGCCCGCAGAGCCGTCCCCGTGCTGTGGGGCTGTGGGAGACCTGACCTGACCTGAAGTTTTGGCTCCCCGAGTCCCGGGTTCCTGATTCGTGGCTTTTCTCCTCCGTCCTCCCTGCGGAGTGACCCTTGGAGCAGAGACACCCGCAGGGCTCGAGGCCAGACCCCAGGGGCTGGCTCCCCAGGGGGGTCAGGAGCGTCCCATCCTGTACAGCCCCGACCGGCTGCGATTTGTCTGTCAGGGACATCGCGCCACCACAATTTGCTGTGTCCTCCTCTCATGCGTGCTGGGTTCCACCCTGCCCCTTTCTGTCCTGCGGAAACCCCCGTGGGGAGGTGGTGAGGGGCACTGACCCGTGATGCAGGAAAACCTGGTGCTTAAACCCCGTTAGGTGACACGCAGCCTTTTCCCGTGCCTCAGTTTCCCCCGGCACGGAGAAGTGCTTCTGGCAGTGGGAGGGTGAGCCCTGGTTGTTTCCCTCCTCCAGTCCTGCTTCCCCAGCGCCAGAGGAAGCAGCTGGAGCCGCCCGCGCTCCGGGAGCGTCCGGCCCGTCCTCGCAGTCTCACAGGGCCGGGGCCGTGAATTTATTCTTCTCCTTCCCCTCCGCCGGACTGAGTCACGGCTGCTGCGTCGCATTTGGCTGGGAGTCGCCTAACGAAGAGAAGGGGTTTGGCTCTGGGCGAGGGGACTCACAGCAGCCAGCTGCTCCTGGCCACGATGTCCCCACGGCGGGGGTGTTGGTTTTTGGGGAGATCCCCAGCGAGGCGCTGAGCTGTGGGGAAGGTGCATGAAGCACTGGGGTAGGAGTGGGGACAGGGGTGCTCCATGGAGCACCTCGAGCAGGAGGATGCTGCATCCCAGTGATGTGTCCACGGTGCAGTGGTCATCTAGCTGGGCCGCTGGCTTTCTCCATAGAGGCAAAAATCAGCAGCCCAATTAGGGGGCTAATTATGGGGCAGCGTTTGGAGCCTCCTGCTCCGTTAAGCCTGCGCTGCTGGAGGGGCGAGGTGTGTGCCACCCCCTGTTCCCCACAGACTCCCTGCTCCTGCTCTCTGGGTGAATCCGCTGCCCGAGGGAGCTGGGGGTGCTGAGCAGCACCTTGTTTTCCATCCAGGATGTGCTTTTGGCAGCCAGGCGCCCTCCCCGCAGCCAGAAAAAACATTGACCACCCAGGGAAAAAATATGCCCAGCCCAGGGTGGGGCCAACTGCCAAGCCTCACCGTTCCCAGCTCGCCCCATGGCCTCGGCGCTGCACCACGGATCCCAGAGGTCTGGGGCTGGGAATCCACCTCCAGGGTGGTCTCAGGACGTGATGTCCCTGTGGCCCAGAACATTCTAAAGCCCCCTAAAGGGGCTCCCCCCATTGCTGCAGAGGAAGGACAGGCCTGGGGGGCTTTGGGAGGAGCTGGGCTGTGGCGATGAGCACTCCCAGTTTTACCCACTCTCTGCTGTGACCTGAACAGATTTGAAGCAGCTCCAGGGCTCGTTGTCCCCTCCTGGAAGACCCAGCGATAACCAGAGCTCAGGCACTGGTGGGTTCAAGCTTGGGGGAGGTGGCTCCTCTGCTCTTCTCGGGGACATGGGTCTCACTGAGGCCACAGCTCAGCCCAGCCCTCCCTGGAGAGAGCAGCTAGCTCTGTTTTAATTGCTTATCTCTGGATAATGAGCAACGTTCCTGGGTGAGGTCAGCGCAGCAAGCGTGGTGCCAGCTGCTGTGCTCTCCTGACCTGTCCTGTGCTGGCCCGTTGAGATGCTAACAAACCCCTCCAAAGGATTTTTGGGCAGGAAAACGGGGTTGATGCAGCTGATGTTTTTACAAGTCCTGGGTAAAGTCCAGCCTCTGTTCAGGTGAGCTGGCAGCCTTCGCAGTGTTTTATTACACAGCTTAGGAGGGCTTTTCCTCCATGTCTTCGCATTCAGAGAGGCTTTGCTCCAAGCGAGCTGCCGTGCCATGAGCGGTTTGGATGTGGCCAGCTGTGTCAGTGCCGCCAGGCTGGGCACTTCGTCTCCAGTTTCTCCTCTCCCCGGGCAGACCCGGTCATATTTATAATGGAAAAAACCCAAGCGAACACAAGAGCCTTTTAGTCTCCCGCCACGCCTGTGGTACAAGGTAAAACACCTCAAGGGCAGTATGAATTCTTTGAAGGTGACACTCTCCCTGCCTCCAGGATGGCTTTCTTGTCCTACCAAGCCAGGGACAGGAGGTGGCCGGGGAGCAGGGCAGGCAGGAGGGGCTGAGGGAGCTGGAAGAGCTGCCCAGGTTCCTTGGAGACCTGAGTGTTTCTCAGGGCTTGGTGCCAAGTCCCCAGGTCTTGGTGACGACTCCTGAGGTGCCACTCTGACCCGAAAGCCATCCCCGAGGCACATGTCACCCACGTTTCTTCTGCCTGCAGCTCCAGGGCTGCTGCGTGGGGTGTTGGCAGGACTGGGGCGGTGGATTTTGTACCTGTCTGACTTCTCTTCCTGGCTGGGTTTGGGGTGTCCTGCTCCAACCTGCCCAAAGGGGCCAGTGTGTGCCCACCCCCGGGTGCTCTGGGCAGAGGGGGCAGACCCAGGGGCTGCATCCAGGTGCTGCCCCACCGTCCTGTCCAGGGGCTGGGGGATTTCCCCGGGCTGTTCTCTGACCCGTTTGTAACCTCCTGGTTTTTGCTCTCTCCCTCCCGCAGGCCGCCGCGTGCCGGCCCGGTGCCATGCGGTGCTCCCTGAGACGTCTCCTCGCGGCTGCGCTCGCAGGCTCTGTTCTCTTCCTCCTCACTCTCCATGGGTGCAGGCGGCAGGAACAGGATCCCCTGGAGGTGAGTCCCCACCAGTGATGTCCCACTGGAGCACCCTCCATCCCTGCCTGCCCCACATGGACCCCAACCCCAGCTCTGCTCCCTTCCCTGCACCGTGTCACCCCCAAACCCCAGCTCTGCCTTCTCCCCTCCCTGGGGTTGCCCTCGGCCCCCCCGATCCGGGAGCTGGGAGGGCAGGACAGGGGCTGCCCATCATTTCGGGGTCCCCTTTGCTCATGTATGCCCATGGTGCTCTGGGGGCTGACCTGGCTTCCTACATCTCCCATCCAGGTGGAGTTTCGGGGCTCGATCCCAGCCCTGGTCCTGCAGATGGTGCAGCCAGAAGGAGCCCAGCGCATCCTCAGGGACACGGATCACTTCTCCGCGCTCCACAACGTCTCCTACCACCTCCTCGCTGGCTCCCTCTCACCCCACAAAAGTGAGTGGCTCCAGGACCCCGGACTCTGCACAGCCCTCCCACTAGTTGCACGTTCCAGCATGGAGCTGCCCCATCACTGCTGCTGCCAGGGCAGGGAGGGGTCTGCTCCCAAGCTTTTTGGGGTGAGGGACCTGCCGATACCTGGTGACCTCCTCCCTCGCCAGCCTCCGCTGCTCTCTCTGGGGAGACGGAGAGGTAGAGGAAGGTCTGTGTGCTCCAAGCGTGGTCCACACTTCTACACCTTGGCACTGGGGTGACAACAGACGTTTGGAGTTCCCCAGATCTCTGGGGAGGGTGGCTGAGATCCCATTTCCCTGGGCTTGAGTTTTCAGCTCTCAAGAGAGGAAGCTAGAGATGGTGGGGCTGGACCACAAGGACAACCCCGTAACGTGGGAGATGGGGGTCAAGCTCTTGGACAGATGCATGAGAAGCAATTCACGTGCAAGCACCGTGGGAAGGAGCTCAGGGCAGCCCCACGCGAGCCCACAGGTGTGACACGTGCACGGTGCTGCGCAGACCGGCAGCAAGAGCAGCTGAGCAAATGCAGCCCCAGCTGGGCTGTGGGGAGGGCAGAAGGATGCCTCATCCTGGTGTTTGCATCTCCACGAGGTTCTGAGTAGAGTGGCAACACGCTTCCAGGATGTGTAGCTATGCCATAAAGCTATCCTGGCCCCACAGACTGTCTCTGAGGTGTTCCTTCCCCAGGTTTGGCTTTTTTTAAGGTGCTTTTCCCAAATATTTCTTCTTCAGAGGAGTGCTTGGATTCTCATCCTGTCCTCTCCCTGCTATCTGGGGCAATTTTGGGCACCTCCTGAGATGCTGCAGGCTTCAGCAAGGACCTGCCAGCCTTGAACATGGAGCCATAAAAAGCATTAACCACGCAGGTTGGCCATGTGGAGAGCTTTTTTAGAGTCCCCTCCTTGTTACTTGCAGGGCAAAACCTCACCGTGGTTTGTCCCAGGTCACCCCTCAGCCTGCTAAAGCCTTGCCTTTGCCTTGCAGAATTCTTGGTGGTGGGATTGGCGTCGGTGCGGCGGCCACGTGGCTACTACCTCCCTGCCACGCTCCAGTCCCTCTTCCAGCAGTCGACGGAGGAGGAGCTGCAGGAGATGGTGGTGGTGGTGCACCTGGCCGACGCAGACCCCACGTGGAATGTGCGCGTGGCTGCCGACATCGCCCGCAGGTTTTCTCACCACATCCTCCTGGGCCGGCTCCTGCTTATCCACGCTCCCCACGAGTTTTATCCCACCCTGGAGGGTCTCAAAAGGAACTACAACGACCCGGAGGAGCGGGTGAGGTTCAGGTCCAAGCAGAATGTAGACTACGCCTTCCTCCTCGCCTTTGCTGCCAACCTCTCCTCCTACTACTTGATGATTGAGGACGACGTGTGGTGCGCCAAGTCCTTCCTGACGGCCATCCGCAAGGCAGTGGCTTCCCAGGAAGGCTCCAACTGGGCAACGCTTGAGTTCTCCAAGTTGGGCTACATCGGTAAGCTCTACCGCTCCAGTGACCTTCCTCGCCTGGCTCGTTTCCTCCTCCTCTTCTACCAGGAGATGCCCTGTGACTGGCTGCTGGTCCACTTCCGCCTCCTGCTCACCCAGAAGGACGTCATCCGCTTCAAGCCCTCCCTCTTCCAGCACATGGGCCTCTACTCCTCCTTCCAGGGCACCGTCAACCGGCTGGAGGACGATGAGTTCGAGGCCGATGCCTTGGACCTTCCGGACAACCCACCAGCTGCCCTGTTCACCAGCATGTCCGTCTTTGAGAACTACGAGCCCCTCAAGGCTTACAGCACAGCTGAGGGGTACTTTTGGGGAAAAGACCCAGTGGCTGGCAGTGTCTTCTCCATCGTTTTCAAGCAGCCGGCCCGCATCGCTCGTGTCCGGGTGCGCACGGGCTCCGAGGAGCGCCGGGGCGATTTCCTACGCGCCGGGGTGCTGGAGCTGGGCCGGCAGCGGCGGCCCAACGGCCGGGACTGTTCTGCCTACACCACGGTGGGCACCTTCGAGAAGGGGACCTTTGAGCAGCGCGGGCTGGAGAGGGGCATGCCCGGCCCCGTGGAGTGCGTGAGGATCCGGGTGACGCGGGACCAGAGCGAGTGGCTCATCATCCAGAGCATCGACATCTGGACCGTGGCAGGAAGCTGACGGCTGCTTGCCGAAGCGACTGGGTTTTGTACAAAGAGGTCCTTTATTTTTCTCAGTCTCTTTTTTGAGAAGGAATTGATTTTTTGAGAAGGAACAAATTATTGAGCCCTGCTGGCGCTGCATCTGCCTCCAGAAGGAGGGGAATGGGAGTGGGGCCCACCAGGCTCTGCCTGCTCGGGAGATGCCCCAGCAGCGCAGGGGGTACGGGAGGAGCGGAGGCTCAGGAATTCCAGACTGGGAAGTAGAAAATATTTCCCCCCGGGGAGGATGCTGTACAGGACAAAGTTTATCAGCCAATTAACAAACCAAATAACAAACTGGGCGGTGGCTTTTTTTCATGACCTCTCCGCACCTTCCCTTCCCTATCCAAGTTTTCCGACCCGCCAACTTCGTTTCTAACCTGCCTGTTTTTTACCTCCCCTATCCCATTTTCAAGCTGTTCCTGGGAAGGCTCAGGGGTGCTGCTCACCAAACCCCTCACCCTCCAGGACAAGGGACCCAGGGGAGCAGGAACCCAACCGCTGCTCATGGCTGATGTCTTGGTGCTGGTCCAAGGGACACCGGCCACCAGATGGACCCTTTGCACCGGCTCCATCCCCGCACACTCACTCCACTCTCACCCAGCCCGTTTGTGTTGAGATCCTTCCAACAGATATTCCCTCCTCTCGAGGGGCTGCAGTTGCACCCCCTGTGTCCAGGAGGGATTTGTACCCAGAGGCCAGGGCAGGGCAGACGGGTTTCTACAAGGGGGAGAAAGGTCCAGTGATTCAGCACCACGTAACCGGGGTGAGTAAAGGAAAATGTGACCTCGGTGTAACGTGAAGCTCTGGGAACCTTTTAGCCCAGTGAGGTGCTGAAGGGCAACTGGGGTACAGGCACAAAACGCCCCAAAATCTTCTGCTGGGATGTGTCTGCCAGGATGAGGTCGGAGGGCACTGGGTGGCAGCCTGGAGAGAAGCTGCTCACGGCTGGGAGCCCCAGACCTCGTGTGAAGGGACTTTTCCCTAAAAAAAAACCACCCAAAAGCCGGCCACGTGATAGATCTTTGTCTGCATTTAACACAGAGATGCTACACGATAAACTCCAGCACCTTCCTGCCATCACCATGTTCTCAGTGGGATCAACACGCACGTTGCAGAATCACTCTGGTCGTCTCCACGCAGCCCAAGCGCAGGCAGAGCTCAGAGTGGTTTTGAGCAGCACAAGTGTCCCCTCTCCAGGGCCCCAGGACCCATATGAGTGTTTGCAGTGCTCCAGCACCACCTTTGCCCCGGTTCTCACCGACACAAATGCTCCTGGCCTCCCCGTGAGAGCACTGAAGGTCACCAAGAGGGGTACAGATGGAAAGCTTTCTCCCCAGCATGTTTTCGTCCACTTGTCCAAGCAGGAAAAGATATCAAATTGACCTTTTACCTGTTGGTCTCTTACTTGTGAATGTCCCAATCAATTTTGTGATGTTCACCTACACAGAAACAAGCTGCAGTCTTGGCTTTGCTGGTGTAAATCTGGAGAGACTCCACTGGAGAGAGTGGAAATCCACTCCGTTTACACCAGGCCAAGCGCAAGCAGCAGCTGACTTCTGCCAGGGAACTCCCTCCTCTTCCTACCACAGCAACGCACTTGTCTTGGCACCACGACGCCCAGCTGACATCGGTGCAAACCAGAGGAGGAGGAGGCTTCTTCATCCTGGAGGAGCGCCACATAATTTATCTCACATCAAAATTATCCCGCTGTTTCAACCCTGGGGAGGCTCAGCCAGTTTCCAACACCCCGTACCAAGACCCCCGCCTCTGCCGCGGGGGTCCAGCCAAGCAGAGAGCGCCGGAGCCACGGCCCATGGAAACCCCCGTTTACATGCAGCCACGGGGCTAACGATCAGCGTGGATCTGAGCCAGGCAAAGGTTAAGGAGCCTCTGGGCTGAGAGGTGAAGGGCAAGGGGACAAAACCAGAAGCATTTTTGGTCTGCTTCTCTCTACGGTAAACCAGAGAGGGTTAGAGCTTTCAGTCAAACACCACGGGTGTCCGGAAGGATGACGCGCTGCCCGGCTCGACTGGCGGAGCTACCCCCCATCTCGTGGGATGTGGCGCCGCAAAGCTCAGCGAAGATCTAGCTCAGCATCTTGTGGCGGTCGAAAACCGTCTTCCGCTGCTCCTGCACCTGGCGCTTCCAGCGCTGCTGGGCCCCCTCCACCCTCTCCAGCACCGTGTTGGCTCTCGCACCAGATGGGGTGGGGGCTGCGGCCAAGGAGCGAGCATCCTGCAAGGGAGAGGAACGGTGAAAGAGGTGAAGGCATGCCCAGCCCCAGCACAGGAGGTGGCAGCTCGACTCTGGGAGAAATTTCAAGGTTTGAGTTATACTGATGAAGAACCTCATTTTCAGAGCTTCTCCACACCAATCCCACCACAGCTCCAAGCTGGAATTCTTCTCCTGGTGGGGCCCCACAGCAAAGTGACAGGCCCCAAATAAAAAGTCCCCAGGAGAGGAACTGCACCAAGTCTAAAGCTCTGCCGGAGTCTGCAAGGAGCCGCGCTGCTAAGCAAACCGCAGCACCCTGCCGAAATTGGGCCAATAATTTCCCTTGTCCCCAGTGTGCTTACGCAGGAGCTGCTCGGCCATTTCTCGGATGGTGCTGCGGGCCTTTTGTGTCCAGCCCTGCCGCTCAGGCTGCTCCACACAACCACATTTACGCTGCGGCGACGTTGGAAGGCCCCGTGGGTGGGGATCCATCATGGCACACAAACCCCAAGGCAATCCCAAGGCCCATCCCATCCTCACCAAATACCAGGCAGTTAGAGCGTGCACCTAGATCTAAATCTGAATTACTGCTGTGGACAAAAGCATCCTTTTAGGCTACAACCCCTCCTGCAGGACCTCCTTTTCTCAGCAGAGGGAGGTAATGGACAGACTGTGCATGCTGGAGCAGCTGCTCCTTACTTAAATCAGTGCATGAAAGAATTTGGCTGGACAGTTTATACGTACAACAGAGCATAAACAGAACAGTGATCCGGTGTTTTCTCAGGGACGAGGAGAGTATCTTCAAACCTTACAGCTTCCCTTCTCCAGGCTCGACTGAGCTAATCACTAGCCTCCAGAGTCACCAGTTCCTAGGGAAGGTCTCCTCAGGAGTCCCCTCCCAGCACTTGGGGGCCTGGAGCAGCAGCAGGGGGGACAAAGCGCAAGGACAGCCCTGAGGCTCCACCAAGGGAAGGAACTCAGTTCCAGGGTAAGGCTCTGCCTAGCACCACGCTTGCGTCTGAACAGAGAAACCCACAGGGAACGCCGCGTTGCAGAGCCACGCGCTCAAAGCCCTGGACAGCCTCTGCACCCTTCAAATTGAGCCCGAGCTACAAACACAATCAAGCACAAGAGTTAATCACTGCGTGTGCAGCCACTCAGGTCCTCCATCAGCTCTGCCTCCAACAGCTTCCTCTGAGAGACCACGCCCATCTCAGCCTCCCCTATTTCCCTCCAAGAGAAGCGATGCCTCTGGGGAAGGAGCTTCACAAGTCAGGAGTCTCTTGTTCTGAAACGCCCCTTGGAATCAGGCCCCTGGGGCACCACCTTTCTCCCGAGGGGAAGGGCTGGATGCTGAAATTGCATGAATTTCATGCAGAAAGAAATTTGTCCCCCAAAATCTGTGTGCGTGCGAGAGACAGAGAGAGAGGGGTTCTCTTTTTGCTGCTGGGTCCTAGTCTTCCTGCCCAACGTGTCATATGCTGATGCCCTCCTCAAAAAAGAAGATGGGATCTGAATGAAATTCTGCACGTGAACAAGAGCCTGGATACAACAGGGCCCAGCCCCAGAGCAGGGTCAAACAACAGCATCTCAGAGGCAGCTCTTTAAAGCGTCGAGGAGATGCGAGCCCCACGTTTTGGCAAATAATTAAACCCATCCCTCACTGGAAGCTCGCCACCAGGTAACTACACCTGGGACACTGCACAAACTGGAACCATTTGACTTTTGCTTTCATCTAGATGGACACACTGAATTCAAGCCACTTGGTAAAAAGCCACCCCCTACCCCACAGGACAGGTTTGGTCTTGGGCTCGTAAGACTGAATTCGTACTTTAAATATTCCCTTGTGTTTCAGCATAACCTGCACAAATTTAAATCTAAATATTTGTCTGTGCTAAAGTGCCCCAAAAGGTTCCACACTGAATCAGAGGAGACGAGCACGAGGTCAGATTTTCCATCAGCCACTCTTCTGTCACCTGAGCACCCTGTCTGCGCCGTGACCGCAGGCACCCACGTGCACCCCGCACGCCCCAGCAGCATGGCCTCACCTCATTCTCCTCCTCGTTGTGCAGGGGCTGGGTATAAGCATCTGGTTTCCGGATCAGAGGGTCCACCAGCACCAAGAAAGCCATGTAGAGCAGCAGTGCCCCCACCACGGACAGGTAAATGATGATGATCACCTGCAGTAAAGGACAGCACGGTGGAAAGGGATCAGCAGCGTACATAAAAGCACCACAGAGGCCAGGAAACTCCCTCCACAGCTGCCTCCGATGACTGGTCTCCTCTCACATTCTAATTTTGCTCGCTTGAAAGTCTCTTGCACTTGCAGGAAGGCCAATGAGATGTTAAGCGCCATCACTGCATAAACCGTGCTGGTTTCCTCCACGCTGGGCCAACTTCAGACACGTGCTACATGTGAAAGGAGACCAACAAGATGGGTCCCTGGTCCGAGGTGCTTGGCAACGTCACACATGCTCAACAAGACAACCAGTTCAACAAGACAGCCAGCTCCTCCCTGCCAGGAGCCCTTCCGACTCGGACACGGTGCTCTTGGCACTACCACCATGTACTGGCTGGGATAGTTTTATTTTCCCTTTCTGGGCTTCTCTCCAGGACGGCGCCGGCCTAGCGGTGCCTGGGATGGTGCGGCATGGCGAGACGGAGCCAGGCACGCCAGCAGACCTGCACTTACCTTGATAGTGGTGGTGCTGCGCTCCTCGTACTTGCACTCACACAGCAGGCAGTAGGCCTCCACATCGTTCCCCGGCACTGGCATCGGCTCCACGACATGCAGGCAGTTGCTGCAACAGAAAGAAACCAAAAATCAGCAACAGGACGAGGTGAAACCGATGCTCTGCAGAAGGATGCTGAGGTGACTTTTTCTGTGTCCCAGCTTTCCCATCAGGCTGGTAACGGAGATCTGGTTTTAAGAGTTGCTCTCACAGCTCCGCTAGCCCAAACTTCCTGGGAGAGACCGTCCAAGCGCCTTCTGCAGGGATCTGGTCCAGGTGAAAAGGACTGGAGGGCACACCCTACATCTGCTGAGAGCCGTGGCTTAAGAAATCATGCCTCCCAGATTCCTCAGCTCTGTTCAAAGAATGCCCCTTGCCTGGGCTGAATGTCACAGAATCACAGAATTGTTGAGGCTGCAAAAGACCTCTGAGATCATCAAGTCCAGCCTCTGACCCAACACCATCACAACAGCCAGACCGTGGCACTAAGTGCCAAAACAGCTTCCTTTGCAAATGCACAGGCAGGGAATCACTTCCGTAGCGCTGACCTCTCAGGCTTCAACCCACAACTTACCAGTCCTTCTGCGACACATTCTTGTTGTAGATGTGCCCACTGATGTTGCGGTACGGGGGACAGATGCACTTGCAGCGGATGTCCTCCGAGCTCTGCAGAGGCAAGAGGAGGTGGCGTTAGTGAGTGAACACGTTGGTGGTGCAGTTCTGCTGCGCCCAGAGAGGTGGGAGAAGGCAAAACGCTCTCCGAGACACGACTTCACAAGGTATCTCTTCTTCCTGTGCTGCTTTCATGTCGATAACTTCACAGTTTTAAAATGTCCTGAGCACCTCTGCTCCAGACACCGGGTCCTTTTCCAACAAATTTTAAAACGCCAACTGCACAGCAGATGTCAGGGTAGAGGAGACTGTCAGGCACAGTCACAGCTCTGCGTAGGATAAATACACATCTGCCGTAGCACTCCTTATCTTTGCAGTCTTCCACAGAAAAACAGCTGCTTCTCTGCCATTTTGGTTTCTGCTGTACTACACACACGGCTCAGTGCTTGCATCTGAAGCTCTTAAAATCACAAAGGTTGGAAAAGACCTCTAAGATCAAGTGCAACCATCAACGCAACACCATCATGGCTATTAAACCATGTCCCCAAGTGCCATGTCTACACAGTTTTTGAACACCTCCAGGGATGGTGACTTCATCACTTCCCTGGGCAGCCTCTTCACTCACCTTGCTGGCTTGGGCTGGGGGAGAGAGGATGCAGCAGAGCAGCGCGATCAGCAGCACGGAGCTCGCACACAGCCGGGTGCACTGGGCAAACATCATGGAAGCCTGAGGAAACAAAAATTCACATCCATGATGGGCGATCTGGGCTGAATGCAGCCAGAAGGAGTTAGCTTGAGCTTTCTTTTTTGGCCCACTTGCCTCTGTTTTGCTCAGGAAGTAGAAATTTATCCTTGAATCACGGCTGATGCCAGTCAAGAAAATTCTGGAAACATTCTACAGAGATCCCAAGAAAAACTCTTATCCAAAAAGCTTCCACCATCTAGAGCCACACATCCAAACCACCACAGTCCTGCAAAAAATATTGTCAACTTCTTTACAATTTGCCTTCTGCAATTGCACATAACCACCTACAACTCTTTTACTATTGCAGAGCTCTGCAACAGGTATTTTGCTGCCAACAGCCTTGCCCAGTAGAAGATGCAGAAGCAGGAGAACCACAGACTAAGAGTGACCTGAAGAAGTACACTGCGGCCTCACTGCTGCACTGCAAAATGTCAAATCATTCATCCTCTGATACTCCAGGTTTCCTTCTGAAGGGGTCAGCATATTCTCTGCTCTCGTGAGTGAGGAACTGTGGCATGAGAGTGGAATATTTACCAATTCTTAAACCTCCTTCACCCCAAGATACCCGCTGAGTAAAATCCTAATTTTTAAAATTTATTTCCAGTTGCTGGCTTGGTGAATTCATTCTCTGTCTTTTGCTTTGTATGGGTAGGTAAGGTTGTCTTAGAGTCA
Source organism: Trogon surrucura (assembly GCA_020746105.1). Taxonomy (NCBI): domain Eukaryota; kingdom Metazoa; phylum Chordata; class Aves; order Trogoniformes; family Trogonidae; genus Trogon; species Trogon surrucura. The sequence continues at coordinate 5,559,388 of CM036641.1, forward strand.
CGTGTCTGCACAAATCCTGAAGAACGCGAATTCCTTTTCTTTGCCACGAAAAGCAGAGCGAGCCTTTGTGAGGCTGGCGTTCACACGGGCAGTAGCAGGGGACAGAGGGTACCGCAGGGCTCAAGGTGCTGCCTTGGGGACAGCTCGGGAAAGCCACTTTGGCACAGCTTTCTTCAGGGAAGGTAATTTACACCTTCGTTAATCAGCTCCGCGCAGCACACGTCACCCCACAGCTAACTCCAGGTACTTACACTCTATTACGGAACATATTTACATCACTGGAATATTCTATCGCCATCTGCTTTATCTTATGTCAACACTAAAAATTAATGTAACTCATTCTGCATCGCTTTTATCAATTTTATCGACTTTATCTAAGCAAAACACCAGCCACTTCTAACAAGCTGACCTGCCAGAAGCCATCAAAATGCATTCCAGTCCCATCAGCTTATCACAAGATCTCTTAACCCTTCGTGCCCCAGCTAGCAGAAATCTCCTCAAACAATGGTTCTTTCTTTGGAGAAACTCTCCCACATCAGGGTTTTAGATCTTCATCAAGAAGGCTGGTTAATATATGACTTATCTCAGCTGCACAGCTCACACTCCCCATTCTAAGTGTTTTTGGACTATTGTTCGATTTTTTTTTAATTCAACAATGGGGCGTGTAGCTGGAATTTAGCTTTAGCCTCCTTGACTAAATTCAGATCACCCGAATACCTCCTAACTGTCATTTTTAATAGAAGCAGGGGGAAATACATGATCTATTATACCGGCAACAAAATCTTGGAACAACACCCAGACAAGAGTCCACTCACAAACTGTGTATCGTTTGCTCCCAGTTGGAGGGTGAGCGTTCCAAGGGCCAGTGGCACACGGGCCTTCCAGCTTCTTCCAGACGAGCAACCAGGCTACTGCAGCCGCAGGTCTGAAAGCATCTCCTGTGCCTGGACTAAAACCCCAATAGCACTGGGAGTGACAGTGGAGGAGGGTGAAGGTCTTGGAGGTGGTGACCAGGCCTGGAGCCCCTCCAGAAGAAAGGCCCCAGTACAATCGCATCCACCCTCTGGGAGCCCCCACCAAACTCCTCACCTTTAACATCCCTCGGGAATCTGCTGAGGATGAATTCCCGAGGGCTCCGCACGCTGCCCATCATCAACCCCACCGCCGGGCACAGCCCAGGCCCCTTTGCAAGGAATCCTACCAGCTGGAACAGGCCTAGATCCTCGAGTCCAGCCTTTGTCCCAGCCCTGTCAACTACTAAATGATTCCAACTCCCCCGTCATGGGCAGGGACCCCTCCCACCAGCCCAGGCTGCTCCAAGCCCTGTCCAACCTGGCCTTGGGCACTGCCAGGGAGGGGGCATCCACAGCTGCTCTGGGAAATCTGTTCCAGCATCTCACCACCCTCACAGTACAGGTTTCCTTCCTAATGTCTAATCTAAATCTACCCTGCTCTAGCTTAAAACCATTCCCCCCCATCCTATCACCACACACCCTTGTAAAAAGCCCCTCCCCAGCTTTCCTGGAGCCCCCTTCAACCACTGGCAGGCACTACAAGGCCTCCCCAGAGCCTTAGAATCCTAGAATCCTATCAGCTGGAACAGACCCTGAAGATCCTCGGGTCCAGCCTTTGTCCCAGCCCTGTCAGCTACTAAACGATTCCCCCAGCGTAACCTCCACCCGTCTCTTAAACCCCTCCAGGGATGGGACTCAGCCCCTCCCTGGGCAGCCTGTTCCGATGCCTGACAACCCTCTCAGGAAAGAAATTCTTCCTCATGTCCAGCCTGAACCTCCCCTGGCACAATTTAAATCCGTTTCCCCTCGTCCTGTCACTCTCCACGAGGGAGAACAGACCAACCCCTCCTCTCCACAACCTCCCTTCAGGTAAAGAGCGATGAGGTCTCCCCTCAGTCTCCTCTTCTCCAGCTGAACAGCCCCAGATCCCTCAGCCTTTCCTCACAGGACTCGTGTTCTCAGCCCTTTCCCAGCTCGGCAGCCGCCTCTGTGCCCTCTGCAGTCCCGCAGTGCCCCCCCTGCAGTGCGGGGCCGAGCACTGAGCGCACCGGGGCCGAGAGCCCCCTGCACTCCCGCCGGTTCGACCTTTCGGGCGTTTCCACCACCACCACCCCCCTCCCCCCCTCCAGGGATGCTTTCTCCGGTACCCCAGGCAGTCCCCACGCACCCAGCAGCGGGCTCCCCCGCAGCCCCGCCCCGGCGAGACCCCTCCCGGGCCGGGCCGGGGGGCGGGAAGCGGGGAAGGGAGGGGACACCCCGGGCCCCCCCCTCAGGCCGCCCCCCGGCCCTACCTGCCCCTCCGCGCCGAACACGACGCTCGCCAGCGCCGACCTCTGCAAGCCCCGCCCCCGGCGCTCTGCGCCACCATTGGTTGCGAGCCAGTAACGTCCGAGTGACAGGCAGCACCCGCGGCCAATCGGAAGGCAGGTCGTCCCCGTCGGCCGGCGCTTGAGGAGAGGGGCCGCGCGCGCTCTCCGCCCCTCAGCGCGGAGGGGCCGCGGGGCGGGAGGGGCTGGTTCTCCCTCAGCGCCTCAGGCTCAGCCTCAGACGAGCCCGTCCCCTCCCCTCCACCCCCCCACGGAAAAGCCGGGCCGCCGCGGTGCCCTTGGCCGGGTTGGAGGCATCTTTGAGCCACCTGGTGCGGTGGGAGCTGCCCGTGGCGGGGAGGCTGGAGCTGGAGAATCCTTGAGGCCCCTCCTATCCCAAACCGGTCCGTGATTCCGTGTTTCTTGGCCGGTGCGCGGTTACAAAAGACATTCGTGATGCTCAAGGCTCCAAGGCCGGCAGTCTGCCGCCCGCCTCATGTATCGGGAACCTGCGATTTGGTTTTGCTCCGCTGTGGCACCAGCCAGGCCGCTGTGCTGTCCCCAGGCCGTGGGGTCTTGTGTTGGCCCAAAGGGAACTTTCCCGAGCTCTGTCTCTCGAGGCAGGTCGGTTCTGCCCGATGTTCTGTGGCCACCCCCTTAACTTCGCCTTGGCCTCGGCCCTGCTCTTGGGGAGCTTCTCCCCCCTCCCGCCGCCTGGGTCGGATCGCGCTTCCTCCCGTCCTGCTGATTTACCTGAGCGCTACATCTGTGGCGCTGGATAAAATCAGGACCTAAAAGGGAAAAAACCAAGACCCAAACCTCTAGTTTTAACTTCTTTAAGCCTTGCGGCCGTGGGGCTGTGTCTCTGGCGATGGGGCCGCTTGGTGCAGCCCCGTCCCACCTCGCTGACAGGATCCCACCTGCAAAAAACACCCGTCCCAGGGGGGTGTTTCCAGCCTGACGGAGTTTGCTTCTCGGAGGAAAATGAAACCGAGAAGACTAAGGTGAGGTGTGCTCAGCAGAAATGTGTGTGAGTCCGAGGGGAATGTCTTGTCTCTCACAAATAGTTTTGGCTTCTTAGAAAGGAGAAAGTTGATTGAGACTGCTTGGTTTAGGGTTTGTAGAATGCATAAAATATCTCATGCGGCTGCATGCACCCAGGGGTGGGAATTACTGATGTAGAAGTGTTTTCTCACCCCAATGCCTTTATGTGTAACATCTGGACTGCCACAGCTGCATTCCCCCCCACTCAGCTGGAGTCTGTTGTGGGGACCATGGCCTGTGTCAGCTGGACTGAACCAAGGAAATATTCTAATCTAATCCTATTCTAATCTAATCCTGGGTATTAGATGCACAAGGGGCCCCTAATTCCTCCCTCCTACTCCCGTGTTGCCGAGCACAACCTTTTTGGTTCCTGGATCTCACTTCAGCGCAGAGCCTTAGGCCTGGCTACGGGACACCATCGGTGTTGTGAAATGGCTGCGTTTTTACAGGTTTAAAAGCCAGATAATCACAGGGGTTTTCTGTTACCAACCTCCCCATCACAACTGGCGAGGAGGTATTTTTATCTCCTCTGACATTCCTGTTGCCGCAGCGATCTCGTTTTCTGTGTTCTTTTGCAGCCCAAAGGTACGTATCCCTGCTTCTTGTGGGGCTGGAGTAAGCTGGATGGACACCTGGAGGAAGCAGCCTGGACTGATAACAATCCCCCTGGAGTAAATAACAAACAGCCCTGGCAACTGCCACACCAAATGCAGGGATCAGGTGAGTGCCTCAAAGACAGACCCACCGAATACAAGATGAACTTGAAAGCTGCGTTTCAAGCCCCTTTTTCAAGAGACTGGTTTCCAATTCCTTCAAAGGGAGCGTTTGGTGCCTTTGTGTTTCCTTCGTAGTGATGGGAGGGAGATCTGACAAACAGTGCCTCCAGGAGACTGTTTTCTGGTCTCTTTTTTTGCTGTCTTTCCCCCTGCCCAGCAGCCTTTTTTGTCTCTCCCAGGTAACTTGGACACAGCAGCCTTGGTTATCTTCTAGATGCCACCCCTGTTGTTATGTTTAAAGGCCAGCAGCAGTGGGAAAAGAGAGAGTTTGGCTGGAGGGAGCTATTTCTCCTGAGCTGTTCCTCAGCCTTTTGGTCATTTCTAAGTGTGCCTCTACAGAGATCCAGCAGACACGGTCGTGTTTCCTGAATTTCTCAGTGTGCTGAATGCAGGTCCCTTCAAAAATCTAGCTCCAGTAGTGGATTCTTGAACCCTTAGAGATCTTGCCCTGGATTCTGAGCGTGGTTAAGCTCTGAAACTGGCCTGCAGGGATCTGAGACCTGCACAATGGTCTGGCAAGAGGCTTCATTGTGCTTTGGAGGCCTTGGACTTAGCAGTGACTTTGTGGGGGTTGCTCATTCCCCATTTCTGTCATTTCTGTGTCTCACTTAGCTGGTAGAAGACAGGTGGGAGAGGTACCTCAGAGGAGCTTTTCACAGGCAGTGTCCCAGGAAAACAGAATTCCTGTGTTGTGGAAAGAGAGGGAACTGGAGATCAGCATGAGAAACAAAGAAACACAAATATGTAAAAGGGGGAAATGCATCAGATGTGGCTGTTAATTGCCTGAACTCTCCCCTTACCGATGGACTTAGTCCTTACTGGTATTCGTGGTGTCAGCTTCTGAAGGACAGGTGGCATTTTTGTTAACATGACCAGTGGCTGAGGACACGCGGGAACAGCTTGTCCTTGTTCTTTCTGCAAACGGATGTTAGCGACTACGCTGTAAACCTTCCGGCACAACGATGGGGTCACATCAGCTGCCAGACGTTTAAAGGGCAATTTATTTTAAATTGTAAACAGGTTGACTTGTAAATATCCTAGAGATACAGCCCACCATTAGAAAAGGCATCCTGTAGTTCAGGGAGAAGACACTTCATTCTTCACACGCAGCGAGATGATCTGGTCTGTGTGTTAAGCATGAAATGAAACTTGCTCACAAAATGCTTTCAGAACTGTAAGACTGGCAAGAGGGGATGCAAGGGTGCCTGGGCATTGGGCCGACCTCCCTGAGCTCTCTTCCTTGCGTGAGATGGTTGCCTAGGCTGAAGAATAGCAATTAGTTTCTTTTTGCTGCCAGCTCCCTTACAACTCCAAGGAGGTGACTTCTGGTGACGTGCCTCAGTTTCCCCAATCGAATGTTGCGTGGTGGTGCACTAGGGTTTCCGTGAGCATCGCTGAAGAACTTCTGAGGGCACATTAAGATCTCGGCGTGAAAGACCTGGCGATCTTAAAAAGCCCCGTAGAGATTTCTGAGCATATGTTAATGGACAAACGTTATCAATCACAGCCAGGAGCAGCTGGTGCGTGCGTGGGGGCTGACAGAAGATGTGGCTTTCCCAGCAGGCTGGACTCCCATAACCCCGGAGATACGATGTCAGTATGTGTCCTTTGGTCATGCCCAGACAGGCTGGCGTTGCGAAGGACCTCCCATGGGATGAACGGGGTAGAGAGCGACCATTAACGTAACAGCCATGGAAGGATAAATCTGGACGGTGGAATTTGGCGTTGGGTCTCGGGGCTCACAGCTGTGCAGCAATTGCTCACTCGCACCTTGAAGGGTGGTGTTGAGGGGACTCGCGGCGTTGGTGACGGGTTGTCTCTCGGGTGGCGAGGGGGGAAACAGCCCAGACGTGGCTGATGTCCCAAAGGGCTTGACTCGTGCTTCTCCACCTGAGTCGCGTTTAACCGTTTCGCAGGCTGCTTCTGCCCCTACCGTTTCCATTCCAGATATTCACAGTTTAATAACAGGGCAGTTGAGGAGAGAGGCTGTGTCTGAGTTCAGCCTATCGCAGTGCTAAGACTAGAAGAGGGAGCTGCTACACCCCAGGGCAATGATCTGGTCACTGGCCCACATTGCTTCCCTCCGCTTGAGTTCAGTGGGATCTTCCAAGCAAAGAGCAGAGGCCTTGTTAGAAGGAAAAGGGAATTCTGTGTGGCCAGAAGTAGTTTTCAAAAGCCCATGATCTGTCCTGGAGCCTGGGAGCCCGTGTGGGTGGTGCAGCCCTGCCGTGAACCACCCAGGAGCTTGAGAAGGAGCCTCTGGAGGTGACGTCTGAAGGAGTAGAGGAATGTGCTCTCATTGAGTTGGGGCAGGTGGAGACTTTGCAGAGCCAGACACATAACTCTTTGTCATTTCTTAAGACACCACATGGTGCTTATAGCACGTTTGGGTGTATGGAAGTCTGTGAAGCATCCCTGCTACGCCCTCGCTAATGTGTGTGTGATGTCGGAGAAGGAGAGGAAGCAGTAAAATCAGGCTGGGTGTGATCGATCCTGCCTGGGAGTCTGAGTGGCTGCAGCCTCTGCTGTTGGGTTGCTTTTCACCCATCTCTGCACTGCACGGGCTCCTCCCAGCTTGGCAGGGAAATGCTGTGGTTGGAACTCTTCTCTGTGACACCTGGTTCAGCCAAAAGTAAACTTCTCCAAGATTTTTGACAGAACGCTGCAAAACACTGGAACGTTTAGGCCTAAGTGTGTTATTGGCATCAGGCCTGCCGGCGCTCGGTTTTATCTTCTAAGGTCACACTCCCGCAGGGCTGCGGTCATCCCAGCCCACCTCACGCTGCGACCTGCTCCTCTAAACTTTGTCAGCTATTGGGCTGTTGAGTCAGGGATCTTGTCTTCTGCTTCAGAGTGGGGGAAGATACTTCACATGAGACCAAGGAAGCCTTCGCTGGCAGAAATCACTGCTTTGGGGGCAGCTGAAGCTGTGTTCCCATGGTTTGGAAGGGTTTCTTGGTGCTGTTTTGGGAGCAGTGGTATTGGACCGGATGTCTCAGCCCTTTTCCAACTTACACAGCTGGAGTTTTGTTTCCCTAAAAATTCCCAAGTCTCAGCTGGATAGGGGATTTGTCATCCTCAGACCTGCCACGCTGAGCCGCTGCTGAACAGCTGCTCTGGTTTGGAAAGGATGAGACAACTTCTGTGGAGACCCCTGGGCTGGATGAATTTCCAGCATGTGAAAGGGTTGGTGGGACTGGGAAGGGGCTGTGGTTATAGAATTCCATCTGTGTTTTGCTCCCTTGGAGCAGGGTGCTCACCAGAAATGTTAGTAGTAACTTGGGAGGAATGATTCAGTTGCGTTTGGAGGAGGTAATTTTCAGTGTAAGCCAAGTATAAGCTTGGTTTCTCTGGCAAAGAAGAGAATGCAAAAATCTTAAGTGGGCAAGTTCCCTCAGTACAACCCAAACGCTGTGCCTTCTCAGCTGTGCTGTCAGCTTTGAATTTGGGAGTCCCCAGATGGGCCATCCCTCAAGGTGGATGAAAATTTTGCCTCTCACTTCAGGGCTGAGCCTCACAGAGGAGGGCGACAGAGGCTCTGGCACCACTTCTGTGTGGACCAGTGCTAGAAAGGGCTGAGAGCGTTCGTCAGTGGGTTTTGCAGCTCTTGGAAGAGGGATAGGGAGGAATTAAAACATAAGCCACAAAAGCAAGCACTGACGTGCAGGGGGGAAGCTCCTGCGAGCTCCTCACGACACCGGTCACTTGAAAACAAGCACGTGAATACACCCAGACGGCTTCAGGGCAGCCAAAGAGCCTGCGTCTCTCCCCGGGTGGTGGCGATGCACACTGGAACCGTGTCGGTGTGCAAAGATTCACGGGCCGGTTTGCCTCGCAGGTCCGCCTCTCTGTGTCCGAGGGACTTCCTGATCTGAAGACCGTGGGCTCGTTTTGGTAATTAATAGCTGCTTGATGAACTCGCCTCAGAGAACAGGCCTAATCCCCTGGTGTCTCTGCAGCTTTTGTTGTCAGCTGCAGTGGAGCACGTATATTTATGATCAATTATAGTGACATATTGCGGTCTCATGATGTCATCGGCAGTCACCCCGGCCGTGCTGAAATTAACCCAAACTGTTGTTGGAGGATTCCTATCCGTGAGGGATTGCCTGTGGTGTGGGATTTCCTTGTACGTGATCTTTTCAGGTCAGACTCGCTCCCCAGAAGGCGGTGACACTTTTGTTAGACAATATTCCATCCTGTCTAAATTAATCTTTTTTGTTGCTAATCTTGGGAGTAATAAGAGAGCGGTGTGGCAGGCGGTGCTCTCGTCACACGTGTAGGTTGTATTAAAAATAGACTTTAAAAAAAATAATTTCTTGGGCCCTTTTAAAATGATTCTGGACCTTTGTCAAGAGAACCCCATGCTTTTCCTCCCCCAGCATTCCTCTCTTCTTGGAATCCTGCTTCCCTCACGGCTTTTCGGTTAGCCTTGCTTGCTGCCGTAGATATTATTTCTCATATTATATTTCACCTTCTCCCTCACCGTGTCCCACTGCAGCCACGGAACAGGACAATCCCTCGTCCCAATCTCAGCAGGACAGGAGGGGATAATGTTGCTGACAGAAGACTATACGAGGCAATTAACAGCTTTTACCAGCAAGTAGACACTGACTGGAAAGCAGGTTATTCTGTACTGTCAAAGAGCCATTCTGTACTTGTCAAAGAACCTCCTGCTTGGAAGGGAAGACAAAGGAGGGTCCGGGCACAGAAGCTGCTCTGCATTACTGCTGCAGTGGCTTTCTGCTTGGTCAGGATTCTTTCAGGAGCGGGTCCCAAGTGGTAGTTTTTGACAGGAGAGGCCCGTGCAAATGTGACACATCACCACCGAATGCTTGTGCATCCCTGAGACCCGCGATGAATTGTTCTGGGCTTCTGGCTCTGTGTAATAAATGGTTCCAGGAGCAGTAGGAGTGAGCCAAAAATTGTGCTTCCCTCCATTGCTCTTGTGAGCTCAGGGACAAAGGGATGTGGGCTCAGGGACGAATAATCAAGGTCTGTGGAGGGGGGTATTTGCCCTTGCTATGGAAACAGGGGTGATCAGCGCTGCTGGGGCTTGCAAAGCTCTGAGGTGCAGGGAGAAGATGGGGACTGCTGTGCTGGGAGGTGAAACACTGGAAGGTGCTGGTAGGTTGCTGGAAGGTGCTGGTAGGTTGGTAGTGGTGTCCTGCTTCACTGAGGGAAAGGCTGACACTGAGGCCAGCGAGTGCTGCACTGGGCATCTCAAGAATCTTGCCAGTCTGCTGCAGGGCCGTGGGGTCTCTGCTTGAGCCTCGCTGCAGGCGTTGGAGCAGTGCAGGCCCGAGGTGAGAGGAGAGCTGGAGAAATGCCCAGAGCCAGTCTGCTCTGGAGGGAGCTCTGGATGGAGGAGCGATCTGCCAGACTGCCCCAACCCTGCAGGGTCAGGCCTCTACTGCCTCGTGCCGTGCTGTTTACCTACCGCTAGCTCCCTCCAACCATCTGCCCTGGCCTAACAGATCTCTAGTGGGTGGCAGTGTACATCCCCTGTTCCTCTCCCAGTCGGCCCTATTTATAGATTTCAAATGTTGGCAGGTAGGGGAAGTGAGACATGTGAAGCATGAGGGACTGTCACCGAGAAGGCAGGGGGCATTTATCTGAGTTGATGAAACTTCTTGTCATTGCACGGTATTAGGACCTCGGCACATGTGTTCCAAACCATCATTTCCAGGGTGTCCGTGGGTTTGTTATTCAGGACAGAGCAAACAAAACGTTGTTAGAGTGGGAAGAGGGATTTCTACCTGAATAAATTATACCCAGTTATCACCACCTGGATGGCAGTCGCATGCCAGAAAGTTTCTCCTGAGGGCTAAGATAATGTTTCTCCCCTTATATTTCAACAGCCTGATCTCCTGGAGCAGTATTGTTTGTGTTTTCTGTGCCCACAGTGCAGGCTGCGGAGAGTGTCTCCATTCTTGCCCCTGTTCCTTCTTTTGGCTTATCTACAGAAAGCTGCTGCTGGTGGCATGCAGCTGCTCAGCTGGAACCTTTGCTGCTTGCTGTTCAGTGGTTGGTTGCTCCACACGCTGGAAGGAAGGTCCTTGGCCTGTTGTGAGACCCTCTCTAAGTCTTCTACATGTAGAAATAGGCAAAAATCTCCTGAAAACTGATCTCGCTGCAATGGGCAGGTTTCACAGTCCTTTCCCAGTCTTGATGGTTCTTTCTTTGTTGGGAAACACTCATGCCTGGTAATACAGGGATGCCCAGACAGTCCACAGAAGTGGTGGCCAGGTCTGCAGGGTGTCCCAGTGCCAGGGATTACCACTATGTTCACAACAACCAGCTTGTACTGGTGCAGAGGGCTGCAATCCTATAAACCACTGTGGGTTTTGTGCTTGCTCCCATGGCAGAGCTATAGCCCATACAGCTCTGGAAAAGTTTGGGCTTGGACTAGAAACTTCCCAAATCCCTTCCCTTCTGTGATTCTGACAGGTTTTGTGATGTGGACACGATTCAAAGCATTGCCAGGCACCAGTGACCAGCACAGCACCGTTCTGTAGATGTGTTTTCTAGAGGAGTTGGACCTGATGATCTTAAAGCTCTTTTCCAACGTAGATGATTCTATGATTTCAGACCCAAGGTAGCTGATACTTAAGTGACTCTGCTGACTTGTCTCCTTTTTGCCCTGAAGCAGTCTCATACTACTCCCACCAGACCGATGGTGGGAAGGCGGACATGCGTGCCTTGAACACTCACAACCCAGGCAACTCGCAGCCCAAGTGGCCCCAAAGGGTGCTACCACCATCACCATCCATCACAGCTGCTGACAACAGTCCAGCAGCTTCTGCTGGCTGAAGGTCTTCTGTTGATCCCTGAGACTCAGGAGGCCTCCACCACAACTGAAGAGAGCCAGGGCTGGAGCAACAAAGCAGCTGGAAAAGAAACGTGTTTTATTTCATTGCATCTTTTCTGATGAATATTTCAGTGCAGATGTTGGGTACCTTTTAATTCACGTTAATTTGCCGGTGTGTGCTGTTTCTTCCGAAGTCAGTCCCTTTTTGGGGCTTCTTAGATCTCTCTGCAGAGCTAAAGAGCTAGCTTCTGGGTCCATACAGTCATGTATCTATTCACCCTCCTCAAAGGGCCTGGGGTGCTGGTTGCTCATCCGAGTGTGATGAGGAGCTGGAAGGAGCCAGCTGGCAGGACGTTAATAGCAGCACTAGTTTGTACTCTGAAGAGGCTGGCGAAACCTGGGACCAGCTCAAACCTGGGATCTGTATCCTCCAGGATCTCACCTCTCCCAGTACCCAGAGTGGTGGCCATCATTCTGCATGCTCCCAGAGAAGAGGCTGCCCTGACCATGAGCCAGCAATGTGTGCTAGTGACCAAGAAGGCCAATGGCATCCTGGGGTGTATCAGAAGGGGAGTATCAAGTAGGTCAAGAGAGGTCCTCCTGCCCCTCTACTCTGCCCTGGTGAAGCTGCATCTGGATTATTGTGTCCAGTTCTGGGCCCCTCAGTTCAAGAAGGACAGGGAGCTGCTGGAGAGAGTCCAGCACAGGGCAACTGGGATGATTAAGGGAGTGGAGCATCTCCCTGGTGAGGAAAGGCTGAAGGAGCTGGGGCTCTTTAGTTTGGAGAAGAGGAGGCTGAGGGGTGACCTCATTCATGTTTATAAATATGTCAAGGGTGAGCGTCAGGAGGATGGAGCCAGGCTCTTTTCAGCGGCATCCACTGACAGGACAAGGGGCAATGGGTGCAAGCTGGAACATGGGAGGTTCCATAAAAATATGAGAAAAATTTTTTTCACAGTGAGGGTGACAGAGCCCTGGCCCAGGCTGCCCAGGGAGGTTGTGGAGTCTCCTTCTCTGGAGACATTCAAAATCCGCCTGGATATGTTCCTGTGCACTCTGCTGTAGATGGTCCTGCTCTGGCAGGGGGGTTGGACTAGATGATCTTTGAGGTCCCTTCCAACCTCTAACATTCTGTGATTCTGTGATCTTTGAGGTCCCTTCCAACCTCTAACATTCTGTGATTCTGTGACCTCCAAGCTCTTTTCTCTTGGGCAAGTCCTGCAGGGCCGTAGTCCCCACCCACCCATTAGTCTCAGCTCCTTGGGGATCCTGTTGAGGTCACCCTGTATGTGCCACCCAAACTGGCTGCCAAGAAGATTGAGGGCAGTGCCAAGGAGCATTAAGCAGGGAAGGTGGATTCATGCTTCCCCTGAGACCTTTTCTTCCTGAGTGCAATAAAGCTGAAAGCTCAAACGGGCTCTGGGACTTGACCGGGCAGTGGATGGCTGCAGGAATTGCCATTTTCATAGATGTTCACTGAGCCTGCATGATCCCGAATGTTGAAGGGACAGTGTACGTCCAACATTTTACCCTGAATTGCTGTCTTGCAGCAGGACGTTCCGCTGATCAGAAAATCAGGCCCTCTTCTCTGTGTGCTTGTTTGGGCGCTGCCAGCTGCCGAGACGGCAGACACAGAGACGGTGCTTAGTGCTTCAGCCGGGCTCAGCTTTCCTTCCCCAAGTGCGAGGCTCTAACGGTGGTGATGGGCAGACGGAGGGAAAAGGTCCTGAGGAAGCAGAGGGGAGAGCGGGCGTTTGCCCCTTCTCCGCAGCCTTCTCCCTCCGCAGAGGTGTTTATCCTAGTGACAAGTGCTGTGGGCCTTTCATAACTGCTGCATTAGCAGAGGATCAAGTAGCGCTTAATGGGAGCAGTCTCCCTCATGAAGTATGATTGAAAAGGTCACCGGGGTGGAAGGAAAATATTTGCAGCAGGCTGACATAAGCCTTGGCTTATGGTTGACAACAGGTGTATATTTTATGGGCTGCCCTCCCCGTCCGGCATTTTTGCTGCCTTCCCTCCCCTCCTTCCACGCATCGGGTCAGTGTTTTGCGGCGGCGCCATGGAGCATCTGCTGAGCTCAGTGGGTGGCAGACAGGAGGAACACGGCCCCGGCTGCAGACTTCAGGGAAGAGGTGATTTGAGGCCGAGTATTGGCTCCTGAATTAGCGAAAGCAAGAGAGTCAGGCGAGGTGTAAATAAAGCTTTCCTGTGAAACTACTCGAAGCCGAATTGGTAAGGTGACCATGGCTGGGCCCTTCACTGTAACGGTGCCATAAATAACTTTATTCCTCAAGGCTACTGGTTTTTGCTGGGTTTTCTCTCTCCTTTCTGCCAGCCCTACGGTGAGTATGCTGAAATGAGGTTGCTAGGTCTCAGCCAGCGTACTTTTTGAACAACCTCAGTTTGTCCAAGCCAGCTGAAATCTTACTGAAGCCCCTGTCCCTGGAGTCACTGACATATCAATTGCTTTGCATGTCTTCTCACCCTACTCTCTTGCTGCTTTTGGTGTCCCCTCTGTCTTATATGGTTTCATTTGGGAGAATGTGGGGTATTCACTCCAGGCCGAGTTGCTGATGACAAGGTAATTAAAGATCCTGCAAGAGAGAAGTAGCCTGATGAGGGAGGAGTGGGAGGAAGGGCAGTTTGCCAGCACTCTGCTGTGACACTCTTGCTTAGTGGAGCTAATTGTGTGCTGTAATTGATGGTTCAAGGGGGCTGTTCACCACACGGGCTGTAGGGCAGAGCAGCAGAGACCTCTTCTGCTGGCGTGTTCTGAAAGGCTGCGATGGGATCACAACTTCCCAGGTCCAGTTCTTCCTTTACAGTGCCAAGTAAATAGCTTTAACGTGGAGTTACACCATCTTACACTGTTGTCGTAGGTGATCCGGGGAGTATGTTGTGGCCGTGTCAGCGGAGATGAAGTGCCTGGAGGAGGAGTGACATCTTCTCAGGACTACAAGGGGTCACGCTGAAGGTCGTGTGCTACCCAGCAACCCTGGTCACGAACTGGTTCACGTTCCCGCCACGCACAGAGAACAGCAATCTGCATGAAAAAGGAGGTGGATTCTGGCACTGGCTGGAGCAGATGCTCTGCTGGATCATTTCGTTAGGAAAGTGTTGGGAACTTGTGGGAATAATATGGGGCTGGCCCAGCCTGTACTTGCAGGGAGTCAGCGGTGACAGCAGCGTGCTGGCCGTGAGGTTGCTGACCAAGCTGCCTGGCAGGACACTGGTCTCAGCGCCCCACCCTGTGCCTGCTTCTCCCACTTCATCCGAATTAGTTAAAGCAAGGCAGTTCTTCACCTCTGGGGGATGCTGGAGTGGGAGGAAAAGCTGGTTTGCTGAGTAGGAAGAGACTTCTGTTTGGTTTTGCTTCCTGGCTACTGTTTCTGTGATGAATTTCCTTTCTGAACGGTGGCACTGAGAGTCTTTTGGTTTCACAACCAAATTAGTCGGTGCCTCTCACCAAACGTGGAGAAATGAATCAACAGAGCCTCCGGATGCTCTTTGTAGCTCTGCGAGGGACTGTGAGCAGGGAAAACGGCCGTGTCAGGTCTTGTGTGTTTTGTCCTAAAGCCTGGAGGAGGGTTTTTCCAATAATTGCCTCAGGAATGTTAATTTCTCATGTTAAATAGATCGGGCAATAGCTCTGTGTTTCCCACCTCCTCTGGAAACAGTCTGGGGATTGGCGGTCCAGCGAAATGTTCTTCACCAAAAGGCACGGTGCAAGCACTGTTGTTGTTGCAGCAGTTGTGTTTGGCACCGAGCTCTGCCAGGGAGATCTATTTGCAGCGAGAGCTCCTGTCCTTGAAGCCACGTGCCCGGGGGTGTCAGTAGGTGCGTACAGCCACATTCACACTGTCCTCCCTGCAGCTGCGACCTCTCCTCGCAGCTTCTAAAATTCTTCTCACCAGGGCGGTTATTTCCTTATTATCGACACCTGTTTGGGCAGGCAGATGCGCCGACCACTGACAGAGCCACCAGGACCGAAAGCCTTTTCATGCATAACTATATCAAGAGGTGTTAAAACTGCCCGTGTGTAATTTATAGTCCGTGGCAGAGGACTCAGCCCACTCAACGCGGCGTTGCTGGAGCATTAGCTCTGCTGTCAGCTCAATTGTCAGCCGGATGCCGGAGGAGGTGGAGTGGATGCTCTTGGGGTCACCACTTTCCGCATTCTTGATTGCAAGTCGGCACAGACACGAACCCTAAGGCGACTTGTTGTGATTCTTAGGCCCCGAAGCGCTCAGCAGGCGAGTGCACAAATACGTACACACACATAGACACACCGAGTGATGGAAGAACCGTCGCTACGACTGGCAGAGGAGAAGACAGACACACAAAAGTGGTATTTCTGGATGAAATACCCATCTGTGACATCTCCCTAAAGGATGTGGAGGTCTTTGCTAGCAAGTAAGGATTGAGACCTCCTATTCTAAGGGCTTCGCTGGCAGAGGTGTTGGTAACTCTTAAAGGTTGTGTAACACTGCCACGTTCAAATGAATACACTTAATTACATCTTTCGTCACTGCCCCACTGCTGGCCTGATACATGGGTGCCCTATCATGCTGTGCACGAAGTTCACTAAAGTTTGGCTTTCAAAAGAGAATGCCCGAGAGCAGGGACAACAAATTGCCAGAATATCTGTAGAGCAAGTCACTCCCCACTGGCATTTACTGCAGCCAAGAGCTTGGGAGTTCACTGCGTCCCGGCCATTTGTCCTCCCAGACTCCCTTCTTGACCTTAGGAAAGATCTCTGAATTTAACTGGCGGAAAGCTGTGTCACAGAGTTCCCATTATCAAATAAATAAATCCGTGTTAACTCTTGTCAGACTCTCCTCCGTGTTATTCCATCCAGGAGGCTGTGTTAGCCAGATCTGGTGGTTAAAGATCTCCTGATATTCCTCTTCATGGTCGCTTATTTCCATTTGTCCTTCTGTCACCTTGTCCTCCCTTTCGGTATTTACCTTTGTAAAATATTTAACGGTTTCCCGCCCCACCTCTCTTTTGTTGGGCTGAACAAGCTAACCTTATTTGCTCTTTTTCAATACAACTTGCCCTCCACTACCCTGAGCAGCCCATGACACCATCTCTATACATCTTCCTACCAGAGAAAATTGGTTTTGAATATGGGCCGACGGCAGCCTTCCCTGTAGTCCAGTGGAGGCCTCAAAAATTGGGATAAAAAACTGGCGTTGATGTTTTTCTGACAGGGATATTTTATCAGCTTGTGCTGGAATTGCACCTGGAGTTTTCCTTCCACTGCTCTCATTGTAGTTTCCATTTCTGTGGCCTCTGTTCTCAAGTTAGCTTTGTTATCATTATTGCCATCATTATTCTTTAAATACATTCTCACCCTCTCAACACCACTGAGTGAACCTATTTCATCATCTTTTTTTTTTTTTGCCTGGATTTTTTCATTGTTTGTTTTAAAGAATTTGTACTGTCCTACCTAGGTTGATGTTTGTAAATTCTTACTTGTCACAACACATCCTGGTTTTGAAAACAAGCCAGGCTGGAAAAGACATAAAACCTGGAGAAACAGCCTTTCTCAAACTCATCAGGACACGAAACCTGACAGAATCTGTAGGCGTGAGGAAGCTGTGTGAGAAATACAGCGGGAAATTAAGGTCATAGCATAAAAACCCCAAATATTTTGTTTACATCTGAGTTCACTATGGAGGTGCCTGTGCTTGGGTCTCTCGTTTGCGAGTGTCTCCACTGGAATCTGTCTCAGAGTCTCAGAAAATTATAGAACAGATAGAAGAAATGAAGCCAACAGATTTCAAGGACCGGATAGATGAAAATCTGTTGGGATCCCCATCAATGTAGGAGTGAGGTAGGTGACTTTGTACTGTGACTTGAGAATTTGAGTCAGGGACCTGAGTATAACAATAGACCCTGCTGGCCCCGGCAGGAGTGGCATTTTCGGACCACCCGTGCAAGGCGATGGAACTTCATCACTTAGGGTCTCTTTCTCGCTGAAGGCAGATAAAAGGAATTTTATCCTCTCTGAGCATGCACAAATCTACTCCTTTAATAAGCCAGGACTTTCCAGTTATTAATAATCACTGATATCAGACTGCAGCATCAGCAGTTATTCGCAGAGCCTTAATGACAGACTTCATTGCAAGCGAAACCATTAGAAGAGCAAAACCATTGGAAGAGAAATCCTAAATCCCTGGCTTTGGCACTCAGAGGTTTGGAAGCTTCCACCCCAACCTGCCCTGTGGGGGGTGGTTTTTCAAGACGGTTTTGACTCTCAGAAGTTCTAATTTCTGCAGTGCTTGCTCTTCTTCGTGGTCATGCCCTTGTTGGTAAGCACCAACACCTTCATCTTGATCTCTGTTGTATTCATGATTGCTACCTCCTTTATCCATGTTTTTAACAAAGCAAATACCTTCAGTTTTGCCCTAGTACTTGTACAGAGAAACTCCATTTGTGAGTCTTGTGTTTATTGACTGATTAGCACAATCATTCTCTTGGCTCTAATTACTCTTTTGACAAATTTCATTGACTTCAGTTATATTTTTTCCTCCTTCTCCATCCTTTTACCCACTGATGCCTTTATCCTTCAGTTTGTCCCTTTTTCTTTTCGCTAGACTTGCCGTATTTTGAGTCAAACCTCACACTTGAAGAATGACCAGTTTTGAGAGTAGCTTCCTCTTCAAAACTAGATCTGGTTGAGGAGGGCCTTATCCAGTAAAATGTTTAATATCTCCAAGGGCAAAGATACGATCTCTCTGGGCAGTTGTTCCAATATATGCCCAAACTGACAGGATGGGCTCTAACCCCCTACTGAGTGTCCTATTTGCTGACTCTCCACTGGACTCGCTCCAGGCCTTTTTTTCATAACGGGGGAGCCCAGATCTGTGCGTAGTACTTCACATGTAGCCTCATAAAAGGAGGAGAAGAATCTCCTCCCTGGACCAGCTGTACTCGCGCCGGCACAGCCCATGATGCTGTTGGCTGCCTTTGCTGCAAGGTCTCCCTGCTGGCTCCTGGTCAACCACTTGTCTGTCAAATCCTTTTCTTCAAAGCGCTCTCCTGGCCAGTCCTCCCTCAGCCTCCCCTGCTCCATGGGCTTATTCTAGCCCAGGTTCAGGACTTTGTAGTTTCCTTCAGTGAACTTCAGAAGATTTCTCTCAGCCCATTTCTTCAGCCTGTCCAGGCCCCTCTGAATAGGACACCTTGCTCTTCAGCATATTGCCTGTATCCTGCTTGGATTTTGAGTTTGGGGTGTGAGAAGGGAGGCTAGAAGAATGTCTCCACATAGATTTGTGTCACTGCACTCAACTTGCACTTCCCGTGTCTGCTGGCAAGATCTGAGCCCAGGGTCCCAAGCTGCCATCTGGGTTTGCCTGACCCTTTACTTAGCGCCTTTCTTTTCACTGCGTATGGATCCCAACAACTCTGAGACTTTCTTTGTGAGGCCTTTCCTGAGACCTCCCACAATTTTCACACCCTCTACAGTGTTGTAGTGCTCCTTCCTCTCTTAGCTGCTGTTTGGTAGCACCATCACAACTCCCTTCTGATGGGCATTCAGGGTTGCAGCCCCCAACCTCTGCTTCGATCCCAAATGCAGAGGATCCTGGACGGCCGTTCCGCAAGGCAAAATCCTCATGGCTCCAAGGGAAAAGGGCTTTTCTGTCTAGTCCCCAACTTGCCATTTCCTCATGTTTCGAATTATGTAGTTGAGTGTCTCCAGAGGCAACACGCTCCCACAAGGAGCAGCCTGGAAAAAGAGCTGATGTCCTTTAGGAAGGGACACAGACGTTATGACGAGTCCTGCCCTGAGTGGGAGGTTGGGCTGGGGACCTCCAGAGCCCCCTTTTGCTGTCACCTCTGTGACTCGGTGTCCATCAGTGACCTGGCTGCAGCTCTCTTTCAAGTGCCAGCTCAGCTGACTTTTGGGTTCACCAGGGCTTTGCTTCTATCTGAGTCTTGTGCGAGTGCTGTGACCTTGCGCCTCTGGAAACAGTGCTTAGGACAATGTGACATGCAAACAATGAATCCTTTTAAATAAAGGCAGCAGAGAGCACCAGAGGCCTCAGCTGCTCTGTAGACTCTCACAGCTCTCCTGCCACCCTCTGACCAGGTCAGCATGACAGGCTGCCTGGGACCTGTAGATGGTTTGCTTGATGCACTATATAGCGAGTGTTAAAGAACATTTTCTGGGTGAAACTTTTAAGGAACTGCTATAAGTGCTTGTGTTTGGAAGAGGCCTCAGTTCATTGAGACTCGTAAAGGTAAACTGGGACCACACTTCTCCTTTCACCCTCGGGTTGAGCTCAGAAATCAGCTGACATAGTTAAGCTGACAGTCATTAGATTTATATGTCCTTTACTTCTGGCATTCTGTCCTCCTGTCTGATCCGACAATTTGGGTGTGTTGACCTTTGTGGCATGTGGCAAGGCTAGTGTATCTTGGCTTCTGCCTCAGACGCCTGTGGCTTGTTGTTTAAGGAAGTTTATTTCTCAAGGATATGGTCATAAGTCAGCGATGCGCATGTTCTATTTTTGCAGGCATGCCTCGAGAGTCAGGAAGGTGGCCAAAACCCCTCCAGAGAAGACAAACTGCGGATCTCAATGTTCTTATCAATGAGATGTAAGTTCATAAGCTACAAAGAAGATACAAATTGTGCCACAGGATAAATAAAGAGAGAGGGCAGGCAAAAGAAAGGCACCTGGAATATGAAATAACCACTTAGAAGATGATTAATAGGTAGGAGAATACTACACCAGGAAGAAAAATTTTAGTGTAGATATGTGGACAAAGAACTAAAATTCTACTTTGAAAGATGGGGATGTCTTAATAAACACAGAGCTGAGAGATTTTGCCATCATCCTCTTGCAGGAGGCAGCAATGGTAATGGTTTACCTAGTTGCTCCCTGCGTTTTAGAGCTCTTCCGGCTTTTTCTCAGTATCTTCTGGGCTGCTGGGAGTCCTCTTCTCTTTGCTAGATTGACCCTCCTGCGTCAGCAGCCTCCCGCTCTGCTGCTGCTGCTGCCAGTCTGGAGTGGGACCCAAGTTCTTTGATATCACCATGAAAGGAGTGGTTAAGGATGGCCAAGAGGAACATCTCACGAGTGCATTCCTTCTCACAGTGAGGACTGGGAAATTGTCAGTGTGACCCAGCCAGCCCTGACGAACCAGAGGGAGTCCAGAATTGTAGCAGCACTGAGGAATACGAACCACCCATCTCCAATGGTAAACATGGGAGGTTTCTTCCCTTTTCTGCTCCACCGTGGGCTGCACAGGGAGCTCTGCCGTGGTCACTGTGGGAGGAATAATACTTTTGCTCTGGTTACAACCCCTTCAAAGTAGACACACTCGCTGGGTGAAAAGAGAGGCTTAAATGGTGACTGTAAAACGAGACGTGCCTGGAAAATAAGCTGAATGAAGCTGAAAAGCACATGAATGGCTGAGAGCGTGACCCATTCACCGTCAGGGTCACAGACAGCTCTGAACCATCTGGGACTCTCAGTCAGTCAGTCAAAGAGATTGACAAGGACACGCTGGACTTCGTAAAGGCCCAAGCTGCAAGCAATTTGCTTGCCACTCAGTTTGCCTTGGAGCAACAGGCCAGTTCAGTCTAAATGCAGGGTTAATCAGGGCCTTTGCGTGGGTCTTGTTTCCTCCTGCTCAGCTCCTGGCACTGGTATTGTCTGCCCCAGCCGCCCTTCCCAGAAGACGGCCCTCCCTCATCCATCACCCGTCCTGACACGGGATCTGTCTGGGACACCCACTCCTCCTTTCCTCCCTTCTAGTCTGGCCATGATGTATCAACACCCCTGACATTATCCTGCCCCTTTTGGTGATGCGTGTCTCCATCCATCCGTCTGCCTGGAAGAGTGACCTGCTCACTATGTCCCTCTACCCTTTGGTCAGACAGGAGCCTGCCTGTCTGCCCGGCCACGGGCAGCCAGAACGTGCTCGGTGGTGGAAAACACAGAGTGTGTGTGACTGTGTGTCACCAAAGGCAAGACATAAAAAGGAGCTCCTGGAGACTGTTGGAGACCGTAAACTGGGCTGTGAGATACGGTATCATCAAGCAGTTCCTATACAGAGGCGCCGCCTTTCCTGGGTGGTTGCAAACTTAACTGTGTTGTAGGGAATAATGTTGCAACAAGGTGGTGGAACTCAGCGTGAGACATTAACGTAATTTTCTCGTTTGCTCTGAGTTGTACATGCACGTGTGCAGAAGCACCGAGGTGCCTGTACCTCAGTGGTCTTCCCAGCGTGGGGGCAACAAGATGTGCATCCAGGTGATCCCAGTGACGGTCAGGGAAGGTTCCAGGTACTCAGTACTGGACACTTCAAACTGAGATGACTTGAAAAATGATGTTTTGCATCTTCAGGAGCCTTGAAGTACTGGCAGTGACTTCGTCATCTAACCCTGCCAGCGCTGGCCGACCTGGCAGTCTGACCGCCCGCTCCTTGGTGCTCTTTACCAGGTGTCTCCAGTTCTGCACTTCTCTTATCATTGAGTTGGCAAAATAACGGGCAAAAGGAGATAGATGCTTGTGGGTCCATAGCTGGTACGGCTTCCCAGCAGAGTGAATTGAGCATGCTCCAGCAAGGAACTGCTCTGCTGAAGACTGCTGAGATCTTCCCACGAGAGCTAGTTGCAGTTTTGATCCCAGACAGAAAGATTACTTTTAGAATTTACTTTTAGAATTACATTTTAGAAAGTTGACATTAGTGTGAGAAGCAAGGCAGTAGTTGCACCTCCAGGGATGAATCTGGATGAAGGCTGTTGTGCTAGACAGCACTGATCAATCCACTGCATGTGCTCAAGAGGGAAAATGGCACTGGAATCAAACTCCTGGTGAAGTCTTGCAGTATTTTTTAAAGGTTAAGAGGGTGGGATTACATAAAATTCATTCTAGAGGGTGTGGCAGTGAGCAACATCTCACTTTGGAAATCTCAGAACAACAGAAACTCCCAACAAAAATGGTCTTTACTTCCAAAGTAGTGAACGTTCATGAAATGCTGCAGTTTTTCCTATCGTATGCTGGGGAGTGAGAAGAGAGGGAGGTGAACCTCTCTGTACTTGACTGTCCACCTGTGCAGTGCTCAGTGCCTTTTCTGCTTGCTACCTGCCTCTTCCCATGGCTCTTCTCCTGTTTCCTTCACTCATGAACAGGGAAGGCATGTGGGGCAGGTGAGCGCTACTGAGGGCACAGACATGCAGAGGGGATAGAGGGGTGGTCTGAAGCTGAAGTCAGCAGGAGAGCAGAACCCCCTGAAGAAGCAGAAGGGTTGAGGGAAGGAGGGGTAGGAGAGCTGAGTGTGAAGAATGATGCTAAGAGCCCCTGTTGGATGCTGGGCTTGCGTGAGCTGGTGTGTCACAGAAATTAAGTTCTGCTGAAATCCAGGGAGGGGCTGTGAGAGCAGTAATAGGCCTTAATTACCCTGAGCAGCCTCCCATGGGACCCCTTCCCACACCCTCTGCCCATGACCCTCTACTTAAACTCAGGCTTGAGCCTTCATCCCCTTCCTGCACTTTGCTGTAGTTGTACCCCTTTCCAGGCTGGTTTCTGAACTGTTGTTTGCATTTCCCATGTTGACCTTGGACCTGACTTTTTACCTTGCCTTTGCTGATCACCAGACTGTTGGTGGAGCCTGTTGCCATCACCTCTCTGCTCACCCACATCAGGTGGGTGCAGCTGGTGAGTAAGGTTCCTGCCCTGTCTCTGCTGGGGCTGCCTCTTCCATCAGGGAAGAGCCCAACTCATCCTGCTCCCCAGAATGTTGCTCTTTCAGGCATTTCCCTGCTAAGGCTCCCAGCCTGGCCCTGTGGCTGGTAGTGAGCAGTAAAGTCCTGTGTCTGTCAGATGTTGGGTCACCATCACATGGAGAACAAGGGAATTGGCTGCCGGGGGTGTTTGCAGTGAGAAGCTCAGCTGCTTTGATGATGCATTAGGAGCCCTCACAAGACCATCAAGAACCCTACGACTGTCAGCCGAGACAGAGTGACAGGGTGATATGGGACTGCTTTGGGCCTGCACCCAAGTAGACATTTGTAGGCTGGGCACTCAACCTCTCACTTCGTGTCATCCGACCTGTTTTGTGCTCGCAGGCAGGCGATCAGGTTACCCAGATAGCAATCGGCGCTTACAAGGGCAGGCTCCTCTCTGTTAGTGCCACTGGGTCAGGTGAGCTCCACTGAAGCTCCCTTGGCACGTCCTCATTCCATTTGAAGGGGGCTGGAAGAGGTGAATCAGAAACCCACTTTGGTGATCCTTGCTGCGTGGGTTTGTCCCGTCTTTCTTAATGTGACTGAACACCCCCAGCATTCTCGTGTCCTGCTGCCATCCTGAAGATGCAGTTATTGATCTGGTGGATGTGGGTGGGGGAAAGGGATGGGCAATAGTTGAAGAAGAAACTCTGGTGACAATGGCTCTTCGTCTTGTGTCAGCACCCTGGAAGGCTCTCGGTGCTTTTGGATGCTTCAGTTAATTGTCTTCTCTGCCTCACAGGTGCTCACTGTCCCTTTGGCAACAGACTGTAGGACAGCTAGGAGGGGAGCTTGGCTTTGCTCGCTGGGAGTGGGTAACGAAGGGGATCCCAGCGCTTTACCGGGCAGAATTTCTCTCTTTGAACCATACCCTCCACTTCACCACCAGCTGTGTCCGCTGAGCTCCTGGCGGTTGGGTAGGTCATACAGCTAATGGGAAAGTTCTCCACAGAGCTGAGTTACCTGCCAGCAGCCTCACCACAGGCAAGACTTCCAGTGACAACTGAGGTAGTAACAGCCTTTGAAGGCGATCATCTGCTGTGCAGCCTTAGCTGCCCGAAGGGACTGGGAGGTATGATTCTGGTTGGACACTTGAGAGGTGGCAAACATGATCAAAATAGATCTTTGGTCCTTCAGAGAGATGCTCTGCTGCCAGGCTGAGATCTGGTTTGACACGGAGCCTGTGCTTTGGATGTGAAGCAGTTTGGTGGTACCTTGCTGTAGGACGCTCTTGTCAAGGCTACATGCTGGGAGTCCGAGAACTGGCCGAGATGTGACCACTTGTACAACTGCCTCTGGTGTCCAGGTCCACTTCCTCGAGACTCTGTGCTTCCTGAGCATAAAGCTTGAGAAGAGAACAAAGGGGACTGTTATTCTTTGTCACGACAAAGGTTCAGGGTTCTCAGACTTAATGCACTAGTTCATTTCTGTGGTTTATCCTCATCTGATGTAGAAGTGAGAAGGTTTTTGTGCCCTCAGTACAACTCCTAACAGACAATTTAATGATTGAGTTGCAAACATGAAAGGGGAGAGGGCCAGGGCTGGCTGAGCTGACAGTGTTTTAGAATAATACTCTGTCGGAGAGTGACAAAACCTGTCTATGTCATAAATAAATCTGAATGGCTTATTTTGGCAAAGAATTTTCATTCCTGACATCCTGACAAATGCAATTTTGACACAACCAATAACCACTTGCTAATTTGGGATGAAATTAGAATTGGAATCTGACATCCTCGGGTCAGCTCAGATGTAGTATTTGGTGTGTTTCCAGTAGAGTCCTCTCACATGTCTGATAGGAAATAATCTTTACGAGGGCTGTCAAAAGGAAGGGAATGCCCAGGCTTGCAAATCACTGAAGTGGGTTATTGGAAAGGGATATGTCAGAGGATTGCTAACTAAAGCACGTTACATAAGGCTGCCCTTTGGGTTTCTGAGGTCTGGTAACTGGGACATATTTTCATATCTATCGGACTGATTTTAGCATCTCCTGCGTTGTTAGTTCTTCTCTGCTTTTTGAGGCAGATAGTGTTTTTGCTCTTCTACAACATGACATGGGACCTTCTAGGCAGTTTTGCTGACCATAGATGTGTGTAAAGGAGTGTGAATGTGATTCTTTGGGATGTGTCACCTGCACTTTACCACCTAAATCTGTTACAGCACATTGACAGCTCAAGCTCTCTCATCAGGGCCATAAAAATGATCAAAGGGATGGAGCACCTCACCTACAAGGACAGGCTGAGAGGTTTGGGGCTGTTCAGCCTGGAGAAGGCTCCAGGGAGACCTTATAGTGACCTTCCAGTACCTGAAGGGGCTCCAGGAAAGCTGGGGAGGGACTGTCACCCACGGTGTGACTATCCCTGCAGTGAGCAATGTGAGCAGCGAAAGATCAGAAACATCTGCCACTTGAGAGCTGGGAGCAAGGAGAGCTTTAGGGTGGTCCGTGGGTGCCCACTACCCTCTGCAAGCTGAGGAGACTGCCTGTAAGCCTGTATCCCCTCCCCTGGGCTCTGGTGTTTTGAGACACTGTCTTGCTTCTCTCAAGATTTGTCTAGATCAGCTCCAGGTGACCCTGGATAATCTCCCAGCAGAGGGAAGCGTTTGCTGATGAGCAGAACCTCATCTGCAGGTGCATCTGATCTCCATTTCCAGCCTGACCTAATGGTTCCTAATCCCCTGTTAATGCTTCTGAGGGACCTCTTTTTCCCCCCAAGGGATGTTGAAAGCTGTGGAGGCAACAGAGGCTGCTCCCAGCCATGTAACTGGAGTGCAGGCTCGTGCTTTTCAACTACGGGCTGATAAATTCACGTTAGGACTGTGAGCTGCTGCTGTGAAGTGCTCTGGCCATCTCTTCTGCTGATACTAACTCTTCAAAGACTTATTTAAAAAAGGAGCATATGTGGGGAAGTCTCATCTTTAAATGTGCTTGTCCACTCAATTTTAACCAAAGTTCAATTTATCCCATCGGTTAGGAACCTTAGTTATTCTTAAGATTGCTTCCAAACCAATTAAGCTGCAGTTTCCTTTAAAACATCCAGAGCCATTCAATTATACCAAAGTTTTTAACGACTTGCGGCAGAGAGGAAACATAATCTGCGGAAAAAGCGCCACTCCGACTGACTTGTGAAATGCTCCAGAACCATGTGAATCTCAAATTTGTCCAGCACCGTTACTGGTATGTACTGAAATAATAACGAATAGGAGGCAGGTGCATCGGGTTCCCATTAAAAAAAAAAAAAAAAAAAATCATCTGGATGTCTCGCAGGCTAACAGCCCTGTGACAGGCTTCACCTACCAGAGGGAGAGGGTGAGAGAGAGAGATTAAGTGTGAGAGAAGGGGAGGCAGAAGGCGAGACAGAGGGAGCAGCTGAGAAGGATCCCAGTGCCGATCCCACGGCTGTGCGCCGACCGCGGAAAGGACCCGGCGTGGAAGAGGACCTCTGGGGCGGCACACGCAGGTGAGTGCTGGGTACCTGCTTTGGGTAAGGAACCGTGTTGCCTGCGAGCTGAGGGGTCTTTGAGCTCCTTGTAGTGGCCTTCACGAGGCAGAGAAGGTGACCGAAGGGGAGTGACAGACCCTGCTGCGGAAAGGGGAACACCGCAACCCTCCTGTGAAACTGCAGAATCCCTGGAGCAACTAGGGCTGGAAGGGGAGACGTGTCCTGTTTTTCCATCATGATTATGTCTATTTTGGTCATTTCTCCATTGGATGCTGGCATTGTTTTCTGGCTCTGGACACTTATTTTATTCCGATATTTTAGTGCTGGGTAAGGAGAGAGTTTGACAGAGGACGACGGCGTTCCCAGCCACGGGAGCTCTCTGGCACTTTTGTAGGTGCCAGACGTTAGCTTGTGCGGACACAGGTCGGACAAAAGTACTACAACAATATGGAAAATAACGTTCAGGCATCCCGCAAAGAAAGCAGGAAGGTGGCACGTGTTGTGGCCTCTGGGAATTTCAGATAAATTTTCTTACCGTTTGTTTCAGGGTTAAACTTCCTGGCACGTTAGGGCATGAAATATTAAAATAGCTCGTCATGCGAGGACCGGGCTTTTTTCATCTGTTGCCACTGGCAAGTTGGGGAAGCAAATAAATAAATCAGAACTGGGCTATTTGTTACGTGCTCTAGTTTGAAGGGGAGGGAAAGGAGGAAAAAGCTTTACAGCTTGAATCCCTTGTGACATCTGAGTAGCACAATAGTTTTTATTATTTATTTACTTCTGCTACATGCAGTGAGCTTTATTATAACCATCTGCATGCCCAAGTGGTGGCACAGGCAATGTGTTTTGAATGTACAGAGTTAATTTTAGCTGGAGAATAAGATATTTGGCGAAGTCCAATGGACATATAGGGTCAAAGAAAATTCGTGTACACATGCCCTGCTCGCCATGTTCATTAAAGCACATGATGGGTTAAAATATTTTGCTCGGTGTCTCGAGGAGGGGTGAAAAGCACTGATGGGGTAATATGCCTGGTAATAAGCTGATGTTTAATCGCGTCTTTAGGGAGTCTGTATTAAACGTTCGCTGCTGCTATTTTGTTTTGCCGAATGGAGAAGGGTACGTACATTCCGACGCTGGCCAGCCCAGGTGCGATAGTCATGAGAGAGGCTCTCACACGGGGAAAGTAGGAACGTGAGGTTTATAGGCAAGCAGGCTCCATCTGAATCACAGATTGTGCTACCAAACCCCTCTGGTCAGTCATGGATGCAAAGAGATTAAACCAGTCCTGAGCAGGGGAATAGAAGGAATTCTTTACACCATGGGAAGGAGGCAGCTAATCCGCAGGGTGAAAGCAGAGAACCGCTGTTTCTTGAATTCGTTACCCGCATTCTAATCTTTTCCTTATGTTGATTTGTGTCTCGGCGTGTGAAAGTCCTGCTAACTGCAGTGGGTCTAAATCATGGCTCTGTGCGAGCTGTGATGACAGATCTCAGCTTGCTGGTGACAAAGGGACAAACTGGCATCCTGGGTGTGGGAGGTAAAATAACCAAGGCTTTGAGCCTTAAAATAGTCCCTTAAATTTCTTCTGGACTGTACAACGTGGATGATCTGGTGTTGAGGGACTGGGCTGAGCATGAGTCGCTTCCAGTGAAATCTGAGGGAGCTGTGAGTACCCGTCACTCGGTACCTGGTGTTTGTTTGAAATCTGGTCCTATGAGCCCACAAGACACACTTGGGGCACCCCCATGCATAGTGTTCCTCAGGCCATTCTCCTGGTAAAACCAAAATGCCGTTTTGTCACCCACTTGGTCCATGGCGTGGACAAAGGAATGTCCCTTCACTTCTATGTGACCAGCAAGACCAGCACTGTCAGACTCACCTGATTCGTATGTTGGGTGGTTGTAGGGCTGCAGGTGACTGGTAATCTTCCCTGGATTTGGACCTTTATTCCACTTTCCCTGCCAGTGCCCATCCTTGATAGAATGAAACTTTTTTTTTTCTTCCTTTTGTATAGCGTTTATGGGCTTCTCATTGCTGTTATATCAAAGTAGACTTTGCACCTGACTACTGAGCTTTGCGTATCTTGACCTATTGCACATCGCTGAATATCTCTGCCCCAAAGCCTCCCTGACATCACCTCGACCTTCAGCGCGGTGACTGATTGGACACCCGTGCTGCCGGGGAGTGGTGTGGCTTGGCCAAGCGACTCAAGTATGAGCCTTGCTCTTGACCTTGGTCATCTCTTCATGAACTGGAAAATCCAGTCAGCTTTTTGGACCTCCCAGATCTTGGTTTCTTCACTTCTTGCTCTGTCGGAGCCATGTGGTAGGCACCAACAACCTATAGGAAGAGTTGTGCCAGTTGTCACCGGCCAGAACAGGTAGACTTCATACTGGTAGAAGTAGGCAATGACAGGGAAAACAGAAGATTGGAGGAGTCTCATTTCCAGCTAAAATGTATGTTTAATTTCAGTCCTGAAATAACTGTCCTGCAGCTGTTGCCTCTTGACGTTTCTTCACTGCCCTTCATTAGGGGAATGAACTTGCTTCCTGGGAAAAAAGCTCCCTCAGTGCGGTGAAAGTGGTGACCGCTGGTGAATGTCCCAAGCTTCGTGGTGACGTTTTACAGGTTTCATCGGTACGCGGTAGCTTATCCACTGGCACGCAGGGGTTAACAGGACTTTTGGGTGGGCGGCTGGAAAACAAGCTGTGAAATGGAAGAAGGTCAGTCTCTTGGAGGAGTTTCCTCTGTCACAGATGGTTTTAAGTTATCAGTTCATCTGTAGGAGAGGGCTCCATTCCTTCCCCTCCAAGGAAACTGTAAGACCAAGGCTGGAAATACGGCAAAGCCCTGTCAGGTCCGGGGTCAGTGACCCAGGCAGAATTGTGGCTTTCCTGGTATTTGCTTGACCCAACCATCTAATTATGAGTTATCTAACTAGGAGCTCCTCAGTTTTTCGAGCAGACCCCAGCGGCTAAACGTGTTTTGAGACTACATCTCATCGGCAGTGAGCTTTTCAGTGGGGAGCAAATCCCAGGGAAGGGAGCGTACCCGGGAAGGGGCCAGCAGTCAGCCTTGGGGCTCCGGCTAGCGCAGGTCCTTCGGTCGGGCTGACTCCGCTGAGTGGAAGCTCTTGCTGCCTGTGGTGAGAGTTGCATTTAGGTTTCGGTAGAAGCCGCTAAATGCTTCCTCTGGGAGCATCCCCATGGATTACATGAAGTGTTACTGTCCTAAGAGACTCCTGGTTTTATTAAAGGTGCTTAATGCATCTGATAACCAGTAACTGCTGCCCTGGACCAGTAAGACTAATGTCTGAAGAGGTGTCCTTGGGATGATCTTTGGCCCAAACAGGTGGAGGAAGGGGCTGTGGGAAACCCAGTAGGACACTGCTAGAAAACAGTGTCTGCTGCAGCGTGAGAGGATTTTCCAGCAGCAGATGGCAAATCCTTCTCATTTCCTTGGCTTGCTAACTTTCGCATTCTTTATATTTGTCTTTGGAATTACTTTTATATCACTGCAAATGTAACAAGGGGTGTAGAACTGAATGCTCTTAGCCCAAAGAACGGTTTGAACAGTCGCATTTTCCTCTACTGACGCTGTTTTCTTATGAACTGGGAAGGTATAAATATTGTCACCAGCAATAACTGACAGAAAGAAAGAATTTCGTTGTCACATTTATCTTTTATATTGTTGATTAAAATGGTGATCCCCAGCCTTGTGAAGCAGAAGTTTTTGATACCCGGATCAGAACAGCCGGTGGATCACACTGCTACCACCAGCATCCTTTCCACTCAAAGATCATCTTGCTAAGACTAGTGGCAATGAGGTCCCTCATGGTTCTTCTGGCTTCATCCTACCTGGCATGAGTTAGCTCCAGGACCAAGGTTTTGCTGTATGTTCCCCTCCCTGTTATCCACGGAATTTAGAACTCTAATCTCCTGGTGGGAAACAGAGTAGAAACTTGTTTGGGTTTTGTCAGCCCAGACATCCTGTGAACCGTGGTCACCATGATAAAAATACTTCCACTGCCAACTTCTGGAGCCAGCCCTTTGTCTCAGAGTCGAACAGGAGGATGTAATAGGAATATATGGCACACAATGCAAAGGGAAAAAGAAAAGAGCGTGTGCTCTCAGCCAGAAGTGAATGAAAGAAGACTCCCAGACTGATCAGGCTTTGTCGCATGTAGTGCTGCTCGGTCCCAGACTGACCAACTCTGAGAACATCAGGAATTAGATAGAGGTACCTTTGCTTCTAAGTGAACTCAGTCCATTTGAGCTTTCGGGGTAGAGGAAGAATGGTTTACGAGTTGCAAGGGCAGACTGGAGCAAAAGATTTTTTGCTGTGGAACTGAGTGGCCTTGTTGCTGCTCCTGGGAATGGGGTTCAGCTGGGAAGACTGCAAACTGAGGTGTCTGTTTGGGCTGTAGCAGTGAAGCTGTTGTAGGAGGAATTGGATTTCTTTCCCACCTCTTGGAATAGCACAGACTGAGAGGCTCTACTTGTGAAGGCCAAGCCAAGGCATGGTTGCCCCATACACAAAGGCAACAATTCACAGTTTTTACTTCTCCTCTAAGGAACTATGAGATCTCCTAAAGACTCATGGCCCGTGGAAACCAGTCTATTGGTGTGTCCTACAAAACTTGGATGTACATCTTGTCCTGTCCTTGGACAAGCCATTGATCCGCACAAATGTTTGTCCTTCTTTGAGGCACAAAGTCTTGACCGAGCTCGCACTTGGAAGTCCAGCGTTGCCTTGACTGATGGTCGCATCTGACCAAGCTGGCCCACTGCGGCGTTGGAGGCTTGCCAAAGGCACTGGGTTCAGCGGCACCTCCCCTGGTGCTGTGGGAAGCGTGGGTGTATAAGGAACCCCCTACAACTGCGTGGAGCACAACCTAGAGACATCGTGGCCAGGCAGCTACTGGGCGTAGACTTAGCTTCTAGGAGAGTGGAGAGGTGTGAGGGGTTTGAGAAGTTGTCCTTTCCTTTGCCGCTTAGTGATGTTTACCACGGACTAATAAGGCGCACGGCTTCTTCCATACAGGTCGCTCATATCGGTGACCAAGAGACCTGCTGAAGAGTTATGAAGAGGTCCGTGCTCTGAGTCACACCGAGGTCCCGGGAGACGCAGTATTGACTTCAGGCAGGATCATCTCAGGAGCTCAGCCTGTAAGGTAAGGAGGTCGGTCGTGCCATCACTGAGATTTGTGTGGAGGTGATACAGAGCTGGGAGCACAAAGCGTTGCCTTCACTGCCACGGTAGGCGTTGCTGGAGGTCTGAAAATTGTTGTAAATTTTCTGGGAGGAACGGTCTCCTACAGCACACACCGATTTCCCTGGCAAGTGGTTGAAGATCTGCCCTAACTGTCCCGTGGAGCTAACGTGGGACTTGTAGCACAGGTATGCGGCGGTTTCTGGCATTTGTTATCATGGAGGCGTTGTTTCTTGGGACAGCGAGTAGCAATATGTTGGTTTTTCCTCCGGACATTTAGTAAAAGTTGGTTCTATTCGCTCTGCAGTATTTGCTGTAAATTTGTTGGCTGTATGAAAATGCACATCTGTGTTGTGAAGGGATTTGTGGCTGTATTGTGGGCAGTGAAGGGAACAGACTGACCCCTTCTCGTCACCCCGTACCCGTTTCACCAGACTGACATGAATTCACTGTCTCGTTCGTTGCTGTTAGGGCTTAATTCACTCAGAAAAATATAGATGGCATGTGTCTCCTTTTGGCATTTTGTGTCCGTGGTGCTTTAATAAATAAATGGTTATAGAGTATCTGGTGTGTGCGTACGTCAGTCGTGGACAGGATGAGCAATCGCTTATCTTATATCCATAATCCCCGAGGCAGAAGAAAAGATCAGGTCAAGTATAGATTTACCGAAGGGATAAGTCACACAAAATCTGATCCTTGGGCATTCCTCCCCACTCTTCACAAGACCTTCATTCATCACTGCGGTGCTTGTGACGTTTCCCCCTCTGTGACCTGCTCAGAAGTTTTCATGAAGCTGCCCTTCTGCAGTGGCTGACCTTCGGTTCTGTGATTCTAACCAAAGTCTTTGCGATTTTCCCTTAAAAATCTTCTGAAATGGGAAGACTCAAGCTCGAAATATTACTGAATGTTAGAAGTTGAGCTAAGAAAGCCCACCCAATGCAAAAAGAGAAATTTTAGGTGAGAGATCCTTCTTCTTGGTGAGCGTTTGGTGTAAAGCACAGCTAGAATTTGAGACGAAGCACACAACAATTTGGTATTTTGTTTAAGATGGTTGCTGTGTTGGCACTGTCCTGATGTTGCATGAGTTATGAAGAGAAATAGAAGGCTGCCCCCGCTGATTAATTTGTTACAATGATTCCAGTCGTCTACTGCGCTAATGGCTTTTTACTCTGCATTTACTGTGCTTGTGCCACTGTCTGCGGAAGATCCCACACCTCCGGGCCCACCACCTCTGTACCAAGCCCTCGCTGCCTGTCACTTCTCTACAAGTTTGGCTAATTTTGCTCGCCCGCCTCTGCCAGCGATTACGTCACATCTTGTCTGTGCGCTCCACTGTCTGAACCTCATAAATAACCACGTGTGACGCCCGCTAGTACCTCCAAATCCTGTGACTCCCAAGTGTTTCGCTTCTTCACGGAGCTGATTTATGGCCCTATCGCTGGTGTCCAGTCGGACTGCAAAAGGGAACGGGCCCTTGCTCTGTCTCATCCAGACAGATTGATGGACAGACAAGACGAAGGGCGGGCGTCCCGTCTTGTCAGGCTATCTGGTTTATTTTAGTAGATTAAAAACATTGTCAGTAGTTGAGGGCTTGCTCGTGCTCTGTGTTCAAAGCCATGGGAGCTTTGCTGCTGTGTCCTAAGGGGGTGTCTCCGCAGCTGAAGAGCAGACAAACTTCTGCCTGGGATGAGAAACAGCCAAGTCCTGGTTACCTGAGCAAGGCAGATGCGTGACAAAAACGGGTTTTTGGGTTGAGCTACTTCCAGCGCTAGCCCTGCTGTGCTGGGGACGTTGTCCAAAAGCATTTCATCTAGGGAGGGGTGGCTTGCCTGCTGGAGATATTTTTCTGCCTCTGATGAATAAATAACAGCCTCGGTGATCATTTTAGCGTGGACACCTATGTTTCAAGCATCCGTGAGTGAAGATAAGAATCACACTGTGACAAGTTTTGGAAGGGTTTTGCTATCTTTCATTTGTGGTGTTTCGTGTAACAAAAGAGTAGAAATTTTAAAAGTAAGCAGGGCAGGATCTGAATGACTCCATACCGGCCGATACGTTGTTTTCTGGTCCTCCTTTAATACAGAAGATGCTGGAAAATGTGATGTGGTTGGATTAATTACGCTGAAGGAATGTCCTCTTGCATATCCCGGCACTGTTATTTTAACTGTGCAGTCAATGTGTGGCATTAACATGCTTCTGTCTCACCCTCCAGAAGGCAAGAATTCACAGGAGTTTACGGACTCACAGCAGCTTATCTTTAATCCAAGTGAATTTCTGAAATATTTAAGGCCCTGTAAAATCAGTGGTTTGTGCATGGTGCACGTAGTGCACATTGTACGTTGAGAGGATGCATACGTGGTGCCTGTTGCTACCTGTGCAGACACGGTCAGTATTTGCTTTTTAAAAAAACTAGATTTGAACGTAGCCATCTCTCAATAGGTTATAATTATGTTAACGTGTCCCCGCAGTCACACTGGCCTGAGAACAACTGTCTGACATGATTCATTTGGTCACATAAGAAAATGATAAGTTTCTTGATGGCTTCGGACTCAGGAATTTGGACCGTGGTCGTGTTTCAGCGTAGATGCTCGTCGGTATTGCCTAGCATGGAGGGAAGAAGTCGGGAGTAGCGACGAGGGTAACCTAAAAAGATCTTAGGGGAATACTGTTGCAAGCTAACGCCAAGTAATCACATTTGTTGGAAGTTGTAAGCATTAGACATTTCAGCTCCAGGAGTGGTGACATGTTTAGGAAGACGGAAGACTGCAAAAGGCAATAGGGGATTAGAATGTTTGCTATTAATACAGTTCGGTACTTTGGAGGACAAATTAAATCCGTCAGAAGAGGGTGTTTAAGAATCTCTGAAAATCTCTGCCCGGTGCAGGGCAGGCTGCCCTGGAATCTTCTTACTTTCCTTCCAGTTTTGTGTCTTTTCCCTCCCGCAAGCTGCTCGTTCCCCTAATCTTCCATTTTTTAAAACGTCTACCAGTGGTTTACAGAAGTAACTGCGTGATACGCCAAAATATCAACGCACGAAAGCTGGAGTGCTGAGATGAAATCTTGGTTTGGTGGACAGCAGCAGAAGTCGCCCACGCCAGAGTGAGGAGGTGACAGAAAGAGAGGGCTTGGCTGTCGTTGGCGCCGTCCTGTGTGTCGTTTCCCCTTTCTGTTGTTTCACGGGCATTTCCACCAACGCCATGAGGCTCCCAGAGGGACCTTTGAGGTGATCAGTTGTTTGTGAGATTTGTACAGTGCACAGAGCCCTAAAATAAGATTTGTGTTAAGGGCAACGGTGGAGCCAGTGATTTGTTGTGGAGAAATGTCAGTTCCTATGGCGACGGCTGATTAATGGAAAAACACAGTTGATCCTTTTGGCTCAGAATTTGACCCAGAAGCGCTGTGAGTTACACTTTCTTTTGGCCTATCTATGGGACGTGCAGCACCAATGATTTTTTTTATCTTGGTTATCTTTTACCCTTAGCTAACCCCAAGGATCACACAGACAGTGCAACTCTGAGCTACATGTGCGACAAGGAGATGTTGGCGTCCTACCTGGAGTTTTCATCGGTCGTGGCGTGGCTGAATATCTGATGTAGGGAACAGAATGAAGACCATAGATGTACTGACAAAGTCCATCTGCCTTTTAAAACCGTTAAAAGTTGCATGTTGTTGTGGGACTCTGTGTTGACTGAAGGAGCACAGAGGGTAACTAGAGACACGGCATTAATCCCGCATGGGAATCTAATCTAATTGCTCTTTCAGAGCTTCAGTAACTCTATAGTTTCTGAGCATCTCTCCTATGACAAGGAATCTGCCTTCACAGTTTGCTCGCGAGATAGTGATGTGTTACGTTACATGTTGGCTAATTTATAAACAGAGAAAGAGACACCTTTGGCAGAGGGTCGATCTACAACAATAACTGCTTGATGCCAGGTTCACTCTTCACCATCTCCTTCTAAAGCAAATAGTGGCTTACAGGCCGCTCGCAGGTCTGTTGCTAATTTAGACAAGCTAATTTAGATCAGATGGGCTTCTGCTTCATGCCCCAGTTTAGACATCCATCTCTGTGGCTTTCTTCTCAGCAACTGCTCTTGCCATCCATCAGAACTCACCACGTGAGTGCCATGCGGTGTAATATTTGCCTGAAACACGAGAGGAGGCCTTTGGAGGAAGGCCAGATGACATGGAAATGGAAGAGGTGGCAGAGGGATGCTGTTAGATGTGTATTTTTTCCATTTAGCCCCGCTAGCCATTTCCATACCTGGTTTGTGTTGGTTCGAAACTGTCCTGGTGTGCTTTCGAAAGGCATGTGATGACGTGTTGACCGGCAGGCCTTTCTCAACGTGGCAAGCGAGGAAGGGCAAACCGTGTTGTGAAAGTGAGCAGTATTCAGGTCTACCATTCCCCTTCTGAACAGTAAATAACAAAATCATTTGTTTTTTTTTTTCACAGGAGAATCTGCAGTTGGTTTGTGCTGGCCATAGGCAGCCGAGCGAAGCGTCATGACAAGCCGTCAGGCAGGTGAGAGAACAGACACAGCTATGAAAACTGTCTGGGGTACCCTGAGAATAGCCCCAACTTGCTTTTCTTGTTTGGCAATCAGGTATCCTGAGAACAAACCCAACTAACTTTTCTCATTTGGCAGCTGGGTATCTGTCTCTCACCACCACAGGAGAGACACCGGTAACCGGCCCGCCAGGTTCTGCTGACCTTTGCAACAGTGTCTTTCTCCTGCCAGATTTTGAAGGTGTATTTGGAACAATAACTGATGTAAAGCGTTCCCTATGCAAGTCACTCCTAGACCTCTGAGTGGTGTGGCCCTGGATTTTGGTCTTGATTGCAGATTTTCCCCTTTGGGCCTTAGCTTTGCAGTAAGCCAGCTCGAAATCACAGACCTCAATGCTTCAGCCTTTGGACAGAGGGGACTAGAACAGACGGGTCCTTTCTAGTCTGGGAGGAGCTGAGCAGGATCAGTTACTGTTCTACAGAGGCAATGCAGGAGAGATTGCTTCTAAATGACAAACTTGTCTTCTTAATTGAATGTGTTTTTCCTTGCCTTTCTAGTCAAAGCCTTCAAGAAATCTTCCGTCCCGGGAGTTGTCATCACTTCATTTGTGGACGATATTCCGAAAGGATGCAGCACACCTGACTTTGAGCGGAAACCCGTATCGCTGACGTTGCAGGAAGGTGAGATTCTTCAAGACCAGTCAAAGCCACAGACCTGGAGGTTTGAATCCATGTCTCACCTACATGAAATAATTATTGTAATTACATCAAGCTAGTTTCTAAAGATATTTGACTAGACCAGAAAAAAGTCTTGGGTGGCCAAAGTCTTTGTTGTCCTGATGAGCGTTCCGTCAGTACTGGTGGCGATCTGAGTTTTCACTAGTGTGTGCAAGATCAAAATCTAATGTATTCAACAAATCCTGTGAATTCTACAGGTGGCTCTGAAAGTATTTTGGAGCAAAAGGTTAAGAACATTGAAAAGTTGTATTTTCCTGTTGAACTAACTTCTGTTATCAGTGTTCAGCACTAAAATTAACTGCTTTTTAAAGTAAGATATACTGACTGCAGGTGCTGTTTAGGCTGTGCTTCGAGAAGCAATATGGACCTTGCACAGAGTACACAGAAAGCTTCTGATGAGCTGCAACCTAAAATCAACGAGAATTCTTCAGTAATCTCTCTGCACTTACAGAGAGTCGTGTATATTTTTTTTTCTGGAGTGGGGTAGCCTGAAGAGATGGTGTAACTCCTCACAAGACTGAACAATTTCTAGCACACTGGATCTCAGCGTTGTCCCGCCCATGTTGATTTTCATGAGCCGTGGGGATTTTCTGAAGGAGCGCAGTGGCCTCTAGTGGTACATCCCTCCTCCTCCTTCCTTCCTCCTGCTGCTTTCAGGCACGAACCAAGGCGGTGGCCAGTCACCTTGTCTAAATTTTCCAGGTTATTTATTTCATTTACAGTAGTTTCCTTGTAGTTCATATACAAAATATTAGGGCGTTGGGGTTGGTCGCTGTGTCAATTGAATTCGGTGTCTATGCAGATACAAGATGAGTATCTTTTAATTAAATCATCGTCGCCGTGTTGCATTCAGTGCATGGATTAGCTGATGCTTCCTAGCTGTGGAGTTGTGTCCTGAGGCAAGGGGCAGGCGTAGGAAATTGCAGCCGGACTGGCTAAAATTTGACAAAGGGATAATTAATTGGAAACAGACTTTACTAACAGACAGTGGTGCGATCTCAGAGAAAGTTGCAAGGTGCCTTTCTATAAGAGTGTTGCCAGGAGCTCACTGCATCAAGTGCATTTTTTGGTGGTAACTGCAGAAAGGTGTGGGAAATATTGCAAGGCGTTCTGGGGAGCATTTTTAACAGTGTTGGTCGTCTGAAGACCAAAACTTTTGCAAAAGAAAGATGGTAATTTCTGCCCTGAGCTGCATCCACAGATAACTCATTTCTATTTCCCTGTGATGCTCCCACTTAGCTACACAAGTCACTCTGATTTGGTATTTCATAGTGTTTCCTATGTCTTTGAAGCCTTTTACAAGAAAAAGGAAGGCTGTGCTGCCCTCCAACGAGATCTGGGCAGGCTGGAGAGCTGGGCAGAGGGGAACCTCATGGAGTTCAGCAAGGACAAGTGCAGAGTCCTGCGTCTGGGGAGGAATAACACCAGCACCAGCACAGATCAGGGGTCACCCTGCTGGGAAGCAGCCCCGTGGAGAAAGACCTGGGAGTGCCAGTGGGCAGTGAGTTGTCCCTGGGACAGCAACGGGCCCTGGTGGCCAAGAGGCCAGTGGGGTCCTGGGGGGCATCCAGAAAAGTGTCCCCAGCAGGGCTGGGGAGGTTCTGCTGCCCCTCTGCTCTGCCCTGGGGAGACCACCCCTGGTACCCTGTGTCCAGTTTGGGGCTCCCCAGTTGCAGAGAGACTGGGACCTACTGGGGAGAGTCCAAGGGAGAGCTACGAGGGGGATCAAGGGACTGAACATCTCTGCTGGGAAGAGAGACTGAGAGACCTGGGGCTGTTCAGCCTTGAGAGGAGACGGCTGAGAGGGGACCTTGTTAACGAACAGAAATACCTGAGGGTTGGGGGTCAAGGGGAAGGGGACAATCTCTGCTCAGTGGTGCCCAGCAATAGGACAAGGAATAACGGGTTTAAGTTAGAACATGGGAAGTTCCACCTCAATGTGAGGAGAAGCTTCTTCCCCGTGCGGGTGCCGGAGCCCTGGCCCAGGCTGCCCAGAGAGGGTGTGGAGTCTCCTGCTCTGGAGACTTTCCAGCCCGCCTGGACGCGTTCCTGTGGGGCTGCCCTGGGTGACCCTGCTCTGGCAGGGGGTTGGACTGGATGGTCTCAGAGACCTATTCCAACCTCAATAATTCTGTGATTCTGTGATCCTGCAGAAAGATGACATATAGGGAGTACGTGGGGAAATGCCCCACCCTGCTCGGGTCCTCCCACTCGTGGCACAGTGTTGCCTGTTCAGAACGTGTTTTCTTAAGAGTGCAGAGGGGATATTTTCTTGTTTCCACCTCCTAATAGATCCAAATTCATCCAAAAGAAAAAGAACTGCAACTATTCACAGATGAACTTTAGTTGTGTCTCCACCTGAGCGAGTCCGTTGTTATTTAACATCCTGCCCAGCGTGGTCACGGCAAAGGGACTGGCCTATGAGAGGAGCAATGGGAAGCTGTAGGGGAATATGTGTGTGCTGGGAATGGGTTTGGGCTTTTCATGGCTGTGGTACAGGTAATGCACACAAGTTCCCAGAAGAAGTCTGGGCTGAACTTGCCATAGTGTTGTTTGTTTCAAAGATGGTCAGAGGATGTCAGCAGTCCTGTCTGGCCTTGTGTGACTGAATACAGGCAAACCCTGACATTATTGACGTGGGGAAAGGTAGCCCAGCCCGGGCTTGAGCTAATAACTCTTTGCTGTTTGTCCTCATGTTTAAGCCTGTCTTAAATAACTGATTTCTTGCCTCTTTTCAAAGGTAAAAATGCCATTTTCAGAGCTGTGGTCAAAGGTGTCCCAACTCCTGACGTGAAATGGACGCGTGTGCAAGGAGGAATGGATGATCCTGCCAGATATGAAACATTCTTCAATAACGTTACGAGTGAATTCATCCTGCAGGTAAATATCAAATATTTCTGAGAGGACTCACGAAACAGAGAGACCAATAGAAGGGGAAAACCTGCAGTGGGCTGACAGGGCTGTCACCACGTCTGAGATAACGCAAAGATCAGCAAACAAAGCTTTTTAGAGTCGTTCTGGGAACACAAGAAAGATCTGAGATGTCACTGAGGAGCTGTTTCATCAGAAGCTGAGGGCGTGTGAACTGAACCACGGCACATCCCTGTGAGCTCTTACTCTGTTCTTCTTTTTAAGATA
Organism: Trogon surrucura; assembly: GCA_020746105.1. NCBI lineage: Eukaryota > Metazoa > Chordata > Aves > Trogoniformes > Trogonidae > Trogon > Trogon surrucura. Next base: position 5,599,112 of record CM036641.1, read on the forward strand.
AACAAAATCACCGCCAACGACAGTGATTTGTATCGTTGCACTGCTGTGAACGAATACGGGGAGGCTACGTGCACTGCTGGCCTCAGGGTCATACAAGGTAGGATTGACCAGTTCTGTGTTCGTTCTGCAGGTCCTGTGATCCCAAATAATTTGCTTTGCTGTCCTCTGCGGTGCCCAGAGCACTGTCTAAATATCTGTGGCGTGAAGGTCTATTTTTCCCGTCTCTTGAGGACTGGAGGTCCCTCCACTTTGGTGGCTCCATGATAGAATGAGCTTCAAGGCAAGAGAGAAGAAAGTGCTGCTGTGGTCCCTGCACTGGACCATGATCAGATGCTCTGGATTTAGTTGGCTCAGTCTTTTCTTTATGATGCTGACAGTTGGACTTGATGCTCTTAGAGGTCTTTTCCAACCTTCATGATTCTGTGATTAACAAATCAGTCCTTTGGGAGGGATCCACCCCGCTTCACTTCAGATGTCTTGGGTGTCTGCTTGACCTAGTCCCCTGCTTCCTTGTGGAGTCAGTGGAGAGAAATGGGCAGTTTGTGTGTAAAATATAAGTGACCTGTTCTCAGAATCTGCTTGAGCAAGAGGTGGGCTGTGTTGGAAGCACTCGTTGTGCCTGTCATAGAATCATAGAATCATAGAATCATAGAATGTTAGGGATTGGAAGGGACCTCGAAAGATCATCAAGTCCAATCCCCCTGCCAGAGCAGGAATGCCTCGATAATGCTACACAGGAACGTGTCCAGGTGGGTCTGGAATGTCTCCAGAGAAGGAGACTCCACAACCTCCCTGGGCAGCCTGGGCCAGGGCTCCGTCACCCTCACTGAGAAGAAGTTTCTTCTCGAGTTTAAGCGGAACCTCTTATGTTCCAGTTTCAGCCCATTACCCCTTGTCCTGTCATTGGTTGTCACCGAGAGGAGCCTGACAAGTAAGTTTAGAAGGCAACTGCCTGCATTTGGCCAGGTGATCCTTGCACCGTGGCTGCCCATCTCTACACGATGTTAGTATTTTCCATAAGCTTGGACAGAAGTGATCTTCTCCTTTGTGTAGAGTATCCCATAAGCACAGAGTTGATTTCAATAGAAATATTGCATTTATAGATGGAGATTACTTGGAGTCGATGTTGGATTGACAAGGAAATCCAAGCTAGGATTTCCTGTTGCATTGGGAACAGATAGAGGGGTTTTATAGTTTGTTGCTTTACTGGTGTTAGTATGAGTGTTATCTTGTGCATCTTATGGTTTGTTTTTCCTCTCTTTTCTCTTAAAAACTCTCAGTTGGCTTTAAGAGGAAAGCAAAATATGTTGCTGTTCATCCTGCTGATGGTAAGTTAAAGATATATAGAAATATTCCAGTTCTGCATATTTTACATTATCTTATTTGGAGGGATATATTTTACAGTGTTGGTATCCGAGTGCGTTCTCTTTCTCTCCCCATTAATAGAGTTGAAGAAGCAGCTTCAGGACTCCAGGAAGATGCTGAGGAAGCGGTAAGCCTCCGTAATGAAGGCCATTGTCACACTTCCTAGGTGTTTCTTGGTGATAGGGGACAACTTCGTAGTTCTCCAGATGTTTCCAAAGTTGCTGTGAGACTCAGTGTGGAGAGACGTGACAGAACAGTTTGCCACTGTCTGTGAGGCTGAGAGAAACACAAGGTACCAACGTCTTTCTGAGGCGTGTGTCCCTTTGCACCACAGGATTTTGACTTAAAAGGTCTGTTTCTCTGCTTTCCCGTTTTTAGCTCACAAGTAACTTCCTGGCTAAGGGGCAGGTCTTCGTGTCACGATCGTTCGGGCTAATCAGGGACTGAGCCCTGGCTCTCGGGCCAACTGCACAAACCTCAGAAGTCCCTTCGCTTCCCAGGTGGGAATCCCCAAAGAATGCCTGGTGGGAGTGATCTCTGGCCGGTGCAAAATCCTGAACTGTGCTGAGAAATTACCTGGGAGGGTGCAAGTTGGCCTGGGCCAAACTGTGCCAGTGACTCTGCTGGTAATTTAACAATGTGGACAGCTGCATTACAGTCTTGTCCAACAGAGCCCAGGGCAAGACTGTTCCCCAGCAGCATTTAATTTGTAGTATAGATGCAGAAAACCTGTTCTGGAGGAGTCCCGTTCTTTCTTGTCTACATCTACAGGGCCAAGTGAACTGCAGAAGTGACAGAGAGAGAGGTGAAAGAGGATTCAGTATAGGAAAACGAGACATCTTGTTGTCCGTCAAAATACCTCAGATTTTTTTTTTTTCCCTCTGGTTCTAAGGGACCCAACACCAAAACCAAAACCTTTGGACAAAGAAGCAGTCTGGCAACTGCTGCTGCACGCGGATAGGAGAGATTATGAAAAGATCTGTTTGAAATATGGAATTGTTGACTTCCGTGGGATGCTGAGAAGGCTGCAGGAGATGAGGAAGAATGCAGAGAATGAACAGGAAGAGGTAAAATAAACTGAAATCACTGAAAGCACTCATTTTTTAACAAACTGCAGAGTCCTATAGTTCCTCAGTAGCTTTTAAAGACAGGCTAAACCTTCCCAAATTGCTTTGTTAGATGAAAAAAATATTATATGACAGAGAATGGCCTATGGCAAGGTTTTAAAGAAGTCCTGCTTCTATACTCAGGCAGATGAAAATGCTCTTGAATTTTTTTGAAGTTCAGTTCCTAAATTTTAGGAGATGCTGACTGTAGGCTAATGCTTTTATTGAACCACATGGTTAAAATCCATATTCAGTTGCCTCTTAGGAGATTTTTGGACCCCAAATTGAAAAGTTCTATGCCTGAGAGTCAATTATATACATAGAGAAACGTGAATGAATCGTGTGTAAATGACCGAGAGGTTACATGGAAAATATAATTTGCCCACAGGAGAAAACTGTGGACACTTATAGATATTTCTTCTATACACATAAAGTTACGGGTGGCTCTTTTCGATGCGGATGAGAAGTAGATTTCACATTAGTTCAACAGCTTAAGAGCTTCTGTCATGGCAGCCTTATCATTAACCGGGTTCTCACATCTTTCTTTGCAGTTGATACACAGCATCAGAAACTTCCAACACATCAAAGTCAACAAGGAGGGGAAAGCCACCTTCAGCCTGGATATGGATCTGAAAAATAGTAACAGCAAAGTTTATCTGCTTAAGGTTGGCCAGCTCATAACAGCCACTGAAATATTCTACATAAAATACTTGATCTTCTGGGCAGTAGCTGAGAGCAAATAAGCTTCTTGATGTTGTCTGTCCGCTGCAGAATCCTTGATTGATTAGGGAAGAATGTTGGGGTGCAGGTAGTCTTTGATGGTGAATGTCACTGGGACTTTTTAGCTCCAAGTTACTGTCAGTTACTGGCATCCCTTTGACTTAAGAGCTCTCCTGGTAAGAGGAAATTCTAACCATGTCTTTCATGCTGTAGAAATTCTGCAGTCTTGTATAAGAAAAATGGGCTGATTTTATTTACGTTCTCAGGTGTGTTATTCCCCTATAATTCACTTGTGCAGAAAAAAGATTTCAGGGAAGTAAAACATCCCGTGTAGTTGTGTAGGTTCCCAAGTGATCAGTGCTGTGGGTGTTTTTCTGGAAGACACATTTCAGTCAAACTGCAGTTAGTGGCTTTAATACAGGGGAAATCAAGTCGTTGAAAAGGAGGTCAGACTAACTCCGTGACCTTCCAAATCACACGCATGGCATGAAGTCTGGGCAGCCACAACACGCAGGAGGTGACCCAAGTGTGTTACCGACAGGAAAGCGGTGAACTCGCCTGCGTATCCATCTGTGAGGGTACTAAAATCCAAGCAAAGCACGTACTTAGTCGTCAAAGTTACAGTGACAGTGTATTAGTTAAGCTTCAAAACCTTATACGAGCTGGCCAAGTACTATTCTTTTGCTGAGTTTGAGAGTCTGATGCTCTGCTCTGTGCAGGACTTACTTGTTGTCTGTGTGTTACATAAGCAATGAGCCCTGTCAACTTCGAGCTGTCTGCTCCAAGCAGTTAATTCCACGTAGACTTCTATGTTCTTTCTCGTTTGCATTGATAAAGTGATCATAGCACACGTTTGGCCTCATCTGTTTGAAATGCCGTGCACTCATCGTGCATCGCCCTTCAGATTGGTTCTTTCTCTTCCTAGGATGGCCAGAGGGTCATGTATGGGACGGGGGATGAATACAGAAAGCACTGCCTGAGGCGAGTTGGAAAGAAATACACTTTCATTGTCAACGATGTGCAGCCAGAAGATGCAGGCTTGTATCAAGTCAGAGTGGAGGACATCCCTGTTTTCTCAACCGAACTGGATGCTGAATGTGAGGCATTAAGTTAAATATATGTGCTGTGTAAATGTAATGAGAAATTACTTTTTTTGCTGGAGAGTTTTATCTAGCGGTGTATGCAGAGCTTCGTGGTAAAACCTGCTAACTGCAGCAGGCTGTGTCACCTGTGACAGAGGAAAAAGAGCAGGAGGGTGATGATGTGGTATGGGTGTTGTGTTTGTAGGCCGAAGGACTAGATTTAAGGATCAGTTTGGGTCTGACTGCTGGGATGACAGTGAGCAGATTCCCTAATTTACCCCATGCTGTAGTTTTCCTTTTGTAAGCTTTGAATAATAACTACCAACTCGATGCAAGTGTCATGCTGCTGAAATATATCAATGACTACAGATTATCAGCACATCACAGTCATGTGTGATATAAATGTCTCAGAAGATAAAAAAGACAAAAATCTACTCTCCAGTGTTTCCGTCCTGTAGAATTGGGCACAAGAGGACATTGAAATTTTTCCCTTTTCTGCTTAAACCAGTGCTCACAGGCATGGCAAGTTCCTGTCTGCTGCGTTCTGCTGCAACAAGTTTTTCTCAGGAGACAGAAATAGCTCTCGGTTTCCTTTCTATCGCTTTTGATTTTTCCGTTGCAGCCATCCCTGTGACATTTCAGCAGCCGCTCCGTGACATACGCTGCCCTGAGGAAGAGGACGCTGTCTTTGAGTGCACCCTACGCACACCCTGCCACGACACCGTGTGGCTGCACAAAACCCACCCCCTCGAGGCGAGCGAGAAGCACCAGATCTCCGTATCACCCGATGGTCTGACCCACCGGCTGGTTATCAAAAATGTTGTGCCCTCCGACAACGGCATGTACACGCTCGACACCGGACTCTGCTCGGCAAATGCCTGGCTCATTGTAGAGTGTAAGTGACCCTGGTTAGTTGTTTTTTTTAACAAGCATGTTTCCACTAAAAATAATTGTCTTTTTAACCAAGAAATGTAAAATTATGTCTGAATATGACACTGAAGAAAAATAAATCAGGATTTGAACTGAATTTAAATTTATATAAACATATTATTTCTCTCTGACCTAGAATGAAATCATAACAAATGCTAACACATTTGCCTTGGTTCTTGGTGCAGTACGTGACCTATTGATCTTTTTTTCCCCTCCCCTCTCTTTTCCTGTAAATTGTATCAACTCCAATCAATACATCTTCAATACAGATGCCAAAGGGAAGAGAAGCAAGATTGAAGGAGGTGAAGGAGGTGAAAGAGAGACATCTGAATGGCTGAAAGAAACATTGCCAGATAAAGACAGGGCTAAGAAACTTCGACGCGGAGAATATGATGGTGATGAAGATCATCTTATGGACACTGGCGTGGAAAAAGATGGCTGGTACAGAAGTGGTCGAGGAGGCAGTCAAGGCCACTCTGTTGATGTTGATGGAAGCCACGGGTTTTTGGGAAAAGATGGGCTGCGCAAAGCCCACAGCAATGAAAGGATGGGCTTTGGGCAATTTTCTGGAGCAGACCTAGGTGAAGACTCGGTGGCAGGTGATGGTAGTAGCTTTGGATTAAAAGGTTTAGGAGGTAAAAGTGGATTAAGGCCTTTCCATGGCAAGGATTCTGTAACAGGCAGAGCAGATGCTGGTGGTGGATCAGGAGGAGGAGCAGGTGAATGGCATTCTGTGGGTGGCAGAGATGGCGATATGCTGGATGCTGTTAACCTTGGCATGGATGCTGCAGATGGTGTGGCCTCTCAGCATGACAAGGGTGGTAGATTAGGTGATGCTAGTTACAGAGGTGGCTTTGGGGGTGTTGGAAGATTAGATGCTGCTGATGGAAGTTCTGTGTTAGATGGACTCAATTCTGATTCAGCCGGAGTAGGAGATGGTAAGGGTCCTCTCTTTGGTAGGACTGGTCCAGGGACTGGAGCTAGAAAGAATGCTGCAGGTACTGACATTGCAGGAGGAATGGGGTCCCCCTATGGCAAGGACGGACTCCTGACGGCAGGTGACATGAATGGGGCAGGTATAACCAGAGGAGGACATATCGGGACACCCTATGGCAAGGATGGCCTGGCTAGTGGTCCTGGAGGTCAGGGAGGAAGGTCTGGCTTGATGTATGGCCCTGGTGGTCTTCCAGGTGGACATGTGGCTACATCTGGTGCAGGAGGCAGTGCTGTAGGGGAGATGGAGGCTTTATATGGTCCAGATGGTCAGCCGTTGGGAGCAGGTGTTGGTGGTGCTGGTGTAGCTGGTGAAGGGGCAATAGGGTCACCCTATGGGAAGGATGGTCTTCCAGTTGGTGCTGGCACTGGTGTAGGTGGTGCAGGGGGATTTGGGTCTCCCTATGGAAGGGATGGTCTCCCAGCTGGGGGTGGGTTTGGTGGTGCTGGTGTAGGTGGTGCAGGGGAATTTGGGGCACCCTATGGAAAGGATGGTGTTCCAGCTGGGGCTGGTTTTGGTGGTGCTGGTGCGGGGGGATTTGGGGCACCCTATGGAAAGGATGGTGTTCCAGGTGGAGCTGGCATCGGTGGTGCTGGTGCAGGGGGACTGGGGTCTCCCTATGGAAGGGATGGTCTCCCAACTGGGGTTGGTGTGGGGGGACTTGGGGGTCCTTATGGAAAGGATGGTCTCCCAGGTGGTGGTGCTGGTGTATCAGGTGTAGGGAGCAATGATTTGTTCTATGGGAAGGATGGTCTTCCAGTTGGAGCAGGTGTTGGTGCTGCTGGAGCAGGGGGGCTTGGAACTCCCTATGGAAAAGATGGTCTCCCAGCTGGGGCTGGTGTTGGTGGAGCTGGTGCAGGGGGATTTGGGGCTCCCTATGGAAAGGATGGTTTTCCAGCTGGAGCTGGTGTTGGTGGAGCTGGTGCAGCAGGAGTTGGGTATGTGTACGGGAAGGATGGTCTACCAGCTGGAGCAGGCATTGGTGATGCTGGTGGAGCTGGTGCAGGGGGATTTGGGGCTCCTTATGGGAAAGATGGTTTTCCAACTGGAGCTGGTGTTGCTGGTGCTGGTGTAGCTGGTGGAGGGGGATTTGGGGCTCCTTATGGAAAAGATGGTTTTCCCTCTGGTGCTGGTGTTGCTGGTGCTGGTGTAGCTGGTGCAGGGGGATTTGGGGCTCCTTATGGGAAAGATGGTTTTCCAGCTGGAGCTGGTGTTGCTGGTGCTGGTGTATCTGGTGCAGGGGGATTTGGGGCTCCTTATGGGAAAGATGGTTTTCCAACTGGAGCTGGTGTTGGTGGTGCTGGGGTACCTGGTGCAGGGGGATTTGGGGCTCCTTATGGCAAGGATGGTTTTCCAGCTGGTGCTGGTGTTGGTGGTGCCGGTGTACCTGGTGCAGGGGGAGTTGGATCTCCCTATGGAAAGGATGGTGTTCCAGCTGGTGCTGGTGTTGGTGGTGCTGGGGTACCTGGTGCAGGGGGAATTGGATCTCCCTATGGAAAGGATGGTTTTCCAGCTGGTGCTGGTGTTGGTGGTGCTGGGATACCTGGTGCAGGGGGAGTTGGGTCTCCCTTTGGAAAGGATGGTCTTCCAGCTGGAGTGGATGTTGGTGCTGCTGGTGGAGGGGGTTTTGGGTCTCTATATGGAAAGGATGGTCTCCCAGCTGGAGCAGGTGCTGGTGTAGCTGGTGCAGGTGGAGTTGGATCTCCGTACGGAAAGGATGGTCTCCAAGATGGAGCTGGCATCAGTGGTGGTGGTGCTGGTCAAGGGGGAGTTGGGTCTGTGTATGGAAAGGATGGTCTTCCAGCTGGAGTTGGCATTGGTGGTGCTGGTGTAGCTGGTGCAGGAGGAGTTGGGGCATTTTATGGAAAGGATGGTGTTCCAACTGGGGCTGGTTTTGGTGGTGCTGGTGCAGGGGAACTTGGAAGCCCTTATGGAAAGGATGGTCTCCCAGCTGGTGCTGGTGTAGGAGGAGTTGGGTCTGCATATGGAAAGGATGGCCTCCCTGCTGGATCTGGCCTTGGCGGTGCTGGTGGTGCTGGTACAGGGGCATTTGGGGCTCCTTATGGAAAGGATGGACTCCCACCTGGTGCAGGTGTTGGAGGTGTAGCTGGTGTAGGCGGAGTTGGATCTGCATTTGGGAAGGATGGCCTCCCAGCTGGATCTGGCATTGGTGGTGCTGGCCAAGGGGCAGTTGGGTCTTCGTATGGGAAGGATGGTCTCCCAGCAGGTGCAGGCGTTGGTGGTACTGGAGTAGGTGGAGTTGGATCTCCCTATGGAAAGGATGGGCTCCCAGCTGGGGTTGGTGGTGGTGGTGCTGGTGCAGCTGGTGTAGGTGGAGTTGGATCTCCCTATGGAAAGGATGGGCTCCCAGCTGGGGTTGGTGGTGGTGGTGCTGGTGCAGCTGGTGTAGGTGGAGTTGGATCTCCTTATGGAAAGGATGGGCTCCCAGCTGGGGTTGGTGCTGGTGTCGGTGGAGTTGGATCTCCCTATGGAAAGGATGGGCTCCCAGCTGGGGCTGGTGCTGGTGTAGGTGGAGTTGGATCTCCCTATGGAAAGGATGGGCTCCCAGCTGGGATTGGTGGTGGTGTCGGTGGAGTTGGATCTCCCTATGGAAAGGATGGGCTCCCAGCTGGGATTGGTGGTGGTGTCGGTGGAGTTGGATCTCCCTATGGAAAGGATGGGCTCCCAGCTGGGGCTGGTGGTGCTGGTGCTGGTGCAGCTGGTGTAGGTGGAGTTGGATGTCCCTATGGGAAGGATGGTGTTCCAGCTGGGGCTGGTGCTGGTGGTGCTGGTCAAGGGGTAGCTGGGTCTGCATATGGAAAGGATGGTCTCCCAGCTGAAGCTGGTATGGGTGGTGCTGGTGTAGGTGGAGTTGGATCTCCCTATGGAAAGGATGGCCTCCCAGCTGGAGCTGGTGTTGGTGGTGCTGCTGTAGCTGGTGCAGGGGCATTTGGGTCTCCCTATGGAAAGGATGGTCTTCCAGTAGGAATGGGAACTGGTGCTGGTGGTGCTGGTGCAGGGGCATTTGGGGCTGCTTATGGAAAGGATGGTCTTCCAGTAGGAATGGGAACTGGTGCTGGTGGTGCTGGTGCAGGGGCATTTGGGGCTGCTTATGGAAAGGATGGTCTTCCAGTAGGAATGGGAACTGGTGCTAGTGGTGCTGGTGCAGGGGCATTTGGGGCTGCTTATGGAAAGGATGGACTCCCAGCTGGGACTGGTGCTGGTGTAGCTGGTGGAAGGGGCGTTGGTTCTTTTTACGGAAGGGATGGTCTCCCGGCTGGGGCTGGGGCAGGAGCTGCTCCTTTCCCTTTTGGAGGTGAAGACGTCATGGGAGTTCACCATGGCAGGGATGCTGTGCTCACCAGAGCTCAAGGCTATGTGGGTGGAGCTGGAGGAGGTGGCTTCTCCTCAGAAGGCGGTGGTGCTGGTGGCTCGGCGCTATGGGGTACTGGGTCTCCGTATGGCAAGGACGGTGGGTCAGCTGGAGCCAGGCCTGGCGTGGATGGTGTTGGCAGGATGAGAGGTCAGGAAAGAGAGTTACAATCAGTTGGTGGTAAAGGAGGTGTGGTAGGTGCTGCTGGAGAAGGTGATCACCACGGGCTGGATTCACGTCCTGGGAAATCTGCAGGAGGTGAAAGAGGAAGAGGCACTGCTGGTGATTCCAGAGAGTCAGGGAACAAAGGGTCATCTGGTGACAGAGATTCATTTCTGGGTCAAGGAGATGCCAGTGGTAAGGGCAGAGATTTAGGACAGCTGGGCTCTCTTTCTGGGAAAAATTCTGCTTTTGGAGGGGCCAGGAGTCAGTCCCAGAACAGATCAGGCCTTGGGAAGGATTCAGGTGGTGTTGGTCAAGATTCATTGGATCATGGTCAGATGTCAGATCCTTCAACAAACCAGAAAAAACAAGAACCCGAGCTTGATATTAACGCAAAGGATTTACTGAAGAGCGTGGAAAGGATGGAGAACAGAAGACGTTATTGCCTAGATGATTTGAAAGGTACGTGTTCCGTCGATGATTCTGTACTGCTGGCCTTTGCGTTTTGGCTCTGACGTTCCTAATCCTGGAGAGAAATTGAATCTTACGGTTTAGACAACTGTAGCTACATGCAGGAGTTTGGTTATACCATGATCCATTCCTAATTCTAATTCCATTCCTAATTCTACCACTGATTTGCTGTTTGACCTTACACGATTTGCTCGGATCAAGCTGCCTTAGAAGTCTAAATGATCTTTGTTTAAATGGTCATTCAAATAAATGATCATTCAAATAAATAAATGATCATTCAAATAAATAAATTCATTCAAATAAATAATTCAGGCCCACATGGAACACACTAGTTCCCGTGTAGTGTCAAGGAACACGACCATGGCTCTTTGATATTGTTCCAGTTTAAAACTTATTGTTTCGCTTTATTTGTTCTAAAATCTAGAGCAAAATTTGTGTTTTTTCCAAGTTCTGGGAGCAAATCTGTGCCTGCTTATGTTGGATTAATACGCACATTGGGCCTAATATAAAGAGCTAGTTTCTCTTGTAACATCAGAAATAATGTGTTACGTATAGTAAAAGGAGAATAAGGTGCATGTAGTAAAAGGAGAGTAATGTGCACATAGTAAAAGGAGAGTAATGTGCATGTGGCCCTTTGAATAAGAACGGTGGCTACACTAGCAAGACAACAATGTGAAAATTTTAGAAATGAGAAACTTCAAATGTGTAACTGAAGGGGAATATTTGCCTGATGGAATTGCTGACAGAAGTTATCAAGGCAAACGAGACATAAATATAAGTAAGGAAGTAAAATCAACACAACTGGAGTTAATGGGGGAGGTGGGCTGTTGATTAGAGAGGGAGTGAGGATATTAGTGGAGAAAAACTTGGGAAGGGAAAGAGGAATATAACATGACTTGGGGCTGGTGAGGGGGAAGCAGTTGGGCAGCCCTGATCTGGTCGATCACGGAATCGTTTAGGTTGGAGAAGACCTTTAAGATCATCGAGTCCAACCGTTAACCCGGCGCTGCCAGCCCCACCACTGACCCGTGTCCCTGAGCACCACGTCCACCCGGCCTGGAAATCCCTCCAGGGGTGGGGACTCCACCGCTTCCCCGGGCAGCCTCTTCCGGGGCTTGACAACCCTTTCGGTGAAGAAATTTTGCCTAATGTCCAACCTAAACCTCCCCTGGAGCAACTTGGGGCCGTTTTCTCTTGTCCTGTCCTGTCCAGAAGTTGTGTAGCCGTATCCTGGAGCAACCTGGTTTTTCCCCACTAGCTGTAGAGGGAGCCACGACAGTTAGCATAGACTGAAAACAACAAATCTGGAGATGGATAACGCGATTTGTGATGAATCCATTGCCCGTTAGGTTGGTGTTAGAACTATGTTGTACCCAGGCCAGCTGGCACGTCCCGTCGGTTTGATGAGTTTGTGCCAGCTGGCCCGCGGTGTTGCGGTACAAAAGCCTGTCACGACTACAGGATATTTGATTTTATTTTTTAAAAAAAGGTCTCTTTTCTCCTCCTCTCCACGTGCATTTTCTCTCTGCCAGTGTAACACAGAGTTAGCAGCTTTTCCACATTTTCTTTTCTGAACATTCAGCGCCGCGCTGTTATCTCAACAAGCAGTTACACGGTGTCAGAGTCCTGAAAGGGGAACCAGCTGAACTGTCTTTCACAGTCAGTAAACACGGAGTCACAGGAACCTGGTTTAAAGATGGATTAAAGGTAGGTGTCCTCTACCTACTGCTTTCCTTGGTTAGCAACGCTCTGCTCTACCTCTTATGAAGCGTCGGGTCAAAGTGTCCTTACCTCTGCCAGTCTTGCTGTAATCCGTGTACAGCCCTGGAAGGATTCTGCAGGAGCCTGTCGAAACTCCAATTCTTGATAGAACCCCAGCAAAGTTCCTCCCCCTTCCTGCTGCAATGCCTTTCCATTCTTGCTGAGAGTGGGAGGCTTTGTGTTTTCCATTCTTTTTCGTGGGTGGAGATGATGTGGGTCTCTTCCATTTTTCTTCTCCTTGGTGAATGAGAGAAATTTGCAAAAAGCAAGGGGAAAGCTTTCAACCTGTTCTTCAGGCAGGCATAACACCAAGAGTGTTCTTTCAAACTCGTGCTTAAGGTCAAGTGTTGACAGCGTGTTCCGTGTTCCAAAACAACCCTGGGGAGTAATTCAGTTGTTCTGATGTGTCATACTGAGGCACAGGCTAAAGTTTTTGTCTTTAAGAATAGAGACAGCTTGGAGATTTTAGTAAAATTTACTTTAATGGACTTTGAGTGCATTGATAATGCTTATGTGCAACGTTACCGGGTGAGTAATCATAGAATGGCCTAGGCTGGGAGGGACCTTAGAGATCATTTAATCCAACCTCCCTGTCATGGGCGGGGACGCCAGAATATTATTGTAATTAAACATGAGTGTCATTCCTGAGTCTTCAATTGCATTTAAAATTTTCGTCTGTCCAGTTTAATGGGTTTCTGTGCTTTACTTTGTAGTTAACGAGCATGGATGGAGTCCATTTTGAAAAGCAAGGTCTAGTCCACAAACTAATTATTGACAAAGTGGAAGATATTCATGCTGGGAAATACAGGTTTGAAGGTGGAGATATAAAAACTGAAGCTTCTATTTTTATTGAAGGTGAGTCTGTTCAAACTACCGATGCAATGTTCTAGCCTTGATGTGCTGTGAAGACAAAACGTTTTCTGAGGTGCCTGTAGATGGTTATTGAGTCACCTTTATTATAAAGAATTACCATTTGAATGGGAGATGAATAGTTTTTGTACAGATTGGTGCATTTTGGATTTACAAATTTAACTAGGGGGCCTTCCTGAATAGCTTCTATTGGTAAGATTTTGGGGTGAATGGAACGCTTTATCAGACCAGAATCTTCATTCTTATGTTTTGCATGAGGAATTTACTCCAGTGAAAAGGACACTATGATACCACAAACACTGTGTGGTAATAATCCTGTAGCAAAGTACACGTGTGTATGTGAAGCATGAGCATGCAACTAAAGGTGAAAATCCAAATGCCGTGAGCCGCTAAGCGTTGCTGAGGGAAGCCTTTCCCTCCAAGGTGAGCCTTGTCCTCTTTGAATTGCAGTTTTTAACGACCACGTATCACCTGCTTAGATCCTCCACAGGTTGACAGAGTTCTCCTCAAAAACTTAACGAGTGTTCCGACTGTGGCCAAGGCAGGGCAGAAAGTAAATATCAAGATCCCTTTTGAGGGCCGGCTGCCCATCAGAGCCATGTGGCTGAAGGACGGGATGGAGGTAGCGGATGACACAAGGGTTCGTGTTGATAAAACAGAGACCTTTACCATGCTGACCATCTCCAGCAGCGAGAGAAAGGACTGTGGGGATTACAAAGTCAGGCTGGGGAATGAAAGTGGCATCCTGGACATCGATGTAAAGCTTGTGGTTATAGGTAAGAGCCCCATAACACCCGTTGTGGCTTTCATTGTAAAGCTTAGGTTGGGAACCCGTTAACACCGGTGATGATCTTGTTTAGAACTACTGGGCATTCCAAGGAGAACAAGGTTATGTAATTTTCCATGAAATCAGGGTACAAGCAGAGGTTGCTGACATATTTCTTGCCCTTTATTCCAAGGTGAAACAAATCTAGTTTTGCGATGGCCTCAGCAGCTGAGGTTTGAACGTTGGGTGACTGTGGGAGATGGGAAGATGCACAACAGACAAACCTAATATAGGTAATCGGGGCCAAATTCAGCCCTCCATAAATGTCTGTGCTTTTTTGGAAGACCAGAAATGGTGTTCTTCCTCACAAACAAACCAAATTGGTGCAGTGCTTTTGAGAACAATTAGCCCGTGAAGCAAGGGCCTGGCTTCACCACCCCTTACCAAAAGTTAGAAGAGTTGGGAGTTTCAGAACCCTTGTTCTGCAGCTGTGCAAGTATTTAATCAGGAACTCAGTGCCCTGGCTGGTGAGCAGGAGACAGGATCTGCTCCAGACCCAGGAGCACAGTTGGGGCTGGAGCCAACTCATGGTGTTTGTCTTTGCAGACAAGCCGCAGCCACCTGCAGGGCCCATCAAAATTGTGGAGAGCTCTGCAGACAACATCACCATCGAGTGGCAGCCCCCAAAGGACGATGGGGGCAAACCAGTGCAAAACTACATTGTCGAGAGGCAGCAGGTAGGCAAGAGCGACTGGGTGCCTTTGGGAGAAACCCCCAGGAGCTGTACTACCTTCACCACTAACAAAGTGGAACAAGACACCAGCTACTACTTCAGGGTGAGAGCTGTGAATGCTGAGGGAGCTAGTGATGCGCTGGAATCGCACGAAGTGAAGTCTGTCGGTAAAGGTAAGGAGGAACTTTTCGTAATTGTGTGTGACAACCATCTGGGGAATTCATTAGCAAAGCTGACATCAAAGAGACCTCACTGCAGTTTGGGTGTTGCTACAGAGCTAAACTTGAATCACGGCTGTGAAGTCTTGACGTAAATCTCTGGAGGCTGATTGCACGTCAAGGCCAGGCGCTTACTGTAGGCTTTGGTGATGCTGTTATGTTCTCAGTTATGCTCCTTTCTGAATTGGAAAGCAAGTTTTATCGGGTAAATGCAATATGCATCAAGATCAGAGGAAATTTTTCCTGGGGTGGCTACAAAGGGAACACGTGAGGCTTTTTCTTAACTCCATAGGCAAACGAATGTCTCTATGTGCAGCATTTTTCAGCATCACCACTTCATTCCCCTGATTTCCAAACAAGGGATTCTATTGGATTATGGGAAACTGGAACAAGAAATGTCACAAAAGTCTTTCTTATCTTGCAATAAAAATATATCTGCTAATAATGAAACACTAATCTCTTTCTAGCTTCACCTGGTGCCCCAGATCCCCCTGAGATTGTCAGTGCCAGCAGAGACACCGTCACAATATCCTGGAAAGCACCCCGTAAAGCTGGCACTTCCCGAATAGCGGGATATATTGTTCAAAAACGTAAGAAGGGCACTGTGACCTGGCTGCCAGTCAACAACGTGCCCATAGCAGGTAGGTAGCTTAAATCCTGGAACAGACTGGAAGATCTGAATGAGGCAGAAAGGTCACCTGGGTTCAGGAGCTGCTTGGGGTCTTATACTTTTTCACGCCAGTGTTTTTCCCCTTAAATTCTTCAGCTGCTGATTGTCCCCATTGCAAACACATTGCCCCTGTCTGAAGTTTCATCTTCTTATCTTTCAGAGCTCTAGTGTATGTTTTCTCACAACTACGTTTTTCTCGCGACTAAGGTTTCACAGCTGTGCCGTAGCAAAGCCAGATCTTGGGTTTATTTACAGCTGAATGCCTGGGAGGAGGATTATGTTCTTTTCTAGAGTGTGTGCAAGCATGTGGCTGAGGAAGAGCACGGAGAAGCTCACTGCTGCGTCCTGGGGCCTAGGTCCTCTCTAGACAAACTGATATCTTCAATTTCTGGAACTGAAGTTTTCACTTCACATGCACAACTAATGTCCTTAGTCCTCAAAAGAAACCCAAGTGCTGGGTATGAGCTCCAAAACGGGTTTTGACTGTAGCATTGTCTAATGGGTGTAACAAAGGACTTCTTCTTTTTCTGGTGCAGAAGAATATAGGATTATCTGATGGTGCATAGCAGTATTTATCCTTTCTCTAGCTTAGTAGCTCTCAAGTACTGTTTGATTTGAAAGGGAATACAATGAGCACGTCCCAGAATTACACATGCGCTTGGATAGGGAAGGGCAGGGGAATCGGCCACAGCATTTATATTTGGCTCCTGAGAATTACTCATCCCACAATTCTACATGGAGTGAAGTACAGCATTGTTGTCTCACCCTTTCCTGCTTGGGGAGCAGCTCACCCAAGTCAACACGCTCCTTTTCTTTCTGCAGACAAGAAGCTGAAAATTACCAATCTCAAGAAGGGGCTGCAGTACGAATTTCGCGTGGCAGCTGTCAACGCTGCTGGCGTAGGAGATGCCAGCGAACCTTCACAGCCCGTCCTGGCGGAGGATCCCACCAGTAAGTGCACTGTCCCCCCTCCTGCTGGCTTGCAGATGCATAAAGCTGAATGTAGACTGGTGATGCCAGTGGAGAGGCGACGTTTTAAATACTTCGTTAAAATATGTGAAGACAGAGATCAAATAATTGGGCAGTGTTTCATGGCTGAGAATCCTCTCTCAGCACGAGGAAGGAGTGGAAGGGTTTCCCATGTGGTGTCTAAATCAAGATGCGGTGTAATCCCTGTGCAGGAGTTGTGTGAGGTGTGGAGCAGTACTCAGGGTGGGTTGCAGACTGCTTCAGGGGTGTTGCAGGTTGTATTGCACGGCTGGCAGGAGCCAGCACCTGGATCCAGCTTTGAAGAACCAGGACAAGGTGGAGGCAAGACAGCAAGGTGGATACCCACTGAACTGCAAGAATGTTGGAGATCCCAGGAAGTGATTGAAAAGGGGGGGGGACAGGAATCCTACAGAAATAGTTTAAATAAAATTTCCCTTTTCAGAATCTCCAGGTGGAGTGCAGGACCTTAAAGTGAGCAGCAGTGACAGCACTAGTGTCACCTTGACGTGGAAGAGACCTGAAGTAAAAGATGGGAGTGACGTGAAAGGCTACGAGGTGGAGATGCGGTCTCCTAACAGCCTCAACTGGACCAAATGCAATGCTCTTCCCATAGAGATGACCACTTACACAGTTAAAGGCCTCCAAGGCAAGGGGACGTACTTCCTACGTGTGAGAGCCCTCTATGACAGTGGCCCGGGAGAAGCTGTAGAGCTTGAAGCTCGCATCGAAGCTGCTGCCCCTGTAGGTAAGTCAAAGCAGGCTTCTCTTGTCAAGTTGGAAACCTGTGGCCAGTGTTCTCCAGGGATCAGTGCTGGGGCCAGTTTTGTTCAATATCTTCATCAACGACCTGGATGAGGGGACAGAGCGCACCCTCAGCAGTGATGATACGAAACTGGGAGGGGTGGCTGATAGCCCAGCAGGCTGTGCTGCCCTCCAGCGAGATCTGGCCAGGCTGGAGAGCTGGGCAGAGGGGAACCTCATGGAGTTCAACAGGGACAAGGGCAGAGTCCTGTGTCTGGGGAGGAATAACCCCAGCACCAGCACAGGGTCACCCTGCTGGAAAGCAGCCCCGTGGAGAAAGACCTGGGAGTGCCAGTGGGCAGTGAGTTGTCCCTGGGACAGCAACGGGCCCTGGTGGCCAAGAGGCCAGTGGGGTCCTGGGGGGCATCAAGAAAAGTGTGTCCAGCAGGGCTGGGGAGGTTCTGCTGCCCCTCTGCTCTGCCCTGGGGAGACCACCCCTGGAACCCTGTGTCCAGTTTGGGGCTCCCCAGTTGCAGAGAGACTGGGACCTACTGGGGAGAGTCCAAGGGAGAGCTACGAGGGGGATCAAGGGACTGAACATCTCTGCTGGGAAGAGAGACTGAGAGACCTGGGGCTGTTCAGCCTGGAGAGGAGACGGCTGAGAGGGGACCGTGTTAACGAATAGAAATACCTGAGGGGTGGGGGTCAAGGGGAAGGGGACAGTCTCTGCTCAGTGGTGCCCAGCAATAGGACAAGGAATAACGGGTTTAAGTTAGAACATGGGAAGTTCCACCTCAAACTGAGGAGAAGCTTCTTCCCTGTGCGGGTGCCGGAGCCCTGGCCCAGGCTGCCCAGAGAGGGTGTGGAGTCTCCTGCTCTGGAGACTTTCCAACCCGCCTGGACACGTTCCTGTGGGGCTGCCCTGGGTGACCCTGCTCTGGCAGGGGGTGGCACTGGCTGATCCCCAGAGGTCCCTTCCAACCTCCAGCATTCTGTGATTCTGTGTTTCTCTTGGAATGAACAAGGTAGTTCTGTCGGTAACAGGATGCAGGCAGGGTCTGCAGGTCACTCTGAGCTTCTTTCAAGTCCCCCCCACAAGTACCACGTTGCTTCTCTGGAGTATGATCTTTCTTTGGTCACCTCATCAGGAAATTCTGAAGATTTAACTGATAATAAATGTGCAACACACAGTGTTCAGCTCATGTAAAAGACTCTGTGATACAAGAAACCCCCAAACTGTATTTTCTTCTTGGATTTACATTTTGCCCCTGTGCAGACCTGCACCACAGCTGTGATCACTAGGGACAAACTGGATACATCTTATGCCTGGCCATGGTTTTTTAATGGAAAAATAGAGCTTTCAGTCTATTTTTATGCAGTATTTTGAAATGAAACATTTTGTTTCATTCTCTTAAATTGCAGCTGCTACGTTATTTTCTTGTAAACTTGATTTTCCTTTTTCATTTTCTGTTTCGAGTGCACCTTTTTCACTTTTCCATCTTTATTTACAACTTGTATCTCCGATTTCCCTCCTGCTCTTTGGAGATTGTAAGAGATAATTATATAAGGGATTATTCCTCGTCAACTTGGGTTCTAAGTGAAAAGATCTACTTTTGGTCTATGTCTGGAGACTCCTTTTATAATGAGTCAGTAAACAGGTAAGTCCACCCGGGAGGCAGGTTTTTTATATCTGAACTGCAAATGCTAAATGCAATTTCATGCTGTTGTGTTTGGCATTTTAAGAAAAAAATGCCAAATATGTTAGTATGTTCTATTGGCGAGAAGAAAGAAAAAGTATTCTAAATACTAAAAATGATTATTTTTAACAAACTCGAGGCTGTTTCCTGAGGATGTGCTTTGTGCTGAATGTGTATTTCATCGGTGTTGCAATTTCCTTTTCCTCAGATGTCATTTTACACGAGAGATCTTCCATGGGATGGGGTAAAACATGTCCAAGAGCCAGTTTCTCTGTGATCGAGGCATCGTTGCGCACACAGACATCGCTGTGCATCTATTTTTACGTCGCTTCCCCTTGTTTAGCCACGATGACAGACGAATAGTGATAAAATTTGAAAGTTGTGAACTCTGGCACCGAACCAAGGAGCCGTTTTTCCACCGTAGTTTATCAGCAGCCTGCAGACGAGCAGCTGGGAAGTCGTTAGGGATATCGAACGCTGACTTTGTCAGCCAGCGACCCTGTAATAACAGACCCCTTTTTAATGCCATCCCTGTCTTTTCTAGTTCCTCCCAGGTTACTGATAGACAACAAAGTGAAAAACTTCCTGATTATAAAAGCAGGAAACACCATCCGAGTGAATATTCCCTTCGAAGTAAGTATTCAGATGTTTGTGAGGAATTCCTGCCTGGTTTTATGTTGTGGTCACTAGCAGGCATGAAAACTGTTTTCTTGGCGTGGAATTTGGTTTACAAGATGCTGGGCAAATCCTTTAACCTGCCCGTGCTGTGTGTATTTTCTGCATGAGGAAAACACGACCAAGAATTCAGCTGTCACTCTTGGCATTGGTGTTTTATGAGATTGTGGTCGTTCATTAAGCTCTGCAAACAAGGCACGATGCTGGCCATCCAACCGCATCGATATTATTGTCATCTGGCACTAACCTGTCACACTTAGAGTTTAAAAACCAGTTGATTTCCCTCTGACTCCCTCGGAAGGCCTCGGGGGAACATTTCTAGCAACATGTTCTTGACTGTGTTAGCCTTGCTGAGCAGCAGGGCTGTATGACTCGAGAAACAGGCACGCGCTGAGAGAAACCTGCGTGCTTTGACGTGGGCTTGGAACGACACGAGTCTGGGATGCCGGAAAGGAGTTGATGAAGGCAAAGTGTGCGTGATTTGCTGGCCTGTCTCCTGCTCCCTTAGAGAGGAGAAACCAAAGATGACACAATAGAGATGAAGACTTTGAGTTTTTTCTTTTCAAACCCAGCACGTCTTTTGAAAAGTGGGAGAAAAATTACTAAAAGAGCGGTGAAGCGCTGGCACAGGCTGCCCAGGGCAGTGGTGGAGTCACCATCCCTGGAGGTGTTCAAAAAACATGTAGGTGTGGCACTTCAGGACAAGGTTTAGTGGTCGTGGTGGTGTGCGGTTGATGGTTGGACTTGATGATCTTAGAGATTTTTTCTAACCTTTATGATTTTATGAGATTAACTCCTGGTGTCACCTGTTGTTCTTGATCTAGCAACCTTGTTTGACGTAGTTACACCTGAACACCTTAGTACAAAAACATTCTTAGAAGACAGAGAAAGGGAAAAGTTACAAAGAAACTTCAGAGCAACCCTTTATCCAGGGCTCATAGATCCATCTTGGATCCGTATTTCCAAATATTGCTTTACTGTGTCATGTAGGTGTATGGTTGGGACAAGATAACAAAATTTAAGATGTAAAGATGCAATCTAGAGGCAAAACAAGTGGGCTGTAACTCGTGTTTTTCTTTACAGGGGTCTCCAGATCCCATGGTGACCTGGTTAAAGGATGGGCTTCCTCTTCCAAACCGGGCTACTGTAAACACGAAAGATGGTACCACCCAGCTACTGGTTGGAGCAGCTGAGTTCACTGACAGCGGCACCTACACCGTTGAGCTCCAGGATGGGTCAGGGAAAAGAGTAACATTCAGCTTCCAAGTTCAAGTTACAGGTAACTCACTCACCACCACTCATGTGTGCAGATTTACTGCGGGAGGCGATGGATGGGGCTCGGCACAGGGTTTTGGTGAGCTCTGATACAGCGAAATCGTGCGGGTACAGGGAGAACTGCAGTACAGTCTTCCATGAGATTCTGTCTGGCCACTTCATGCAATCGCTCTGGCCTAAGTCTGAGGACAGAGCAATCTACTAAACAAAATTACATCTGGCTTCCAGAGCGACTCACAGGGCACACAGACGGGTGGTGTGAACCCCAGGGGAGCAGTTCATGCGCTTTCTAGCAGCTTGGGGTTCGGGAGCAACGTGCTGTCAAACATTTCATTGTAGCTACAAAAGCTCCACATGCTGTCTCCCTAAAAGGTGACAAAGTTTAGCTGTACCAGCCCTTCCTCCCTCCATCAGAAGGGGAGGAGGCCCCGTGATGCAGCAGCAGTTGAGTTCGTAGCAAATGGGCTTGTGCCACTGTAGAAAGAAGCAAATTTTTACCCCTTCTAATGACCAGGATGTTTACTCAGCCCCCAGACGTAGAATGGGCTCAAGGTTTTAGGGTCCTCACTGTGCCACTTGCCCTCCATCTTTGCTATTATTTGTCTTCATCTGACAGATATCCCACAACCACCTGGAGCTATTCAGTTGAAAGAGAACGTGCCGCACACAGTGACAGTGACCTGGGAGCCGTCAGCATCTGAGAAATGGGAAAATAATCTCTACTACACGGTCCTGAAACGTGAATCACCAAAGGGCTTATGGCATGTGGTGGGTGACCTGATCTACACCAACAAGTTCACATACACCAGACTCATCTCAGACCGGGACTACTACTTCAGGGTTGTGGCAAAAAATGAGTTGGGAGCCAGCGATCCGTCTGAAACTGTGCAGCCTTGGAGAATCCGAAAACCAAAGGGTAAAACAGCTTTTACTAATAGTTATCTGCGCGCTGTCATGCTTTGTTTCTTTTATTTTTTCGAACGCGCCATCCTCAAATAGGTCTCTCCTCCTGTGAATATTCAGTTGCTGGGAACAAGAATGGATAGAGATATGCTCAGAAATTCCAGTTTGGCAGGGAAAGCTTGTTCTTTCTGTATTGGCATTGTGCAAATAGGTCTTTTCTTTCCAGCCATTATATCATGTAATTCGCCACAAAATTAATTTCCATCAAAATCTAAGGCTTAGTTTTGCAGAAGCCAGAGTTTCTGACTTCGAAGTTAAATTCTGGCTGATTTGAGAAGAAACATGAGTGATGCTCCATGGATGCTTAGCATCTCTGGCAAGTTGCCCTGCCAGACGTTCGGCACAACCAAGCATCACGCTTGCAAACCTCCCCTTTAAACCCTGACTTCTCTTGCTGCGAAGCCATATCTGAGTGCGCGTTCATACGTTGCTGCTGGTTTGTTTGTTTTTTTTTACAGTTGAATTTCGAGTCAAACCCCAGCAATACAGAGGAGTCAACCAAGGCCAGGCCCCGAGATTCCTCGTCGCGTTGAAGCCTCACGTGGTGACCACCGGGAGCGAGTGCCGGATGAGCTGCGCAGTTGGAGGCCATCCGCCTCCCAAGATCACCTGGTACAAGGACAACAAAGACCTCTCCAACGATCCTGCCTATTTTTGCACAAACGACTTCGGTGTCTGCTCCCTGGTCGTCCTGGGTGTCACGAAACACGACGAAGGAGAATATAGGGTAGAAGCCACCAATGAATTGGGCCGCGCGTTCAGCAGAGCCTTCCTCACTATCAAAGGTAACAATCTTTAACGCTTCTCTTCCTTGGACGTGTGATGTTGAGACGTGTCGTTGCTGTCAAGATGCCATAAAAGTGGGAGCCTTACAGCTTTATCTGCTGACAAGAACAATCTCCTGTAAGGCAGCGTGTATTTGGAGGACTTTATGGAATTTTGAATTAAACTGCTAGCGACCAAGTGTGAACCGGAAATAGAAAACGCAGATTTGAGAAAACCCACTGATTTCTACATGAGCCAGATGTTTTGACCTTGAGCAAGTCTTTTAGAAACAAATATCCCACCTTCATTTAGTAGGATAATATGTAGGTTACGTTTTCTGCAGGAGCTGCAGAATAGAAGATCCTGCAGGGTGCGCAGGGTTGGATGAAGCAGAGAGGAAAAAGCTGGTGTTAGGTGGCCAAAGGCGATGAGAAGGGAGGAAAGAAGGGGATGTGGTGTAAGTTAAATAGGTTGTTGTGGATCCTGATGTGAACAGAGAATCGGTGTAGCTATAGATGCTTATAGATGAACAGCGTTGGCGGTTTTACTCAGTTCATTAAGAAATACCTTTTGAGTGTTTTCCTTTCGATGCAATGCTGAAAACCTTGGTGGGATTATAGGAGTGGAGAAATGAGTCAGTTAAATCCCTGCAAACCTTTTGCAGACACTGGTATTTTTGGCCTGTGCCATTTCAGGCCCCCTTTCCAATACCCGTTACCAACTGTCCCTCTTGTTACAATATTGAGCTACTTCTCTCTTTCTCTTGTTTTCAGACTCCGCCCTGTAGCGCGGCCCTTCCTGACGACACCTCTGCGCTGCCACGCGAATGCGAAGGCGTTTGCTGAGAACAGGCTCTACGCGAAGGCTACGGATTTATTTTCAGATGAGCTTTATAGTCTGAGCGGTGTATTCTCCAGATCCAGTAGTTGCCTTTTGAATGTGATGCTGCCTTGTAGTCAGAAAGGGGGGAAAAAAAGCTCTAAGAGGCAATTGTATCTTCTTGTGATGATCATGGCTTTCCGTTGGACCTTTAAAACAGACAAGAAGCTTCAGTAACACGGAAAACGAGAAGAAAAATAGTTGGCCAAAGCGAAGAGAGAACTCAGGTGTGAGAGATCCCTCTGCCACGCCGTTCACCTGCTGTCAGGCTGCCACAAGAGTATTTCTTGACACCAGAGATCTATGAAGCTGACCTTTCAGCGCGGGGGTTTACAATGCAGAGCAATCGTTTTAGATTCCACCTAATTCTCAGCAAGTTTCCTAATTCTGGTAGAAGCAGTTCTGCATGTGTTCCACTGCCAGTAGCAGCTAAGTGTATTATTTCCCTTAACCTCTAAGTTGAAAAGAGTGTTTTCCTCATAGTTTTATCTGGGCAAGAGAGAAGTTCTCAGGCTAGGCTAGCACAGGGTAGTGCTACTCGCAGTGAAGATGCGTCGATGGGAATGGATGGAAATCTAGAACCAGTTGTATTAGTGCGAGCAGATCAACGCTGTACTTAAACAGAAAACCTACTACAGCAAGTGCTGTAAAACAGAATCAGCCCTAAACTACCACATTAGTATCATCTTTGAAATGTAACTGCCCCTACCTCATGATGTTGCTAGGATGGTTTTGCAAAAAGAGGTTAAAAATCTGTCATGTTTGACCAGAAATACGAGGTACCACCAGAGATCCTCTGCCATGGCTGAGGGATTCCATCGCCAAGCAGAGACCGGAAAACGAAAATGTTATGGTGACCCTGCGACCGTGTAGCGTTGCAGCCTTCCCACCAAAGGTACTTTGATGATGGCATCTAGAAGATGGGAGGCTCTCTATCAAAGACTCAAAGCCACTGGATCCTCAGCCAGCCAGTCAAACATTTATGTGGGGCTGAAATGTTCTTTTTGGTTCTATTTTGTACAATGTTGTACAGACATAGCAGCAGTAGATTATGAAATTAAACCAGAATTCAGTAAAATCCACCACGAGTAAGTGTTTCTTTTGGAGAAGGAAGCCCAGCCAGGTCCTGAATGCCGATCCGTGCCTGTTGCAGTTTTCACACGTGAAGGCTGTAGAGGTTCCCCTCTTGCCCTGTGTTGTGTGTGCAGGTTGCTGTTTAACTGTGGAAGAACAGAAGAGCAACAGATACAAGGCTTTTATAAATTTATTTCTTGCCAGTATCTAAGCACGCTGGTGGAGCGGCAGAGCAGTGCACTCTCTCATCCTTCAAATTGAGTTAAAAAAATGTAATAATGTGTGTGGCAATGTAAGCCAGCCACTGACCGATCGGGATGTGCCTATGGCAAGTGACCTCACACCTCCTTCCTCGAAGTTCTCGATACCAGAAACTCCTGGGAACGTTTATGTTGTGTGCAAGGGCCATTTTATTTATACCATGAGGGTCTGTCAGGATTTAGATGAAGTTTTTTTGTTGCTCCATGCAAAGAAGGAAAATTGGTTCCCACAAGGAGCAGGACGTGACGCTCCCTTCCCTTGGAGAAGGACCATCTCAGGCTTTTGCTTCTCTGTTGGCAATGACCTGGCTATCTCTCCCTCAGCCTGCGTGTTTGGGGAGCGCAGCAGTTCATACCTGGAGGTGCACTTGCTGCTCTTTGTACTCTGAGTATGCTGAGAGGAGAAAGATGCTCTCTTGCGAGGCTGAGTGACAACACCCGGTTTTCATTTGCTTCAAATTGGCTTGTACCGGCGAGATACTGCAGGAGCGTGGCAGTTCCCCTGTAGTGAATGTGCAGCAGTAGGGTTAGGTTTGCTATTTTCTCCTTGGCTGGGAAGCATAAGGATTGGAAGAGCCCAAACGTTTGAGATCGAAGCCTGAATGATCTCTGGAAGGACCTGGCACACCAGGAGCAGGCGATTCTTGCAAGTCTGGCTGAGAGTTGCAGACTTCTCCCTGTGCACAGGCATGAGCATCCGTGCAAGCTAGTCGTAGAATCACAGAACCGTAGCATAGCCCTCTGCTGCTTAGCCCTCTGCTGCTCTTCTCTTGAACACTTTATATTTACAGTGGTGGTACTTGACCCCTGGGGAGCAGGGGCTGAGCCAGACACATCAAGCAGGGCTGTGAGACCCAGAGCCTGACTAGTAGCGTCAGTAATTCGGCAAGGAAGGGGTTGTGTGCACAGATAAGAGGAGAAATGGTCTTCTGGTAAGCACCAGAAGTGGCCAGTCAGCATGAGGAGCAGGTGTCAGCAGTGCTGTTTGTCCTGTGCACTTTGGTTACGGCAAAGTGGTGCTTCCCCCTCCCGGGAATCATGCTCCGGCTTGGCAGAGCGGCTGCTGCTGGGTGGGGAGGCCAAAGGGAGGGAGCGTGGCCTGGAGGGAGCTGTGGCAGGGGCAGGAGAGAGCTGCCAGTCAAACTTTCCTGGTCTGAAAGAAGGCAGCTTCCCCGCCACGAAGAGGAAAGCAGGCTGCAAAAGCCTTGGGATCTTCAGAGACGTTCTGAGCCCGTGGCTTCACGTCACCAAGACCTGCCTCTGCAGCCCTCGGCCTCTGCCGGCGCTTGCTTTGCAGTCCCTCGCAGCCACTCCCCCAAATTCCCACCCGGTGAGGGAGCAGCAATACCAAAGGAGTGGAGTTTGTGTCTAAAATCAGATTCTGAGCACTGGGGAGAGCAATGCTCCTGAGCTGGGAGGGACAGATGAGCTCTTCTGCTAGCTCCCACCCCAGGTGGAGGACGCAGGGCGTGTTGGTGAATGTGCCTCTGCCGTGGATTTTTTTCCCCTCTTTTCATGAGTAGGGCTGGGCCTGGCTAATTCTGGATGTGTGTGTCACTGCTGAGGATGAGCAGCTCTGCCAGCTTGGGATGAAGAATCTATAGAGCAGGTTTCAACAGTGTTAACAGCAAAATCCCTTCTTAGCCCCTGAGTATGTGATGATGGATCCTGTTGGGGCAGAAAGCAGCTCCTCCCGCAGGAGCCTTCCTTGGCAGTGGGTGTGTTTGGTGTATTCAGCTGATTTGCAGCACAAAAAAAACCCCACGACCCCAAACTCTTTTGGTAGGACTTCAACTTCTGTGATCCTTGGTGACTCGGAGAATGAGATCAGGTCTGCTCATTGATCAGCAGCGCTTTCCCGTGCTGGTGTGAGTCCATGAGCAGCCCATGGGTTTGAATATCCTTCCTTGGGAAGGGTAACTCCCTTCTAGCTATGGAGGTTCACAGCCTGTCCTCCTGGCAGGGCCAGAGGGTGATGAACTGACCCCGGGCAGTGCTCGGAGCAATGACTGCCAGCTTCTGCTCCCACCTCCTGGATCTGGAGGAGCTGACCCGGCTGCCTCTGGAGACGGTGGCGCTCAGCAGGGAGAGGCAGCCTTTGGAACAGCATCTGTCCTGCTCCTCCGCAGCTGCACAGCTCGTCCCATCCCTCCATCTCCAGGGAGTGGTGCTGTAGGACTGCAGAGCCCTCCAGGTCTCCCCAGGGACAATGCGGAGAGGGTTTTCCATCTCAGGAGGCTTTGCAATTCCAGCTCCTTTAGAGCCTTGAGCCACTTGAGACCCCCAACATCCTCCATGAGACTCTAAGAGCCGCCGTTGCCTTACCTCTGCCTGCAAGGCTGAGCAATTCCTTCCTGCATGAGATTAGGGCAGGACTAGCTGTACACCCTGGCAATCTCCCCCCCCCCAGATCTGAGGATGATGCTCTTCTGTAGGCTCCTGTAGGTACAAACATCATCATCTTGGCTTCCAAAGCCTGTTTCTCCCTTCACTCCTGAGCAGAGTCAGTGCAGCTGGTCTGGAGATGCACACCAGAGGGTGGCCACTGCGGGAGCAACAAGGGGGAGGTGAGAAAGGCACGTACACACGCAGGGGGGTTTGCAGGCTCTGCTGAGGCAGGAATTCCGTCTGTGTAGGAGGGCACATCCATGGTACCCTGTAATGTGCCCTCGTGCATTTCCTCTGCACTGTGTTCAGCTCTAGTTTCCTGCCTGGAGGATGAAGAGATGTGGGAGCAGAGCACAAGCACGTGCAAGCCTGGCCCTGTGGTCACCAGCCCAGGGCGGCATTATGCGGTGGGGCAGGATGGGAGCTGTGGCTTCACCTAAGTCCTGGTCGAGGTGGAAGAACTAGAAGTTGAGCTGATTTGGTCTGCTTCCAGTCTCCCACGGCTCCCTTCCTTTTCTCGAGCTCAGGTAAGAGTTTTCAAATTTTCTTTCGCACTGTCCCCCATTCCCCGTGGAAACTGGTCAGCCAGGCAGCAGTCGTGCTAGGAATTGGCAGAGTGGGGTGTGAAAGGACTGATGTCAGCCATCCCCAGCCTGCCTGCCTTAGTCCGTGCGATTGCACTGGAAGTCTTGGGAGCCCACGGGAGAGGGATGAATTTGATGCTCATCATAGCATTGCCCATTTGTGAAAGAGATAGTCCCAACTTCAGAGCGTCCTGTAGCACCTACTCCGGGATAGTCAGGCCAGTGAAGGATGCTTTGAGCTTGGAGGATGCTGGTTTGGGCAGTGGTCCTCCTGGTGAGAGCAAATGGGAATGAAACAGGATAGTGGGTTGCTCCAAGGCTTGCTGGAGGTGGCAGTATGAAGGACCTGCCCTGCAGGGTCAGCTTTGCTTGATTTGTTCAAGGGAAGTAAAAGGAACTGAACCTCTTCATCCACTGTGTCTGTCTGGGGAAGGACAGACACGGGGCTAGATGGAGGACAAGGTGGACCCACTTTCTGACTCTGTTGGTCCTGGATCTGCACTGGTTGCATCTTATCTCCCTGGAGTACTGGGATACTCCACGTGCAGGGATGATGCTCCCAGGCTCTACTTCTGCCAGGTTCCAAGTCCTTACCCTTTGTCCTTCTGGGTTTGGGATGCTGTGGGTGTGTAGGTGTCTCCCTGGCCTTGGAATTTCCCTTGTGTGCTCTGTCGGTGTCTTTTAAACTGTAATCTCTGTCCTGCATTAGCACGGGTGGTCTGCGGCTGAGTTGGAGGGGTGTAGGTGCTGAAAGCTAATCTCACCTGGGTTAGTCACCCTCCAATGCTCTGGGACGCCCAGCTGCAACCCTGCTGCAACTGCCAATGCAAAGAAGTAAAACTGGACAAGCCTGGAGTATCTCTAAACCCTCTGCAGCATCTCAGCAGTGATTCAGCATCTGACAGGAGTCCGGCAGCTGCCCACCTCAGCTGAACCTCTCGTGTGATTTAGGCAGTCGGCACGAAGCTGCAGCTGACGCGGCGCTTCCCCGCTGGGCTTACCGTGATGGTCACCCAAGGAAAGCGCATCGAGGCGGACGAGCTTCTCGCGCTCTGTCTCAACCCCAATGGACCAGTTAGTGACGTCGGTGGGGCGAAACTGGGTGGAGGTGTTGACCAGACCGTAGCTTCCTGCCTAATCATACTTCTGGGCCTGAAACACAAAACCAAAGCACTGCAGCGAAGATGATGTTTGCTGTCACAGCTCGAGTCAGGTGAGGTGGATGCAGCGTGGACTGGCTCTCTGGCTGTGTTACCGCTGAGCGTGGCGCTGTGCGGTTAAACCCAGCGCTGCGGCGTCCGATGGAGCTCACCGCTGTACAAGGAGTTTTATTTTCAGCCGGGATGCAGCAGGCAGCACCAGTTCAGTAAAACGTGGTGCCACGTGCACTCGGTTGCTCTCACAGCAGCCTCGGGAGATACCTTTGTTCATGGAAAAGGTGATGTTAAGCCATGATGTTAAGTGTTTGCACAAAGATAAGGAACTCACCAGCACTTCTGGGCAGGTCGCCGGCTGTTCCTGCTGTAAAAAGGGGCTACTGAGGCCTTCAGCTTCGCTCCTTTCTCTCTGAGGTGTCTGTGGTCCTCCAAGGGTCAGAACTGTCTGAGAGCTCAACCAAGAAGGATCACACTGAAACCAAACGTGAGGAAAATCACCCAGAATAAAACTGACCCAGCAGTACTGGCTGAAGCAGTACTGGCTCCTCCTCACCCTCAGCAGGCTCAGCCTTCTCCAGCAGGTGCAGATTTGCATGATAGACCCAGAGGCACTGACCTATGAAGTTCTCTTACCCTGCAAATGACATTTCCTCCTCTTCGCTCACTCCTGTGCAAGCGAAGCCGCTCTCTGACCTGGCCCAAACCTCTGGTCTGGCCAACATCGTTTCCTCTAGGGTGGCCTCGCAGTAACCGGAGTTTCTAGAGGTGCTGACGTGCGCAGCAATTTGTTTTCTGGGTCTCCAGCTCTGCCTTTCTCCCAACTTGTCTGTGTACGCCCGACTGCCCTCTGCGTGGTCCCTTTGGCAGGATGGTGCCAGCATCCCCCTTGCCTCCTGCTGCTTTTGCTGCTACGTCTGCTTAGTGCCGTGCAGACAAACCCACATTTCTCTGCCCTTTTTCCCCTTCTCTCCCTCACCTGCTGTACCCCAGCTCCTTTGCTGGCAGGAGGAGGCACCCCAGCTTTCCACAGCTCTGATGTAAGGCTGGCAGCGGGCTGAGGTTGTTTTGCTCCCTCCAGCAGGCTGCTCTTGTGCCCTGCCTCTGCCTACACCCGGCTTTTGGCTCTCCTGCCTTGGTGGGGCACGTAGTGGCCCTTTGTTCTCGCCCGTTGCATGGCGAGCAGATGAAAGCCGACCGTGAAGTATAATTTATAGCTGGCTTGAAACACAGTTTTGGCAGGGCAAAGCACGCCAAAAGATGTAGCAATGCCTGAGGAGCTGCGCTCATACTGCTTATCAAATGATGCTTGAAAGGCTCGGTAATGCAAGAGGAGGGTTGAGTTGCTCAACTTTAGCAGAGGATAAACTGCCTCTATTACAGGGACACGTGTTTGGGAGTAAGGAGCTGATAGCTGGCTTTTGAAAACTCGTCCAGCAAGGCAAGTCAGAGCTTCAGAAGCCTTGGTCCAAAGGGCAGCAAGGCTGCAGGAGAGTACCTGTGCACATACCTAAACAGGGCTGCACCACCTCTCCTTTCCACTCCTCTAGAAAATGGGCCCAGAAAGGAGCTCGTTGCCTTTAATACAATCAAATATGTGCGTAAGCTTTGCGCTGATGACCCTGAAGTCTCTGGGCAGCAGGAATTTGGCGCTGGCATGCCTCGCAGGGATGCGTGCTGACAGCAGGGTTGCCTCTGGCTCCTGAGAGTCGCGTGTGTGGTGCCTTTGCTTGACCGGGCAGATGCCAAAAAACCAGCTGCTGCAGCAACCTGCGTCTGCCGAGCCAGCCGGGGGCTGCTGAGGGTCCCGTGCAGAGCCTTGGACCACACGTCCTGGGAGCATCCCTTGCCTCCTCCAAGCTGGTCACAGAGCAGATGGCTGGAGCATCCCTGTCCCTGCTGTGAGATGCCACTGTCCTGGCTGCTGCCCTTCTGCACTGCAGGGAGTCTCGAGGAAAGGCAGGATTTGAATGTTGCAGGGTGGGAAGGATGCTCAGAAAGTTGCCTGGTCCTTCCTCTGCTCCAGGGCAGGAGACTGTGACTGACCCTTGCACAAATTGGTGTCCGTCTTCTCCTCAGAGAATTCTAGTGCCATAGGCTCTATGAGCTACTGGGGTACAAGGTACTTGCCTCAAATCACCAGCAGCTTATTATTTTTTCCCCTCAGGATCCCTTTTTCAGTCCACTGGTAGGAAACATCCAGGAACTGTACTCCCCATTAACAATCCCCAGCAACCGGTAGGTTGGAGTCCGGGTGCAGCCTCCTGTCCCCCAGAGTAGCATCAGCTGTGAAACCCTGGGACAACGCTGAGCCTTTAGGACACTTGTGTTCCTGAGTGGGAAAGACCAGGCACTGAGGGAAGGGGCTGTGATGCTGCAGGTGCCATTCCAGCAGCTTTGTTGGGGTTATCGAGTTTTTGGGTTGCTGTGGGTCTTAGGGAAACCTGGACCACACGTGGCTCATCAGCTGCTGTCGTGTCCTGACATGGAGACACGGTGACCTCTCTGTCTCGGTACAGGTGTGCTGCTGCGGGGGCTGCTCCAGTCCCGACCCAGGCTCCTCCATCATTAGCTCACTCTTCAGCTTGGTTTTGAGTTATTTCGCTTCATTCTCTCCAGGACAAAGCCTGGATTTCATGCTCTAAACCCCTCACCCCACCACTGCCCTCCAATTATTTCTGACATGT
Organism: Trogon surrucura; assembly: GCA_020746105.1. Lineage (NCBI taxonomy): Eukaryota > Metazoa > Chordata > Aves > Trogoniformes > Trogonidae > Trogon > Trogon surrucura. The sequence continues at coordinate 5,630,465 of CM036641.1, forward strand.
GAGCGAAACAGAAGAACCCTGCTGAGAATAATAATTACGTTGTAGGTCACCCTGTGGGTCCAAAGGGCCAGATCTGAAGATGCAGCCTGTTCTGATGAGGGATGCCCCAAGCAAGACAGCTGGGAGCCCGACCATGCTACCTGCCTCGGGACCGGGGACTCCCCTCTGTTCCTCTTGTGTCAGCGGTGACAACGCTGCTGATGTCACGGAGCAGGGAAGACCCTTGGGATGTCCATGGGATGGGTGGGAGCCCCCTTGACAACACTTCTGTGTCCTATCTGTGGGGACAAGGACTTTTTGCACTGCACAACCCCAAAAAAGCATCCTAGTTGCCAATTTGTCCTTTTTTAACTTCCTGCAGCTGGTGTAAATGCTTTGAATGCCATGTGCTGTGCCAAGGACGAGTAGTTTCCTTTCCCAGCGAGGTCTCCTTCCTTCAAAAGCTCCTGCTGGGCTGCAGCAAGGTGCACTTTCCTCTCCCACTCAGTTGCCCATGAGGGCAGGAAGGTTCCAAGACACGAGGTCTCAAGTAGAATGTGGGGTAGAGCTGTCTAGAAAATTGGTGTTAACACCCGTTTCTGCACAGAAGGCTCTTAATTTTATTGCCTTTTGTCAAACCAACTTGAATCAGGGATTGAAAACTATTCAGGGCAGCTGCTGCTAAACAACTACTGAAACATGCTTTCTGTTTTTCTAGATCAAACATTTGTACAAAATGTCAGACTGTTTTTATTACAAGAGGAAGACGAGGCACTTTGATCTACAGAAGCAAGGTAAGATTTCTTTTTCTTTTTTTTTCAATCATTCCTAAGCAGTAGAGCCGTCCTTAATGATTTCATTTTAATGAAATTATATGTGTATTTCAACCTCAGCAGTTACCATGTCTTTAAAGAAAAGAGAAATTGCCTTCTGGTGTCACACCACAGTGAACCTACTCTGTAAATTTGACATCTTCATTAGCCTTGAGTTTGGCTGAAATGGCAAAAAAACCCATGGTAGACCCTGGTGTCAGCTGCCACATTACTCATTCCTGCCCTTCCACAGCCATGTTCCCCAGATGTTATGAATGACTTTGTGGTTAGAAACAACGATTTTTGGCCAGTTGAGTTGCAGAGTCTGAGCAATCCCTAGTCCGTGCGCTGGGACTCTCTGTGAGCTCACAGAGTTGCGGGTCAACTTGCTTAAAAACCCATTTTTCCGTTGTCAGGGAAGATGGCTGTGGCCAGAGCACATGAGGAGGGTGAAGGAGGTGGTGCCTTCAGCCTGGGAAGGCAGAGTTTGCTCAACAGCCTTCATCCACCACGGGAGGAAGGGCCAGGTCCTTCCCCAAGGTACACTGAGAAGGGACAAGTGACACCGTGTAGACACTGAAACAGGGACAAGTTCAAAAGCTTCTTCCTGTGTGAGACGTGCAGCCCCAGGGTGGGATATTTTATTGAGGGGACTCAAAACTCAACTCGGGCAAGGACTGGAGCAACTGAGCTGGCTTTGCAGTGGGCTCTACTCTGACCATGACATTGGACTCAGGACCCCTCAAAGTCCCTTCCAGTGAAATTCTGTCTATGATTTTCCCCTAGGGAAGAGCAGAGACACGTACACACTCGTGATAGATTATTGCATCTTACAGAAGACTTGGAGAAGGGAGCTGGTCCTTGAGAATTAAATTTCTCATTTGGGCTTTAGCAACCTAGAAAATGGTAGGAGGAGCTGGCGCAAAACCCACCGCCTGCTTTCTGTGCACCAGGGCACGTCGTGGGTGGGACATTCCCGCATGGGTGGCTTGGTTAGTCCTTTCCATTACAAAACAGGGATGGGTGCGTGCTGTCCTCCAGCAGCATGGCAGGGGGTGAGGAACGCGCTCTGGAGGACGAGCCTCCTGTTGCGCTCCTTGATTTTGCGTTTTGGTCAAGACATCGGAACCCAGCTGAGGGCCAAGCCTTGTTTCTGCCCTACCCCGACTCCACTTGGGACTTGCCAACCGGTGTCACCAAGTCCCTCCGCGGTGCCTGGGGCCACCGGGATGTGGAGCAGGAGCCCGGCCAACTAGCTGGGAGGCAGAATAAATTGCATCTTTAAACCAAGGCTGAGGGGAGGTGTGCACCTCCTCTGCCCTGAGCTCTTGGAGTTGGGTGTCGGAGCCAGGTCAGGCAGTCCCGGCGGCGGGGTAGCCGTGCTGCAGGGAGAGGGACTGGACTGGTAACGCCGTGCTCCCCAGGGCAGCCCAGCCTCCCTCCCTGTACGCATGGGTAAGACTGCAGAAATTTAGCCTGGCCCTTCCACGTTATTTCCAATAGAGAAGGGATTTTTGCAAGAAGTGACCTGGCAAAAGGGAGTTGGAGGCTGTGCTGGGATCAGCGCTGAGTGTGCAGGTGGGACTTGGGTGGTTGAACACCCTCTTGGATTTCAGGGAAGCTCCTTGCTTTGTCTCCAACACTGTTACCTGCCGATGGTTCGTGTGCCCAGACATAAATTAGCTTTGAAAAATTGGTTTTCCCTCTTTAGTCTGAAGGTGAACATGTGGGTATTTGTCCATTTTGAAAACCCAACTCAGGGTGGACTCATCCTGGAAAGCAGATACGAGTGAAACAGATAACCCCTGCCTGGCATGTGCAGATCAGCCTCAGTATGGTTTCTAATTACCAGTGTTAGATTTCACTATTAAAATAAACAGCATCCTTCATAAATAACATCAGTAGTGTCACTCATGTAAAGCTATTGGTTCTTTCATACTAGTTTTTATTTAACAAGATTTCATAGTTTATTTAGAAAAGGAAATGAGTTTCTAGGTTATGTGGTTAATCCTTTATGACTGGGATTATTATTATTATTACCAAAGTCCCGCCCCACATCCCGCAGTGGATGCCTAGTTCTGTGAGCACCGCCTCTGCCCCAGGCTTGATGTCCGCGTGCCCTCTTCATCCCCCACCCCACTTTGGCTCCTTGTGCTTGATCCTGACACCACAGAACCTCTGGACCTGTGGGATGGAGAAGGGGTGCCGGTAGGTCAGCCCCACTCCACGTGTGTCCCACCTGGGGAATGTCCCCAGGGTGGAGCAGAGATGGGCCACCGCAGTCCACGACAACTCAGAGCCTTCCCTGATGGAGCCTGGTGTTGGTTCCTTGGCTTTTTGAGTAACTTGGGAGTCTGTATCCTCTTCTCAATCATCTTCTCCTTGTCCGGGGCTCCTTGTAGCAGCTGAGGCTCCTCCAGGGATTGCAGGGGAGAGACCACAGACTTGCATGTAGGTGGAGGAGGGTGGAGGTGGCCTGGTGCATCTCACAGCAGAGAGGAATTAGGTGCTGTGCAGGCATCAGAGCCTTCCCATCTGCAGAAGAGCCAGGAGGATGGAGAGGAGAAGTCCTCCAGCATCTGCTTTTCCAAACGAGGGGATGAGAATGGCTCCGTTGTGCACGGTGAATGACATTGTCACCCACCACAGATCCCAGTGGGTGGCAGTAACAAGTGGTGCTGGTGTCAGACACCGATGGGATCAATGCTGCAGGGCACTGCGTGCATGGGGTCAGCCCAATGTCCTGGAGAGGACTCACCTACCTTGGCAGCTGCAGAGAAACCCTCCTGGAGTTCAGGTAGGCAAGAGGCCAGGCCTGGAGGACAGGTCACGAGATGGCATCACCGCAAACCCGTGATCCCAGTGCTCGGGCTGCTCTGATCCTCCCCGTGAGAGGGCAACCATGCCAATGTCAAACAGTAGCTTTGTCCTTAAGCGAGGATGAAGCTCTGATGGGTCTCCCTATCACAGGGTGTGAAATAAACCCCCATCCTGATGCCCTGCACTGAAGCAGTGCTCTGGAGGGAAGGGAAAAGCCTCTACTGATGCCAGGAGCATCTGCACCTCCCTGCAGACGTGGTGTGGGCACGGGACCACACGTAACCTGGTGATGGAGCAGCTGGCATTTGCTGTGGGTTGGCTCGTGGCCACGTGGTGCTCACAGCCCTTCTCCGCTCCCAGTCGTGCCCCGTGTTCCCCATCTGTCCCAGGGGATGGTGGCGTGATCGCCTCCCTCTTCCCGCTCCCCACCAGCACAGGCTGCTGTAACAAGTCGGGTCACACTAGGATACGTTGCTAAATCATCGCATAAACTGGTCGGCGAGGTTTCCTCCCCCACCAGCTGCGCGGGGGATTTCACAACGCCCTGGAATCGAGGGCATCCTCGCGCCATTTGCACGCTCACTCCCTTTCTGAATTTTGTCCTGTCACCTCTGCGCCTTTTGTGGTGCGAACAAACTCTCCGTTCCCTGCAGCGTTTTTGAGCTGGTCCAGGTTGCGATGGGCACGGGGAGGTGAGGAGTCTAGGTGACATCCTGGCTGAGGTGTGCATCTACCTCCTCTTCTTCACCTGAGAGTCCTAAGTTCCGGGAGACCTTTCACAACTGGTTGTGGTCGCCTCCCTGGACTTCTAGTGGGCATGAGCTCAAGTCCTCTTAATTTTTTGTGCACTGCATTTGGGTGCTCCTCGGCTTGGCAGCATCCTCTGGAGATTGTGCCCCACACCCCTGCCCTCCCCACAACCACTCCTGGAAGCAGCAGATGCGCCTGGCAGGACCTGACATGACTGTATTTGCACCACCCAGGTAACGCTTGTGCACCCCATGAGGCCTCCGAAACACACTTGGGTTATCTCTGGGGTTTTTCAAGGCAATGTGGGCTCTCCTCCCCTATCTGAGAGTGGTCATTCCAACCCCAGCTGTCCTCGAGCACTGCCTCCATTGACAGCCAGCTCCCTCTGGACTTGCCAGACCCGGGATGGCATGCAGGGGGGGACTTTTCAGTGCATTAAACATCTGGAAGCACGAGAGGCACTGGTTAGGTCTTTGGGCGATCCTCAAGACCTAGAGGATCAGGGCAGGTAGATGAGGATAGGATTTAGATGTCTACCACAGAGGCCTGTCAGGTCCTTCTGGGCATGGCTGAGCATGGTTGAGCAGGATTCGCTGTCACTTGGCAGCCCATACTGGGAACACAACCCTACTGAGGGGCTGGCACGGCCCTGCCAGCAGCCATGAGATCCGAGCCCCACATGCACATGGCGGGACGTGGTGGGCAGTATCATGACACACACCTGTAAACCAGCCTCCCATGCTTGTCTCGCCAGCACTGCCCACTTTCAAGGGAAGCCTCTTGCAGCAACTCCAGGTAATTGGTCCTCGAGAACAGGCTACAACAGCACCAAAGGTAAGTGCCATGAGCACAAGAAGTCCCTCATTACACCCATCTCCTCCCACGGGTCCTCTCCTGCCGATGTGACAACCTGTCCCTGAGGTGCACCAGCACCAGGGAAGTCCTTGGGAGAGGGCCAGCCCCAGAGATGCTGGGATGTTCGTGCAGTCTCCTGGGACTCGGTCTGCAAAGGAACTCATTATCCCAGACTCACTCAACCACTGGCACAAGCTTTGCCCTTGGGCTGATGGGTAAGGACTCTGGCAAGGACAGACGTGGCTTTGCCATGTGTCCCACACGGTAAATTTTGATGTGAAACATCTTCCCCTCAGCACACGTTCCTCATGGACGTGGGCGAAGACACAGCTACGAGCCGACCTCACCCTGAACTGGACATTGCCCTGGCAGAGAGTCCTGGGTAGAGATGAGAGGAGATCAGCCGCTCCTTGAGCAATTTTGTAGAGGCTCCTCAAGTGAGATGAGGACACAAGGAGATAAAAACTGGGTGGACCGGCCAACTTGATGGCCTTCTCCTGGAGAGAAGCAGAGCTCCTTCCTTCTCCATCACCATCTTCCCCTCCCAGGGCACCTCCCTGGTGCCTGCCCTTCCCTGGCAGCTGTGTGGCCACTCCTGGTGCCCTGTTTCCAGAGTGACCTACTGTCCAAGGCTCGTCCCTTTTCAGCTGCTGACAAGCCTGCACAGCCCTCTGAACCATAAAGAGTCCAGAGTTGTGATGTTGTTGCTCATCAAAGGTGGGACCTGGGATGAAACTGCTTGGCAGCGGATGTCCTTGTGTAGGGAAGGGCAGAAAGGACAACCTGCATGCTCAGCCTCGATAGTGCTGAGTCTGGACCTGCTGTCAGGAACCTGCAGGTTCCTCCACAGAGCCCTAAGAGTGGTCTCCAGCCCACAGACATCCTGCCTTGCTTTGTGTCCCTTTGTGTGCAGTCCATGTGCCATCTGCGACTAACAGGGACAGCAAAAGCAGAGAACCAGGAACCTCAGCCAGTGGGGGTCCAGCTGACGAGGACAAGGGCTTGGTCTGCTTTCCAACCCCAAGCTGGTCAGAGATGGAGCACAGGACACATAAGGAAAGGCTGGGAGAGGTGGGTGGGTTCAGTTTGAAGAATGCAAAGTTTGGAGGCATCTTGCAGCTCCCTAGAGCTACTTTAGTGGAGGATGCAGAGAATTTGGAATCACAACTTCTGAGGTTCATGGGGAGAGGGAGAGAGGCAACAAGGACAAGCTGGGACATGGGAAACTCCTCTTAGATACCTGGAAAAAAATTTCAACATGAGAGTAGTCAAATACCAGGGGAGAGGCCAGAGAGGCTCCATCAAACCTCAACCGGACAAGGTCTGGAGCAACTGGGTCCTGACCTGGTTCAGCCAAGCTGTCCCTGCTTTGGGCAGGGGGTCAGTCCCATCCTACCTAAACTATTCCCCGTTTCTGTTAGGGCACACCTTAATGATGCATTAATTTTGTTCCCAGGTAGTTTATCTCCATTACGCAAGGCTTTCATCTCTCTGCGTGTAGCCTCGCAGCTGCTCTACACGAGCCATCCTTCCTTTTTGTGGAGGGATCGGGGATTCCCTTACTTTCCTCACCTGAGCTCCCATCCACAGAGGGAGCTCTCTGGGGCTTGGCGAAGTCCACCTGCCTTGCCTCGGGTCAGCCCATGGTCTGCCCGGTGCCGTCGCCTTCTCGTCCTCCCACAGCACCACCACAAAACCATCTTGGTGTCACGCGTGTGAGGAGCAGAGGGAAGGTTTTTGCTCAAGAACAACTTGTGCACGTCTCAGCAGGCTTGTGCGTAAGGCTTTTGTCAGCTTGGGAGCTCCACGCTCACTTTCGGCTGAATCCTGGCTAGTCTGTTAGATCCGAGCTCTCCACCTTCCCCGTTCATGTGATGCCTTCTGGTCCCACAGAAGAAGGAGACCCTTTCACAGGAGGCAGAGGGAAACTAAGGCTTTGCAAATCTGAAGAGCAAGTTTCCTCCTGGAGAAACCCTGCCAGGCTCAGGGAAGTTTCAGCTGTGCTGGGGCGAGACCGAGTCATGGCTCAGAAAATGGGATTATCCTGGGAAATGCAAGAAATTCCCAGCTCCTTGACCTCTGTCCCTCCTAGTGACCACCCACCCCAAGGAAGAAGCAACTCTGGATGCTTCTGACTCCCTGTCACCGATTTTGAGGGCCAGCTACTTTGCCCCGGCAGATTTTGCGGCGATCCGTAGGCACTTTCAGCTCGGGAGCGCCTGACAAGTTTGAACAGCGAACGCTGCGCCGCTCTGGGAGCAGCACCGGGCCAAGCAGAGCCCTTTGATTGCGATCAGCGAGCTGGCCGGAATCCCAGGCACTCGCACAAAAATGCTTTGAAGAGGCCAGATGCACAAGGCGTGCCCCTCCGTGGGGCGCGGAGCGGTGATTCACGGCATCGCCATGCGCTGCTCGCTGCAGCCGCCGCACCGCGGCAAAGGCCCCCGTCCCCCTCCAAATCCCCGTTTACCTATTTTTCTGGTATGTTTTTTACCTTTTTTTTGTTAATTCTCCCATCTTTCGCTGATCACGCCCTGAATTGGGCACAGGGTTTTTTTTTTGTTTTCCTTTCTGCCTACCTCCTCTCCGCTGCCGCCTTCTAGCTCCAGACAGAAAGGCAGACGGGGAATTCGCTGCGGGCGCTGGGAGCTGCGAGCTGTGCTGTGCTGGCTGGGGATACCACTTGGTGTGCCCTGCTAAGTAAGCATCTCCATCCCCAGTGATTCAGAGCAGAAAGAGGTGCAGTAAACTATTTTATTTTATTTTGTTGGTTCTTTTAAAGGGTTTGGAGCCTGTTGCAAAAACCTGGGAGATTCCCTCCCTTGAGCTAGACCATGCAACCTCATCCAAAGAAATTGTCGTCTCCTGAAAGCCTCTGTGAGAGCTCCCCGTCCCCAGCTCTGCAGCCCAGCTCAGCATTTTGGGCGAGTTATGAAAGAGGGCAGATGCCAGAGCGTAGCAGTTGTATTATTCGCCAGTGAATGACGGGATGTGATAAACACTTGGCTCTCCCGCGCGGGGACAGGGTGAGGGCTGTTCCTTGCCTGCGGGGGAAATGACATTACAGGTTTGCAAGAGCTGGGCACTTTGTTGTGCAGAAGCCATCTGACGCTGACAGCCTGTCATTGATTTGCGAAAACATCGTTTGGCATCGATAACAAGCTTTCAGGAGAAACAAGTAGGACGGAGAAAAAAAAACACTCAGGCATTGCCTGACTTGGACTGGAAGTGCACAGACTTATCTCCACTCTGTGAAACGTGCAGAAGGGGCAGAAAATCTTCCTCCATCTCACTGGGCATCAGCCACCAGCTCTTGGGTGGCACTCGCCCTTCATCCCGCCTGCCCTGGCTTGGGCATGGTCTAAACATGCAGGCTGGCTGGGTGATGGAGCAGAGTGAAGCCACTGCATCCCTTGGGTGAGGGGTCAGGAAACGTGGGGAGGGAAACCAAAGGTAGTCGCCCTCCAGTTGCTCTAGTCCTGCCTCTCCTTGGCAAAACTTGGGTGTCTGCAGCGGGGTTTTAGAGGAGGAGCATCAGAAGCAATGTTCACCTTCCTCAGGAGCACGCCCTGTGCTTCCTGATATTGCTCTTGTTCCTACGAAATGTGGCCCCTGAGCTCTCACGAGCCACGTGGGAAACAGGAAACCTGATGAATGGGAATGAAATAAGGAATTTTCCTGCTGCTTTCAAGGAAGGACCCAGCATCTGTGAGCTGAAGTGCCAGATGTGCGGGCAGACAGACCCCAGACACTGATGATTCCCAGTGGAGAAGAAACCCCACAACAGCAGCGTGGAGGACCCTGCTCCTCCGGGCCCTTCTCTGGCTGCGTGCCACCATAAGCACCCAGGACCCCATCCTGGGGGGCCCAGGAAACCTCAGACCTGTGCACCCCCTTCTCAGCCTCCTTCCTGATGGGGTTTGTGCCTCTTCTCCTGTATCAGCCTCTTGTGGCGGTTTGGCAGGAGCTTTGTCGGTGCTTGCTGTGACCTGAAACTGGTCACACCAGCACCGAGGTGTTCGGTTCTCTGCAAACGAGTTGCTGCAGCGTAGCTTGGCAGAGAGAAAAATTCCCTGCTTGAATTCATACCCTGGCATGTCACTTCTTGTACAGCCATTTTATCTTCTACTCTCCTTGCCACAAATCTTTATTTTCTGTCCTACTCCAAGCTGCTTGAAAAGATTACTCCGACTCTTTGCCTGACAGCTGCCCCGATTTCTCCACAGGTCCTTGCAAAAAGTGGGACCTGCTTTGGGAAGAGGTGTCACCCCCATGAACACAGCAGCACCCTGAGGTCAGCAGGACCCTCCAAGAGCCTCCTGTAGGTGTGACCCTGCAGTCCCGGGCTCAGCTTTGTGGTTTTGTAACCTCTGCGGGCAGAGGAAGGTTTTTGCTCATGGAGAGCTGGACATGTTGGCCCAGGAGCATCTTGGCAGGATGGAGGCTGGACCCCTGGGTGGGAGCGATGCTCCTCTGACCCATGGCTTGTGCAGCACTGCCTCCTGCTAGCAGGGGCATCCCCAGGCTCTTGGCACTGAGACATCTTTTTGATCCAATTTAGACTAAGGGAAATAATAAAATACAAGATGAGCAGGCTGTGTGGGAGATCCTCCAGCCCTCCGGCTGCCGAAGAGCACCGGTTCCCTACCCGGACCCACAAATCTTCACCCGTGAGCCCTTCACAGTGAAGGGCATGGCCATGTCCATCCCCAACCCTCACGCCTCCCAGCCTTGCCCGCTCCCCTCGACCCGTCCCTTTTCGGCAAAGGCCAGGGGAGGCAGATTTGGGGCGAGGGCAGCAGGGAGCCGCGAGCAAGCCACGGCGGGGAGCGCGTGGGTGTGTGCAGGCAGGGCTGTATATCCAGTCTGGCAGAGGGTGTGCCTGCTCACACGCCGGGGACCTGAGCTGGGAGCAGGAGCCCTGAGACACCCTCGGCTGGGGGACGTATGGCAAGGAGGGGTTCGGGAGATTAACCCCAGCACAAGACGCGTTTGCTGTCGCCTTGTGTCGTGCGCGGTCAGGTGAAGTGCAGCCCCCTCTCCCCCCCAGCCCCAGGGTCTGCTTGCAGCCATGCTTCACTCTCCGCTGAAAACGGCGTTGGCGTATGAGTGCTTCCAAGACCAGGCCAGCTCCACTCTGGCTCTGCCCTCGGACCACAAGCTGAAAACTAAGGGCACGGGAAAACAGCGGGTCCAAGAGCAAGTGATGATGACGGTGAAGCGGCAGAAGCAAAAGTCGTCCGTGTCGTCCAGCGTGGGCCACTCCAACCGAGGTAAAATCCCACCGCGCTCCGGACAGCAAGGGGGTCCCCTCTGGGGACAGAGCAGGTGCTATGGGGTGCTTTTTGTTTGGGGGGGACAGACTGGCTTGCATCTCTCATGGGTGACCATGGGATGCTGAGGTTTCCTGCACTGAATGGAGGAGTTAGGACGAGATGTAGAGCTGGGTACATGGACTCCCTTCCCAGAGGAGTGATCTCCCTGGAAGCTTTGCTGCCCTTCATCCCCGAGGCACTCGGAGATTTCGGTGTGGTGCCATTAACCAATTGTTCCCTGGCTCTAAAGCTGGAGTAGCTGCCTAAATACTTCCTCCACCAACTCTGTCCCCTCCTGTGGATGGCCAAAGCCAACAGTGTGGCTCTTCCACCGAGCCGTGGGGCTGGGAGCTGTCTCCTGAGCGTCACGGCGGGTGGAGAGCAGGCAGCAATGCCCACGCACAGGGACAAACCTGAGCTGGGGATTCACCTCTGAAGATCCCAACATGTCTCCCATCTACAGGCTGAGAAGTTTGGGAGCCCCTGGGGCACCCCAGAGTGAGTGGTAGGAAGGAGAGGAGGTAGGAGGAGAGATGTCCCTTCCTCAGCGCAGTGCCTGGCGCTGGTGCAGGGGGGATGCTGCGCAGCCCCCTCCGTTTTGCAGATGGGTAGAAAGGGGTCCGGGCAGCTGATCCCACCTCCACACACTGAAGCTGTGCAGTGGAAAGCAAGCCATCAGCTGCATCCTGGTGCCAGGTTTCCTACGGGAATACCTCCCTCTTTGGGTCGAGGCTACGCAAATGGTTTTCACTGTTCTTTTGTCTGGAGAAAGCTCATTTGGAGGTAAACCTCAGCTTTCGCCATCTGGGAGCTGCAAACCCCGAAGGTTTGTGCAAAACCTTCTGACTTTCCAAGGTGCTTTTGCCATCAGCCGAGTGAGCTCAGTGCCCTGTCTGATCTCACCAAAGCTTTAGGGGAGAGGGGGATTCGTGGCTGGGACTGAGCTGCTCAGCCACGTCCATCCAGAGTGAGCAGCACGTAGAAGGATGTTTGCTGGAGAGCTGGGTGAGCTGGGCCAGTCTCTGCCACCTCTTCCAGGCACTCTGGCTTGTCTGGAAGCTTTTCCAAGGTGGATGGTGAGGCTGAGGTCAGCACCGGCAAGGTGTCACGGTCCAGACACACATTTTGGGTTGCTTTACCAAGAGAAGCTGGGTGGCAGCAGGCTGTGAAGGGTGGAGGTGATGCTCTCGTCAGAGCCATCCTGGCTGTATGCATTGTAATTGCTGTGAGGGAGGGAACAGCTTCATAGTGGATGGCGTGTGTGTGGTGACCCATGATGGGCACCGCCAGCACCAAACCTCCGCTTTCCCTTTTCTTTTGTGCTTTTGTGGACATAGATGCCAAGGGATGGGGGAGGGACAGGGCAAAGAGCGCTTTCTTCTGCCACCAGAATGGAAGGTGCAAATCTCCTACCTCAGGAGGGTTTGTTGCTTAAGGTCTTATGGGCCAGAGAAGACAAAACAAAATAGAAACCAGGATGAGATGAGAGGCTCTGACTGGAGACTGGGGTGCTGGCAGCCTCCTCTCCCAGCAGAGGGTATTTCAAGGAGAAGTGGGCAGAGAGATGTCTCCCGTTGCTGCCCACGAGTAGGAGGGAGGAGAGACAGAGGGGTGTTATTCTGCTGGGAGAGGAGCTCAGGTGAAACCTCTGGGAGGAGGAAAAAAAAAAAAAAAGGCAAGCAAATTTTCAAGCTCTCTGCTTGACAGGCTGACGCTAAACCCCTCCTCCAGACACTTTTGGAAATGCCTGGGAATGGGAATTGCGTGGAAATGTGGAATTGCAGCTCTGGTTTCTGTGTCCCAGGGAAGCTGAGTCACATCCAGCTCCCAGGAGCTGCCTCCAAGCTTGGGGCCGAGGCCGTCCCGTTCCCACCACTGGGAAGCTGCCCAGCACGGAGGTCCCAATGGCTGATTCACTCTCTCAGAGCATTTCTGGATGGAAACTTGGAAGGGAAAGAAGCTGCCGTTTGTTCTCGGGGTGTTCTCCTGGGTCGGGCTAAACTTTCAAGTCTTGGTTTTTACTGCTGTTTGTCCAAAGATTAGCTGAGCTAACAAGAAACCCTCATGTTTCCCACGAACACACTGCCTGAGTCTGTCAGTCTGTCAGGTCTGTTCAAATGCTCCTCCAACATCCCCCCTGCACCCCCCCACGGACTCTCGGCGATGCTCCTCAGAGGCAGCACAGGTTGAGGAATTCACAAAGCCTCTGGATGAACGTTCAAGTGCTTTGTTCCCTCTGCACCCAGACAGTTGCCTGTGTGTGTCTGGTTAGGTGTTGGTCCAGGTCCAGCCGTCTGCTGCTGCATTTTGATCTGTGGGTTGAGCTTCCCCCAGCTTCAGAAACGTTTGAGCTTGTGTGTGTAGGACAAGGGAGCACGGAGCCCGTAGCAGGGATGGGCGTTGCTGTATCCCATAACTGGAGTTTCTTTAGAAGGTCAACAGACATCCCCTCAATGTCCTACTAATGGATGGACACATAAAATTAGTTGGTTATTTGAAGTCCAAGGCGTCGTGGCCCCTCTCTGAGGGTCTGGTGTCACCCAACATGTCCACAGCAGGGCAAGGTGATCCACCTGGGCTCAAACTGGTGTGTACTGGGATAGGGCAGTGAGCAGAAACCAGCTGCGACCAGCATAATCCTGCACCCACAGTGGTGCTTTTTTTTTCTCAGGAGAGTGCCTGTGGGTGTTTCCAAGGTGGCTGCAGAGCTTTGGGTCTCTGGAGTCCACTCTCTTTGGGCTTTGGGTCTCTGGGGTCTGCCCTAGGGCATATCTGCCCGTCTCACCATGGGAATAGTGAACTGGATGGTTCCCTCTGGATTTGCGAGTAACGCAAATTTCCAGGGAAAATTAATTTTGGTGGCACAGCAAGAGAAAAGGCCAGGCCAAGCCGAACCAGCTCCTTGTAGCCAACAGTGCTGGTCTACAATGTCCTCTGGGTAAAGAAAAGTTTTGCCAGTGACTCGTCAGTGGCTGGCAGGGCACAGCGAGGAGCGAAGGTCTGAGGGAACCCAACCGAGGAGTGTTGCATCCAACTGTCTCGTGGCTGAGCTGTGATTTAGAGGGTTGCTGTGCTGGCTGTGGCTGCAAGGGGATCAAAATCCCACCCGGCTCTAATGGGGGGTCATTACTCTGATGTGAAGAGGAGATTTTGAGGATAGTGTTTTGAAGGCTTCTGTAACTGTGTGAAAACCATCCACTCTTCCACAAAACTTAGATTATTGGCATAGAAAAAAAAAAAAACACCACACCAGAAACCTTTAGCTCACAGGCCAGAAGGCAGAAATGAAATTTGATCATTCTTCTAAGAGCCTCAGCTTCTGGGATTTCACTGGCACTCCTAGGAGGCATCCAGGCTTCTCTTTGTGCCTCCCACAGGCCCTCTTCTCTTACTATGTTTTTCCTATGTTTAATCATCCTTATTGTTTTAGAGCCGTGCATAGTTTATTATTTAACTCGTCTAGCCTGCACTACCAGCGACTGGTTCTTGTCTTGCCTTTCCCTGCCACAGATTAACATTTATTAACGTGCATCCCTTTCCACAACCCTTTCTGGTAGCTTCGTGTGTCCGGCCGAAGTCTTTCGCACTTGTACTTGAAAAATGGCACTTCTAGCACAATCCTCCTCCTTGTCGTCACTCTCTTAGCTTCAAGGGGTGTAAAGTTGCCTTTAAAGAGAGTAAATGCCTTGCCAATTGCAATCCTTACCTGTTAGAGTTTCTTTATGCCCTTATGAACTTGGTCCCCCTGAAGTTGAACGAGATTTGAGGTTGACCACATTTTGAAGGAGAGGCTTTGGGGGAATGGCAGTTTTGGGGTGGCAGAGAGGGGTCCCTATGGAGCCCCAGGGGTATTTTCTGCCCACCAGCACGATGGCTGGGAGGCTGTGCCCATGCTTTCCCCCATCCGTGGTTTTCCTGCCTCTTTCCTACTGCCTACCACTACTAGAGTGGTTTGAATCAGCTCTGTGTTTGTCCAGGTGCAAGTGGGCACTTGAGAGACCTCAACAGCTGCTCGAATGATGACAAATGGGACACAGACATATGCACATAGCCAGTAAAAAAGCATTAGGGAGAGCATTTCCACCTTCTACCAAAATCTTTTTGTTTTTCAGCAGGTAGTCTGGTTTATCCCAAATTCTCAGGACTTGTAACCAGCTCGTATGGACTTTACTCTTGAGGTGGCTGAAAAGAGGAACATCCTTCCTCTGCCCAAGAGCTGGTGATACACCTCCAAGCTGGCTCTCGAGATGAACCAGGCAGAGAAATGTCTAAACTTGCAGGACTAAACAAAGATGACGTTTTCTTTAGCCACCTCCATCCGAAAATCCCCAGGTTCTTCCTGGCCTTCAGACTGAGGTCTCCAAACAATAAATCACAGTTGCGTGGTGGCAGGAGAAGCACCTTCTCCAACCAGCAAGGCGGCTTTAAAATGCCTTGAACGTTTGAGGTTAGATGTAATCATATATTTATAAGCTCTCGTATACAATTTCTTGGAGGTGAAGAACTGAAGAACATATGCTTGCATGAACCACCTGGTCTCTAGAATTTGGCCACGTAGTGGTGAATTTACACAAGAAAATTACGGATGTGCCTACACTGGCTTATTTTTGGTGTCTTCTTGCTCAACCTCTAAGTCTTTAATGCCGTGCAGGGTGAGAATGGATCCTGAAAGGAAAAGCTTGGTCCCCAGGGAGGACTGGTCAGGTTAACCTCTGAGTCATGTCCAGAAACTCTTTATCCCAACCGCTCCCTGTCAGCAAAATGCTCCCAGGTGCTCCTGCCTGCAGTTAAATGATATTTGCACAGAACAAGAGATTGGCTCTAAGAAGGAATTCCCAGGAAACCGTCACCATGGGAATGTTTTATCTTTGTGTTCAGAACTATTTTGATTAGCTAAGTTTGTCCCCTGGTGAATCACCTGGACCAAAGTTACCATTTCAAGCCCTGCCTTGCTTCTGCTGAAGCCCAACACAAACGGCCAAAACCTGGAGTTTCTGGGGAATCCCAGGGTGGGGAGGGAAGAACAAGGCCAACAGCACAGCTGGATTGTATCTCCAGTTGTGTGTCGATGGGAAGTTCCTTGCCTTATCAGCAAGTTTTGTGCAACTTAATACACGTGAAGCAATCAGGGATGGAGAGATATTAATAGGGAACAAAGCCCAACCAAGTCTCTAGACTACGGGAAATGAGATCCTGTGGTTTTCTGCACAAGAGCATGGCTGTGAAGCTGCTCTGCTGTTGCATGTTCTGCATTCAGTGATGTCCTTCAGATGCTGCCATCCGTGCAGTCTTGCTCCTCTCTTGTTGACAATAGACAGCAAATCTCATTATTTATACCGCATCTACGGGAATTGTCATCCTGAGAAAATGCAAGAATTTTTAGCCACGAACCAAATCATCATAACAGGTTCTGGATGCCTCAGGCAAGGCAATAAATTAGATTTATTCCAAGGATCGGTGGCTGTAGAAGACCTGAGTGGCTTCAGGGCCTTTGTGGTCGAGCTTATCCAGTTTATCTAAGAGATGAGTCTTATCAAACAATCAGAGAGATTAGGATATTTCTGACATTACCCACCAGTTTAGGTGCATAACTTAAGACAGGTAAGTCCTGATTTTGTACTTCGTTAGACATTCAGAGCTTCCCCTGGAAGTTAATTGGAGTGTAGGGTTTGCACTTCCTCATAACGGGACTTCGGATGCCACAATTATTGAGCACTTCTGAAAATGAAACTTAAAGGACTTTAAACTTTTTTGGACTGTCTGAAGGGGAATAAAGGCAATACCAATGTGGAAAAAGAATGACTCGCTTAATTTTTTCTTGTAGGGATGAATGTAGCATTGAGAAAAGTACTTGTAGGTGGGATCCAAATATTTCACTGCCAAGGGCTATTGGTGAGGGATAGCTGGAAGAACTTTTAGCAGGTCTGGAGTGGGTAGATCCAAACACTCCAGGTAAAGCACTGAGAAAGAGCAGAAATGGCTGATGGTTTCCTCCTGATTCAGGATACCTGCATCTTTACAAAAGGTATCTGAGATCTAGTCTCACATACCTCACCCAAAAATAATGACAGAGCATAGTACATTTTCAGGAAAAGAAATTACAAATCCACTGAGTTATCTTTTAGAGGTTGGAGGTGGAAATTTAAGGCAGTGCAATTAGGGGTTTTTTTTTTAGTGTTTGACTATTTCTGATCCCCCGTTTTTAAATAGACTTGATCATCATTTACCCATCATGTTTGTTATGTACTGGTTATTGAATTTAGCGAGCCTTGCTGAGACTGCTTGTGTGGATGTGATTTTAAGTATTCAGACCAGGAAAGCCAGTACTGGTGAAAGGAGAAGGTTTTGCCTTCAGAGAAGAGGCAAAGTTACTTACCTCCAAGTCACAATAAAGGAAGCACGTTGCGGGTTCTGACTTTCCAGGATGGGTAGCACAAAGTATCATCTGGTTCCTCCCATACAGAAAAGACCTGAGACATTGGCTGGTCTCTGACTCTATCTGCTCTTGTCCACTGCAGATTTTATGGCAATTTGTCTTTCGTGCTGAAAACCTTAGGCTGTTGCTTGTGTTCTGAGGGCTGGACTTCCCAGGAGCTCTTCTGAAATGAACATCTATGCGTTGCCTGCAACAGCAAGGGCTCAACTTCCTGCCTGTCTTTCCCATGTTCCTGTTAAGGTTTCTAACTCTCTTATTCTTCAGTAACCCACTGGAAAAAAAAGAGCACTATGCTCTGAAGAGACGCCTGCTAGGACTACTTTCTCCTGCTGACCATGCTTTTTCTGTTTACAGGTTCCATGTACGATGGTTTATCTGATGGTTATGGCTATGGGACCTCCCGGGGCAGCTATTACGCCAAAATCCAGACAGGAAACAGCAACTGGGGTTATCCGGTAAGATGCCTTTTTATCTGGGAACTGTGGAATACTCTTGAGTTACCTGTATAGAAAGCATCTCTAGCAGGAGCACTTATGTACAAGGTCACGGCACTTCAGAAACTCCGCCGAGAGAGGTGATGCGTGGCCGTGGCTGTCTTGGAAAATCTTTCAATGCAGTGGAAGGGGCTGATCGAGGACTCTATATCTATGTTGTATGTAGTTGGGGATTTATTGTGGACAAGATTCAATTTGGGTTTGTGGATTAGTAACTACACGGTTTGAAGCTGTCTGAAGGATCAGTTGTGGGTTCAGACTCCTACGGCTCAGTTCAGTTTGGAGCAGATCCGTTGCTCACGTGGAACAGTTTCCCTTTTTATTCCCATGTGCCAAAACTTCTCCATGAACAACGTGAATGTACTTGAGTGGTTTATGATCAGGGCATTTGCATTATAACCCTGTTGCTGTCACCAATCTCAATGGTAGTGCAGACCCTTGGGAGAGATGTGGTCCACTTCTCCCATAGTCATGTCCAAAGAAAATATTGGAGATTGCTGGAAAAAGCACAGGGGAAGTAGAACTTATCTTTGTGCAGTCTGGGTCTATACATTCTACAGAGGTCTTGGTCTTGTCCTTGGTGACAGACTTGGTGCACTGGGAACCTCTCTATACCACTCGTTGTCTACTGGGACAACTTGTGCTCATGTTGCCCCTCCACCTCAGACCTATATTCTGTTCTTCCTTGGTTTTCGTCAGCTATAAAGTAGAAAGGAGCAACTCACAGATCTGTGATTTGAATATGGGGAAAAAGAAAAGGCTCCTTTCAACAGCTCTGAGACTCTGAAGCAGCTCCTGCCAACCATCAAAGGGCTGAACCAGGAAAGGTGCTTGTGTTGGCTTCAAGCACACAGACAGAGGGTTGAAACTTTTCCTGGTAGTTGCCAGATCCCCCGCCTGTTCAGAGAATCAGCATTCCTCGGCTTCAGAAAGTCTTATCTGTTGTCTTTCTTAATGGCCTTGGTGTAGCACACTTGCTTCAAGGCAGCAACGTCGCTTGCTAGGTTTGCATCACGAGGTTTGCTGCCTACTGCATCCTCAGTAGGAAGGACTGGGAGCACTGGCATGTCTTTGAAATTTTTATTTACAGACTGTTGACTGTTTCAATGTCCTTCACTGAGCTGGTAAAATCCCAGACAGTGGTGTTTCTGCCTGGTCTAAGACCAAAAAGGGGGACTTATGATGGGCCAGAGCAGAGGTCCATCTGGTCAAGTGCCCTGTCTCTGTCACCAAAACAGTGATGGGTCCCTGCAGAAGGGTCTAAGGGTGATAAGCAGCCAGTGATGCATCCCAGATTGTTTTTGTGGCTACCAGAAGTCTTCAACTGAGGGACCTTCTGAGCCAGAAGTGGAGTTTCTGAGCTTCGTAAGTCAGATGATTGTGATGTTTTATTCCCATGATATATTGCTGTTTGTCTGTGATGATTCCTGAATGGAGTTTGTTATCTTTTGTCTGAGCAAAACTGCCGTGTTCCAGCCATTCCAGTAGTTTCTAGCTGTTTTATTATTGTTGTTAAAGAGAGAGGAAGCTAAGCCTCAGCTCTGCAGTTGCCCTTCCAGCTCATGCTCATGCTGGTAAGGTGCTGCTGCATCTAGTGTTGCTGGTGTGAGGATTGTTGTTTAATTTTGCTCATTCCTGAGCTTCTTCCCAATCATTACAACAGCTAGACAAACACTAGCTAGTTAGAAATGCCACTGGCTGCTGGGGATTTCAGTCCAGCAGTGTTGGTGTTCTGGTGAACAGCAAAAGGATTATGAAGATCAGGACCTCCACGAGACATCACAGAGTACCATGGCCACTGCAGTTCAGTCCCCTCTGGTTCTCCATGGACCTACACAGCTCACAGCTTTTCCCTGAAGGACCCTGCTGCATTTACTGATGAGGGAAGGTCTTTCAGTAACTGTCTTCCAAGCCTTTCATTCTAGAACTTTTTGGCAAAGGTGTTCAGGACCTGGTTTACTTTAGAAAGAAAAGGACTGGGACTTGAGAAGGACTCACAGCAAAATATGTCTTACCTAACTGTGTCTATCTGAAAATCAGCCATTTAGTCTTAACAAGTCGTCTAGACTCCTCCCATAGCCAACAAAGAGAGAGGTACGAGGAGGTGATTCATCTCCTCTATCTTGGAGATCTGTCAGGTCAGGATGAATCAGCCCCTCTGGATGCCTATCTCCTTCCACTGGTAGCTGGATGGGAGCAGTCATCTAACAGGCAGATGACTGCAGTTAGGGGTGATGAGTCCCAAGTGCCATTGGCACATTGGAACACATAACCTCAAGCCTAAATCTGCTTAACAAGCTTAACAGACATCATACTCCCCAACCACACCGAGGAACCTCCTCCATCTTGCTTCTTCCAGAAAAGTATTAAAGGTTTACACACACCCGTGACCAGCCTCCAGCTCGGGTTAACTTTAACTTTTGTCTACAGGCCTATTTGAAGTCTGTGCAGGTTGTAGGCATTCTAAAAAATGCTTCCTCTTTGTAATTTCTGGGTTGTTAGACATGAAAACAAAGATAAAGCAAATCTGGTTTTGAAGACAAAATTGCTGGATTTCTTTCCAGCGAGAGCTGGTGCCGTGAATGTTTCTGGGAAGTCACAAAGTGCTTTGAGATGCACGGGCAAATTCAGGTATTGCAGGGAAATGACCCGGTATAGTACTCAGGAAAATTACTTACTCTTGATACTTTTGGAGGTAAAAAGGTGTTATAGGCAATCCACGTCCGTGCTGTTGCTCCACAGCACCTGCGACTTAGACACTGCTCTTAGATCGCCTTAGTCTAAGGCACAGCTTTAGATGGTGACTCTAAATGCCAGGAGGTATCCCGTCTCACCCACAACTCTTAAAAACTGTTATTCCCGACTTCCTCCTTTTGTCTTGTTTTGTGTCTTCTTGGAAATCTCAAGCTTTTTGCTTCAGAGTTTTCTTCCCAGCCTTCCCAACCAAGTGATGTTCAAATACTGGAGCAAGAAAGTGATCTGGAGGAAAAGCTCTCAACCAACACTTCTGACCAAAATGTTTGATTTGCCCATCACTAAAGGCTATCTTCTGTTGATTCCTCTCATGGAGTGCCTTGATTTTAGCATCGGTGTGAGTACCTACTCATCATCAGTGTAGGTGACTCCAAAACCAGTGGGACCACTCCAGAAGCAGGCACTCTGAGGACAGCAAGTTTGCTCTGGGCTGCAGCGTTTCCTTGGCTCATGTGTCAGGGGTTGGCTCAGCCTTTGGGGATGAAGTCCCCTGTCCCACTTGCACAGTGACCATGGTGGGATGCAGTAATGGTTGTGTTAGTGACTGCAAACCCCTCTGTGTTAGGTGATCTTTCAGTCCAGGTTGCTGTAGAGTCCAGAAGACCCTTAGAGACATTTGTCACCCCACTGACCAACATAAGTTATGAGTGGCCACCAGTTCCCAAAGCCATTCAACCATAGGAGCTGACTATGCTGTGTCCTGATGGGAGCAGTGCCTGAGGTCCCACAGAAGGTACAGCGCTGGCCACAATTTACACAGACAAACCAGAGGGACATTTAAGTTAAATTGGGCACCCAGAGCAGCGCAGTCATAGAATCATGGAATACTTTGGGTTGGAAGGTCATCTAGTCCAATCCCCCTGCAGTGAGCAGGTTGCTCAGAGCCCCATCTAACCTGATCTTGGGGATGAGGCTTCCACCACTTCTCTGGGCAACCTGTTCCAGTGTTTCACCACCCTCACTGTAAAGGATTTCTTCCTTGTACTTGCTCAAAGCAGAAGTCTCAGCACGAGCTGCACCTTTGACACCTCAATACCACCCCAAAACTGGGATCTGCTCAGCAGCGGCCTCAAAGCCACTGTCCCATGGGTGGCTTGTGGATTGCAGTGAGTGTGCTCTTCACCCCCCGCTGCAGCACACACGGCTTTGGAGATGTGTGGCCAAGCCCCGAGCACCCAGATCTGCCAACACTGATTTGAAATCATATTCCAAAGCTCTCCCCTTCAAATATTCAGTTGCTCTTGGATGGTTTTTGAAATTACACCAGCGGGTCACCAAACGGTCTTTGAAGAAGTGGAGATTGTGTTGTTTTTCATCTGTGATCAGTAGAAATATTTAGAGGGTGTCACCCACATGGAGTTGACCTTGGCCTGGGGCTGGGGTGAGCAACGTTTCTGAGATCTTTTGAGGTCCCTTCCAACCCCTAGCGTTCTGCAATTCTGTGAGTCTGCAATTCTGTGATTGATTCTGTGATGAGAGCAGCCCCATCCCCAGACCAGGGAATATTTGGCACATCTGGCTCTGCTCCAATTAAAGCAGTTCACTGGGTTGGCTCTTGACACATAAGAGCTGGGGACCAGTGGCTACTGGGCCACCAGTGCTTTCCTCAGGCTGGGGTCTTGGGCTCTGTGCTGCCTTGGCCCACCAGCTTGGTTTCTGTAGCAATCACGTCCGTTAGAGCACTAATGAAAAACCGTGCACTTTGGTGATCCCTCTGCACTAGAGACTGTATGTAGATTCTTAAACAAATGTTCTCTGTGGGAGAACGCTGCTGAGCTTTCTCTCCCAAATGCATTATCTGCATGAGAGGTGATCGCCACGAGACGGGGACACTCCCTGGTCCTCCCTGCCTGGCTCTGCCTCAGTGGACAAAAATCTCTCCTCCTCAGCAGATGCTTCATTCCATCAAGATTTCAGGACAAAATTTGTCATTTACTGCGATGACACATTCAAGTTTGAAAGAACCCTACGAAGCAGGGTGGTTTGGGCAATCTTATCAAAGAACACAAAGATTTATAGTTGTGCGTCATTGCTAGGTCAGACCTTGGTCTCCCTGTGAGGTTTTGCAAGAGGGTTTATGCTTTGGAGCAGCAAGTTGGACATTACCTTCCCCAGCCAGAACAAACTGAACCATCAAGACCTAAAGCTTGGCTGCGTAAAGAACCAGATGAAAAATCGTACGGAAAGGCAGCACCCAGGAGAGGTGGGACAGAGTGTTTCAGAAATAGATAAACAATACATTTGCTGGTTTTGCAATTTTTCTCCCTGCCGTGGAGTGCGTAGCAGGCAACAGCGAGAGGATTTCGCAAGTAGCATCAGGAGTTTTCCCCACCCATCACTCAGGGTGGGACGCTGTCATGTTGCATCGCCTGTGCTTTGCCCTCCAGCCTGGGAGAAACCTGCTCCTGACGTGTTTATACGGAGTCCTTTACTTCTCTCTGTCTGCTGCTCTAGAAACAAACAAATTGCAAGGGAAAAAAATTAGAGCTGGGTAATGAACTGATCGCGTCCTGAGATGCAGAAGTAAGAAACACCCAGTTATCTGGGAGGGCAGCGTGGAGACGAGAGGGCGATTCCCGGGGCTCTCTTCTTCTGCGTCTGGGCAAAGTGGGAGGAGGAGAAGGGCTCCTCCTGTTAAACGAAAGGGCTTATGGAAGAAAAAGGCAGGGGAGGGCTCGTAATCAATGGTGGGGATGACGCCGTTTTGGCTTTCTCTCTAGCACCAGCTTTATTCCGGTTGAAATAAGAGGTTAAAAATATGTATTTACCTGTTGTGTGCAACTGTTAGGTACACTTACTGATGTGCCTAAAATGGTCCCGTACGGCAGGCTGAGAACTGGTGATCCACAAACGCTTCGTAATTTAAAGGCAGGTCTTTGCTGCCGCCAGTGAAGGAAACCACTTACTCCTCAGAGCTGATAAGAGCGCCCGCGCGCTATCAGTCCTCATCTTCCCTGCCTTTCCTCCCCGTGCCTCCCCTCCTTGTTTTAATATGAATGAACGGCTCCCCAGGCTTGGCCTCCAACACTCAGGCTCATTTCGCAGTAGGAGGAGAAGTTCAGGCTAAAATTCAGGATGTTGGCGTTGCCCGGCTCCACGTGAGCATCCTCCTGCGTCCTGCGCGTGGGTGATGGTGTCTGGCCGCAAGGAGAGACCTACCGAGCTGTCCCAACCCCTCAGGTCCCACGGGGAGATGCTCTGGTGACAGCTCGTGCTCTTCTAAAATGGTTTCCAGGTCTTGCAGTGCAGAGGGAATCACTGCTCTCAGTCTCCACCCCACTTCAAGGAACTTCCTCGTCTTCTCCAGCATTTCTTCACGCTCCTCAAGGAAGGAGGGGTGGACCTGACGCACCTCTCCCATGCAAACACCCATTACCAGTGGGCAGATGCCATCCAGGGTGTTAGGAAATTTTGGCGGTTTGTGAGGTTTGAAGGCAAGAGATTGACTATTTAGTTTCACTGATGCTGTTCTGCACAGGTAGAGCTCGCTCTGCACACATAATGGCATCAGCAAAAGTTAGGAGATGGTTGTCAGGTGGCTCTGTAAACCACAGACTGTGTAATCGCATCACCTTCGCCTTCAGAGATGTCATCACTTCTCCAGACAGCAGAGAGCTTCTACCTTGCTGTGCATCGTATCTCACTGCATCCAGCAAAGAGATGACAACGCGCGGATCCCCCTTCCCGTGGCCACATTTGCACCAGTGGTAGATGTGAAGGTCCCTGAGCTAGCCTGGTGAACATCTGACACAGGGATGCAGGTTTTTGCCTGAGAAAGCTGCTCTTAAGGCACAGACGAGGCACTTTGCTGAGGTCGGGGAGCTTGCACAGCTCCGTCTGTGCAAGGATTTGGGGAGACTATTTGGTGAGCAGGTCTGAAATCCGCTGAAGCTGGCAGGAGACTCCTCATCGATTTGGAGGCTTTGGATCATGCTCCTGCTGCAAAGAGGAATTCTAAGATACCAATTAGGTCCGTGCCACTTGAAAGAGATTAAAATGGGCTCAGCCAAGCATCTGGTAGAATCAGCAATAAAAGTCATGCACTGACTTCAGTAATGAGCTTCACATCACACGGGAACTATTTTCCCATGAGTTTGCAAAAGGCTTCCCCGCCCTGCCAGGACCTGCACCGACTTGCAGCTCAGGGCTCCCTGTGTTGCAGAAAGGCGTCTTTCCAAACAGGCGGTCGCTTTGCTTCGCCCATCTCAGCGCTGGCAGGGAAGAGGACAATGCTAAATGCCACCATAAAACCCAGCAGGAAATAGAGAATTGATAATTCCGCATGTATAAACACCGACACGCTCACGCCTTCCCTCGCCCGTTCTGCTGGCGGGGAGCCCGTGCGAGTACACCGGAGAGCAAACAATAGCTTTAGATAAATAACGAGTTGGCTCTTCCATGGTTAGCTGAATGGGTTTCAGCAAATGCCCAGGGGCTCCCCAGCTCTGCCAAGCTTCTGACAGCCCTACAACATAATCCCGGCTTACACTGACTCATAAAGAAAAACGACAGGGCTCACATCTAACGCGCTGCTGCTCTGTCCTCCAGCTGGGAGCTGCTGGGGCGAGCTCTGCTCTGCCGAGCAGCAACATCCACCCCATCCTGGTGCAGACCTGTTCCTTCCCTCGCTGCCCCCAGGGTTTCTGAACCCAGGAAAATGAATTAAAAATTAGGGTGATATCACCCTTAGAAGGACATCCTCATCTGCAGTGGGGTAGACTATGACTTCGTAAATGGTCACTTTGCTGCGGGCGTGCTGCATCCAAAACAAAACCAGGATGGAGAGAACCTCTGGTCACAGGCATCCTGGAAACTGCAGGGGACTTGCCCCACTGTCAGGGCAGCCCCTGGGACTCATCACACTCACCCATCTTTGCTCTTCCCATCGCATGCAAAACCTTCTTCCAAACCCCTGGGAGCTCTGCAGCGTGCACCAAACCTGCTGCCTGCTACACTGCGGTACCAACAGGTTTTCTCTCTGTCTTCTGGAGCAAACGCAAAGAGAATTCACTCCCCTTTTCTCCCCTTCCAGCATTTCACCTGTTGAGCTGCAAACCTACAGAATGAAATTAGGAAAACCACTTCAGACCGGTGCTCACACGACAGAGCAATCTGGGTATCGGTGTAGCCGGACGAAGGGTTTCTCCTCACGCCTGCCAGGTCACCCCTGCTCAGACTTTTCAGCCATTACCTCTGCAGCACCCTGGGACACGGCAGAGAGGATTCACTGCATTCCTGAAGATCACTGTGTTAATGGAAATATTTGGCTTAACTAATTAGCATAATGACAATTCTGCACAGTTGGAGAGAGGAATGATGCTGAGTGCGCTCAGGGCTGGGATGAAGTTGGGGCAGAGCAGCGGGACTCGGGTCACCCCTGCAGAGGATCCTGGTTTCTCTGTCACATGTTGTTTCTACGTTAGGAAAAGTGAAATTTTTTCAGTAGCATGAACTGTCTCACCAGGCACAGGCTTTTCACATCTTGTGCCTTGAACCTCCATGGACATAGTAAGGTGCCAGAGCTGACTTTTCCCTTCCAGCCCAAGGGATCCTTGAGTGGCTTTTGCGGAAAGAGGAACTCAGAGTATCGCTGCTCAAAGTCCAGTGAGGGAAAAACACCCTTGGCTCAACAAGGGGCCACAGACGAGCTTTCCTGAGATAAACCAAAGGGGGATGGCGCAGGCAGTTTTATTCTTTAGTCTCTTTTTTTGCCTGTTTGCTGTATGTCTTGGAGATCTTCTCACCAGTGTGCTGAGGGGAACGCAGATTAAAAACAGAATGGAGATAGATTTATTTGTACTCCTTTCATAACTTAGGGACTTGCCTCTCACTTGGATACAGCCCTGAAGGTTTCCAGGTGCCAGTGTTGACATCCAGAAGGTTTAGTATTGCAAAAGAACAGTGGATTCAATCCTGCTGCAATTGGGGCAAATCTGGAGAACTTTTGATGAAGTGGTGAAGATATTTTGAACTGAGGGCAGGCCAGCTAAAGCCATTTCTTCATTTGATTAATTGCAGTTGGTTTATTTACTGTCTTTTATTTTTTTCCCCCGGCTTAGTCATCTCAATCCTTATTGTTCTCAGAACATCCCATTATATGAGCTGATCCTACACACCTTGTAACTCATAAGCAGATACTCATTGTCTCCACTTGTTTCTTGGCACAATGAGATTCAAGAATACCTTCTTACCGATTTTTCACTCCTTTCATCCCTTCCTAAGGAACTTAGAGATGCAAAGGGAAAAAAAACAGCATAAGGAAATGAGAAATAAATGCAAGCAGAGCTGGAAGGTCAGAACAGGGCCTCGTTCTCTGTCGTGGCAAGAGATGTGATGTGAGTGACTCTAATCACGTGTAGGGTTAGATGCTGTATGTTGGAAATGAGGCATTTTCTCCAATGCCAGAGTCAAGTTTGAGCTTTCAGTTCTGCTTTCAGGCTCCTGGATGCCTATTCATGAAGTGTCACCAGATTTCAAGGGAAGGGTTGTCACTTTTGCAAGGGCTGTGGGTGGGCTAACCTGGAGTTTGGGCCACGAAAACACCCAAGAGGCAATTTGGTAGCCATGACACTCACACGGGAGCGGGCTGGGCGATGTCGATGTTTTCCTAACGTTTCTGTCTCCTCTCGTTGCCCAGCTGTACAACGGGACCCTGAAGCGGGACGTGGAGAACCGGCGCTACAGCTCGTACAGCCAGATGGAGGGCTGGGGCAACAAGTACTACAGCAAGGCTGTCTGCAGCCCGGCCAGGGCTGGCAGCGACTACTGCTTCGTGCAGAACATCAAGAGCAGCCGGAGCGAGCCCGACCTCCACTGGGAACCGCCCCGGGGCACGCTGAGGAAGAATCAGGTGGGGGGCCGGGCAGAGCACAAGACGACCTTGAACCGCCAAAGCATCTACAGCAGCTGTAGCACCCAGCAAGGAACTACCAGGCCAAGTAAAAAAATGCCAACACGGGCCCTCTCCTGCCCCTCAAGCAACAAGCCTGACGTGGTCTATGCCCAGCCCGTGATGAGCTGCAAGCAGGACGCGGTTTACGGACAGGCTCAGTCCAGCTCCAAGTAAGTGCGGCGGTTGGCTGAACCTGAGTAGATGTAGGTGTGTGCTGTGGAGGTCTGGCCATCAGAGCTGGTCACCTGAGCTGCTTTATAGCCCCGGGAGATCTGCTCACCAGCGCACACCATGCTTAATCACATCCTGCAGTAGAGCCTAAAGTGGGTCAGATGAGTCACAGGGTTAAAGGGCTTATTTCTTTTCATGGGCTGTGGAGGGAAATGATATGACTGGCTTGGTGTGTGTATCTCTGCTGTAGCCGTGCGATGTTGGGCAGGATGATCCCCCAGTCTCTGTGGTGGTGTTGGCCCACAGCTGCTTTGCAAGGTGAGGGTGGGGAGATGAAGAGGGGCAACACTGTTGTGCAGTTTGGTGCGTCTCCTGGCTGTCACACTGATTTGATTTGGCAGAAGACAAATCTAAAAATTCAACTGGTTTTGAAGGCGTTGGTTCCTGAGGGTCTGATTCACAGCAGAGCCGAGAACCTGCTGAACAGTTGTATTTACCCCTCCATCTTTCCACCCAGCCCTCGCGTCTTTTGCTCAAAAGATCTGATTTGGTTTCCAGAAGAAATTGAGTCAGAAAATTAAATAAATATCTTAATTGGAATAAATTACTTAGCCAGGAAAGGAGAGGGAACAGAAGCTGTTCAATTCCTTCCTGTCCAGAGCATCCAGTCCCATTGAGGTTGGGAATTGTGCAAGGGTGGAGGATGGTCCTTCGTGTCTTCATATCAGGTCTCTTCTTGTAAGTGTTACCTACAGCAACAGGGCCTGAAAAACACATCAGTGAGCTCAGATACTCCCATACTGATGCATCTGTGTGATGCAGTAGAGCTCTCACTAAAAGAAACTTAACAGGAGTTCGATGGCAAAACAGTGACGTCGATTCAAAGCTGCCCTGGTGCTGCTGGCTGCGCTGCCTCTGCTCTGAGGCACCAGCTAAGCTCCGGCACAGCCTCGGAAGAGATCTGCTCTGCACAAACCGTGGTCTTGGAAGACTGTGCTTTGCAATGTTTTGAACTGCAAAACATCGCAGTTCAGGGTTGTGATGTTTGGGCTGGAGAAGGAGGTTCTGCGTCTTCCTGCACTGCTGTTGGTGCATCGCTCTCATACTGGGTCTGTTCTGCACCCACCCAGAAGTTATCACAACCCCCAGACAGGTGTGGCAGCTTGTCACACAAGCTGTAGAAGCTCCCAAGCTCATTCCTGGTGGTCTCTGGTCCAAAAGATAATTTGCACATTGCAGCACAAATGTGAGGCTAATTAGCAGGGCTCACAGCCTCTGTCATAACTCACACCAAGGGCCTGAGGTTGTTGAGCCGTTGACCCAAGGTGTGATGTAGATATTGAGAAATCCCCCTCGCAGTCGATAGTGTGAGCCAAATCGTGCCCTTTTTTACACTGGAATGTTGACTTTCAGAGCTCTTTGGCTAATTCTCTGCTCAGACTCCCTCGTTTAGTATTGAGTAGGAGAATTATGTCCCAAGAGGTGTCACTTGCCCGTTAGCCTGCTGTCGTGTAACCTTCCCATGTGCCCACTTACTTCAAGTTCAGCACATGCAAAATTAGCCCTGGCCAACCCGCAGCACCGGTGGCATTGACTTGCTGCTTTCAGAAGCTTTGTAATTCTTCTGGAATAGGAAACAGGTACTGCATTAATGGGAAGTAACATCTTCTAGGGAATTTCTGATTGAAGAGCATAAAATTGTAGTGGGAGGGATGGTGGCATGATTAAATGTGGATTGCAGCTGGCTTCTGCCTAGGGAGAAGATTGCTTCTGAGAAGTTAGTCCCACGCAGGCAGGCTCTCCCCAAAGCAAGCCCTGCTCTGCACCGCACAGCGCTCACGGTTGTAGATTTGGCCACTGCTTTGGAAAGGTCACTTGAAGAGTAATGGCATTTTCTGAAGAGAAGGAGAACTGCTGCTGTGAGAGGAACACTCTCCAGCGCTGGATGCCCTTCGGTTAGGGAGTGGCTCCATTTATACACTTCTCCTGGCTCGGGGCACGGCTCATCTGGCAGAACTGGTTCTGATGTGGAAACGTCGGGCTTCAAGTCGTAGGCTCAGCTGGGGCTGTGTCCCCCAAGTAAATCTGATTTGGCTGGGGCACACCCCCTCTGCTTCACCTGAAGCTTACCATGGAGCTGGAGGAGCTCCGAGGGCAGTTTGTACAAGCGCTTCTGCTCTCACCTCAGTGGGGCTGAGCTTGGCAGCAGTTGTCCTTAAAGTTTTGGAAATATGCAAACGACTTTTCCTTTATAGAATAAATGACTGATTTGGAAGGCCATCAGCCCTCATAAGGTACCTGGCAGGTCACTGCTAGCCTTGGTAGTGTGCTTTTTTTGGGAAGGGCCCTTCGGAGGTGGGTTAGGACCATATCTGGTCTCTCTTTGCTGTGTAGGGCTGTTTCTGGCGGGAGGATTCTGCATCTGGAGAGCTCAGTCTTCATTTGGGTAGCCAGATCTTTGAGCAGGGAGAGGTTTGCTTGTAGGCATCCCATTATTAACCGCCGCATGTGGGAAGAGGGCTCAGCTGGGTAACAGCTGCTGGTGGTTCCCTCTTTGGGGCTCCGAGTAGTTCTTCAGGTAGAGGTTTTGCCTTTATAACAAGGATAATTTTGTGCTCAGTGTTCATGCTGCAGCTCTCCTGTGTGGGTGGGTATCTTGTCTGCAGGTTAGCAAACCGTCTCTGTGAGCAAGGGAAGGGCTCGATCGCTTCCATGCTTTCCGGGGGGGATCCAAGGAGTGGTTCCCATCGCTGTCGCAGTGACTGGAGAGGGACCTGTGCTCCACCGGGTCTCTCTGTGGTACAGAACTGCTCTGCAATGCAGTGACTGTGGACACAGCCAGTGCTGGTGTCCTGTGCTATGGAGTTGATCTCCTTGGATGGTGTGAGATGCAAAAGGGGTCACTGGATGTTCTCAGGCAGTGAGAGTGACGTGTGGGTGTCAAAATACTGAGTATGCAAGAACTGCTAAACTATCTGTACCGAACAGTCCCTCTGCATCCGGTGACAAGGTTATTTGTTTTCTAGGACTACTCTTGATTGTGTTCTTGCTTCCGCTTATTGAACTGTCTGTGTCTGTGTAAGACATGGAGGTGCTGTCTCTTTGATAACCATCTCTGAGAAGAGTCCTTCCTTGTACAGAAACAGCTCTAGTTGATGAAAGCACCTTTCCTCCAGCTAGCTGATGAGTAGTTTAACACCTAAATAATTTTTTGAAAAAAAAAAAACCAAACATTTTATTATTCTATAATAAACTAAACCATGGTGTAGGGTTTTACTGAGCCCCTAGTACTGGTTCTGGTGCCTAAATCTGAGTCGTGCACTATTTATTCAGATCAAGAAGTTCTCAGTACTGACTTCTTTTGAGAAACTTCCTCCTGAAAAATATTCTCTTCCACTCTCCTGTCCTTAGGATTCTACCTCACTGAGCAGACAAAGGACCTTCGGATGTCCCTTCCAGACATACTTGTGTACAAGCACTCAGGAGCTGAGCCCTTTGTAAGCAGTATGGCGTGTCTGGAACAACATTTCCAATCTCAGTGTATCTGTCCTGAGCTCAGAAGTCCATGGGTTGTTCTGGTGGCTCCTGCCCAAAGGCAGTTTTCAATGAGCAGCACTCACAACACAGCTCTCTGAAGTGAGTCCTGATAGAGCTGAAGGGAGTCTTCTTGGTGTCCAGGTGTCCCTCTTCTCCCCAGAACCCTTCTCCTTTTTGGGTTCCTGTGATATCCCACAGATCTGAAGTCTTTCATCCCAGAAGCTGGAAGCAAGAGTGGTTTCAGTGCTTGCTGGAGACTACATGTATTTGGCTGCTTTTATCCATTTCCTCGGACGAGTGGTACTTGCAACATGCTCGAAGTGACCGTGTGTCATCTTGAGCTAGCCAAGCTTTTAGCTAAATACCATGTGGTAATTCAGCCCAGTCAGGAAAAAAAAGTTTCTACATTCTCCTTGGTCATCAGATAGTGATAACGAGAAGCAGCAAAAAAGGATGTGATGTTTAATGCATCCTCCGAAACTGAGTCTTTGTCCCCCTTCAGATGGAACCTGGGGTACAAGAAAACTGTGGTTAGCACCAGCTGGCGTTGTGTTAGTTCTGCCTGCAGACATGTTGCTTCAGATACCACGTTCACGTGGACTGACAGCCCCGGGTCAGGCTAGGCTGTGATATGTGACGGTTGTGGCTTTGCAACAGCCTGTGCAACAGTCAGCTGGTCACATCCATACCCCTTCTTTAGGAGGTGTCTGCCTCGGAGCTGGGTGCCCCTGTTGCCCTTGCAGGGATGCAGTCAGTGGCCGGTGGAGCTGAAATTGGAGGCAGGTCAGTGAGTTAACCCCTACACAAAGTCAGCGCCTCCTGGTTGGCTTCGGGGGAAACCCAAGTGTCTGAGCTGGAGACACCACTGAGAGCCCAGACTAATCTCAGCCCGTGTGAAGGATTCAGGGTATTCTCATTTCGAAGATGAAGAGGTGAGCTGGGATGTCTGCAGACATTCCCCAGCTTAAGAGCTGCTGATATAGATCAGGAGCCATTAATGGACACCTACAATATGTGTTGTCTTCCACAATACCACATCCACCTTTGGCCTCGTTTTAAGACACGGGTGCGTTTCCCTTTGGTGTTCTCTGTATAAGAGAGAAGGAGACTAAAACACCTCATTAGAGACCGTGTGAAAGCAAGTGCCTCTCAAGGCTCCTGGAAATATGTAATATCTTGGTGCTGCTCTGTTAAAGGCCTTGAATACCCTGGCAACCATGGAGGAGGCAGTAAAGGCTGGAGCAACCCTCTGAATCCTCCATGTGTTCATATTTCTCTATGGTGATGCTGATCTTTAAGATCCCTTCCAACCCTGACAATTCTATGATTTTATGATTCTGTGATTCTATGATTTGGCCCCAGCCAAGCTGCAGCAGCCTTGGTGAGCTGTGGCTATAAACGGTAAAAACACACAAAAGTTATCAAAAGAGGCAGAAAAGGTACTGAGGGAGTTTACTGACAGATCTCCACTCTTTTGGGACGGATAAAGGTAATCAGTACCAAAATGTAAATTCTCCAGGGCTATGCCACACCATGAAAGAAGAGCCAAGCATGATGACAGGCACCTTCATTTTGGTTTGTTCTTCTTTGGGATAAATAGCCTTTAAAAATGACTGTTTCTCAGTGCTGGCTTCTTGTGATGTGAACTTGACCGCATGGTGCGTTTGCATCCAAAGCACTTGCTGTGGGGCTGCCATGATGCTGCCCTGGCTGGGTTCACATCATGGTGAGGATCTCCAGCATCAGTCTGTGTCCACCTTCCCTGGTACCTCCCACCCAGCAAAGCCCAAGGGGAAGCTCCACCTGAGAGTGGCATCAAACCCTCGGTGCCATGTCCCAGAGGTGGACGTGGCTGCTTGATGTGGAGCTTGTCTGTCGGGTTTGAGCCAGTGTGGCCTGGCTGGAAGGCTTGGGTATGCTGGACTCTCTGTTTTGAGTGTCTTTACTCTGATTTTATTAATGAATGATGGGATTTGTGGCCCTGAGAAGCAGGATCAAGACTTAAACGTGGTTAACACAAATCAATCTGCTAATGCAAAGTGGACGAAAGGCATTAGTATCAAACGAGGGAATTGGCCTTTCTGTGACACTGATCCCTTTAAATATTTGTTTCCCTTCCACACCTGAATCTGATCATCTAATTTGTCTCCTGTTGAATCATTCCTAATTGAAGTCTCTCCTTACTGCGATTGCTTTCTTCTCATGGAAGAAGAACAACCTTGGGAGCATTTCCTACCCAGCACATTGGCCCAGGCTGGTGATGGCCACAGTCCAAGAACTTGTCCTGGAGCAGACTCGTTCTCACAGTGTAGAACTGGTTAGGAATATCCCTGACTGGCTGATGAGCAATGTCCCAATAGCACAGGCTCTGCCAGGGTGATTATATTCTCATCTGAGAGAAATCACCGCTTCTTTTAGGGCAGCGTGACTGAGCCCGGCTGCTCACCCTCTATGAACTTCTCTTGGTGAAACAGCAGAGAAAATGGAACCTTCCCCACATTTTCCCACACAGGGCTGGATCTGCTTGCCTGGTTTTTTTCCCTGATGAAGGAGGGTTTGGCCCTCTTTTGGAGTGGAGGTGTAGAAAACTGCCCTCCTTGAGTAGCTGGACCAAGTGGGCATCCTTTTTGCTCATAAGAAGTGCACTTGATTTAGGGGTTTTCTCAATTTAGTAAATTAAGAAGGAAAAAAGAATTCACCATGATTACACACGTTGCAGAGCCATTGACTTGGTATTTTTATGAATATGCCTCCCTCCCCATACTGCCAGCTCAGGTTGGAATTCACAAAGGAGAAGTCTCTCTGGTGCTACCCGTGCTCCATTATCTCAGCTCTATTGTGTGTCTCAGGAGCATGAAAAAGACTGAGAGAAAAACACAGCATCCTGGATCCTAAACAAAGATTCCTGAGGTTCCAGAGTTTCTAGTTTAAAGTTTGTCTTTCCAGTTTTGTGTTTCCTTGTTGCAAGTGTAACGGAAGCTTTTTGGAGCCAAGTCTTGACTGAGGTTCAAACTGATGGAAAATCATACGATGAAGTGATATTTCATTGGCACTTCAGGATATAGTTTAGTGGTCATGGTAGTGTTGGGCTGATGGTTGGACTTGATGATCCTAGAGGTCTTTTCCAACCTTAATTATTCTATGATTTTATGATTCTATGATTGCTAGTGTAGAAATAAAAGTGGAATGAGGTTCGTCTAACCTTAGACATGGAATGATTAAAGCCCAGTCCAAGACTTGTCTATCATTCATAGAATCATAGAATCATAGAATGTTAGGGATTGGAAGGGACCTCGAAAGATCATCAAGTCCAATCCCCCTGCCAGAGCAGGAATGCCTAGACTATGCCACACAGGAACGTGTCCAGGCAGGTCTTGAATGTCTCCAGAGAAGGAGACTCCACAGCCTCTCTGGGCAGCCTGTTCCAGGGCTCCGTCACCCTCACTGAGAAGAAGTTTCTTCTCGAGTTTAAGCGGAACCTCTTATGTTCCAGTTTCAGCCCATTACCCCTTGTCCTGTGTACCAGCAGAGGCAGAGGTATCTCCAGAGGGCAGGTCTTTCTGTCTTAGGAAAAATGTCTGAGCACAGAAGCAAATTGTTCTTTGGAAGCACCTGTTTCTTCTCTCTGTTGACCACATGGGTGCTTAAATGAGTTAATTTAAACTGGGTGCAGCTTCACGCCAGTGAAGGTAGAATAATAGAATCACAGAATGTTGGGGTTGGAAGGGACCTCTGGAGATCATCCAGTCCAACCTCCCTGCAAGGCAGGATATCCTAGGGCAGCCGCACAGGAACGCGTCCAATCAGGAGACAAAACAGTCTTTCATGCTGTCTTCCAGTGTCTCAACATAATTTTTGGCTTTTGACATTTTTGTATGCTGTAGCATTCTGGTTATTATTCGCTGGCCAGTGCTGTGTGCAGGCGAAGAGCTGGATGCTTAAGGACAAAAAGTTTTGTCATATTGTAAGCTGCTGGCAGTGGTGGCCATGCTTGGGTGTCCTTTCTAGACTTTTATTCTTAGCATTTCTTTGGCAAAATCAAAGTGACTCTGCATATCCCGTGCCTAGAAGATTCCACTCCCTTATAGTAACATTTAATACTTCAAATGTAATAGGTTCATTTAAAGAACTTATGGAAAAAACACTCTGTTTTGTTAGTCTGTTGGATTGTCTGAAGATGTTGCCCCTCTACACAGTCCCTCACCAATATGGTGAGGAGAGGAACTTGTGCGCACATTGATGTGGTTCGAACCGGGACTGATGCCCCCAGTCTCTGGGTAAAACTCCAGTTGGTCACAACTGGGGATCCCATCAGCCCGGCACAACGATGACCCGAGAGTTCTAAGCAAAGCCTCCACGCTTTTTCATTTCATCCTGCAGTAGCAAAGTGTCTCCCATTCTTATCCCCTCAACATTAATAACCAAACAGGAGTTTGGGGGTTGACTCTTCTCAGTCCTGAACTTCACGTGGTCATTTACTCTGATGCGAATCAACACCACAAACGCTGCCCCTGTGAGCAGAGATCCTGCTGCAGCCCCAAGGTCCAAGGATGCTAAGGACAGACAGTAACTTTTATTAGAATAACTGATAAAATTGGAAACTCAGACAAGCTTTGGAGTTCAGAGCCATTCATTACTCTGGTGGTTTGTACCCTTTTCTTATGTGGTTAAGACATCACCGATGATTCTAGGCGAGTACAAGGCAAAGAGAGCAGAAGTGGGCAAATCTTCATATTTCTAAAGAAGTGGACAAATCTTCAAGTATTTGTATTTTTCACAAGGTTGCAGTCCCACCCCAAGCCAGAGATATTCATATCCATCCTCTGGCACATTCTTTACCTCCAACAGGGGATGATGACCGTCGCCAACTTTTATGAAGAGCTTGAAGTCTAACAACGTAAACATACCCTGGGAGCAGGACGTCCCAGTGCTATTATTAGTATTTCATAAACTCAATATTTGTCCATCCCATCACTCCAGACATGCCTGTCGCCTTTTCCTAAGGGATCCGCTCCAGCTGAGACCATCAACTGCTCTCACATTTTTGCTCCTACCACATCTCACATCAAAGGATCACATGCTGTGATCTGCCTACTTTAGAATGTCCTAATAACCCGACAGATGGTTTCATTCTTGTCCACTAACTCTTTTATTTGAGGAACAGTGGATACTCCTTCTCTGTTCATTAAACCTTCCACCTTAGATGTGATTAGACATCTATACCTCAACCAGGCTTTTATTTTCTGTCTCCTTTGTTTCTGGATAGACTGGATCCATAATTTTTCAATCTTAGTGTCTTCTGCTGTACATTTTCCACCTTCATCACCTCTTTTTTTTCAGATGGAGGAATGCGTTAATGATGCACTGTGTGGTTTATGTGTTGTTGTGGCAATATTTTACATTTTGTAATTGATTCCTTCCTAATAATGCCCCGTATAGATGTAGCCCTTCTGGCTGGGAACTCAACCAACGTTGTATTTCTCTTTCATGTAGAATATGTGGTGATGAGATAGACGGTGGCACAATGACCATCCAGAAAGCCATACAACTGCTGTGCTCCTCTGATGACAAATACCAGGCCATGGGTGCTTACTACCTCCAGCACACCTGCTTCCAGGATGAATCTGCCAAGCAAGAGGTGAGCGAAGTCCTTCAGAGCTCTGCTGTCACACTGGGTGGGACGGCACGTGGGATGGATGAAACTGGTTTTCCTCAGTACCAAGGATCCGTAACTCCCCTTGATTTTCAAGATGGAACTTTATACCTCGTTAGTCATGCTCAGGAATTAATCAAGTAGATTTTTGAAGTGACCGCTTTCTTCTAATAGCAGTCGGTTGGGATTTTAACATAGGGGAATAGTAACCAGGCAGCAGAGATTGTGTCACTTGGTCACCCTAAGCTGCCATGACACAGATCGATGGGTTTGGTGGCGCAGGAAGAGCCACCCAGGTGCGGATTCCTTTTCTGGGTGCAATTGCACCTGGTTCCACAGGAATCTTTTGCTGTCTCAGAGCTGCAGTGTCAGAGCCACACAAAATTGCCCTAAATCCCACTTTGATCTCCATTGTGCACTGCTTAGTGATATTTCAAGCTTTTTTCAGTCTTTTTCAGCCATTTCAACAATTTTTGGTCATTTCAGCCACATGAGCCAATGGGTTACTAAGTGACCATGCACAAAGATATTTGCTTAAACTGAAGCCCTTCTTACAGAGGGGCTTTTTTTTTCTTTATGTGCTTACTTTCCAGTTACTAAATTTATGCCAACATGCAGGAAAGGAGACAGCCCAAACAATGGATCTGCTCTAGCAGACCACCACAAAGGTTTATCCCCACTCTGGTGCATTTGCAGTCGTTAAAACATAAGTTTATCAAGGTGCCATCCCTGCAGAGGTGGCTTTTCCATAATCTGGCACACCAGTGCAGCTGGAGATGCTGGCACGGTGCGGGGATGCTCCTCCGTGCCCTGGCTGTGGCTAAACTGAGTGCAGGTGCCCCCAGCCCACGTTACAATTGCTAATTGTGGGGTGGCCACACCCTTCGTTACCGTTGAAAACACCCTCTGAGCACCAGCTTGTCCCATCACTTCCCAGAAAAATGTGTCGGAGCAGGTATGTGAGTCACCCGAGCGCACGCTTGGGTTTTTCTTCCTTCCAAAAGGCGCTCGTTCATCTTCGATTGTCAGCAAATCTGCAGCCGGTGGGTTGGTTTGTGCCAGGAAGGGTCCATGTGGGATCATGACCCTGGGAGACGTGGTACAGAGGACATCCTACAGCGGGGACCCTCACCATTCTGGAGAGCTCAGCTGGAGGAATTTGCCTTCAAACCTCCCCGGCGTGTGCGTGGTGTCCTGCAGGCCGGGGTTCACGCCCCTTTCTGGTGCTGCCCTGTTGGGTGCTGGAGCAGGGCCCAGTACGTCTCGGGGCTGGCCTCGAGGGTGTTTACACTGTGCCATGACCATCCCTCTAAGCTCAGCCGGTGATTTCAGGAGGCAGATAAATTACCACATCATGTCATTACATTGCTATAAATGGCCTCTACAGACAGACAGAGCAATATTTTCACCCGATGCAGACTGGTGCAGGTAGGTGAAAGTTTCTGGGAGCAAGCACATTTACATCAGCAAAGGGTTTGGTCCTTGGCCATTACTCATAGACATCCACTTCTAGAGTTTAAGCTGCAACCTCAAGGCCAGCACCTTTGTGCTCGTGACCCGTGGCCTGGAGCAGACATGCCATCTGCAAGCTCTAACCATCCTTTACTGCCAGGTCAGCTTTTCCAGCTTTGCATTGCCATGATGACTGTGGTTGTCCCCATCCTGGCGATGCTCTGAGCACCAGGCTGATGGCAGCGTGTCTCTTCCGGTACAGGTCTATCGGCTGGGGGGAATCGCCAAGCTCGTCGAGTTGCTCCGCAGCACAAACCAGAACGTACAGCGGGCGGCAGCTGGAGCCCTCCGAAATCTGGTCTTCAAGAATCCGACCAACAAGATAGAAACCAGGCGGCAGAATGGGATAAGGGAGTGCGTGAGCCTCTTACGGAGGACAGGGAACACCGAAATTCAGAAACAACTGACAGGTATGCAGCAGACTGCTTGGCCTGCAGCAAGGACCATGCTCCTCCCTGCCCATGGTCAGTGTTGCTCCAGCACGTCCAGGCCCAGTAGCCATGGACCTAACACACCACAAAGAGGTTGTTTTATGCCCCTGTTGCACGAAATGGCAGCCTAAATCAGAAGGCAGAGGAGGTTCTGGCCCTTCAGTGTCCTGTAGGGTTCTTCACATCATAGGTTCCTGTTGGGAAGGTTTCCCTCCACTGCTGTGGTCACCCGGCCATCCCCTTGCCCTCCTGCACCCCTGGCCCCCATGGTGTTCCCAGGGAAGGCCAAGGGTGCCGGCAATCCCAGTTGGGCAGGTTACCTCCTGGGTGTCTCACCTTTTCTTGAATGATTGATGTGAGTTTGCTGATGCAGGTCACCCTCAGCTGTGACTGGGGTCTTGTGTGCAAGCCTTAACGAGATCCCTGGAGAGACGCCTTCCCCCTGCAAGCTACTGACACTGAACACCAGCTCTGGGAGGATGCTAGATGCCCACCTCCACATGATACCATGCCCACCCTGCCTGTCTCCTGTGGGGATGGATGGAGACTAGGGTTTAGAGCAACCCCTGCACCCTTAGTTCAAAGAAGGATGAAGTGAAGAAATGAATTTGTTGCTGGATTTCACTCTGACCTCGAGAGAGTTTCTAATGCATGGTGACCCTCTGCTTGAGCTTGTCTCTCACCTCCTTCCTAGGGCTGCTCTGGAACCTCTCCTCCACCGATGAATTAAAAGAAGAGTTGATACAGGAGGCCCTCCCCGTCTTGACAGACTGTGTTATCATCCCTTTCTCTGGCTGGTCTGATGGCAGCTGCAACAGGGCAAGAGAAATTATTGACCCAGAAGTATTCTTCAATGCTACAGGGTGTTTGAGGTGAGTCATCAAGCAAGGGCTTACCGTAGTTTGTGCCTGTTGACAAAAGATGAAGCTGTCTAAATCCTCATACCATAGACTAAAGACAGGCTCAGTGTAATTGTATTAATAAAAAATTCTCCTTGAGGAAGTTTCCCGACTAAGAGAAGGTGCAGAAAAAATTACATATACAATATCTTTTTTTTTCTAGGAGCTTATATACATATATACATGTTTGTTCTTGTTAAGTCTCTGCTCAAAATATACAATTTGCCATATCACAGGAGAGCTCCAATACTGAAACCTGACAGTGTTCAGCTCAGACGAAGAAACTTGACACTTTTTTGCCCTTAGATTTTTGAAGGCTTCCAGATAATTTTGTTTATTGGAAAACAAACTGGTTAGGGGCTTGGGTGACGATAAGACAGAATTCTCTTTGTGGGAAAAACAAGCATTTTCCACCTGATTTTAACAACTATTCTAGGACAGAGTAATCCCTGGACTTTTCCTGGCTCGTTTCATCAGGCAGGTCAGCTACAAGACGGGAGGTGCAGACCGAGCCCTGAGCAGTTTATTTTTTGCACGGGAAAGCCAGAGCCCTTTTGTAGAGGATCTTCGCCCTGACTTGCTGTCTCTGCTACCACCCTCCTCCACTTGGATGCGAGCTCCTTGTCTCACTGGGAACAAGCAGGGGAGAGAAAAAAAAATGAATACCCTGTATAATTAGGTACTTTCATCAACTGAAGCTCTCCCCGAGGGAGCGCAGCGCCGGCCGCACCCTTACCAGACATGCAGCTCCTAGGAGCTGTATCTGCTTATGAAACGAAATGGGTGAACACGGCAAAGGGCCTTTTGAGACGTGATACCATCGTCTTCTGTGGCTGGGAACCGTGTCTGAAAGGCAGCGAGCGCTGCTCCCTTCCCTGCCTTGGGAGGTGCGCAGAAAAGCGTCGGGATGCGCCGTGTACGTTGCTTATGAGGTGCTCCGCTCTTAAAAACATCTCAAGAACATCTTAAGAACATCTTAATCCACCGCTGCTGCAAAATATCCCATTAAAATGAGGGAAAGAGTATGCTGACAGCCTGTAAGAGGAGCTCCCCATGGAGTTTAACTGGAGGTTAACTCTATCTCCTGAGACCCGCCAGGGTGGCAGTAATTCCCAACACCCCCAGGGAAAGCTGCCCGGTGCAGCTCATGAAGGAGCTCAAGAGGCTGGGGGAGAGCAGGACTGAGCAAGAAAAGGAGGGTGGTTGGGTCCGAGCCCCTGCTCTGCGGGGTGAGCTGGGATTGCTCTGACTCACTGCCCTGCCACATCATAACGCAGGGATGAGAACAGCCCTGGGTTTGCCCTGGGCCCGAGCCATTGCTGCTCAAGCATTTCTGGATTGCAGATGAGTTCATGTTAATGAGGAGGCTGCAAATCACAGTGAACATTAAATCCAGTTCTGGAATGCCTGGAGTGAATATCTCACAACGACTGCCAGCCTCTCTTTGTTTTTCATTTGCAAGCTACGAGGCAATAAAACAGGGAAGAGAAAAAAAAAACACAACACAACAAAATAACAAAAAAAACCCATTTCCTGTTACTGGAAAAACTCCCCTGTCCTGGCAGCAACCAGTGCTCAGGAATATGTTACAACGTCACAAACTGGGCAATCCCTCTGGTCAGAGCAGTCTCTGCTCTTCAGCATCTCTGCCCCCATCTCCCACTCAAATATTACTGTTGACCCTGCTCCATGCTCACAACCATACGCACCTTCCTGATTTTCACAATAATCCCAGGTGGTCTTTACCCAGTCTTCTCTTGGGAAACACCTCCAAGGAGGCGAGGAGTCTGTGCAATGTCACATCCAGAGCCTTGAAGGCAAAGTATTGCTGACAGTTACTCTCACCAGGAGGAGGGCTTCTATGCAGAGCTCCTTAACAGGACATTTTCCTAGATGAAATGAATCCTAAAGAGTAACAAAAGAGCTATCCACCAGTGCAGTGGTGGCCTCCAAAATGAGGGCAGTACACCAGTCTTGCTGAATCCTTAAATTCAATTACGACCGTAGCCAGAAGAGAGCCCATAGAGACTTATAAGTGGACGCAACTAATACCCTTTCCTCTTCCTCTCCTGACATGTTCTGCAATGGCTTTCTTCAGAAACTTGAGTTCTGCAGACATGGGACGCCAGACCATGAGGAATTACCCTGGCTTGATCGATTCTGTCATGACTTACACCCAGAACTGCGTGGCTTCGAACCGACCTGATGATAAGGTACCAGATGCTCACCCTGAGCTTCCTGCTAGAGTCCAGCCCCGTAGCTGCAACTTTGGGGATGTCTCGAAATCCCTTGCAAGCAAACACAAGAGGGGGCTGGACTCTTTGTGGGTGCTCTTGTCCTTCTGAACCCCAGTGTGACCTGGTGTAGGGTTGCAAGTCCTCTGTGCTCCGGGTCTGAAGTAGAGCTGGGGTTTATATTTTCTCTTTACTAAACACAGAAACACAGCAAAATATGTTGGCTCCTAAGCTCTCACTATGCTTTCCTCCTTTTCCTCCTACATTGGAAACGTCTTAACCTCCGTCTCTTGCTCTTCCCATCTTTCTGCCAGGTCCCTAAATTCCAGTTGCTCTCTGTAAATGGCACTCACTTTGGACAAAGTAGCATTTGTAACCATATTTTCAGGAATTCAATACCTGTGTTGCTAGCCAGACACCCTGAAGTCCTCAACGCCCAGCAAAATACCAAAATTATTTCAAATGAGCTCAGGATTGAGCAAATCCTCCTTTGGGGTGAAGCCCAGCACAGACTGAATGGAGATATTTGGAAACATAGCAGCATGTTTTGGCATTGGTTACAGGTGTCTAGTGAAAATTCCTGCTTGCTCTTTACATTGGGCACTCTGACAACCAGGTAAAGGAGGATTGGAAGCCTGTTCTTGGCTAAAAGTATCCCCTAATCTGTAGCTGTGACTTGGGTAAAGTCATTGAAAGCTGACTATGGCAAGAGGAAGACTTTCAAGATTTGACGTTTTGTCGTACTCTCTCATTTCACTTGCACTCTCTTTTCCTGATTGGTGGCAGTGGGACCTAACAAGGTTCACTGGGTCAGTCAGCTCACTGAGAGCCAAAGTACAGCACTTGGGCTATGTGGCCTTCATGCATGTCTACTTTGCCTCCTTCTTCCTTCCCATCCCTCGCTACCTTAAGCAGGGTCAGGAGCTTATGTAATAATAACCACTAAAAAAGCTCATTATGCCGTGGTACTCGTCCTGTCTGTAGCTGTAGCAGGTGCTGCTTCTCATTTTTCTGCCTAACGTGACATTTGTGTTTTTATTCTGGGGGCGATTTCAGTCTGTGGAGAATTGCATCTGCATCCTGCACAACCTCTCCTACCGCCTGGACGCCGAAGTTCCCAACAAATACACCCAGCTCAACCACATGGCCCGGAGCGTTTACATGGACAAAACTCTCACGGGCTGTTTCAACAGCAGGAGCGGTAAAATGGAGGTGAGTCGTGCCGCAGAGGGCTCGGAAATGTGATGTTCAGCCCCGAGCAGGGGCTGCAAGCTAAGTGCAGGATCTCACCTTCCAGTTTCTCATCTCCTTGCAGAACGATGAATACGGTGTCCCCCTCCCTGAGGAGGATTTTAAACCCAAAGGACCCACCTGGCTCTACCACTCCGATGCCATCCGCACCTACCTGTCCCTGATGGATCAGAGCAAGAAGGATGCCACCCTGGAAGCTTGTGCTGGAGCTCTGCAGAACCTCACTGCAAGCCGAGGGCTGGTAAGAGCTCATCCCTCCTCCACACACCCACAGCCCATGTGTCAGACCCTTACAGAAAGGAAAAGGTCCTCCTTAAACCCCAGGGCACTATTCATAGAATTACAGAATCACAGAAACACAGAATCACAGAATGTTTGGGGTTGGAAGGAACCTCTAGAGATCATCTAGTCCAACCCCCTGCCAGTGCAAGATCTCCTAGGGCAGCCACACAGGAAACCATCCAGGTGGTTTCTGAATGTGTCCAGAGAAGGAGAATCCATAACCTATTGCAAGGCTTGCCACAGGGGATGCTCCAACATTTATTAATGCCCAAAAGAGCGTCTCGTGGCGGGGCTGTAATCAGCACCCCAAGGGTAGATCCCAGATCCAGACAGGTTTCCAGTTTTGCCCAGTCTGTTGGTCACACTGCCAGCATCTACTGGCATTGGCACCGCAGGGGACAGCAAGGATGTGGCCAGATGTGTGCGTGTGGACAGATGTCATCAAAGGAGAGGGGAAAGGACGTGCGTGTGCCATTGCCCGTGTACGTTTTAGAAGTGGGAGGTGGCTCTAATAACAGGGTGGGTTCTGCTGTGGATTGTGGCTTGTCCTCGCATCAGAGGTGCTTGTAAAATACCTCTGACAGATGTCCTAACCCGTAGGTATGGCAGCACGGAGGTGACATGGGCTGCGTGACGCCGTGGGTATTGCAGGATCTCGGGCACAGCCAGGGCCACGTCACGACAGCGGCTCTGCTGTGCCCGACATCGGTCACCTGGGCATGTCCTCGCAGGCTGCGTTCACGTGGACAAACCTCGACTTGTCTGTTTGTGTGGAACTTCATCAATTCCAATTTAAATACGATGGCTAGGGAGATAAAGAGATAATTATTTCATACGTAGGAGAGGCGTGTCACGTGTGCCAAGCGTTCCACCCAGAAACACAGGGGTGACTCACGACATGAGGACAGCATCAACCTGCCAGCTCGGATCTCCTGGGAGCTTTTGTGACAAGTCTTTCGATGTGAAATACTTTGGGAACACTTTTTTTTTTTGGTACTTTAGCAAAGCAGCACCACTAACAACCAGGTGGAGAGAGGCTGTCGCGGTGTGGGTGCAGCCGATCGGAGAAATGGGGCTGGAGCCACGTGCTCGTGGAAATTAAAAGCCTTTCAGCAACCAACATCATTACACAAGAATGTCTTTGGGGCAGGGGGGAAGAAAACAAACAAACAAACAAACAAACAAAACACGGCTCTGATAGTGTTGAAGCAGGTTATTTCAGCCTTCTGGAACGGAATTGCCGGGGTTGGCCTGGATGTGAAGAAGTGGCTTCTCCTTTCAAGGGTCTTAGTCCAGCCCAAAGGTGGAGTTGGGGTGGGTTGCTGGCTTTGCTGTCACTCGAAGGAAGGGGAAACTAGGAGCGAGCTTACAAAGCTTACTGTAATCCTTTAGCTGATACAGGATGGCTCCGAATCTCTTCTCAGACTCTGCTTCATAGATCCCAGCCCTGCTGGTGTCACTCTGTAACGTGGCACATGTGTTGCCTGGAGCACGGGAGGGACTTTTTGTCTCAGCCTAATGGAAGAAGATTGTCTGCTGGCCCGTTCCTTCCATTCTCATGTCACTTTTGATGGGCATGTGTCGCTGGTGGTGGAACAATCTCCAGCAGCCTTTCTGGTGGGGCAGTAGCTGAGACGTTCAGCTCAAACTCTATCAGTAAAATGGCAC
Organism: Trogon surrucura; assembly: GCA_020746105.1. Taxonomy (NCBI): domain Eukaryota; kingdom Metazoa; phylum Chordata; class Aves; order Trogoniformes; family Trogonidae; genus Trogon; species Trogon surrucura. The sequence continues at coordinate 5,675,210 of CM036641.1, forward strand.
TTTATTAAGTGTATGTCCTTGTGTCCATGAGCGTTCATCTGAACTGGCTACATCCTGAGATCTAGATTTACGTAAGCAAACACAAGATGAGGTTTTCTGGTCTTCAGATTGTTTTTTAAAGGTATCCATTAGCTGTTCCTGTTCCACCGCAGCCTGTTGCTTGTGGCACGTCAGGGAGCTGCAAGGGTGTTGTGAAGGGCAAGGGCAATGGGGACAGGAAGGTAAAACTTCTCCAGCTTTGGGTGAGCAACTGTCTCCACTCAGGCTCCAGAAAGAGAACAAAAGTACCAGCTGTATCACAGAAGATGAGATCTGACTTTCCAAATGTCTGTAGACAGAGGGGTGAATGACAAAGTGGGATGATGATAGCAAAGCAGGTACTATACGGGTGTTTATTTTACAGTGAGGTCATGTTTGTCTGGCCTAGTTGTGTCTTCCTGACAAAGTGGGATGGTGATAGCAAAACAGATACTCTACAGATGTTTGTTTTACAGTGAAGTCATGTTTGTCTGTCCAGTTGTGTCTTCTTGACATTCAAAGTCATGAGACACCCTCATTGTCTCTCCTAGATGTCCAACGCAATGAGCCAGTTGATTGGTTTGAAGGAAAAAGGTTTGCCCCGCATAGCACGGCTCCTCCAGTCCAACAGCTCTGAAGTTGTCCGGTCTGGGGCTTCTTTGCTGAGCAACATGTCCCGACATCCTGTTCTCCACAAAACCATGGGTAAGTAATTTCCACCACAGTGGGTTCCAGAACAATGTCTTGTTTCTAACTCTCTTGTATCTTCCCATCTCGCGTTGTAAACCCCATAGTAGGACTTGGCCAAGCTCTGAAATTGTGCGAAGCAGGGTCATTTCTTCTGGCCGAAAGGACAATTGCAGGTGTTATCTGCAGGCTTAATTAACAAAATGTGTCCCATCTCGAAGTCTCTGCAAGCATGTGCATTGCTTTATAGAAAATGGCAAATCTGCAAAACTGTTTTGGGAACTGAGTTGGACTTGACTACCCTTGACCAATATCACTGCCCTTCCAGAGGCTCGCAGCACTCATGTCTTCTCTGAAAATCAAGCGATGACTGTCGTGCCATCATTGTCCAACAGTATCAGTGCCTCCTTCCAGAGATAACACTGTGTCCTTGCGTTGCATAGCGCTAACACAAGTAGTTTTCTTTCACTTGTGCGAGGTTTTATTCAAACGTTGATCGGAAAATTCCACCTCTTTAGCTCACCAGGTGCTCCCAGATGTATCACGTCTCCTGTCATTCCCATCTGGAAATACCAACAGCTACAGCGAGATCATGACATCAGCTTGTTACACTCTGAGGAACCTCATCATGTCCAACCCACACCTGGGAAAGTCTTACTTGTCAAGCAACATGCTGAATAATGTAGTAAGCCTTTGCCGAAACGGGTGAGTTTTGGGGCAGAAGGCATGGAGAGAGCCATGCACAGAGTTTTTTGAGCCTGTACACTTTCTGCAAAGCCAGTTTAACCAACGAGAGCCAAAAAAATTCAAGTGTGTTGGTAGGCAGAGATCCTCAGAGCTGGTTTCTTGGGAACAGGCATGAGCCTTCAAGGGTGAGATTTCTAAAGGGACTTCAGGAAATTTGCTGGTTGAATTTTAAGAATTTCTGAATAGAACTAAAGCACGAGCATCTTAAATCCTTTTCAGAATTCCAGGCCTCAAAACAAGCAGTGTGAGCACGCAGCCTCTGTCCCCAGCAAATTGTCTGCTCACTCGCAGCTTCTTGCAAACCTCATCATGAAGGTCAGGCCTGGGACTCAAGCACCACTGGTGTGCTGGGATTGAACTTAATATTAACATTCACATTTGTTCACCTTTCTGTTGAAACGTCCACCTCAAGTGGCAAAGATGCAGCTGTGATGATACATACACATGCATATATATATAATATAAAGTTATGTATATGTATATATATGTGTGTGTATATATGTATATATAAAATATAACATATATATGTATTACAGGTACCTATCCTGGTCTTCTCACATGTTTTACAAAAACTGAGCAACCTCAATGTATTTTACCACATTTTCTCGACCACTGGTTTGAGTTTTGGGGCTAGTAATCCTGTCCTGCTTGTTCTCCATACTCTCCCTGTGCAGAAGCTGGTCAACCCTCGCCAAGCTCTCTGTTCATATCTGGCCAAACTGGAGTTAAACTTGCATGATCTTTGACCATGTGTTCTCCTTCCTAGACTTTCATCTCTTCTACCATCTGTTTTCAAACACTTTGTACAAGCAACCTATTGTTTTCTGTTGTGAAAAGCCATTTGCGTGCCTTCTCCAGCATCCTTTGATAAACCACTTAGAATCTACCGCTCGTTTCGTGGCAGCGGAGAGACTCTCAGTCATTAGAAGTGGCCTCCTTGTTTGGTTTGGACCCCAGCCAACGAGCTTCGGTCAGTTTGCTGCTTTTATATGCTTCCACTCTACAACAAGCCCAATTAGCATGAAACCCAGCCCTCTTCTGTGCCTTCCTTGTTTTGCATGGTATTTACTTCTGCCTAAAGTCCCGCTTCGGATCCCTCAGACCGGTCGCCAGCTAATTTACTGCTTCAGCAAAGTGTTGCACAACTGGGGCTGTGCGAACCCTGATTGTCCCGAGTGCTTTGTGCGATGAGCTTTGTTTGCAATGACTCACTCAACTGCCAGGAGTTTCTGAACTCCGAAGATGTCTTCAGTGTGCTCCTTCTGTCCGCATCACGAATTACTTCCGAGAAGCTCCCCGGTTCTGGCGGTGTCCACAACTGGAATTGGTCTTTTCCCTCCATTATTCACTTCTGTCCCCAAAGATTTTTATGCCGCTCAATTTATGAAAAACAATTACAATTTACACCCGAGACTAATCGTTCTTATTCAAGCCGTGTCATTTCAGACTGTTCTTGCAGAGTAGATGTGAAAGAGGTCTCCTCTCTAGGGAACAGGACACGTACTAGCTCACAAGTTGGCTGACTTCTCCCACGTTCCTGTGCAGCCTGTGAAGATAACCAAGAAATTTTAGGGTGGGATTTGTCCAGTCCTACATCAGAAAGAGCCTCACCCGCCCTCTGATGGTAATAACTAGATCCAGCACCTCTACTGGGGGCTGCTGCCTGGGTGGAAAGCAGAGTCCCACGCTACCGACCTCCTCGTCCCAGCACCTCAGCTGGCAGAAGTAGAGAGCAGAGGAGGTCCCAGTGGTGACCAGATGGCCATGGAGAACACCACGACAATGCTTCACTTTGTTCGTATTTCACAGAGTTTTCTCTGTTGGTCTGCCTCAGTTTCCCCATGGACACACTTCCCTCACCCCCAGCATGCGTGGGGTTTGGTTGGTGTGTCTGCACGGGGCCTTTCTGGCGGGTGTTTTCTTCTGCCACCCAGAAACCTTCACCTGTATTTCTGAACTGGTGTCCCTCATCGCACTTGAAGCTGTAAATCAGTGGTTTAACACACTCATATGATTCGTATTTCTGAAAGAGCTTCCAGGTTACAGACCTGGGTCTTTTCCCTTCCCATGTTCTCCTAGATGCCAGCCAGTGCTCCTCAAAGCTGAGGTTGCTTTTTCTTGGTGTTTCTAGTAGCTGTGTTCCGAGCGAAAGGCAGAAGCGGTTCAGCAGTTTATCTGATAGCTGTGGTTTCTCCTGGAGCATCCCAATTAAATAATTGCCTCTGCCTCCCGCATATATCCTCACTTGTGACACGGGCTTCATAGCGAGAGTGGTGTTCATTCACTCTCGGTTATTTTTAATCCAAGTTCCTAAATTATTGAATATTACTTTATTTTTTTGGTGGTGTTTCTGAAGATCAAGCTACAGTTACTGATTTATTGTGATGTCCGATGTCCTTTTTGTCTTTCTTCTCCAATTGTCTGAAAAATATTCTTCTGTTCATTTTCAAGTGACATTATTTCACTAAAAAAATTATATTTTTTTCTCCATAATTCCACTGGCTGAACTAGAGGTTTTATTCCAAAATCCCTTTCTCTACTTTAGAGCATCAGACTTAGAGTTCATTTCACAATCTCTTTCACACTGATTTGTTTCAGTTTTTCTTAATTCATTCAATTTAGTTTCACAATTTAATTTTACCAGAAATTAACCTTTTGAGAAACTCAGGTCTTACTTCAATTCTTTCTGTGCAAGAAACTTCTTATCCACGCATTTCCAATTTCCCATTTCTTCCAAAGATTGCATCTTGATATCAAATTTATAAACCTACGACATCCTGAAGAAATCCCTCTTCCAGGAACCCCTTGGCATGTCCTGTGACGTGCACAAAGTTCTTGATACTTTCGTCCTCTGAGGAAACATTATTTCCCCCGTTATTTGATGTAGGTGTACAAAATCCTTGCTGCCTTCATTCTTCCTCCCTGTCCCACCATCTCCTTCTGACGAGGATCTTCGTTGTGTTTTGTGGGGTCAGTGTATTGGTTTGTAGATTTTTTGGATGACTGCTACCAGTAGACATCTTCCTTGTTGTCTTTCCACAATTTTTCACAAATAATTCTATTTATAAAAAAAAACCTATACTGTCCTTAAAAAATAACTTTGATTTTCAGGAAGTTTGTTTTTAAGATTTTTCCCCAAACGAACTGTTGTTGATGTTCTGCTCCATGTTGTATGTTGCTACAACCACACACTATTCCTCACACTTTTGTTTCGGGTACGCTCCATTGGGTTATGCTTAATCTTTTTACACCTAAATAGTGTAAAATAGTAGATGTTCTACAAAACAGAATCAGTATCAATCCTTCAAATTAAGAGTTGAGAAATTCTTTAGTCTGGATTTGTAAACATACCAGAAGCTGTTTGCGTGATTTTGTAATTTTGGTTTGAAAAGAAAAATCTTTGGAGATACCATGGTAAAATGGAATCATTAGAAGCAAATTACAAAAAAAAAAAAAAAAAAAAAATTACTCCAGCTTAGAAAGAGCATAAAACAACATATCCTTGAAAGAAAATGTCCAGGACATACACTGACAATCTAGTCATAGATACCTTGGGATTTGTTGGTTTTTAATGGCATTTCAGCCACGAACAATATTTCAACCACTAAAATATTTTTGAGTCATTCTAGTGACAGGGCATAGGATGGTGATTTTGCAGTAAAACCTTGTTCTTCTGTCCCAAAACTTTGCTCAAGAACTTCTGGTGGTCTGCAGCTACCCAGTCCTCCACGCAACACCAGGGTGTACGAGCTGCACGACCCCGCTGGAGTTTATGACCAAGTTAAACTTCCTGATTTCTTTGGTAACTGCTCTGTGTGTGTTAGAGAAATGCCTCCACATTCACTGAGTGTGGTTACGTTCCTGTCCTTTCACACTCCCAGTATGGTGCCTGCAGGCCCCAGGTTCCTGAGGACCACTGTCAGTGCCATTTCTCATAGTCCAGTGAGGACTATTTTGAGGACACGACACTTTGTGAAGTTCAGGGAGGGTCCTGAGTCGGGTCTCACACCTCTCTGGGCTGGGGCTGTTGCACTGAACCCAGACCAGGAGTCTCCCACAGACAGAATGAGGTCCAGGAGATCAGGAGCAGGGATAAGAACCAGCAAGGAGGTTTATATCTAGATTGTCATATGAAATATTCCAAAATTATAAAAGGTGCTGCTGTGACTCATGGTTTTGGAGCTGTTACGTGAGCAAGTATCTGTTAACTTGTGCTGAGTAAGGGCTTACGGCTGCAGATGTTGTTATTACCCACGCTCCCATCCCCTTCGAACTCACCAAGAACAGCCCCGTCCCCTGCTGCCCTCCCCAGAGACTCGCCCACACTGTCCCCACAGACTCCTGGGAAAGGTGGGCCCCTCTTCCTTTCACTCTCCCAAATTCCACACTCCAGAAACAGCTCGCTTTAAGGCTCATTTTCCCACTCAACTCCTCCCTTCCTCCGAACTGGTCCTGTTCTGGTCCCAGAGGTGGTTGTCAGGGAATGTTGCTGAGAGAGCAGGGAAGGTTTTGTTGGCAGCCCTCCACCAGGTCCAGCCAGCCTCCCAGCGCCAGATGGGCTGCTTTGGAGGCTGTTGGTGCTGCCTGGGGGCTGATGCTCTGTGGCCCACCATCGTTCACCGGGGTTGCTTTCATCTTCCCAGCTCCTGTCCGAAAGCAGCTGAAGCTGCTCGCCTCCTCCTGACAGATCTTTGGTCCAACAGGGAGCTCCAGAGTGTACTCAAGCAGGTAAGGAGACACCTTTTTTTCAGCTGGTGAGAGAGACCCTGATCTTGACTCACTCGCTGAAGCTGGTGAGGTTACAAACGCCGTGATTCAGCAGCAAGCTCAGGCAGGGACTGGGAGGAGCCCAGGGCGCTGCGAGGACCAAGATGCTCTCGGAGCATCAGCACCCTCCTAAGACCCTCTACAACTCTACAACTGCCTGAAGGGACGTTGTAGAGAGGCGGGGATTGGTCTGTTCTCCCTCATGGAGAGTGATAGGATGAAGGAAATGGATTTAAATTGCGCCAGGGGAGGGTCAGGTTGGACATGAGGAAGAATTTCTTTACTGAGAGGGTCGTCAGGCATTGGAACAGGCTGCCCAGGGAGGGGTTGAGTCCCATCCCTGGAGGGGTTTAAGAGATGGGTGGAGGTTGCGTTGGGGGGAATCATTTAGTAGTTGATGGGGCTGGGACAAAGGCTGGGCTTGATGATCTGCTAGGTCTCTTCCAGCTGATACAATTCTGTGATTCTATGATTGATTCTATGGTTCTATGATTCTATGACCCAAGACTCACTGCTGCAGCTGCCAGGACTGACTTTAGGGACTAAGCGGAGTTTGGGCAGCTCGCGCTCTGGGGATGCTGCTGGTTTAGGTGGGCTCTCCCACCCCATGGGCACCTTGCTCCTGGGGTCAATGCTGTTGCGTGGGCACAGTGCTGCTCTGTGCTGGAACAGACCTGCAGTCCATCATGTAGGATCAGCATGCCCCAGCAGATCCTTGGCAAGGTTCCTCCTCTCTTTCCCCCTGTTTTCTTCTGTGTCCATAGCCCTACCCTGTGGTTACATCACCCTTACAGTCAGGGTAAACTTTCTAAACCAGTAAGAGGGGTATTTAGGGTTTGTTTTGCTCCCTGCCGCAGAAGCCACGAGAGCGCAGAGAGGCAGCCGGGGCTCCGAGCCAGCTCCAGCTCCCAGGGGCTTCCTTTGAACAAGTCGGGTTTTTCCAACTCAACAGCAGCAGCACCTGCAGAGAGCAAAGGGCCGGATTAAAGAGAAGGAGTAAAATCCACAAAGGGGAGCACCCTGGGGGCAGGAAGGTAGAGAGTACCTAAATATCATTCTCATACTGATGGCTGAGGACTTTCTCCGTAGCAGCTTGAGCAACTTTGTGCCAGGCTCTGCTCAGGAGCCATCTGAGCCAACTCATTCTGGCGTGACTGAGTCACTCCTGTGTTCATCCAGATGTTCATTGCGTAGGTATACATCAGGCGAGAAAAATGGAAGTCTGCAAGGATATATGCATCGTGAGTAGATCTTTGCCGTTTTCCTAGGATGACAAATCGTAGAATCATAGAATGGGCTGGGAAAAAGCTCTAAGATCATCAAGCCTGACCTAACGCTGCCAGGTCCACCACAATGAGATGAAATAACGTTCAGTGAAGGATTAAATAAAGGTTTGCTCGGGCAAAGGTGGAGTCCAGCTCTTGGTGGATGGAAAGCAATGCAAAGAAGCTGAAGTCCGTCAGCAAGGGTGATGTGCTGAAGGCACGCAGGGACGACAGAGGAGGTTGGTTGGGAATGAAGCCTGTTCTTTAAGCAGAGCTCAGCTGTTGAAGTGGGGCAGGAGGCTCCCTCTCACGGCAATGGACAGCTCTCAGCTTTGAAATTGATACACACTCACAGCACTTCATGTACTTCTGCTTTTTCAGCAAGGATTTGATAAGAATAGGATGGGATCTTTAGCTGGAACGACCTTCAGGACCCTCTCCTCCAGATTTTAGGAACCTCTCCATGCACGTTCAGGCTGCAGGTGAGGATGGGGCCCCTCGTGCGTGGGGATGGGGTGGGCTGGGGGACAAAGGAGCCGTGCGTGAGCCCCGTGACCCTTTTTGCTATTTTTATTCTCCGCTGGAGTGAGTTTGTGAGATGTTCATCCCAAACTTTTTCAGTCCAAATGGCAAAGATCAGGAGTTGTGTGGCTCCTGGGCTTGGTGCAGGTGCTGCCTGCCCTACGCAGCTGGTGCCATGGGATGCACAAAGCTGATGGACTGGACTGCGTGTTTTAATTAGTTGCTTTGCCAATCAATTACCAATTAATTGCATTTTGCCAAATCCTCCTGGGTGGAGCTTTTCACATGAATCTCTCATTCCTGAATTTTGAATAATATTAGCCAGATACTGTCACTAACATGGAATTAATTCCATCATGTGCTATGGCACTAACCATCACCCTCAGGGATTTTTTCACCACTGTATGTGGTCATGTCAAAATCTGGAACTACACGGTGCCATCTGAAAAATCCCAACAGAGAAAGTAGGTTAGAGAAATCACGGGCAGAATTTTCAGGGCATCGTTATCCTTTTTTAATGGGTGTGAAATGAGGATTGAATCTGTGAGGTGATTCTGACTCACAATTCCCACTGAAGGGAAGAGCTGCAAGCGCTTTTCAAATATCAGATGTCTCTGCCATGGGGATTGAGGTCATCCAGAATAAATTATTCGCTCCCTTCCCCAACACGCTCTTTGCCATCAAACTAAACGTGCCCCTGATGGAAGAGAAAATGGTTCAAAAGGCAATTTCTTTCTTCTGCTGAGGTTTCACTTCTTGCTCACTTGGGATGTTCCCACTAAGACTCAGAGAAGCATGAAAGTCTAAGGTGAAAATCTATGGGCAGTACAGAAACTGGGTACAGGCTAAGGAAGAAAGATTAAAGGCTGGTTTTGAATGTAATGAAAAGATTTCTTGAATGCTTTAATTACCTGGGTTTTCGGTTTTTCTTTGTTGTTTTTTTTTTCCGTTTCAGAGTTTGGAATTGGTTCATGTCCAAGAAGACAACCCTTTCACGATTACTTAGGATGTTAAAGACGTAGAGTGTTCCTGAGTTTAACTCAGCTGTAAAACAAACTAAACATATGGATTTCATGTGAATGATACTGATATTTTTAAGCATTTTCTTCTTTTTAGGGGGGAGAAGGGACTTTCATTGAGGTTATACTTTCTCGATGTCAATAATTTTTTTTTTTGCGAAGAGTGTGTCTGTGTAACGATGTGCGTGTCGCTGTGCACGCAGCCAGCACGCGCGCAGGCACGCACGTGGCGAGTAGGATCTTCCTGCGGGCTTAGTCCCCGCCTTCCACCCACAGCCGGTGTCAGCTGTGCAGTTCGACCCCCCTTGCAGAGTTTTGTCCAATTCCACCCATTCCATGCACCAAATACTGCCACGCTAAAAACCCGTCACAACCTATTTGCACCCACAAGTCTAAAAATGGACAGTTGAGTCCCCCACCGTTGCGTATGGCCGTTATAGACAGATACACACCACAATACTCTTCTTTACAAAGGCTGGTTATTCCTAACATTTTTAACACGGGCTTCTTTTCTGCTTACGATTTTCTTTTTCCTCCAGTGAGCTCTTATAGTTATTAGCATTTTCTTTCCTGTCATGTGAACTCTTTATCTCAAGAAGCAAATCAGCACCTGCAGACCCTCTCCCGGGTCTCAGCGACCCTTCTTTGAAGCTGGACGTGAGGGGAAGATCGCAACACGTCTGCAGAGCAGGAGCACTACCAGGTCCTGAACCATTTTGAATGCCAGAACAACTCGATCTCATGGCTGTACCTGGACAAAGGTGGCATTTGAGGAGCTGAGCTGGAGACAGGCAAAGTGCTTTTTTCCCCCCAGGATAGCGGACTGCCACACAGGGCTGGAAAAAAGGGAGGGACGTGGCCTTTTTAATCGCGTTTTCTTTTTACTGATCAGTGTAAAGAAATAGTTTTAATACGCAAAGGAATGTAAGCGCTTGTGTGAAGTCAGGCTTGGGAATGTTTTATCTCGTGGAATCTTTATTTACGTGAGTCGCCCTGCGATGCTACGGCTCTGAGACGGGACTGTTGGGCTCATTTTAGGGCAACCCACTTCTTACGACAGTAACCATGTGATGAAAGAGGCTGGTCTTCCTCTCACCAGAAGAAAAATATCCTCTACCCATTCCCCAAAGGGATGCAGCTCAGATCTGCAGGGAAAGGAGCAGCTGAGGATGCGTTTTCTGGCTGTCCCACCCTCCACGGTTATTGCCCCTTCAAACAACGCAGGGGCACAGGACCCTGTTTTGATCAGGGGTAGAGGAAGGATGAGTTACGAGCCTGGAAAGGGGAAAAAAATCTCATTTATTGCAAGTGCCAGACTCCTAAATTGAGAGAAATGAGCATTTCCCCATTCACTTCATAGGAATGGGGTGATGTGTGTCTGCTAAAGGACTGTCCAGCAAGTCCAGGTCTGCTCTGACACAGCTCTAGAGCTAAGAAATGCAGTGGCACTTGTTCATCCCCTGTTTAGACCATTGGGAGCACGCGTCCACAGAGGGAGATCATCTCCCAGCTGGGATTTTTTTTTGTTTTTTCTTTCTGGGACTACAAAGGGTGGCTGAATCCTGTGCACTTTAATGAGCAGCAACTATTTGCTTGCCTTCACCCACGTTCAGTCGAGAGCTTTCTGCGCCGAGCTCCCAGCCAAATGAGAGGTGGGGGGGGGGGGGGAAAGAAAAAGAAAAAAAGAAAGAAAAAAAAAAGGCAGCACCTTTGAAGTGGAGAAGCCAGAACCAGGAGAATCCGGTAGGACAGTTTCAGGAGCATTCAAAGAGCAGCAAAGGAGCCCCAGCCCATGGGCATGCCCTTGCCAGACCTGCCAGCTGCTCCCGAGCTGGAGATACGTTCTCAGATGCACAGTTCAAAATGGTTTCGGCAGGACCCACGACTCTGGATGCCCAAAGAGGTTGCAGCATCCACAGGCAGAATTGTTACAGTTTTGCTGTAAAACTGTGTGTTGCGTGCAGTTTTGCATTCGGATTTGTTCCTGTAATTACACGTTCGACAGAAGTCCTGGGAGCTAATGTTTTTCTCTGTAAAATTAATTGGGGAAACCTAACTACAAAATGTCGTGACGGAATATTGAGGAAATTCATTCTAATTAGGTGTTATTTAGGCTTTATTTTAAAACACGGCTGCTGCTTTCGCCCGTAATGCAGTTTACTGGATCCCTGCCTACGGCACAGAGAGCTGTAGTTGTATGATCATCATCTCACAATTAAATTTACAAGTACTGGAGATTTCATTAGTAGGTATTAGACTCGAAGAGGCAGATGCATCATTCCCATAAATTTTTATGAAGTACGGCAAAGTTGTTTTTCCAAAGCTAATAAAATGATAAAAATAAAATCTGTCTCGAGAGATCTTCAAAACATGACTGGGCACAGCCCTGAGCAATCTCACCTGGCTTTGACGTTATCCCTGCTTTGAGCTGGGCAGACCAGAGAGGTTCCTTCCAAGCTGATTTTTGTTTTGTTTTTTTTTTTTTATGATGCTGTATGTCACTGCTTTCATACCTCAAAACACAGATAATTCGAGCGAGCGGCGGGCTGTGTGAGCTGTAACCGCTCTGCCATCCCAGGGCTACTTTGCAGCTCTTTCTCCCCCAGGAAATTTTCTGCGACTCAACTCTATTTTCCTCTCAGTCTCTCTGTTTAAAATCTGGACTACAAGCTCCACCCAAGTCAACGAAGTGACGCTGATGCCCAGCTGTGAGAAGAGAAAATCAGACTTACCGGAGTAGCCGCTGTTTGTGTTGTCCAGTTTTGGGAGCTCAGTGAGGTTCCCCCCATAAATGGATGCTGGTTTCACCTCCAATACCTTTTTTTTTTTTCATTCTAGGGAGGTATTGTCACTCAAAAGCATGTTTTTAACTGTGGTATCCTCTTTGATGAGCTGGTGCCCTGTTTCTTGCTTCTTTAAGAGCCCAGGTAGGGCGGACCCCCGATGAGAGGGACAAGGGCAGCTCTGCAGCAGGTTGCAGATGCCCTGGGTCGTAGCGATGGAGAATTGCTGAGGAGGGAAGGACCATGACCAGCAGCACCGTTAGCTCTGCTGACAGCAGGAATAAGAGCAGTTGGTGCCTGATGGGTGCGCAGGACACACAACCATGTAAATAAATACCATACCTGTTTGTCCTGGGCTTAGCAGAGCTTTTTTCTTTTGGTCTCCTTTCTCATAAACGCTTCGTATGTTTTGTGTATTGTACAATCCAACCCACCCCAGCATTTCAGAAGCCTCATGGACAAGTAGAAGGCAGTAGGCAGATTTATTCCTCTCTGACCACACACCAGTTTGAGACCAACTCAGCCTACCAGTCCATAGCTATACAGTGTATTCTGTAAGATATAGGTATGTGAGAATAACGTATCAGAATTTTGTTTTGGCTGTACTGTATGTATTTGCTTCATTGGAAAAGCTGGAATCAATAAAAAATTGCTGGAATTTCTTCAGGCTCCCCGTTGCGGATGGTTTTATCTTGGCTGTCTCGCCAGCGTTAGGAAAGAGTGAAGCGTCTGTTTGAAAGGTCTGTAAAACAACAGGGAGGTTGGATTAAAATGATCTCTAAGGTCCCTTCCAGCCCAGGCCATTCTGTGATGATTCTAAAAGCCTGTTCCCTGCAGCAGCGATTAGTCTGGATGCCTCAGCTCTCTGCCAATATGAGTAATCAAGCTGTAAATCCCATTTCCTGCATCCTTAGCAAGCCTCAGTGGGTTTCTCTCCTGTGAGCTTTCACAGTCACCACTTCAACCCCTGAAAAGTGTAATTATCGATAGCAATTATCCCTGCTGCATGGATCCAGAGCTGCTTGTGGCAAAACTCCCCCCTCACCTTAGTTTCTTCTGAACTTGGCTCATGTGAGCTGTGTTTGAAGCTCTCTAGGTCTTATATTTAAGAAGTGTGACGATCGATCCTCCCCAGTTTCTCTTTGGTCCAGGCTGGAAAGTCCCAGCTCCTCAGAGAAACCCATCAGCTCATCACATGCAATGACCTTCTCTGAATCTTTCCCAATTAAACAATTTCTTTCTGGAGATGAGGAGACCAGAAGAGCAAACAAAAGGTGAGTAAGCCGTGGGTGTTATGTAGGGACATCATGGCCACCTTTCTGTTCCCTTCTCCTTCCCTAAAAATTCCTGACATCAACTTGCTTTCTGCAGCTCTGTTGTGTGTTGAGCTCTCACTGGGGTGGACTGCCCATCACACAGTTCCCTCCAAGAGGTCATGGTCATCTCCAAGCCCATTATTTATGTGTGAAGATAAGATTTTGTCACCCCGTGTGTATCACCTAACATTTCTCTATGCTGGTTTGTCTGTCATTTATCATCCTTTCCTTATTGATCTATAGTTCCCCAAAATTTTATACACAGACATGACCTCAGATGTCAGCTATAGGATGTTGCAGAAATGTTCCCGATTTCCCACAGGCATCACAAATTAGAAAAAGTAAATACATGGTCTTTCCTGGTCTTTTTTCTGAGTACTCCTTTCACTTATTGGCCGTCCAGTCTCCATTGCAGACTCTCAGATATTTGAAGATGCTCTTACTATTTATGGCTTATTCTTTTGACTTCAGCTAGCTGTTCCTTCAGCTCCTTTTTGGCATATTGAGTACGGTTTATGTTTAACCTGGAAGATTTCTTAACCAGTGGGGTGTCCTGGGGTTGCGCTTCAATGTGATAATCCCAGTCCACGCTGCCTGCAGAGTTTAATTCTCTCTTTTGTTTTCCCTTAACATGCATCACCCTTTCAGTTTCTCTTTTGGAAGATCATGGTGGTGGCTATTTGGGTGTTCGTTGATCCAGATGTCGACGTTACGGGGCAGCGCTATAAATGTAAGACTGGAGGCCAGACTTTTCATGCTAATCAGGACTAAATTTAAGACTGCACCTGCTCTGGGGACTTCCCAGCCTTCTCCATGATATTGCTGTCAACAGCACCTAAGGATGTGGTCTCTGCATCACATCCTTCAGTAACGTAAGCCCAGCCTACATGGGGGTAGTTGAAGTGCAGGATGCACTAAAGACTTTGTGCTTCCAGTGCTGGGGAACACTCTAGTGTATAAACACTGCTGACAGGCTTACAAAAGAAATGGGGAAGCAGCATCCTCTTGATCTCCTTCAGAAGAAGCTCTTCAAAGGCGAAACCTGGCAAAGGGGAACGTGATCTCAGCTATGAGGTGTGTGTAGTTCATTTACTCAAGGCAAGGCTGAGAAATAATCCTTGCCACCGACAAGCATCTAATGAAAAGAGGATTCACAGCCTATCAGTCAGGCTTGGTACAGCCTGAGAATCCCTGCATGGGAAAAGGGATGGGCGTCGCTCCCGTGCCATGTCACTCCTCTGCCACGTTGTTCAGAGCTCCTTTCCAGGAGCACCCTCTGAGATTTTTGAAAGGTGGGCAAGTGCCCAAGGATTACGCACAAAGGGAAAGGACCCAACCCCAAATGTCTTGACGAGTTTTGGTTCAGAACCTGAACTGTATTGGCAGCTGTGATCATTTCATGCTTAAGTTGCTTCTACACTATGGTGCAGCAGGCATATTTGCAATTGGTTTTGAATGTAGTTCCTGTCTTACCAAAGCCCACTTAGGAGCAGGGAATCCAGAATTCCGTGGAGGAGTAAATATTGATACGGCATATATACTGATGATGCCCCATTCTGCAGCTTCTTCAGGCACAAATCTCATCTCAAGGCACATCTAAGAAAGGCCGTATAAATTACAGGCTAGAAAAGCAAGCTGTCTTTTACCAAGTCTAGATGCAGGATGTCTAAAACTGATGCAGATGAGTCCTATCTCTATACTCTTGAGCAGGGTCTCTGGACAGTGAAGAAGGGTGGGACAGCAGATCTCTCTATATATCCATTTGCAGCATGTAAAATGAATACCAAGAATGCAGTATGTCTTTTCATTTTGGGATCTGTAGCCTACATATGAACACACAAGAAAAGCCTGGGTTTGGACAAGGCAGTCTGTAGACACGCACAAGGACCACAGGGCAGTTTGCAAGAAAAAGGCAACCTAGGTGCTCCCTAGGGAACATCGAGCCCAAGCCAAACACTGCAGCAGCATCAACAACCCCATGGCACCAACATCTCCTGCTGGGACCTACTTAAAAAAAAAAATAAATAAATAACTTGCTCAATGAAGTTCCTTTATCTTGGTTTCCCACATGCTGGGTGAGATCACCTCAAGCAAAGGCTCTGCCGTGGCAGCCCGGCCCCACGGCCAGATGCCTTGGTAGTGCCACGGTCCCACGCAGCGCACTGCTGGAGGACACAGGGCTGCCCGTACCAGAAAGCCCAGCCCCATAAAAGCAAGACATATGCAGAAGAGCTTCAGCATATGCATGGCACCCACAGCCCATAGCCCCCACAGCACTCGTGCACCCACACCCCAGGGCATCTCCGCCACAGAAGCCAGGGGCCAGGGTCAGGAGAAAGCCCACGTGAGGCATGGTGACTCATCCCCTAGTGCATGACTTGGTGCTCCTCTATCGTGCAACCCTCGTTTGTATCCTTCCCACAGCTATGTGTCCTTGCAGATTTAATCTCGTCGAGCACAGAAGTTGTTACCTACCAAGACTGTACTTGGTCCCTTTCCTGGTGTGTTCTAAGCCCACCTTTGTCTCAGGAAAGCCTTTTGAGGGACTCCCATGAGACACCCCAGACACAGGGACACGTCCCTTTCTCTCGCCTGTCACACGGATGTCCATCTTTTGCATTGCTGGCATGCAGGAAAACGTTGCAGCTCTACCTAAGCCTTTACAACATCTTCCTTCTGTCAGAGTGGGTGGAGTGGTGACATCCAGAGCATCCAGATTAAGGAACCTCTGTGTGCAGTTTGCCAGAACGCAGCATCTGCTCCTGGATGCTCACCCTGAGCATCCTCCATCCATCCAAGTGCACACAATGCTTTTCTAGCTCCGGCTCCCACTACAGCCCTCTGCAGCTTGATAATCTCACTGAGGAGAGGCTGTGACAAGAGGGTAATCACAGCCCTGCTACCACCCTCCTGGACAGTTGTTCTGTGCTGAAGGCACTGCACTGGTTGCAGAAATGAGGCGCTTGGTACTGCTCAGCCCAGCAGCTGGTGATGAGCAGGAGAGCGTTTCAGCACCAAGAGGGTCACAGCAGGAACCGTTGCAGGGTACGAGGGGGTCGCTCTGGGAAGGTTCAATTGCTAGCGGTAGTTTTTAGGGAGCAGATCTGGTCCCAATTAACACTTTGGTCAATATTCCAAGTCTTGGATAAGACCTCAGATGCCCCAAGGATGAGAGATGACCAGATCTGAGCACAGCTTCTGCAGTGGTGCCAGAGTTCTGAGGCTGCATGCCCACTCACAGAGCTTGCAGGAGACCTTCCCAAGCCTGGCTTCTCCCTTCCTTCAGTGCACTTGTCTGCATTTCTGCAAACGAGGAGCAAAGCAGCTAAAATACCTCCGGAAACCCAGCTGCAGGGCTGAAATGCCCCCAGGCCGTGGGACAGCGAATAACCCCTCGGTGCACAGGCGTGCCTGGCTTCCCAAGGCAACAAATTAGGGAAAAACAAAAAGCAGGTCGAAGTTTTCCAAAGCAAGAAAGCTACTGGAAGTTCCTGGCACTGCAAAGCTCAAATACTTTCCCAGTGAAGCGGAGTTCCTCCCTCCTTTCCCTGGTGCTTCTCTCTGCAAAAAAAAAAAAAAAAAAAAGCCTTACAAGTGTGCTGCAGAATCTTACCTAATAGATCTGAGCTCAGGCAATAACTGTAACTGCTTTTGGGTCCCGAGGCCAAGTTTCAGTCTGAGAGATAACCCAGACTGGGTGCTGCACAACGAAGGGTAGCAGAGGTTTGCTTTGTGCATCCTATTGCTTTCTTCCTTATGTTTTCTACTCTTTCCCCAGGAAGCCTCTTTATCTCACAGTACAGGTAACTCCTGCTTCAATCAGTGAGGATCTCTCCTGGCAAAACAGGAAAATCAGTCTCACGTCAGCAGGGCTGAAAGGAATGCTCCAAAAATGTAAAGGAAAAAATTAAAGGAGATTATCTGAGTGTCTTTGAGTTCCACCCTGATTTTTTCTTTAGCAAGCTTTACTCGTGTTGAAAACTGATCCATATTTCCTTTCAGGGGAGGAGAGACACCCAGGGTGGGGGATAAGGTGCTGGTTTAGTATCAGAGTGGGTCTGTGGGCAGTATCACAGCGAGACTCTGGATTTCCCAGGCAGAGGCACATCTCCTGAATGGCTTCTGTCATTTCTGCCTGCACAATAAGAAACTGGCTGTGCCTAGCCCAAATATTATTATTTTTCCCAAGGGTAACCCAAAAGCAATGTAGAAATTATTTCCTCCGGAGAAGCAGAGGGTGAAAGAGCCAGGGGAAAGAAGGAGGAGATGGCTCAGGTGAGTGTTTATACCATTCGAAGCGATGACTTCTCGGTACACGAGGCGAAATCCACACCCATCGCCTTTGTGCCCCCGGAGCCTGCCCGCCGCAAGCTCCGGGATTGAGCAGCAGCAACATCCCTGCGGGGCTCTGCCACCGTGGGAAAGCCAGCGGAGCCGTGGCGAGTCCCGCCAAGCAGCGAGACCCAACTGCGGGTGAGTCAGAGCCCCACCTCGCTTTGAACAGGAGGAAGTAGAGCCCGCGGAGAGGCACCCGAGAAAACCCAACCAAAAAACAAAAAGGCAGAGCCCGAGAGGTTGGTTTGTGCCCAGAGGGGTCCCTGGGGAGCTATCCCCACTGTTGAGGTAAAGCTAAAGCAAGGATGAAGCTGAATTAGCCAACAAGAATAGATGGAGGAGTTTTTCCTCCAGGGAGCAAAGCAGACCAGGGAAGGGCTGACGGCGACTGGCAGGTCTCCAGCAGGCGAGAAAGGAGCGGGGATGAGCGGTCACCATTCCTCACGGGCAGGTCACTAACTGCTCAGCTTTGCCCTGGGAAGGGTCAAACAGAGCCCAGTGCTCAAAGAGCCAAGACCACGGTATGTGGGAATATCATCCTGATGACTTTCCTCTAAGATATGTCCTCCTGCCATGGACCACATCCCTGCGAGGGGAAGTGCCAGCAGGAATGGGCTGTGCCCTCCCCAGAAACCAAATCCTGGCCCGCACATCTCCTGGTCTTTGGCAGAGGGATGGATCATTTTCACCTCCATCCTGAGCCAGGCTGGGACAGCAGTAAGCCATGTGCAGTGCAAGAAGCCCCACGGCTCTGCGGAGCGTTGTGAGCGTGATCCAGCAGCAGCAGAGCTGCAGGTGCCTTCTGCAAACTACCCAAAGGGGGATGTAGCTTTCCTGGGAGCAGCTCAAGGGCAGCACCTCCGTGCTCTCCAGCACAAAGCTGGAGCAGCAGCACGGCACAACCTGAGGCCAAACCCCGAGGAGGAGCCAGCCCCATAGTTGGTGTCTTCAGGTTTCATTTGGCAAGATTCTGTGGGAGCAATCCCCGGGCGAGAGCACTGTGGCTCTTTCTATCCTTGCTTATGGATGTGTCACTAGGCTGCTCCTCCTTCCCAGAATTCAGGCCAGAAGCGTGAGGATTCCCTGTCCAGAGTGTTGTCACCATCCTGTCATCTTCCTCTGGGACCGCAGAAAGCAGCAGAGCTCAGTGTAAGCAGAGATGCCAGTGGCTGCACCATGACAGGCTCAGTCCTGGGTGGGTTGTGCAACTCCTCGCTCCCTCCTTCAACATCTTAGGCCCAGCTGGAGTGAATTTATCTCATTTACAGGTGCATATTTTAGCCCTTGAGTGTCTGTTCTGCTGTTTCTTCTTGAGAGAGTCCCAGGCAGTTAGCGTGTGGTCCCTGCTTTGGCACTGACCTGGCTTCACAACACCCTGTAGGTGCAGCAGATCTAGAGTCCTGGGAAGCTGTCTCTGCCCCTTCCTTCTCAGAAATCCTGGCACAAAACTCCTCACATCACCTCAGGTGCTCTAAGATCCCCCCAGATACCTGCTGGCTGCTCGAAAGACTTAGCACCCAGGATGCACATCACTGATCAGGCATCTGCCTTCAGCAGACATGTCCCTGTCAGAGAGCTCAAAATTTGAGCCTCCGTGCCTGAACCCAGGCTCTTGCGTTCAGCACCTGGCCGAGCCACCAGGCTACAGAATTCGGAGAGACCTTGGCACTCACTAACACCAGGCTACACATTCAGGGCTTTAAATTTCTCTTGCCAGGAAAGGATTGTCCAAAGCCAGCAGTGATTTTGCATCATCCTCTGTTCCAAGGTGCAAACCCGAAGCGCTTTAACAGGACCCTGGGGTTTTCGAAAAGGATGAGTGAGGTCAGAGGATTCAGACGCTTGCACATCTTTAAAGTCCTCTCGGGGGTCTCCAAGTGTGATTTTTTTCAGCGCAGATTTGCCAGTGGTGATAGAAGTGGGGGTGCAGCAAGCAATACCCTGTCCTGGCAGTGTGGAAGGAGAAGATCTACCATCACCTCCCCTCTAGCTATGGGCAGGTATCATTTGCCCACGACTACCTGCTTTCTCACTTGAATGGCTTTGCAGGTCTTGCAGGTCAGCTTGCTTGCAATTATTTTTTTTTTTTTTTTTTGAGCTGCCAAACAACAGCTCTCCACAAACTGAGCTAAACAACCACATCTAAAAAACTTTCCCTACCACTCTGGCCTTTATTGCTCATTCCCTGTTAGGATAAATCTCTTAGGATCAATCCACCCTCACCTGGGCAGCTTAAAATTAGACACTGAACTCTAAGAGAGTCACTCTGGGTTCCCTTCCTAGCTAGTGCAGAGAAATAGTCTGCCCAGTGTGGTTCACCCCATCATCAGACAGAGGTGGAAGGAGGGGAAAATTAATAACTTTCTATTTCCACTGCTGGTTAAGGAAGTCCAGATTAAGATAAGTGATGCTCAAACATAACCAGGTGGCCTGGACCTCACCCTTTATCTTTGGTGAGTGCACACACGCAGGAACACCCACTCTAATACTATATTGCAAAGGGACAATCTTCTTTCTAGGATGTCAGCCCAGCTCTACCCTGGCAGGGCGGGATGGTAAACAGCACGTTTCTTGTGTCTTTCTGACATAAAAGCATAAAGCTACTCTCAGACCAACACAGAGGGTGAAACCAGGCAGAAACTTCGCAACACTCCTGCAACCTCTTGCTGCACCCACTGCCAGAGCGTTCCCAGTCCTTGTCTTGCCATCACCACTTCTCTGAATAACCCACCTCCTGGAGACATTAAGCAATCTAGGACAATTGCTTTCCTTTATTTCCAAGAAAAGGTCTGCAGAGAAAAGCTTGACATGCTCAGCACCGCCCATGTGCTGGAGGGTAATGCACCTTTATGGTCAGGATTAAGAGGACTTCACTGTAAATGACTGGGCTCCATGACTCATGCTCATAGCTTGGTTCATTTTGCTCATTCTTGGGTGGAAACCCTTCTAACTGGATTTCCTTTGCAATTTGTGGCTGCTTTCACTATATCTGGTTGGACACAAAGCAGTGCAAGAAAAGGCTGGGTGGCAAAGCAAGCTTCATGTGGTTGTCCAGCCTTGCATTTTTTTGGTGGTGCACTGACCCAACAGTGAAATGAGGATTGGAAATGGTGTAACTGGTGCCAGTAGCCTGCAAAAGGCAATGAGAATGAGACACCTTAATGTCCCAACAAGAGTACCATGAATTTATCATTTGTGTCCAGCAACACAAGGACAACAAGACCCATATCATGGACTTTTGCAAAGGCGAGTGCTGGGATTCTGGTTGCTCACTGGGGAAGATGCTATCAGGTGCAAGCTGAAGTCAGGAAGTGAGCACCCAGTGAAATTCGCATTTGTGTCGTGGAAGATCTTCACTCACGTGTGTGAGTGTGTGTGCACATGCATGTGCCTGAGGGACGCAGCTCAGTGCTCAGCCTGGCCTTTGCCCTTTTCTGCAGGCTTTGATCTTGTGATACTGCTGGAGCACCTTCATGTCAAGCTGGACCCTCAGGCTGGAGGTCTTCAGGGCGATCAGGGCAGCCCACATGCAATCTTCTGCTATGAAACAGATGGATATTTATGTCCAGGGATGGTCTTGAATTCAATAAGAGGCTCAGTTTGGCAGGTGAGACCATTGCAGCGGGGCCACGGGGCCAAAAGACTTCAAACACCCAATTACGAAGGCACATTTCCCTCCAGCAGGGCCACACCACTGCACACACCGGCTTTGGAATGCCTCTGGCAAGATCCCCAAATTGCCAGAAACACTAGTGGCCGGCTACGAGGATGAAGCTTTTATATCCACAAGAGCACGGCAGCATGTCCTTTAGAGACAAAACTTGTACTTCTAATATTAGTTCTTCTCTTTGAGTATAACCAGACACATACGAGCTGCTTTGTGCAGACAGATTCTCATTCATCTCGTTCATAACCTTCTGGGCTGTTTAATTTTACTCCTCTCTATAAAGATTTCAAGTTCTCAGATGCTGAACTTGATCCCTAATACACCCACATCAGGGTTTAAATTACAAAAAAAAAACCCCGCTGGCTTCATTCTCCCCTTTTGCATCCAAGTGGCAACTAGTAGGAAGAAGATGGAAATTAATTGTCCAAATTCCAAATTCTCAAGTGAGGGTAAGGCTAAATCTTAGCCAATTCCCCATGTAGTGATGCTAAGCCACCCTGTTCTGCCTGACTGGCGTTAAAGAGCTTTAGTCTGAAGAGGCTCTGAGCTTTGGCAGAGAGCTCTGCTGAAATAAGGACAGAACTGGGCGTGTGGACAATTCGGATTTTAGTGCTGTTAAGCATCTTAGGCTGAGCCTGGACTTCATTGCTCTGTCACAAAAGAAAAAAAAAGATTGCAGATAATGAGCTAATAACACTTCACTTTCCCAGCCTGCTTTGCATCTTCAAAGCGCTCCACAAGAACAAACTAATTAACTGTCCAGAGAAGAAGCTCATGACTAAGAGCTGAGAAACCATATGAGTCAATCCACTTGCAACAGCTCTTTGCAGATTTCAGTAAAAACTCATTCTGGAGGAAGGTCTGTTTACTGGCCCGACTGGTCACACCAATCGCCGGCCACATTCCAGGGGTGTGAGCGGCGCAGACGGACCCAGCCCAGGAGAAGCCCCACCGACTTCAAAAGAGCAACACCTCGACAGGAATGCCCCAAAACCAACCGTGTGGCTTCCTCCTTTTAATTTGCACGCGCGCTCGGCGCGAGTCGAATCTGCTGAGCTAACAGTCCCTCTGCAAAACCCCACGAACGAGGGCTCGTCCCACGCTGCACAGGAAGAATTTTGTTGCAAACAACCTTTTTCCAAGAGCATTAATTCAGAAAGGACACAGGGTGCCAGGGTCTGATAGTGGAGAATTAGTAACCTTGGCTGTAATGAGCCTGGCCTTGGAGCTGTGTCTCCAGCTCAAGGAGCTGCTCTGAAGTCCCAGCTCTCTTTTTCCTTGCTTTGGGCAAATTATTAAGTTTCTGCAGGGATGTGACTCCCTTGCAGGTCCTTGGCTTTTGGGGAATGTGGGTCACATTTACTTGAGCAAAGCAGAGATGAGAACGTCATTTTTATTCTATGGGTAAATGAACTTGGAGGCACAACCCTACGAAAGAATTTAGACATCTGAGGCCAAGAATTTCATCTTGAAAGCTCCTGCCTAGCTACATATATTTCCACCAGGAAGTATCCCTGGTCTGCCTCTGAGGCAGAGCCTCTAAATGACAGACCGAACTAAACCGAGGTTCCTCAGATCCTCAGCAAATTCCAGCCCATGGGTTGTGGAGGACTGCTGGGGAGGAAATGCAGCTGTGGGGCTTGTTGAAGGGTGGGGAGACACCAAATCATGGAATCACAGAATCATAGAACGGTTTGGGTTGGAACTGAACCTTAAAGATCACCTCATTCCAACTTCCCTTCCGTGGGCAGGGATACCTTTCACTAGACAAGGTTGCTCAAAGCCCCATTCACACAGAATTGTTGAGGCTGGAAAAGACCTCTGAGATCATCAAGTCCAGCCAACCTGGCTTTAAGTGTCTCCAGGACACACTTCAGGGATTCCAGCTCCATCTCACAACACCTCAGTCCCAGGGATGCTGGGATTCCACCATACAACCTCCCTGCTGTAACATAGGCGTTCATCCCACCCACCGAGCGGGCTGCTGAGGACCCTGTGACGAAGCACTGACTGTCCCTCTCTTTGGTCTAAGGCTTTACATGTAGATGTGGTGCTCAGGTGGACCTGACAGTGCTGGGTTAACAGTTGGATTTGATGATCTTAAAGGTCCTTTGCAACCTGAAGGATTCTATGATTCTGTGATCAGAGAGCTTGATTCAAAACCACAACGTCCACTCAAGTATTTAAGTGCCTCAGAGGAACTTTTCTGTAGCTGTAACCTCAAGCCTATGGGGCAGGTCTTATGGGCCAAATGTTTTTCCATAGACCACAGGCCCAGATCTCTCTCAGAACACTGAGATCTGAGAAAAAAAAATCCATTGAGGCATTTTGTGCTTAGGAGAGCCTGTGTCCATTTGAAACACTGAGGACTGTATTTATGTTGTCCCCCATGTGCATGGAGCCACCCACCGCTGGGACTTGTGGCAGACAGTGATTGTTCCCCCTCAGTTCCTCGCCTGGCTCATGAGCAGAAGCTTTGGGCTCTTTTCCGTCACCTTTCCTTCTCAAAAGAGAAGTTCTTCCTCCTGAGCTGTTTACCAGTTTGCGTGCTGGTAGGTTATCCTGCCCTTGGCCCAAGGGCGTGCAAGCTGCAATTGGGATTTTTCTACAGCTGCCAAGAAATGCCAACAATTTACAGAATCCTTTAGTGACTCCTCCATCGCAATGACAATGTTTGGACAGCTTCAGTTAATCACAAGGCTCAGGAATTTATGGGACTAGTTGCCTCAATGAGCAAATAACCAGGAGTTGGTTCCCATCCTACCACATTGTGATCCTTCCAGCCAGGACCCTGCCTCCCTGCCTTGCCAGGTCACACGTCATTGAGCCACCTTCTGGAGACACTTATCTCTGCCCACTGGTATTGAAATCAGGCCATGAGTCCATCTGCTAAACGTTGCTGGGAGCTGGGGTCAATCTGGACCCATGGTGCCTGATTTAATCCATGGGTCTGGAGGAGCATCGAGATGAGCCCTGGCTGGAACTGATGATCTTCAAGGATCATACAGATGCATCTGGAGCCTTGTGATGTTTTCTCCTCCACACTGTGGCTGCTCCAACATGGAGCCCTTGGCACAGCCAACTCAACTTGACAGCCACAGAGAACATGCTCTGGGCACCAAGTGAGGTGGTGGGGACCTCCGTGAGAGGCTCAGCTCAAGGGAGGAGACCTGTTCTCCTAACAGGCCCCCTGTGGACTTCTTCCAGGATGATTCGGCTTGTAATTATTTTAAAGTGTTTGGAACCCCAGCCTGGACAAAAATTCTGAGATGCAAAACCTCTCGAAGCCGAACGCTCCCTTTCCAAAAAGAAGCAGTGGAATTTGAGAAGGGCAGAAGTTAGCTGAATTTCCTATTCTGTCTGTTTTCTCTGGAGGTGTGGCACACAGCTAACACACTGACAGGTCACGGTACAGCACTGCAGCACCGCCTGAAAAGTTACAATAATTGCTCTATTTTTACAGCTAATCAACAGCATCTGCTTTGCAGTGAAAGATCAAAGTGTTCCCCCCCTCCCGGATCAAAGTGTTCTGTCTTCACCATGATCTCAAAGTTAGATTTATTGCCCTGCCAAGGCAGGACTGCGTTTGTTTACGGGCGTGGATAAAAGGTGCAAGCGGCTCGCAGCGCTTCCGAAACCAGGAGAGCACTGTCGAGGGAGTAACTTCTGTATTGCACCACAACCCCATGCAACAGCTGTGGCGCAGGACGACAAACCAGTGCCAGGGACAGAGTGTGGAAGGCTGCAACTCGGCTGAGGTGAAAAACCAGAGCTCACAGCCTTGCTCATGTCAACCCCAACAGAGATAGGAACTTGGATCTTCCACCTGTCTGGGAAGTGCTGCAACCTCTGAGCTGTTAGATAAGGGATGCATCGCTCTCCTCTGCTACCCTTCCCTCCTCCTCTGTGTCTTTTGGTTAAGGCTGAGCCTCAGAGGCAAGTTGGGCAAAAAATAAACCCTACATGCTCTGTGCAGGTGTTGAGCTGCTCAGCAGCATCAGGTTTAGGCAGCGTGCGGGCTGGGATGAGGCATCTCAGGGTAGGGGTCAGGCACCCCCAGGCCTGACTCTACACTTCAATAATCTGCAGCCGACCAGCTTTTTGCATATTTATTTCACATGGGGAGAATGGCTGCAGTGAGGATTTTCCCAGGCATGGGTCACACCAGGTCTGAAGGCAAATCCCACGAGCTCACACTTGAGCGTTTCCATCTCCTCCGGTTTCCAACTGGCCCAGACTGGAGTTTGTCTGGAACAGGACACACACCGTGTGCGGTGAGCGTGCAGGTGCAGGACCTCACTCTTGGCAAAGGAGACAGCACTTTGAGAGCAAAATCGCATCCCTCGTTAAAGAAGTTCTTTACTCTGAGGGTGGAGAGACATTGGAAAACGTTGCCCAGAGAAGCTGTGGATGCCCCATCCTTGGAAGTGCCCGAGGCCAGGCTGGACGGGGCTTGGAGCAACCTGGGCTAGTGGCAGGGGTCCCTGCCCGTGGCTGGGGGGTTGGAACCAGATCATAGAATCATAGAATCGTAGAATCCTAGAATGGCCCGGGCTGGAAGGGACCTCAGAGATCATCTGATCCAACCTCCCTGTCACGGGCAGGGACGCCTCTCGACTACATCAGGCTGCTCAAGGCTCTGTCCAACCTGGCCTGGAACACCTCCAGGGAGGGGGCAGCCACAACATCTCTGGGCAATTTATTTATTGATCTGCAAGGTCCTTTCCAACTCAAACCATTCTATGATTCTGATTAAACACACTCAAGACTGTGTCTTTGACCATTAACAGATAGAGAGAATTAAACTAAAACTCAGCCTTGCCTCCCCACCCACTTCAGACCACCCTCCCACCTCAGCGAGGCTCAGCCAGAGCACTCAGGCTCATCTGGTCTGTCTCCCCTCTTCCAGCCCAGCTCCTGAACCCTCATTTTCCTCTGTCCAAGCACAGACCTGGTAGACTGTAAATAACTGATGCCCTAAAATGTCACCCTGTGGCTCGGTGCTTGTGTTCTGGCACAGCCCGAGCACTGGGTCTGCCTCAGGGGAGCTGTGGGTGCAGTTCCCCCACATCCATCGATGCTGCCTCGCCATCCTTTGGAGCTCTGCTGCAAGCTCAGGGGTGCAGGAGGACGGGACGGGGGTGCACAAGTGCCCATGAGCATGTCTGACTGTGCATACATGTGCATACATGTGTGCACGCATGTGCACCTGTGTCCAGGACTCCGTGTGTGTGTGTGTGTACGTTTTTACACAAGGGAGCACACGCCCTTCCTCTTCAGGGAGCAGAGAGGAGCAGAGGCAGGAGTATTCTGGAGATACCTGGCCTCACAGCTGCAATTGTGGGGTTCTGAGACCCATCTCCTGTGGGATAACCCAGAGATGATTCCATGGGAGCCACTGCTAAAGGCTTCAGCTTTTATCTCACAGCTCACTGCTTCATGCACCTGATAAGCGTGGGGGATTTTGGTCTCCACGTGCAGCTGGGAGGGGAGACGAGTCAGGATCTGTGCAGCTGAGGGGTGCAGGAGCAGGACCAATTCCCTGCAGAGCTCCAAACCTGTATGAGATCTGTGCCATCCTCTGAGCTGGGCACTGCCTGTGACTGCCAGAGCCACCTCTGCAGGGATTGCTGCTCCTGCAAGCCATCACAGCAGTTTTGGTGCTCAGCACCACTCCAGGTCAGGGCATATGGTGCAGTACCACCTTGATCAGTCATGAACCTTACCAGTCCACGGTTGGTTGGTCAAAGGGCTGATCCCAGCTCCCTTCAGGTCTCATCTTCTCAGGGCTCCAGCCAGTAGTTTCTGCTCTGCACCGAAGAGCGTAATTTACACCCAGGACTTCAGTTGAAACCTGGGCATGAGAGCACATGCAAAAGCAATGATTCAGCCATCACCAGGAAAATAATTTTCCTTCCACTAAGTGCCAATAAAATGCTACTTCCAGACAACAGCTAAAGCCTCTTCCTCTCCATCCCAGAGCACTGTTTCCTGCTTTGTCAGCAGGACTTGTCTCACAGACATGGGTCATTGTGTCGATGCTAAATGGTGCTTGTGGCGCATCAAAGACGTCACTGATGGCTGAACACATCTGTGGAATCAGCATAAACCGTGGGTGACTTTAACCAATTAAAGGCGATTAATTGATACCTATGAATTAGCTGCTATAGGCAGTGATTTGCAGGGCTGGGATATTAAATGGGACTTGATGTTTTATGAGGCATTTAAAAGTAATCACAAAAAAAACTTGCAAGCGTCAGATGCTTGCATGAACAAATGGACCTGCCCTGCAGAGGAGTGTGCTGAGGAGGACCATAGCTCAGCATCACCACGCTTTGGGACTCTGAAGATGAGAGCTGCAGGTCTAGGTGTTTCAAAAATCAACATTTATATCCTTTTTCTCTCTCTGCTGTTAGACCTCACCTGCAAAAACTCAGAGGTTGCACGGCTGGAGCTGGCAGCCCTTTTCCAGCCCCTCATCCTGCCCTGAGGGCCAAAGCAGGAGGTGCAGAGCAGCCCACGCCCCCTGTGATGGTCTTGGGCAGGTTCTGTCCTCCTGACACAGACCCTGACACCCCCTCCCTGGCCCTGCCTGTCTCCACACCCTGCTCTTGCTCACACCCAGGGAGTCACCTCAAAATCAGAGTTGTGTCCAATGGGGGAAGAAACACTCCGACATCTCCAAAGTGAGGGTGAGGGGTTCCTCCACCGTGTGCCCCAACTGAGGGCACCAGCGAGAGGCTCCACATCCCCATCTGGGGAGACACACTGGGCTCTGGCAACACTTCCGGAGCTACCACTCCACTGTCCCACAGGTTCTTGTGGATGACTGCGTCTAGATCACAGCCCATAATGCTGGTAGCATGGGGACATGCACGACCCTGCCTCCTTGGGACATGCCAGATGGCCCCAGAACAGCAATTCCAGAACCTGCTGTCTTGTCCAGAGCATGCCTGGGTAACATAACCTGATCTAAGACATGAGCAGGCTGTTTCTGTCCATAGTCGTCGTGGCAAAACCAGGCTCTACAATATCTGTATTTCACCCTGTCCTTGGCTCCAGGGGTGTTCCTGGCTCTTGAGTCTGGAGTAAGCAGAGAAGAGCATGAGGCTGCCTTACGCTCAGCTCTGATTTAGCACAACCACAGCCCAAAACATCAGCTCAGTATTTTATCAGCAGCTTCTGGGTAACAAATGCATCCCCTTTTGCATTCATTCTGCAATGGTGGTACCCTGGGGAGGACCCTGGCATAGGTCTGCGTTGACAGACCACGAGGTGCAGATGCTTGTGAGACCAAAGCATGGGTCTGCAGCTGTCCAGGTTCATGCAGTCATGCTGGGATGTCCTTGCTGAACGCCAGAGGAGGATGGTCTGGCAGCAGCCTCTGGAGCTTTGAACTCTGGCCAGGACACTGCCATCACTCTGGGGAGGGCAGAGACCTCCTGTGTCACACTGCGCTATAGGACATCACTCACCTCAGCCCACATTCCTCACCGCAGCACCTGCCACCACCTCCGTAGAGGACCCGAAAAGGATCCTGCATCCTGCGCTGCACACACTGCATGGGACACAACCCAATATCTGCCTGGAGCTTTGGCTGAGGCACCAGAGGTGGCCATGAGTGGACACTACTTTCATGTGCTGGAGTGGTTCCTCACAGGGGACTGCTCCTCCAAGGACCGCAGCACGGAGGATGTCTGCATGCTATGGCAGAAGATGCTGCTCCTCTGCAACATGCTGGAGGATGCTCCCTGGAAGATGCTTTGCTAGGGGAGGGCAGAGCTTTCTACCCCTCATACCAGACTCCACAAGATGCTGGTGCTTTGGTCTGGCATCCAGATGTCCTGCTGCCCATGGGGACATTGAGACCACAGCGCAGTGCTGCAGGACACTAGTGCACTGCAAACCTCCACAACGACATAGCACCACGAGGATGTCAGCACCCCGCCCAACGCTCCTAAAGCTGCTGCCAGGGGGTCCCTCAATCCGCAGTGCAGAGCAGGCTCATCCACTTGCAAAACACGTGCTCAGCATGGCAGGATGGGGACAGCACACGGGCACACAGAGCCACTCACCAGCACACAGCGCCACTCACCAGCACACAGCGCCTCGCACCACGCTCCAGCAAACCTCGGCACAACGCACTGCACCACCACAAACCGTCACCCAGCCTGGGCAAAGCTTGGGATGATGCCAGCTCGCTGGAAGACCCCAGAGAAGACCCAGGAGCTCTCTGCCGTGTCCCAGAGGATTCCTGCCATGTCCAGTGGGACAGGGAGCAGGGGAAGATCGGAGGCAGGGCGAGGTGCTGACTCAGCTGTTCTGACACGGCTGTGCCACCCATCACCGGGCGCAGGGAGGGAGGTGCCGGGCGGGGAGGGAGCGTGTGGGTTTCGGCACCGGCGCGCAAGGAACCCGGCTGGCGGGGGGCCAACACGCTGCCGAGACAGGCAGCGCTGTGGGAAGCAGGGAGTTGCCTCTGTACCCCCACCCTGGGCGCTGCCAGCCCCCAGGGACAGGCAGAGCGGCTGCAGTGCTGCTCCACGGCACCAGACACAGCCACTGCCACAAAGGTTTTGAGGGGGAGCCTTCAGAGCCCAAGAAAAGGGGATTTTTTTTTTTTTCCGAACCAGACCTTTCTGCCCCAAGAGCTCCTCTTCCCCAGGGCCGTACATCAGGCAGGGTGGAAACATCACGTGCCTGACCATCACTTGGCCACACTCTGAGTATTTCAGGTCCCAGCACTGTCATCCTCCCCAGCTCTTCCCTTTTGTCCCAGTAAGGGAAGACATTCATCCCTTCACACCTCTTCCTTGAGGAGGTGGGTGCTAGGGGGCTGGTTGCCCTCCATCTGGTGCCTCACTGAAGCTTCCTGTAGCCTTGGTCCCCAAAACCTGATGGCATAGTAGGCAAAATAAGTCATCATCCAAAAGGCAGCAAGATGCTCCCACGTCATCGGGTCTGGGATGAGAAGAACAGGCAGCTCCAGCCAGACAAAATGTCTTGCCAAAGGTCAAGAAGCCTTTGGAGATCCTGTGCATCCATCCCTTCCCTGGGAAATGCCTCACGGATGCTGTCTGACAACAACTTGCCCCAGGAAATGGTCATACAAATCTAGTGTCTTCTGCTGGCTGACAGTCCAGATACACACACCACTCCCACTCAGGATTATGAGGGCGGTGTGCCTCTGTGGGCATTGCATGTGAGACCATGCTACAGAGATGCCTACAGCTAGATGAAAGAGATCTGCACCTCTGAAAGGGCAGGTAGATATTCTCCCCACACTGACGCATCTCAAGTCTACATTGCCTGCTGTCAGAAACAGGCAGAGGAGGCGAATGCAAATGGTCTGGGCCCTATAGAAAGAGGTGGAAATAGGAATGAAAATGGCCTGGAAGCAGAGTGTGTGACTAATCCATGGACCAAGAGGCTTGGAAGCAGTGTCCCTAACCATGTTGTTCTCCAGGACAACCCTTATGCAGAGAGAAGCAAGGGGAGATTTGGCGCATCAAAAACAGGGACTGAAGTGGCCGTAGCTAGGATTGCCCCAAACTGCAGCAGGAAAAGCAGGTCAGGCCACTGAGGCCTGTTACAAAACCTCCCAAGGACTTCAGGTGTGAGGTGCTGTGAAGCGAGGGGACATGTTATGCAGGAGGTCCTGGATGGTTGCTGCATCTTCTTTCATCCCCGGTGCAACTGCACTGGTTCGGTCGAGCTCTGCTGAGCCTGTCCTGTGAGTGTTTCCTCTGGGCTCAGAGCTTCAGGATGGAGACAACACCTGCACCCCCTCACGGTTCTCTTTATTTACAGACACAACATCAACTGGGGGTGTGGAGATGAGGAACGGCACCTCACGGGACACCTGCCCACCCCGACAGCGCTGCGCCTGCACCAAGGTCTTTGCAAGCTCTGTGCAGTGGGAGGGCGGGCGGGCGCGTGGTGCCGGCTCCACAACGTGGGGAAGCCAGCTGGTCGACCAAAAAGCAATAAACCTCCCTGTGGCTGAGCCTCCTTTGCCTTCTGAGTCATCTATTTCCACCGGCCGCCCACCATGGTCTTCCCACGGGCAGTCTTTGACCTGGAATTGAAGCAAGAAAAGCACGTGTGAATAGAAAGGAGGTACAAGGTGGGTGTCATCAGCGGTCCTGCAAAGAGGACAGAACCATCTCCAGTTGATGCTCACTGTCCTGTGGGGAAGGTCTTCAGTGGCCTCAGGTAAAACCTCGGGACCTGAGTCAGTCTGTGTGTTTTGGGACTCTATGGAACAAGCTCATGCATTTTGCCACGTGTTTCTAAGGAGCCCTGATTCCCTTCCCACGGTTTTCCCTCCCAGGGATCCTTCAGAGAGGAATCATTGAGTTGGATCTCTGTTTGCAGAGTGACAGCCATGGTTGCAGGACCCTTTTCCCAAGGACCAGAAGCTGTGAAGCTGTTAGCCAGTGCCTACCACACCAACATCAGGGCAACAGGCCCTTCCCTGGGCATGGGTCAGCAGGGAGCAGGAAGAGGAGGTTCAGATGGACAGTAAAGGGCGTTTCTGGCATTTCTTAGAGGCACCAGCACAGCTCTGGCTGCCAGTCGTTGGCACTGCTTCCTCCCTCAGCACTACTGCTAGCCTGATGTCAGCCCCAGCACCCATGCAGCACACACATAGCGGGAGACACACAGACCATGGGAAATGCCTGTACTCACCCTTTGCTGCAGCGACAGGCCAGGTTGGGGCAGAAAAGAAGAGAGATTTGAGATAAGTTTGCAGGACATGTTGCTACCTGACACAAGGGGCAGGCTGAGCACCTCTCATGGGAGATGGCAGGGTGGGACGGAGACGTGAGAGGATCATGGACTCCCAAGGGTGAGGGTTAAACACCCTCCTACAATGGGTCTCCCAGTACTTGCAGGGAACTTGGACATGGGCCAGGCTCCCCTGACCTTGTGGGTCTGCACGGGTCTCACAGCCTGTGGGATTTCCCCTCCTACACAAGCTAGGATCTCCAGCACCTTCCCTGAGATGCTGGTCAGAGCCACTGCAGGGACAGGAGTGGTCAGAGGCTGGTGGGATCTGGCAGGACACAAGAGGTCTCCTCGAGGTCCAACCTCAGCCAGGGGCTGTGGGGCAGGGGGAAGCTGGTGGAGGTGGGAGGCAGTGGAGGGGTCTGTCAATGGGGACAGAACAACATGAACCGAGATGTCTGGGACAGATCTGCTGGTCAATCAACACCAAGTACCAATGGCAGGAGTGGGAAGGACAAGAGATGGCTCTGCAAGGGTGCAAGAGAGCCAGGATACACCCAGGGAGGGAACTCAGGCCAGGGGAGTGGGGAGATGGAGGGGCAGGAGACGTCAAGGCAGGGGACTTACACTTTCTGGTGGTCGCTAACACGGTTTCGGAGGACGTTGATCTGCAAAGAGAAATGCAGGCGGGTGGTGAGACCTGGCAGGTGCCCTGCGCCAGGCTGGGGATGAGGGTTGGGGCTAAGATGCATCACTGGTCTCTCTTCCCCAGCGGTCCTGGCGCGGGGGTTGGCACAGCAGGAAGCCTGTTGCATGCCCAGGAGTTGGGGGGTCACAGGGTCACCACACATGCCTCCCCCCCTGCTGCCACATCCACCAGCATCTCCCAGATGTGTGCTCAGCCTTGCTGGGGTGGCTGGTAACTGCTGGGAGGGCTGGTTTGATCCTGACACATCTCCAAAAGGGAGCAGATGTGGCTCTGCTTTCAGTGGGTGTTCGTTACCCCATGAAAAGGGGGACACAGTCCTCTTCTGACGCAGCCAGCTTTCCTGGGACAGCGCCCTCGGCCAAGCAACCCAATCAAGACAACCCACCTCATCTCCCGGGTGGGGAACAGAAGGCGTCGCCAGGCACACAGAAGACAAACAAGCTCACAGAGGACCTGGCGGCTCACCTCGTATTTCTGCCGCTTGAACTTTTCCTGCAGGTCAAATTTCTCAGCCTCCAGGTCACGGATGGTTTGCCACAGCTCCTTGGCCTTGTCCCTGTCGGAAGAGCCGGCGGGTGTCAGTGCAGATAAGGGATGTGGCTCAGGAGGAGCTCACTGCCAGGGACAGGGCAGGGATGCCACCACCTCGCCTGCTCCCCCGGGATGAGTCTCTGCAGCTCCATGCCCAGATGAGGATGTGCTGACCGGGTGGTGATCTCAATCCCACACTGGATCAGAGCCTCGGGTGAGGTGAGGACTCTGGGGACATGCACGTCCCACGCGTGTGAGCGTGGCTCCCTCTGATGGCCGGCGCTGCCAGCAGCAGCCGCGGAGCCCATGTGCCCCGTGGGGTGTCATAGCCCACCTCCCAGCTGTGCCATCACCCTCTTGTCTGGGCTGCAAGCCCCAGGCAGCCTGCCTCGGCCCTGGATCGTGCCCGAGAGGTGGGACCCCAAAGCAGAACCCCTGTCCTGAACATCCCTCCTGCAGCCCGTGTTCACCTCAGCCTGTCTTCATTGAGGTGGTCAATGTTCAGGGGCTTCCGTCGTTCGCTGAGGATCTTCTTCTTCTTTTCCCGCTCTGTTTGTTTCTTCCCACCCTTTTTCTCTGACTGAAGAAACCATCAGGCCATTGGAGGGAAGGAAATCCACCTAGCTCTTTGCTCTGCCCCTAACCCCAGATCTGCTCCCAACACCTTCTGCTTTTGGGACTACAGAAGCACGCAAGGTCCTCAAGGAAATTTTGGCGATAGTGGGCAAAACACCACCCCCTCCCCCTCATCCCTGAGACAAGACTGAACCCACCCAGGCCAGCATCTGCAGCTCACTTTGGCCCTCCGATCGCTGCTGTGACCCAGCAATGGTGGTCTATCTTCTTCTGTGTGTAGAAACTACAGGCTACCAACACGGAGAACATGCACAGTGCTGGGAGCCCAGCCCATGACTGAGTCCTTCCCAGGAGCACCAGCAGCTCCATTGCAACCACCTGGGGTAGCATCACACCTTTTGCATGTAGCCTCCAAAATGCAGCATGTTGGACAAAGCTTTCTTCTTCCGTGCTTCCTCCTCAGCCCTCTTCCGTGCCTCCTCTTCCTCTTTGCGAGCTCTTTCTTCCTGCCAGGGCCAGAAGCAGGTCAGGAGGGAAAGGTGGAGACCTCACGGACGGGCTTGCACGCAACACACAGCTCGTGCTCCCATGTGCACCCCAAGACCACCCTGTTCCCGGAGGAAGACTCACGGCCATGCGGGCTTGGCGCTCCTTTTCCCTCTCGCTGCGAATCCGCTGCTGCTCTGCCCTCTCTGCTCGCCGCTGTTCCTGCAAATGGAGAGGACGTTGGCTTGGGCACTCTGGGGAATCTTCATTCTCTCTGTCCCTAAGGACACATCCCTGATCCCAAAAACCCTGAGACACCCCAAAAGCCCTGAGACACCCCAAAAGGCATATCTGCTTCTCCCTCGACTCCCAAGGGAGCGTGTGGACCGGTGGCTGTGGGGGAAGGTGCATCTCTGTTAAGGACTGCAGCATCACAGCAGCCAGAC
The DNA here is from genome assembly GCA_020746105.1 of Trogon surrucura. Classification (NCBI taxonomy): domain Eukaryota; kingdom Metazoa; phylum Chordata; class Aves; order Trogoniformes; family Trogonidae; genus Trogon; species Trogon surrucura. Next base: position 5,709,815 of record CM036641.1, read on the forward strand.
CGGTGGCTTCCCAGGCACAGGGGTGCAAAATCTGGCTCAGATCTCAGGCTCTGTCTTGCAGGGACATGGGATGTCTCAGCTCTTGCTGTCAGGAAAAGACCATGGATGTGTGCCCATGCAGGAGAGGGTGGCAGCAGCGACAGAGCGGGGAGGCTAGAGACATACAATCCTGTCCTTGAGGGACATGAGCTCCTCTTCCTCCTTCTTCCTGCTCTCAAAGTGGGCTTCAATGAGGGCCTGCAGTTCATTCAGGTCCTTCTCCATGCGCTTGCGGTGGATGTCCTGCACCAGACAGGGACAGCCGTGATGGTTACACTCCCATGAGTGAAGCCCTCCAGGAGCTGCAGAGCTGCTGGGCACAGCGTGGAGGAGTGATCTGAGGGGATCGTCCCTCGGGGGTTGACACTGAGCGCATTACTTACGTCAAAATCCAGTCTCTCACCATCGGGGATTTTGGGAGGCACCAGGTTTGGCATGAAGACCCTGCAACCGAAGGTGAGGAGGACGGTGAGTCTGCAGCAGACACCTGGGACAGGACGGTGCCTTTCGTCCATGCACTGATCCACCACCTCTGAGCCTCGCAGTCCCCAGGGATGCAGAGTGAGCACATTTTGAGGACAGGGAATTGTCATGCTGCTTGCTGGAAGTTGCCAGCTGGACAGCCTCAGAGGAAGACCTCTAGCATTCCTGGGAACTGCTCCAAGGCATCCGCATGGCTGGAATAACTCTGCAAGCTGCAGGCAAGTTGGCCACGACCTTTTGCCAGGCACCCTGGGGCTGGCAGCCACCCAGCTGCTCACCTAAAAGAGCACAAAGGAGCTGGAAACCACCCTCTCATCCTCTGTGGGCTTGAGGGAAGGCAGGAGATGCTCAGCAGGGGCCCGTAAAGAACAAAGGGGTGAAGACATGGCAGCTGAGGACAGCTCTGCCTCCCACACTGCAGCATCCCTCAAGGATCCGCAGGTCCCTGGCAATGGTTCACGGCCCTGCTCCTTCAGGCAGGTGCTCCTGTCCCTGGGATGCTGGCACTCATGCAAATGCTTGCCTCATGCTAGCCATGGCCAGGGCGCAGTGCAGAGACAAGACCCTGGCTGTGCCATGGGCTCTGTACCCCTGGGTGGGATGCACACAGATTTTTTTCCCAGTTGCAGGTCCACAGCACCTTCTCCAAGGAACAGAAAAAATGCTTCAGGAATTCTCAGAATCCTCTTCATATTCTGTGTTTATCTGCCTGTTTCTCTCCCTTTTTCTTTCCATGTTCCCTCTTTCCTGCTTTTGAGGCCTCACTGTCCCATGTCCTTTACAGATCATGGTGTTAAGCCCATCACATGTTGCATCTGCTCCTAGGTCAGACCTTGCACCGGAGAAAATGCACCAACACTTACTTGGGTTTTGGCTTCGATTCACCTGCAGGTCCCCAGGAGCAGGAAAGAAAGGCAATGTCAGTGTCACAGCGGCATTTACCTTCACCCCTTGACCCAAACTCCACAGCACTGAGCTGAGCTCCCCCTCTCCCCCAGCAGCACGGGCTGTGCTCTGGCTCATCCTCCAGCAAAGAGGCACACACAACGAGGTGTCCAGCAGCGTGCCAAAACCCAGGACACACGTAGATGCTCCTGGATGAGCAGAAAGGCCCTTGGTACCTTCTTACACAGGTGAAGGGACAGTCCCTCCCACCCCGGAGAGGAATGAGGATGGATACTTCACCTTCCCCAGGCTCCTGCTCTCGGTCCCCCTCTCCACCTGTGGAAAACATGATGCTCTGGCACCTGGTGGCCAGCCCAGCTGTGCACCCTCCCCATGGACAGAGTGGGGTTGTTCAGATAGGCTTTTCTCCTCTGCACCAAGCTTATCCCCACCGCAAAACCCAGCTCCATCCCTCCAGGATGAATGGGGAGACAGCCGGTCACTCACAGACGTCCCTCACCCACAGACAGACCAGGACAACCCAAGGTCCTCCCCAGGAGGAACCCAGAGAAGCTTTGTAAGAGCTCGGGCTGGGAGAGCAGTGGTACCACCCTCTCCTTTCGTATTTTGGGTGAATTTCTTAGCTGGGCAGCACAAAGCCATCCCTGCTGCTGGCGGAGGATGGGACCCGGGCAGCTCTGTACCATTTACTGCAGATCCTCTCTCTTCAGCAGCAAATGAATTCGGCACCAAAAACTCTTTACAAGGGACCAGTGTCTTGGGGGATCAGGACTGAAATGGCCAAAACCGTCTCTCTTTCACTCCTGCTTTACCTTCTCCTGGTGCTTTCGTTTCATCTTCTTGTTCTGTTTCAAAAGCAATGGGGAAAATATGAGCACCCGTGGGTGGGGGCAGCCATGCCCCCTGAGCACAGAGAGGCCCCAGCACCCTAACTTGGGGCACAGCTGGGATCTCAGCCTGGGGATACACATCAGGCAACCGTCTGCTCCCAAAAGGTCTCATGAAGCCCAGTGCTCTTTGGATGGTGAGACACATCAGAACACCACCCCAGCTCTGGGAATCACCCCTCTAGGGCTGTGGAGGCCTCTTGGTGAAAGAGATTTAACTCATTTTCAGCATTATTTCAGAGTGCTGGACACAATCTCTGATCAGCAGCCAGCAGAAAACACCGTTATCCTCGTGATTGCAGAACCACAGCACTTGGTAGAGCAAGAAAGAGCAGCTCCATTTTGACACCTCCTTAACGGAAACTGTACATACTGGGGACAGCTGCCCCTCAGTGCCACCAGCCCCCTGTCACTGTCTGCGCTGGGACACCCCAGACCCTGCTTGGCACCCTCCGAAGCAGAACAGGGCTCCCACCGAGCCATGGGAGCTCGTTGGCAAAGCCACCACACACCTTCTGCTTTGGTTTCTGTGGTCTCCTCCTCCGCTTCCTCTACCTGTTCTTCCTGACCTGTGGAATAAGGGGCAGTGTCAGTCCCACGGCTGTGGCCCCCTCGGTCCCCAGTGCCAGGAGAGAGAGACCCGGGGAGACACAGCTGCTGGACGAAGAAGCAGCAGCTCGGAAAACAAAGGGTTTCACTCTAAACTTTACCCAAGGACGGCCCTCTGCACTGGGCAGGCTGAAAAAATAAAGCTGAAGCATTTATAGCCACCTCCTGGTTTGCCCCTCATTCCCTCTCATGCTGTCATGCTCTTAAGCACTGGGATGGGAGGAGGAATAGGGCTGTAGGTTGGACTTGATGATCTTAAGGTCCTTTCCAACCTTGATGTTTCTATAATTCTGTGATTCCGTGATTCTATCGCTCTCCTCAAACCAGCGACGAAGACGACTGGCTGGCATTAGAGAACGTGCCCTCGGCACCTTCACAACCTTATTTCCGACACTGTTGGAGCATTTTTCCACTGGAGGGAGCAGTAGCCCCACAGGAGTCCTCCACCGGAGCCAGAGCGATGCTGGGACGCACAGGTCCTGGGAAGACTTGGTCCCACAGCGAGAGAGAAGGAAAGAAACAGAAGATAGAAAACCCCGAGTGCGTCTGGTTGATAGATGTAAGAGAGAAGCTGCAGACACGGCAGCAGAGACACACAGCACAGCAGGGCGGGAAGGGGGGAGTGCAAGAAGCAAGAGAGAGAAGTGGAAAAACGAAAGAAAACCATTTCCCAACCAAGGAGAGGCAAAAGACACACCGACCCACGACATATTCACAGCAGCAGTGAAGAGACGAAATAAAGAAAGGTGCAATAACTACCGTCGTCTTCCTCTATCCATTCTTCCTCTTCTGAGCCAGGGAGGAGGGAAAGGAATAAGTGCAGAGGTTAGTTGGGTGCCGTAAAGCTGCAGCTTGTAGCTCTGGTGTGCACGAGACAGCTACTCTAGCATTGAGTGCTTTTCGTTTTGTGCCTCTTTTTGCTTTATAACCTTTAGGATGTTTTGCTGGGAAGCACCCTGGGCTGCCTGACAGCGCCCTGAAGCAGCAGGAGGCTCAGCAACACTCAGCTCCCAAACCCAGCCCCAAACACCCAGCCCAGTCAGGTCCTGGAGCAGCTGCACACACCTTGGGGTTTGCTTCTTCATCGGACTGAGGCAGTTGGAGGCTTGTGCTTGAACATCACTAATACACGTTCAGCTCAGGCTCCAGCTCCACTGAGTTATCGGGCTCACACTCCTGCCATGCCTGAGTCCAACATTTCCACCCGTATTGTGAGTCAAGGGATCGCTCTGACAAAAAAGGATCCCAAGGAAACCCAGGCTGGGTTGGATCAGATGAAGAAATCTAGAACATGGTCATGATTTGCCCATTGCAATCATGGAGCTCATCGCTACAAACCACCCAAGCAAAACACCGAACCAACAGCACATGCGTCGTGGTCCCTTGCCAGGGCCCATCAAACACGTACCTTCTTCCACGTACTCCTCTTCAGAGAGCACACACGCAGGCGGGAGAGAGGAAAGGGAAAAAGACCCAGGTTATTGAAGCTGTTCTGACTATTTCTTAGCTTCAGCCTCAGGGTAGATGCAGATGCTCCACATCCTCTTACCTTCTTGCTCCCTGCAAAGCACAACACAAATTCACAGCGTTACAGAGATCCGCTGCGCTGGGGCACCTACATCCACCAGTGAGGCCGAAGGGGAATTTGATATTTGCCCAAGGCTGGCTCCCCTGTTTCATAGGACTGTGCGATGGCTGCTGTGTAGCACGCCGTGAGGTGGCAGAGGGGACGGGACAAGACCCAGGCAGGCTGTGGATGGCAGGACCTGGAGTGCTCAGCTGACACCTCGGCAGTGACCAGAGCGCAACCTTGCTTGGGAAGATGGAGCCACCGTGGTCTGTAATCCTAGAAATGGGCCTCTCACATCACACCTTTTCCCCAAAGGCCTTTTATGATCTTGGGGCTGAGGCACAGTCCGTCCTTGGGTGTATCCAAGGGACATTGGGCACGGGGTCAGACTGATTGCTGGGACGTGCAACTCTTGTCATGGCATTTAAACGCGAGAGAAGGATTGAGATCTGCATTTTCTGCTGCCGGATGAGAAGCAGGAGCTGTGTTTGGGCTTATCTCTAGACCCACATAGCTCAGATACTGAGCCTCTCCTCTCTGGTGTGCGTCTCATGGTCCAGCAGCCACCACACAGCAAAAGCTGCCCTCAGATTTGGACCTCGGGGAGCGTTGCTGCGGCAGGAGGACCCCAGCAGCAGACTGCTGAGGGCAGCTTTTCCCAGCTCTACCTCTCTGATTTGGACCGCAGCAATTTGAACGCCATGATACAGCTCCTAACACAGAATCCCCTGCTGCTGGGGGTCCCGGCACTGTCCCAGTAGTGGCACTGGTGGGCACAGGGTGGAGGAATCGATGGGTGCTGGGGTAATGACGAGAGCCAGTGCCCCCCAAACAACACCCCCAAGAAATGCTGTGACCCTGCGGGAAGGCAGGAATGAGGAGAGAAAAAAAAAGGGTGTTTAAAAACACGCCACTTACTGCTCGTATTCTTCAACAACCTCTTCAGCGTCCGACATGCCTGGTTATCTGGCAGAATTCAAGACAGATTGGAAAAAACGAGGGTTAGGAGCTGAGATAAGGACAAGCACAGCCTGTCCTCCAGCGCCCGAGACATGGGCACAGAGATGCTGCATCTCTCCAAAGCTCTTGGAGCTTCGAGCTGTCCCCAGCCAGGCTGTGACAGCCTTATCACAGCAGAGATAAGGCTCCCCGCTCCCCTCCCAGCCCAGGATCGCAGCGTGCCCCAAATAGGAGGCAGGAGATTAGCCACGGTTTCATGCAACGCTGATAACTGCTGGCAGGAGCCACGTCGGGGACACGCAGCTCCCCTCACCAGGTGCTGTGTTTGCTCAGGGCATGGGAAAATAACCCAACGTTCGGCTTGTTTTGCTTCCTGACTATTCTTAGCTCAGTTGGGATGTAGGAACTTGCAGGGATGGCCCATTATCGCAGATTTACAGTCCCACACAAGGAACAGCATGAGATCACAGTGAGATCTCCCAGCCCTCCAGGTGCTCTGGAAAAGAGACAATCTGGGCTCAGCAGGAGCATTTGTCTCCTGGTCCTGGCCCTGAAGCTGAGGTTGGCTGAAATGGGTTATTTGCAGCCTGATTTGACAATAGGACCAATAACTCCGCAGAAACAGCCGTGCTCATCTTCCCAGCACACCCGTCTCCCTCCCAGCCGTGGCCAGGAGGACTTTACTCATCGTCCCACCTCATTTAACTTCCACCCAACGCTCCACCGCGAGGTCTGCACGGACCAGCCCCATGACCAGCCCCAGCCCTGGGCATCCCGGAGCAGCCCTGAGCATCAGCCCAAGCCCCAACACAGCCTGTCCGTCGTTCGCGTTCGTGTCAGCCCTCAGCAAAGCTGGGATGCGGCAGGACAATGCAAGGCAGCTCTAGAAATAACTTCCATGTGCTAAACCACCTGTTCCCAGTGCTTCGCTTCACTTCTCTTCCTGCTGGGTGTCTGGGAACAACTGGTCCTGGCTACATCTGTTGAGCATTTATTACCCAGGATGGGTAGGACAGGCTTCGGGATCGCTCACTCAAGATGCTGAATGCAGGATTGGAATCCACAAGCTACAGGAGGGGTGCCTCTGCATGCCTGTGGCTGCCGGGGGGTTGTCAGATCTCGCTTCTGAGCAATGACTCAGAAGGTGCTTTTTGGAGACAAATGAAGTCAGAACTCAGCCCTGTCCGCCTCGGGTTCACCGTCTGCTCCTGCCACCATCGTTCCCGTTGATGCATCAGGGCTTGGCCCTAAGCACCCCCCTGCAGCACCATCTCCTCGATCCCTGTTCCTGCCAAACATCAATTTCTGGTCCTACTTTTCCCCCAAGCTTGACATGGCCCTGCTGCCCTCAGAGTTTGGCCAACTCACTTGTGTGACCTCTGAGCACCCAGCACCTCAAATACTCCTCTCACGATGCAAGAGCAGAGAATCCCTCCTGGCCAAAACAAGGCAAACACGCATTTGTGAAAGCTTATTTCTACGATTCCTTTCATCTCCTCTCTCATACATCACTAGATCCCACCAAACATTTGCTGAGGAGCTACAACAAAACCAGGACTGTTAAGAGAGTAGACAAGAAAAGCTGACATTACACCAGAAAGTGGCTCTAAGAAATATTTATCCATCCTCTGCACAGAAACAGATAAACCTTGCCATTAAAGCTTTGAAATCTTATTTTGAAAGAATTAGGAGAACTCAGCAGACCTATCACAAAGTTGAAGAGGAAACATTGCACATATTATCGACTGAACAAAAATCTCCCATCTTTTCCTGTGAATTAAATACTTCAGATATCCCTCACGTTCCTTGAAAGCCCCTTCTCTGTTAGCTCAGATCTCACACCTCTGAGGCTGAGTTAAACCTCCAGTTTGCAGTCCCAGCTTTCCTCCAGGCTTCTCAGCTCTCCAGTGTTTGCTCCAGCACGGGTCACACTGCTGCTCCCTTCCTGCTTTGCAGGGTCCAACCATGCACCGGCGCATCCCACCTCCAACCCACCCCACGGCTGCTAGCAAGCCAGGGCCAGGGTGCCCCAGCCCTCCCAAGGCCATCACATCGCTTCTGTACCCTCCAGAGACACAGGGGACAGGAAACTATGACCTTCCCCCAGAACCAGGGCAGCCAAAACCCTTCTCAGCCTCTTTGCCACACGTCAAGGTGGTTCAACAGGTGACGGACACGTTGCAAATACAAGCCCCATGAGGGGTTCCTGAAGCTCTACGCTTGGGGATGCCTTCACGGCAAAAAAACATCCCAGTGCAAGTGGCAGGGGAGGACCATTAACCCAAATCACTTCTGGATGTTTAACAACCACCCTTCCGCAGAACATCCCATGCCACAGCGGGCATGCTGCCCCCCCCAGCCTTACCTCTGCCACCGGGCGCCGGTGGGATCCCAGGGAGCCGAGGGGAAGCTGGCGGGCGTCTGGGAAAGGCTCTTTGGGGGCAGGAGGCTTTAAGGGGGCTCCAGCGCCCACCCCGGGGCGGGCAGCGCCGGGAGGAATGTGCCCGGCGCCCAGCGAGGAATGCAACACTTGTGAGCTGCTATTTCGGCAGCCTCGGCCCCGGCCCCCTCCGCCGCTCCCCCTTCCCCCCCAGGAGCCCATATAAGCCCAAGCTATTGTGTGGCCTCAGAGATTTGCTATTTTAAACCCTCCGGACTGAGATACGTGAGTGCCCAAGGGGCTGACAGAAGCCAGCCAGCTGTCACCTTCTAGGGCCAGGGCCGCTGATAAGGCAGCGCTGCCACGAGCGGAGGACCGAACCCTCCACTGCAGCCCCTGACTCGGGCTCACTCAGCTCCTGCCCTGGGCCCAAGATGCCATAATCAGAAGAGAAGAGCTCATGCTGTTTCTACCCACCCCAGGACACATTCATCTTGTGGTTTTTGCCTTTTTTCCTCTTGGCAGGAGAATTGTTCCAAGCCCAGGAGAAGGTGACGGGAAGTGTCTTAGAAAGAGCAAATTTTATTAGAAAAAAAAAAAAGGCACAGAGAAAATGAAGTCCTTTCCAAAGCCCAGCAAGAAAGATCAGATCCAGGGGCGGCAGCAGAGTCCTACACCGAACTTGGACACCTCAATGGGCGCTCAAGGCACAGCCCTAGCCCGTTGAATGGCTCTGGCACAAGGATTTGAGCAGTATTTTGAGGGCTGCCCATGGCACCCTAAAGCTGGCCTAGAGAGAGCACCTCGCTTCCCTCCTGGGTAGGCTCAGCAGCCCGGGGAGGTCCTGCAGAACCAGGGGTTTGCACAGCTACGGCAAAGGGCTGTGGAGAAAGGGTGAGAGGGAGATGGGGTTTGCCGAAGGGGCTCAGCACAGGGTGCTCGGCTCCATGCAACCCCAAAAATAGGGCCATGGCCAGCCCGCCCATCCCGTATCACTAAGTGAAAGTGGTCACTGCTTGTAGGGAGCAGGGGACGGCAAGGGCAGGGTGGAGAAGGCAGAGTGTCTGGCTCTGCTGTGCGCTGTAGGGAAGCACCAGGGCCATCAGGTCCACTCTTCTTCCCTGAGGCATCTCCAAGCCACACCAGTGCACGTGTGACTTTGCAAACAGTTTGCCTTTGGTTGGGCCCCTCCAGCAGTGACAGCCTGGGAGCGGGGGTGACGTCTACCTGCTCCACCTCTCCCCACACGAGGCAGGCAGCAGGGATGGGCATGGTCCATGGATGTGCAGCCGAAACTCTCTTGGCCAGGCAGCTTCTTGCCCCACTGACATGATCCGGCACAAAGGAGATGTATAGCCTGATCCTCTTTGCAAACAGTTATGGGGCGCAGCCAGAGATTTTGGGGAAACACTTTGGGGAAATGAGGTAAGAGTCTGCTTTCAGCATTTGCAAAGAGTCTCCAGGCCTTGGCATTCCTGGCTGAATGAGGACCAGGGACACAGGAATAATTTTCCAGCCCTCTTTCTTCCCATCCCGCAAGCAGAAGACCCCGGCGACCCGGAGTGCACCTACACATGGTGGGGGAGACTCTCATGGCAGTGGGCTGCTGGACGGTTGGGTAGGGCTGGGCTTTGATCTTCAGAGCAAAACAGTTTTGTTCCCAGATCATCCGACATCATTACAACTGATATTATTACAACTGGAAAAGAAAGTGAGAAACAATGAGGCTGGGCCTGAGGCTGCAAACCCCCAAAGGCGACTGCTTTACCCAGGACCATTCCTGTCCCCAACAGGGGGTGAGGCAGGCAGGCATCCCCTAAATCCCACCAGATGTCATTTCCCTTCATCTCCCAGACCAGACCCCTTCTCGCCCTTAAAGCTGCATCCAGTTGTCCCCTATGGCTGACTCCCCCCATTCATGGGGTCCTGGATGTCCCACACAACCCCTGTCCCCATCACAGCCTGGTTCTCCCACCCCAGCCCTGTGGGTGATGCAGCGACAGGTAGGTCCCAGCTCTGCCCCTAGCTCAGAGGATGCACCAATTTTCAAAGCATCTCCATGTCTACCTTGGTGTCTCCAGGGGTGTCTCCAGGCTGTTTTACCCAGACATCACGGTTTGGCAGGCTGTTTGTTTTCCTGATGTCCTGCAAACAGAGGAGTTGTGAGTGGCACAAGAAGCTTCTCCCCATGCATCACATGCAGTGTTGCCTTGGTCTGAATTTAACCAAACCTTGAAGCATATGTGTCCCAGGTGAAACCAGTCGGCTTTGAGATCCTGCACCTGGTAGATCCTCAAAACCAAGTGCAGCTCCAGCTGACAGAGATGCATGGCAGCTGGTGTTACTACAGGAAAAACTGATAAAGGAGCTGCAGGCTTTGCCCAAGAGAAGCCCTAGGAGCAAACCCTCTCCTGGCAGACATGGAGCCAGCACAGCCTCCCGGTATGGACACGTCTGGGCAGTGCTAATCCCTGCGGCTCAGCGCTGTGGGTGCCCAGGCTTGCCCGCCTGGGCTGGAGCTGCCAGCCCTGGTCCTGCACCCCAGCGGCTGCAGGGGGCTCCGCTACGAGCGGCATTGCTGTGAACAGCATCACCTCCCCAAGGCTTGGTGAACCTCCCCTTCCCAAGAGCAGTGAAGTGTCATGAAGCCAAAGGGTCTGCTGTTCCCCTTCCTCACATCCACAACCCTGGAGCAGCCACGGTGTCAAAGTGCTGACCTCTGAGTTCCTTTAGTTGGGCATTTTGACCTCACGGCTAGAAGACACCCTACTCATGGGGGCTGGTGTACACTCAGGGGTGCAGAAGCAGGACCTCTCAGTGCACACACAGCCCCGCAGAGTCCATTGACGAAGGACCAGACATCTCCCAGTGGCCTCCAGGTCAGAGCTAGTCCTCCAGACACTGGTGGAGATAGGATCATGCTGGAGTGATCTCTCTCACAGGTGGCAGGGACAGGTCCCTCTGCAGGTCCCCTGGGACATACACCCAGCTGGTGCCTGCTCCCTCCTCACCTCATCAAGGACTGGCAGCAGCTGCCTTAGACACTTTGGGATCGGGATCACAGCACAGCAACAAGTAGAGCCCCGAGATATTGTTGTGGTGTCCCTGCAGCACCCAAACCTCCCAACCTGACTAAGCTCTAATCAAACCCTTTAATGGGTTCAGCCAGGAGTTCATCAACCCGTTAAGCCCCACCACGCCAGATGCAGGGATGTGTCCCACCAGGCTGCCCAGTCTCAGGGCAGGTCTCTAGACCAAGGTGTCGGCACAAGCCAGTACCTTGCTTTTTTCTTCCTTGGCAGGCTCCTGGGTTCGGCTGATCCACAGATTAATGCGGGATGTCACCGATCCAGGGATCTTCAGGTTCTCCTGTGGCACAGAGAGGGACACCGGCATTACAGCACCAGCTCTCCCATTGCACGAACGTAAACCAGGACAGTCCCCAGGGCACAGGGAGGCTGAGCAAACCTGCAACAGGCAGAGACCAGCCTACACCTTGGCCCCATCCCAGCTCCTCAAATACCAAAGCATCGGCACGAACCCACACGCCAACAGAGTGTGGTTTCGGTGGCAGCCGATGCCTGAGCCCAGCCCTGCCCGGTACCACTCAACAAGCACCCAACTCCCACCAATCTGTGCCCAGGCAGCAGGCTGCTGGTTTGTGTGTTGGTATCCAAACAGAGGAAAATTTTGTCCAAAAAACTGATGTCTGCCTCAGCACGGGACCCCTTTGCAAGATCCTGGCCCAGCCCTTACCTTCCTGACAGCCAGCTGCTCAGCCTTGCTAGGAGCGCTCGCCTCAAAGAAGTTGCGCTTGCTGGCCACCCCCTCCGAGGACAGCAAGAGGCTCTTCTGAATCATCAGGGATGATTTCACCACCTCTGAGCGCTGGGAGGAGAGAGGGGCGTCAGTGGGGGCCGTGCTGCACCCCAAGTGATAAAAAGCAAAGTCCTGCTTCTGGCTCACGTCCAGAGACCACTGGGAGCTGCTCCCTCCCTGTCCATCACCACCTCATGGGATTGCCCCATTGCTCCCCCCCAGCAGGACCATGCAAACATCCCCACAACTCTCTCCAAGTGGTACCCCCTCCCTGCTCCTAAAATCCTGAGGCTGATCCCTTTTTCTGCTTGGGACCACCTTCTTCAGTCCCATTAGTGCTGGTTGTCTGGAGCAGCTCAGTCCCTCTCTCCTTTCCCCACTCAGCTCCAGACCACCTCTCTCCCTCCCCCTGCACACCTCTCCCACCCCAGCCCAGCTCTGCCAGGGCTTTTCGGTACCTGTACGGCCGAGTTGTACTTTTCCAGCTTCTCCCCAATGGTGCTGCTGCTCGCTGGGATCCGCAGACTCGCACTGGTGAGGAGGAGGGGAGAGAGTTGAACATCAAGCCCCCAGGGTCTCCTGGGACCCAGCCCATGGTCCTGGGGGACTCCACTTGGCAGGAGAAGTCCCCATCTGACCCAGCCACTCCTGAATCTGTCTGCCAAGCGAACCAAGGCAGCTCATTCCCTGATGGTGGCCAAGATGTCTGGCTCTCACCATCTTACCAGGGCCACAATGTACATTGAAAAATAGCTCTGAGCCCCTTAGTTCACCCTGTCTTCACCACTGCCAGGTCTGAACTGCATCTTCACCAATATCGGTATGAGTTTACCTGTAGGATGCATAGGTGCAAGTCCAGGTGCCCACAAAGCCCTAATCTCCTGCCCTGCACTTGGAGGTGGGAGAGGGCATTCTATCATCTCCCTGCATTCAGACCTGAGCTCTTGGTTCTTCTAGAGTTTTTAAGCCACCTGTCCAAACCTTGCCATGGAGATGTGGAAGATCCAGCCAGCAAAGCCAGATCAGGTCGCTCATGAACCCGTACGGTGAGTTCTGATATCACAGAATCACAGAATTGCCTAGATTGCAAAAAAAACCTCTAAGATCATCAAGTCCAATCATTAACCTAACACTGACAAGTCTATATGTCCAAGGACGGGACCCTGTTGTGGACCTAACCGCTCCTGTGCGGACATGAGCACTGATGAGAAATTACATGAACCAAGAGACAGCAGGATCTGGCTGTGGGGGGCCTTGTAGAGATGCAAGCTGTACATTGGACATTGTCCTGTCCTCTGCCAGGCATCGCTGCTCAGTCAGCCAGGCACCCTGGGGACCAATGTTCAGCAGACCTGTGCCAAGGCACTCACTAGCTGGTACCAGATCCCACCACCTCCTCCTCTTCCCTCAGACAACCAAGGATGACACTTTCTGCCCAGCAGGACCAAAGTAACATGAAGAGAGGTGCTGACCTCCTCGTGAGAGGGCTTTGGCTTTCTTCTGTCTGTTTTCTTGAGATCACCTGGAAGACACAAGGAGAGGAGATATTGCAGCCGTCTTTGGTTATCAAAGATAAACATGCGAGAAACTGTCTCAGACTCATCCCCCTCATTTTCAAGCAAGCTCCATTTTCACCCACACCAGAGCTTATCTCGTATCTCAAAGCTCTTCAAACTAAAGGCACTTTGTAGTGCTAATAGTTTCAGTCCCAATAAAGTATCGTGAAAGTCAATTCAGCCTGTCATCCCTGATTCACAGCAGGGAGGATCTCAACAGCTCTTAGATTTCCCGCCCTCTCCAAGCACTTTATTGCAAAGATCTTTTGGGAGGGACTAGAATTGAAGATATTCTCAGGGATCTAACATGGGACAAGAAGGATGGATTCTATTTTTATCCTGTGCTCTCAGAGAAGACTGAAAATGCCAGAGGGCAGGTGGTCATTCTTGTGACTTTTTGGGAAACCTGAGGAAAATGTTTTCTCATCACTTCCCACAAGTTTCCACGCCAGCACAAAGCGTATGAACATGGGTAAGTTCATCATCGTAGGCCTTTGGTCAAACATGGAGAGGGAAAATGGAGGAAAGACTGAAGCAGAGCTGTAATGCCCAGGTCAAGGGTGGATTCTGAACACACTTTTGAGAACAGGCTCTGTCAATATAATCTGGAGACCAAAGCAACCCTTCCTTCCAGTCCTGCTCTGGCAGGGAGGCTGGACTAGATGATCTTTTGAGGTCCTTTCCAACCCTTAATGTTCTGTGATTCTGTGATTCCCCCGAGCCTCCACTGCCTAAATTGAGTCTTTCTCACTCTTGCTTTAGCTCTTACCCGAAAGGAGACAGTTCTTGGGCTGGTTCGTCTGATGGAGCTGCTGTAGGTGACATGAGTTGGAGAAGTAACTGACTTTTCTTCAGGCTCATCTTGGGTGGGAGATGGCTGTATTACCTCCTTTGAAGGATTCCGGGATGGTTGCTGAGGAAAAAGCAGACACCCGATGCAGAGCAGCTAGGGTGGGAACTGTTTTGGAGGCAGGAGTTTGAGATAGAAATCCTCCAAACCTTGGCTGTCCCACTTGGATACCCGAAGCCCCAAACACCTCTTCAGCAAAACTGTGATGGCAATCAGTAGGGGCTTGCTGGAGGAGGTGGTCAGAGTAGTACATGCAAAGGAGGGAAAGGAGGTGGTGGGACACTGTCCATCACCTCACGGTTTGCGGCTCTCAGAAAAACCTTCCCCAAAAGCCCATGGGTCTCATTTGCCTCCTGGTACTTCTTGGGCTCTTCATCTCTCTGTTGTCCTCACAGCACCCAGGACCTTGCACCCCAAGGGCTGGTGCCTTGACCATTCCTGCTCACCTGCTGGTCCAGAGATGAGGTCACCACCGAGGGTGTCTTCTCCTCCGTGCTGCGGCTTCCCTGTCTGGTCAGGATCTTCACTTCTCGGAGCCGGCAGCCCCCCAGCTCCGGCACCGCCTGCAGCTGCGGCTCCCCCAACTCCTTCTTCTTCTCACCATGAGGTGTCCCCACACTTTGTCCCTCTTTCTCCTGGAGCCGTCCCCTCACCAGCGCCTTCTTCTCCAAGGCTGGCTCCAGGTGCTGGTCTCTTTGTGAGTTCCCTCTGCCCTTGGCCACATCCTGACCCCGTTCTCCAGCCTGGATGCTCTCCTGCCCTGTGCGTGGCTGCGTCCCTGCCTCCACATGGCTCGACCCCACCTCTGGCTCCTGCTGCTCCTTCTCCTGCCTCAGTTTTTCAGATACGGCCATCGGGGACCTTGTCCGTCTCCCCTCTTGTGTCTTCAGCACCTCCGAGAGCTTACGCTCTTTCCTGTCCTCTGGAGACACCGACTTCACCAGGGATTGAGGTCTAGAAACATAGAGAAAATGAGGGGCAAACCTCAGCACCCCAGGGCCCGAGGGATGGCTTTTATGCTGCAGGTGAGGCTAACCCAGGTGAAAGGCTCTGGGAGGGGTTGTGAAAATCCCACCGTCATCCTCGTGTCATCCCTGCAGACCAGTGCCTGCAGCCCCACTCATACCCATCACCCCAGATATGTTCTTCGAGGACAAGTTTGGATTAAAAGTCTTTCTTCCTTTTTTTGTGGCAGAAATCAAACATCTCTGTAGCCCCACCCCAGGACACCAGCATCCACCAAGTCCTGCACTGAGGAGCTGTGGGCTCCAAGAAGCATGTGCTGGGTCTGTTGGTGGATGAGACCTGTGTCTGTGGCTCTTCACTGCACTAGGACAAAATACCACTATCTTCAAGTTTAAAGGTTTGATTATACGTCGGTCTGCTACAGCAGAGTCCAACTGCAGTCCTGACACATTCTGCAAAATAGTCATTTCCCCTCCTTCCACCAGGAAAATGTTGGCACCAGTTATGGGAAGGGGCGGACAGGTTATTTGTCGGGGGCCATGCAGACTCTGTCTACACAGTCTCTGGAGCCTGGGAAGGAGATGAGATAATACTTGTCCTCCTCCAGAATTGCAGTCACCGGATGGCCAGCCTGTGCTAGCACCAGGGAGGGGGCATGTGCCCCAGCTAGCTTGTTCATGTTAGTCATGTCCGACCCCTACTCAACCCCTTTCCAATGGAAGCGCCCTGACTCCATCCTTTCTGAAACACAGAAACACGTCTAGAGGATGTGTCTCACTGTGGACAAAACCCATCTAAATATTGGACATTTCCAGGATCAGCTGAGAGAGTGGGCATGATCCGAGGGCATCTCCAAATCTCAGCCCCCTGTAGCAAGGGATCACCACTGAAAAGCCCTGGGGTCACCTCCCCACTTCAGCAACGGTCTTGCAACATCAGTGCAAGGTTCAGAAGAGAAGGACAGCCAGCCAGGCTCTGCATGCTCAGCTCACCTGCCTCGCAACGATGGGTGCCTGTCTGCTCTTACCTGCCCAAGATCCCGGTAGGGCACAGCCAGCACCCCCCTGAGCTCAACCTCAGCACCAGCCCTCACCCTGGCACACCAGCTCCCTGTGCCATGGGACACGTTGAGGTCCATGATGGAGCCCACCAGAGATATACCTCCATAGTCCTCCTGTAAAGCCCATCCTGTGCCCACCTCTCCTCTTACCACCCCTCAGTTCACTCTCATCCAGAAAAGCCTCCCACCAACTGCAGCAGCTTTGGCTCAGGTCTGAGAAAAACTGGGTGAGCCATCAGCATCGTGAGCAAGACCAATGCTAGCAGGACCTGCTGGAAGCTGGACTGGTGTCTTTCACAGGGCTGGGAGGATCCTCATCCATCGAGGTGGAGGACAGCAGGTTCCGGTGCCTTCGCCGGCGCTCTCTTTGTTGCTCTTCTTCATCTTCAAGGGTCCTCTGCCTGGCCAGGCTGTTTGGGATGAAACATAAGGACACGGTGAGGCTGTGTCCTGTGTGGGGAAGTTGCAGCCCTGATGTCAGGCAAGAAAAGAGACCGAAGCACTCTCAGCCAAGGGGTTGGAGGAGCTTGCCTTCCCCAGCTGCTGCAGGGGGCTGGAGGAGAGGGATGCTAACATGAGTCAGGTGTTGCAAAGCACTCTCACTCCACCCAGCTGATGCAGACATTTCTCAAAACAAGCACTTGATTTTAGGTTGGACGGAACACTCATTTAAAAGGAATCCCTACATTAAGCAAACTTTCCTGGGCAAGGACATTCAATGTGTAACTTGGGAAGACCAGGGCCTTAGAGCGACCCCATAGACCTCAACCACATACACTGGAAGGGCAACCACTAGTGGCAGAAGATTTTAGCCCCAGTGTGAGTTGCGGCAATGATACTTTAATTTTTATTGAGCAAAAAGCCTCAGATGCAAAAGCACCAGAGGCTGAAGGCAGCTACTGACAAGCTCTACCTGGAAGCAAGGATAGCAGGATCTCCTCTTACTCCCGGCATGTGGCTGGGACTGGGAATAGTTTATAATCACAGATTGTACCAAAAAGATGAGGTTTGAAATCACCTGTAAAGAGTCATCTTTTAAGATTTTACTTGGCACGAGACAAATGTATAATTTGGGGGGGATAAAATGCCACCCTGAATAAAAAGTTGTTTGGAAAGCACCAGCTCTCCCTTCCTTTCTCTGTGCTAAACCTGCTCAGCCTCTGTCAGTGCATGAACAGTGCTGGAGAGCATTTCGATTAGCTGGATTGAGCTTTTCACAACAGTGCTCATTTACCGACAGCACTAGAGCTCAATTAGGGGCACAGGCAGGGGTCCTGGCACCCCCAACAACCCGACGGGGCAGGGGATCCGTCCCATCGCAGCATCCCACTTGGGTTGCTGGCATCCCAGCTTCATCCTGACTCAGGGTTTACTTGGAATTTGACTTTCAAGAACGTGAAAGTCAGAGCAGGTCCGGGCCTGCGGTATTGCTAACGTCGTTGCGGACACGGTGACTCGCAGCGTGGTTTACGAGTTACTGTGTAATGAAAGCTGGGTCATAAATTAAACCACATTACCCCCCGCAACTATTTGCGGCTTCTGTTCTTCCTGGTCAAGGGAGGTGGCGGAGCGCCAGGGGGTCAGCAGAGCAGAACGGAGAGCAAGGAGGGGACGGGTCCTGGCTGAGCTTGCCTGTTTGGGGACAGGGCAATGCTGGGGGAGGTTGCCACCTTCCCCTCCTGCTGCCTCCATCACCTCTTTCACCCCCAAGCAGCTCATCAGACCCGCTGCTGGGAGGCTCTGGGTGGTCCCCGGTGCCATCCTGGCATCAGGAGGAACAGGCATGGAGAAGGCTGGGGGACCTGTCCCCAGAAGCAACCCCAGCTGGGTCTCACCCCACTGGGTACACCCCCCTTTCAGCGCCCGGGGGCCACGCACCCCTCCACGGGCCTGACCCTGCCCGTGTTTGGACTCGGCTTTACCCGCGTGGCGTGATGTCCCGGCACAGCGGTGGCCGCACACGCACATCCTCTCCCCACGTGTGTGGGACGTACACACGCCGTGCCTCTGCCGAGAGCTCGCGCCCCTCCAGCAGTGACAGCGAGCAGCGCTACAGCCGGCTTGAACCCACGTGAGACCCGGCTGCGGCTTCGTTTGGGCATGTGGAGGCTCCTTCGAAATGAAAATGGGATTTTCCTGCCTTGAGTGTGCCTGGCTCCTTCAGAGGTAGCACGTAAGCTGGCGTTATCAACATGCAGTTTCTTGTTGTTTGTAATTAAGCAATCCACCCATTATGCTACGGATTTGCTTTGCCAGTCTTTCCCTCCTAATTTCAAAGAGGGATTTACTTTTCACCGTCTTACCTTTTTTAACCTCAAAGTGATGAATAAAAAAAAAAGGCTGGCGAGTCTCCCCCTGCCTTGTCCTCTCCCACCTTGTTAATCATTACTGCTGAGGTATCTGGCATTTGTGCTGTTTCACTGAACGCTGCCTCATCTAAGGAGAGAGGAGAAACTGCCTTCCCGGGTTGTGAAAGAACGTGGGTGCAGGACCCCACGGGGCTTGTGTTGGGGCAGGTCCATGGCTCAGAGGCGGCGGATCTGGACGGGGCGGGACGGATTCATCCCCTCCGTGGCAGAGGCAGGGTGTGAGCTGGCAGCCTCCGAGCAGCGGGGTCTCAATCCCCCTTTTTTTTTTGCAGTTGAGATTTGCGGTTCAGTCTCGAAGCTGTCACACCCGCTCAGACCAGGATTCCTGCTCCCTGTTCCACTTTGGGGGAGAGCACCATCAGAGTCACTGTCACCCCCGTGCCTTGTGGTCTGTGGGAGGTGGGGAGCCGTCCGCACATCACCCAGGCTTCGGGGGAGCCTCTGGCTCGCCCCGTGACGCTCAGGATCCTCATCTGCCCTGGTTCCCCCTGGCAGCAAAAATCACTTTTTAGGAAAGTGGCCGCAGCTCAGTGCTGCCGGTGAATCTGGGCTCGTTCCGCACCAAGCGGGCAGAGGCTGCAGAGCTGGGACACACACCCTGGGGCTCTGTGGGTACAGGCTGAGTGAAAACCCTGGGGCTCCAGGGCAAGTCCGGAGGCACAGCCAGGCTGTACCCCCAAAAAAAGCAAACCAGACCAAAAATGCACCCAATGTTGGGCAAGGGTGCGTCCCCAGAGCCATTTTCCTACGCAGCGCTGGCAGCAGAAACCAAAACGCCTCTGATCTTGCCCACCCACAAGAAATTCCAGCAGCTCTCGAAAGGCTCAACCACCTCCACACCAACACCCCGCACGGCGGCTGCCCCCTCTTCCCACCCTCCCCAGCACCCCTTGGCCAGGGCTCGACGTGCCAGCAGCCCCCCCTCCCCACTGGTGGAAAGGGTTAAACCCTAATCCGCAAGCACCTACCTGGAGAGATCGGACCAGTTCCTTCTGCTAAAAGACATCCCTGCTTTCTGCCGCTTTCAGAGACCCCCCAAAACTCTTGCAGGCATCAAGGCCAAGGTGCCGCCGGAGCCGCGAGGATCCGCGCTGCCCGGAGACTCTGCTCCTGGAGGAGGGAGGAACTCCCTGCAAGGTTATTTCCCTGTGCACCTTTACCCTGCCTGCAACCCGTTTACCACCAGCTGCATCACATGGTTTCTTATCTACCTGGACAGCAGCAAGGCTGTAATTTGTCTGCTAGCGGCGCCCTGCCCAGGAGTGCCATGCAAAAAGGCAGTCACTCCTCGCTGCCTGCCCTGCCGGGGCTGGGGCAGAGACCCACGCTCGGGGCTCGATCCATCCAGGTCTCCCAGGGTTTCGGAGACAACTCCCTGCGGAGAACCTGTTTTACCAGCCGCTCTCCACCAGTCAACAACTTCTCCAACACCGGTGGAGGAGGTGAATTACCTTGGGCTGAGTGGGAGGAGGCTGGCTGCCCGGGATCCAAAACAGTCATTAAAACACCTCCGTCTGGGCGCAGTCCAGCCCTTTCCAAAGAGCATGGGAGGGTGCCCTGCCCCGTTCAGCCTTTTCCGGATCGAGCCATCACGGCCTCCCTGTCCTTACGAGCTTTGCTGCAGCAGAGAGCTCTCATAAAGCCTCTGAAGAAGGGGCTGGAGCATGGGGGTGGCCAGATTTTGGGTGCTGAAGCCGTGTGCCCGGGATCCAGTCCACCAAACCTATTGTTCCCTCCAAGCAGGTCCCGAGACCCCATCACCCCACATCCAGGGCAACACTCTCCTTCCAAGGGCAGGTGTGAAAGCAACGGGGGAACTTCCTTCTCGGGGGCACCCAGACAGAGCAGAGCTGGGTCATGGCAGATTCCTGCAGGAAAACTCCTCCAGGACCCCCTGAGCACAAATTTGGTCTCTGATCCCAGTGAGATCCATCCACAGAGCCCGAGGGACTGGTTATAAGACCGGGCTTGCCACAAATGCCTCGAGCCCACAGGGATGTGCCCAGGACCTGAGTAACCAAAGGAGCTATTTTAATCAAAGGTTCCTGATTAAAATCCCATTTCTAAGAGATAGCCCTGTCAGATGGGCTGTCCGCTCCAAGCAGGGCTCATTCTCTATTTTTCTTTCTTCTTGCAGTAACCAATTGTCTCTCAAATGTTTTCATACATACAGAAAATTGAGTTGTGGCATAAGGAAAAAAAAAATTACTTAACCTTGCAAACGTCCCACTAATTGCTGACAAACTATATATAGCAGTTCAGCATCAGTAAGCTACTACAAAGCAATAAACCTTTCTGATTAATGCACAGAGAGCACTTCACTTGCACAACTCCTTGCCAAAGGATATCACTGAAGCAGAGGACTTAACAGGATTTTGAAAAGGATTAGCCTGAACGTAGTGAAAGAACACCCCCAGCTAGGATCTACTCAGCAAAAGGAATATAAAACCTCACAGTTTGTGATTCCTCTTGTTATTAAGATGAAGAAATTCTAGCCAGACATTTAGCGGCTGGGGATTAGGCAGAGGATGATCCTCGGTGACACTCGCCCCTCACGCTCCCCCGGTCTTTATTTTCAGCTCAGAGACCTTATGAGCTGAATGTAGTTTCCTCTTTATTTAAGACACCTCAGTGGGTTTCTCCCGTGTGGATTTGCCTGATTTCCCTCAAATCCAGAAAAGCTGTTACTATATAAAACCATGCTTCGTCAAGGAGTTTCCCAGGTCTGTTCCCTCCTCTACTTTAACTTGGACGAGGTCCTGCGGAGCTGATTGGAGACACAGAGCACTGATCTCTCATGGTTTGAGATTTTTGCTTCCGTGGAACATTTAGCTCATGATTTTCTGTGTGTTCCTCATCTTGTTTCACGTCCACCATAATCCCAAGCTATCACTACCAAGCAGTCAATGGCCACCCCAGAGCCCATCATCTCATGCTGGATTTCTCCCCCTCCATGTCACTTTATACTACCCCAAGCACCCCTTGCCGTTTGATCCCCAAACCCCAAGTCTTGCAAGATCCTTTTGAACAACTACGTCATCAGCCTTCATCTCTGCTAAGCCAAATACGCAAGAATTATCAGCAGTATTTGTTATCTCGCCTTCGTTTCCTATCTGCTAATTGATTATTTACCTCTGATTACACTTGCCCCCTTACCCGTGGCTGACCCAAAGGTCTTTACTTCCAGAAAACCAGGAAAACTCTTATCTAACAGTTAGCCCTTATCCACAAGTTCATTGGTGACTTCAGTTGCTTTGTGAGACCAGAATTCTCTCCACACAAGAGATTTGGGCCACCCTGAGGTCATCATGGAAGCCCAGACCAAGCTGCAGGTCTACAAAGCTGAAGGTGGTGTCCATGCATTGAGGGGGAACCAGTCTGACACTTATCCAGGCCACCTCTGTCGGCCAGGCTGCCGTATCTGCTGTCCCAGATCTACAACTAGGAGGGGAAAGCTACGTGCTCTTGGCTGAGGGAGTCTGCTGCGTGCCGGCAAGGCTATAGCCTAAATCCGCACCTCTCCTCGGCTTTGCCCAGGGGTGGCTCTGCCAGCAGACCTGCACCTGCCTGAAGGAGCTCGGGGCGCCCAGATCTTCGTCTCATGCAGATCAGCAGAAGACACACATTTATACCCACTAAGGAGCTAGACAAGTATCAGCAGGGTGGTTTGTGTTTTTTTTTTTCCCTTGGGAACAGTGTCCTGTGTCTCATCCCGATGCAGAGCCTGTTTCTTTGGCCACAGGGCAGTGGAGAGCTTCCAGTTTCCACAACTGTGCTCTAATTAGGACGTTCCTCCACCTCGCCCCGGGGCCCAGCGGTGAACCCTCCACCTCCACCCTTTTTGCCCATGCCGATCCTCCAGCGTCGGCCGCAGCGTCAGCTCCTCCCTCGGCAACCCGGGCTCGTCCCTGCCGTGGTAGAGCAGAGTCAGCAGCCATCATCTGCCCAGGCTTCCCAGCCAGGCTGGGGCATGGGGCTTGATGGCCAGAAAAAGGGGGTTTTCCCCCCTTCCTCAGCTGACATCCCACCACTGTAGTGGTGCAACAGCCCACAAAGGTCCTGTGGGCAAATGATTCAAAAAACTGCGGTGCCGCAGCACACGGAGGTCTCCCTGAATCCCCGCGCTGGTGCTGGGATGGTCCAGGGCTGTCCTTCCCCACCTTCTGCTCCTTCATCTTCTGGACAGACACATGTGATGCACTAAAAAATGTGGAAAGGAAGCCACAAAGTGTCTGAGATCCGCGCGTTTGCTCAAAAACTAAACCTGAGCACAGACTTTTCTGTAGGAAAGCAATAACCATTGCCCAAACTGCCTTGTACCTAGCTAGCAGAGGCCTTTTTTCACTTAAAATTTTGTTTTTAAGAAATAGTTTAGACAAATCTCGGTTCAGAAATGCCATCATGGTGTCCCACAGATGCTGCAATGTCCTTCAGGTTCCCATTCTCCTCTGCAGATTGGCCTCCTTAGTAGATGCCATCTCCTGTGATGCCCCAAGTCCGACGATGAAGAACCATGGACATCCCCCAAAAGCAGTGTCAGTAAAAACTCTTGAGGTTACAGCTAGAATATGTGTGACTCATTGCCAGCAGCTGAATGGCAGACTGCATCCCTCATAACGTATGCAATTAGTTGTGAGTAATGAGAAAGCCCCTCTGACATGAGCAGTGAGTGAGAGGGCTCAGGCCTTGCAAGGGAAGATGGCCAAGAGGGACATACCTCACTCACACCAAGCACTGTACCCCAGGCCAGCCCCTTTCCTCCCCGTGGTTGCAGGACCTGAGCCTGGAGGGGAAAATGGGGAAGAAAACCCCCCATTCCTTCCCATTTTATACTGCAGGGACACACGGGACCTGCAGTGACAGCTCCTGGGGTGATGAATTGCTTGAAGCAACCTGGTCTGGTGGGAGGTGTCCCTGCCCATGGCTGGGGGATTGGAATTAGATGATCTTCAAGGTCCCTTCCAACCCAAACCATTCCATGATTATTATCACCTCGGCGGGGAGCAGTGGTGGGACTGCAGAGCTGGGTGGCACACGGAAAGCCAGATGCATCCTGGGGGGAAAGGCTCAACCTGTCCCTTCTACCAAGGGGTGAGCTGGGCTTGCAGCCAGCCCAAAGCCACAGAAGCAGCTCCAGAGCAGAGATGGAGAAGACTTGGCTCCCAGTCCCACTGTCTGATCAGGAGAGCCTCATGCTCAGAGCAGAGGGTTTCATTTTTCTCTTGAGATTCAATCCCTGTAAAGAGATGGGGTTTTCCATGCGTCTAATAGAACTGAAATCCATAAAGCTTTGTTTTCCCATGACCAACCAATGTGGAATTCCACCCGAGAAACACTGAAGTGGAACATGGTGACTGGGGAGCATTGTACTTCAAAAATCAGGGGAACTTGCAGAGTGAAGAGTTTGAGGGTTGGGTTTTCAATCTCGACTGCAAGGCAGCCATACAAAGTCATCTACAGCCCACAACATGAGCGCTTGTGGCCTGTGGGACCTGGCAAAGCACCCCCTGGCTGGTTCTCGTTGGGGCTGGCGAGCCTGGAGGTTTTGCGGAGGTTTCAGGTGTCTTGGTGTGCAGGGTGTGAGGATGAGGCACAGACTGGATGCCAAGCACTGAGCAAAGCCTGGTCCCACAGCACCCGTCACCCATATTACCTTTCATCTCACTACCACCCCTCCCCTTCCCGCAGATGCCACCCTTTTTTCTTTTTAAGTTACCAAATTAGCATAATTGCACTAAGCTCAGAGCAACTGTCCTCGACCCAGACTTAGCTCGCCGTTTTCTGCTTCTGTCCCAGGTCTGAAGAAGGCTTTGTTTCTGTGAAGCCTCTCTTGCATTTTCCAGCTATACCAGTCGGTCAGGTAACAGTTGTTACCTCTCCCTACACACCTTTCTTCCTCTGCCAGGATCGCTACCGAGTGTGTGAGTCCCCTCTGGGGATAGCGTGAGCGGCGAGATCCCAGGACGCTGCCTCGGCTTGGCTGCCTCTCGGGCAGCAACCTCAGAGGGACGAGAGCGTAGCCGAAACCTTTTTGCCTCCAGTGGTGGGGCAGGTTGGACGGTGACAGCATTGCAGGATCTCACCACACATGGTCTCCGATCATCTCCAAGAGGAGAAACACTTGCGTTGGCCGAGGGTCTTGCCAGGGCGGCTCCTGCTGGGAGCCCGTCGAGGTGCACGGGGTGAGGACAGGCGGTCAGCAAGTCCTGGCACCGTGCTTGGCTGCGGCCAAATTAAGCTTGGAAAGGAAGAAAATAAAGGGTGGGAAAGGCTCTGTGTGCTGTGTATCTGCTCTGGTTGTGTAGGGAGTGGTCCTGCCCCAGTTAGTGGGGTACTGCTTAGGGCAGAGGGGCAGGTAGAAAGGCAAGGACTGAGCATCTGTGCTCGCTAAGGGAGCGAACGCGTGTTTTGCAGCTGAGAGCCACCCCTGGAACCCTAGCTTTGGGAAGAGTTTTTGTGCTGAGTCTTAAATTCCCTGTGAAGTTGCTACTGGGTGTTGTGGCAGCCCAAATGCTAATGACAATGTTAGAAATAAGTGTTCCTGTCAGTCACCACCTGCCCCAACCCTCCTTGCCCAGGGACAAAAGGGAGTGGTCCGGCTCCCTATCCCTGAACTGGACGAGATGTGATGTCCAGAGCAACCCAGCCATTCTGCTGGGCTGGAACTCAAACCCAAACCCACCTCCCTGCAATGGCTGACCCTGAGAGAGAGAGCCACTGAGCCACCTGAGGCCACCAAAAAAGCCCTGCAAGACGCAACTGCTTGGGGACACCTTTATCTGTCCCTGAAGAAACACAGTGTTCTGGGAAGACAGAGTTCTCTGGGGGATGGCACATTTTTTGATGTTGTTTCTTTCCAGCTCCAGTTCCTGTCTGGGGACCTGCACTTTGCTCCCAGTTTTTATCATTTCTCGTCCTTTACGAGTTCACTGCACAGGCACTGGGGTGTGCTACAGAGCAGCCATGGTATGGCACGGGTGTGAAACCTCCGAATACCTCGGGGACATGGACAAGACGCTGCTACAACCACCGAGATCACTGAGCCTCAGCACCTCCTGCAAGTGCAACCAGGCAGAAGACCCAATGCGGTGCAAATTCTCACCAATTCTCCCCTCCAGCCCTGCTCTGGGAGTGAGCTGGAACATTCCCAGCTTCTTGCAGCCAACCACCTCCAGTCTGGGGAGTTATGACATAGGAAACAATGGGATTAGTGGGGAAGCGCAAGTTGCTTGGCCTGAAAGATAGATTTATCTCAGGCTGCGGCGCGTGGGAGGGGTGGCCTGAGCATGGGGCCAGGGGGTCTCAGCCGAGCTGGCAGGGCACTAGGGAGCAGCCTGGAGGTCTGGAAGAGATGACCCCAAAGCAAATCTGGTCCCAGGGTGTGCTGATAGCCTGAGCACCAGCACTGGGATATTGCAAGGGGGCAGGAAAGGACCAGGATATCATCCCCACCTAGCTGTGGACCAGCATCTGTCCCTGGCCAATAGCCCCAGCAACGAGCCCACGTGGCGCTCTGCCCAGGAGACCGTCCTTTAATAGACGTGCAGCCGCACGGGTACATCTCAGCCTGCACCCACCAGAGGGTGGGTGAGTGGGAGGACCAGCAGCCGTCCCCAGGGTCTCTCTGCAGTGCTGGGAAGGGAGGGATGGCCAGTGGCCCCTTGGAGATATGGGTAAGCCGCTATGCCGGGGCCGTGTGGGAGCAGGGCTGACAGCGACGCTGAAGGAAAGAAGTTCAGGTCTCCTTCCCACTTAGCTGTCGACGTGTTTCAGCTCAGGGGTGAGCTCAGGGTAAGGGCATAAAGAGCACGGAGGGGCAGTGCAGGAGGAGCAGGCAGCAGGGGTGGGGAGGCTCTTCTTCCCAATGTTCCTGTGAAATAAAAAACCAGAGCAGTGGGGCATAAGAGGATTTTTCAGGCTGAAGTTGGCACCAGCGATGCCCAGGCTGTGCAGGGTGAGTGTGGCGTGGGCAGCAGACCCCAAAGAGCCAGGGAGGACAAGGTGGAAGAGGAGGATGACTGCTGGTAGGAGCTCCATAGCGGGGAAAGGCACCCAGCCCAGGTGTGAGGTGGGAGATGAGGCATTCAATGCCTTTTTCTGTAATGGAGGAGGCGATTTCTCTGTTTGCCCAGGCACTGGTGCAGATGAGGGATGCTGCAGGGATCATGAGGAAAAGCAGGGGTGAGAGGACCGGTCCCCTACCTCTCACTGGCCTGTGGGGGACTTGGCAGCATCGAACATCTTCTTTCTTCCCTCCATCCCGGACATGGCCTCGACGTTCTTGCGCCAGTCACCCACTTCCACAGGGCGCTCCTGCCGGGAGGAATGGGGAGGGGGGCTCTCAGTGGCTGTCTGATGGGGCAGCCCACAGCCCCACGCTGTCCCACCCTGCTGCACAGAGCCCTCGGGGAAAAGCAGCTGCCCCATTGCAAGCGTCGTGTCCCTCAGAGCCAGCTCTGCCGTGTCACCCTGCACGCGGAGCTGACCAGGGAGGTGGCAAACAGCCATTGAATCTCCACAGGGAGGGCTGGATTGGAGTGGATGCCCTCCACAAAGCCTGGCCAAGCTGCATTAATGCATTAGAAGGCATAAAAATCCCAGAAAATTTCTTTAGGAGGAGGAGACCAGATCACGGGACTTACTCTGGGTGTGCACCAGCACACCAGGGCAAATGCAAGCAAAAAATCACATTCTGCACAGACCTCCCAGCCCGCATAAAACCTGTCTCCACCTTCTCCGAACTTTTGAAGGGGACTGGGATGGCTGGCGTGACAGTGAGAGCCTGGCAGCCGCTGCCAGAACAGAAAGGGGAGATGACGGCACCTCTGGGAGCATGCCCAGGTGTCTGCTCTGCCAACCCACACACGCTCACAGATTACATGCTCTGCCTCAAAATCATCTCGCGACATCTAGAAAAACCTCAGGTCTGTTCACCGCCTGGCGTCGAGGACTGTAAATACAGCTCTCTACGCAAAGGACTGAAAATGTACTGTACTAGCAAAAAGGGGAAGAAAAAAGGGAAAATAATTCAAGATTGAGATTCTCATCCAATCTGGGACCAAAGGGTAAAACTCCTCTGGGGAGAGGCCCTAGGAAAGCAGCACAGTTGCCGTTGGGTGCCTGCACACCTTGGGCAGCTTCGGGCATCACTCTTTGTCCCTGGCAGTGAGACTTTCCCCTCTCACGTCTCTGCAAATCTGATGTGAGCTGGGCTGGTTATCTCAAGCCAAACGTGCTTGTTGGCTGACTGTGTGTTATCTAATCTGGGTCTGGGAGTTTCCCGAGTGTTTTCTGGGCGTGATTGCACCAAACAGGAGCTCTCCTGGCTCCCTATAAGACCAAAACCCAGGCTCAGTAAGTGCAGCTCAGCAGATGTGCCAAGGGGGCTGCTGCTGAAAGACCCGCACGTGGGCTGGGAGGGAGGAGAGTCATGGACGCAGCCCTAAATCTCACTTGTTGTCATCCACCACTTACCTGACCCAGGCAAACTGCGCCCATGTGGTCCTACAAACTCCTGCAGTGGGTAGTACCCCACAAGAACTATTTCTGAGGCTTACAAGGGGTGAGCACAACCCACACGGGCTTCACAGAGGACCTTGGAGAAGGGCAAGGGCCTCCCTAGGAGGTGTCTCCATCTCTGGTCTTTGGAAGAGTCACCCACCTTCTCCGTGTCCTCCTTCTTGACAGACTTCAGGTTGGCTCTCAGATCCATGGACACCTTGTGCTTGGAGCCCAGCAGAGCCCTCAGCATGGCGTCGGCAGAGACGCGGACTCGCCGCAGGGGGGGTCGCTTGAACTTTCCTCGGAGATCAAGCACTTTGATTTTCAGATCTTTAATCTGCAGGTGGAGGAAAGGAGGTGTGGGAGGCCATCGCACAGCTGCCTGGCACAAAGAGCTCCTGTGTGAAGCAGGAGTCTCTGCCAACACCGAGCCCCAGAGGGGTCTGTGTCTCTCCTGCAGCTATGAGGACCACCTTCACCACCTTCACCACCTTCGCTGTCCACCTGGGCACAGAGCTGTTGCCATTGCCTTGTCCCAGCCTGCTCAGAGAGCAGCTGTACCACAAGAAGGAGCTCTCAGATCCGCAAGGGGTGACCAAGAGGGCAAGGAGGTTGCCTGTGGACCTAGTGGACATCCTTGAGACAGGGAAGGACCTTGTGCTGAGCGATGCCTTGCAGAGCAAATACCAACCCTTAGATAAGCCTCGTGCACATCCCACATCTGAGCTCAGTCCAACCCATGTCTGACCCCCATCGAGGCCCAAGCTGCCATCCAGGAGGGAGTCAACGTAGAAGCAAACAGCCCATCCTGCCTCCTACCTCCCGAGTGTTATGGTTGCACTTTGCTTCGATGTCATATCTCTCTTCATCCACGATTTCAACCTTCTCGTGCAGCTCTCTGCACAGGTCCTGGGGACCAAGCATAAGAGGTGAGCCGTGAGCGATGCCCCTCCTTGCTCCCAAGGAGCTCGCTCCACCCTCGGACCTGGGAAATACCTGGAGCTGGCTCAAGGAGAGCCCACTGGTGCGCAGCGGGGTGATCCGCTCCGACAGGTACCTTTCCTTCTCTGACTGCTTGTCCACGATCTCCTGATCCCACTCCTCCTTCGCTTTTGCCAGCATCAAACTCTACGAGCACAAGTAAATGGTAGAAGTGTGAAGAGGCTCCTTCGTTCTCCTCCAAGCCTCCTCACGCAACTTCTGTAGGCTGGGACGATCCTGTCTGGCTCCGAAACCTCCCTCCTGCTCCACCCGTCCTCCCAAAATCACTGCACTGCTGCAACACACATCAAAAAAATCCCTACAGCTTTTGTGTGGTGGCCCTGAAGGCGGGGGAACAGCACGGCCAGAGGTACCACGGGGCTGCGGTGGTCCCAGAGGACGCTGACGACGGCACTTTCTCTGCATCGCTTTGCTCTGCTGCGGCAGTAAATGATCCTCCCAAGCCACAACCCAGGGAGCTCCCAAGCTTGGGCTGCAGAGATGCTGGGGCACAAACACGAGGTCTGTGGCTTCAGAGCTGAAGGTGTCGGAGTCTCAGTCAAGTGGAGGAGAGGTTTGTTTGGTGCACAGACCACGAAGCCCACATGAGTGAGGGTTTTTGAGGAGACAACAGGTGGGAATGGGAGCAGCTCCCCAAGGCCCATACTGCTGCCATTCCTCATCACTCTCCCGCCGACCACACGCTTCAACCCTGGCTCCTTTCCCCCAGCAAGACAAACCCCAGGGAGTTTCCAACCTTCAGGACTCACCTTCAACAAGAGTTTGCGTGAGGCTGTGATCTTGGATTTTCTCTAGGGGAAAGGGGAGAAAAAAAAAAAAAAAAACACACATGAAAACAAACTCACAGCAAATGCAGAATAACATCGAGATCGCTCCCGAAAGGGAAGGCACTTACCTCCCTGCAGACAGGCAGCGTTCAGCATTCAGCGAGGAGCAAAAGGAACAAGAGGAGAGCACAGGGCATCAGTGCACGAGAGTCAAAAAGAGGTGACAGTCAAGAAAAGCATCTCCTGTAGTTGCATTTTCCCTATTTCTGTACCCAACAGTTGCAAAGCCAGGCAGGTCGGAGACGACGGTGCTCTCTGGCAACGCAGCGGGCATTCAGAAAGGCAAGATGCCACTCCAAGGTGACACATGAGCCATCCCTGTGCCCGTCCTGCCAGCTCCAGCTCCGTCCCTGCAGTTTGGGCCAAAACACCCCAACTCACGTGCTGCCCATGCACGGGGGGCTGGCACACAGCGTGCTCAGATCCCAACTGGGTCTGCAGGGCTGGAGCCTCTCTGTGCCACTGCTTGATGAAAGCCTCCAGGGACTACGTTCTATTTGTAGGATGCACTACAAAGAGCCTCACAGCAAAGCGAGCGGTGTCGGATCCCTGTCTTGGGATCTAGGAAAGCTCCAAGGTTTGAATTCGGACATTGAAATTGCTGAGAAGTTTTATTTAAAGGTAGTTTTTGCAAGGGAGGTTCTGACCACAGGACGGTCTCCAGACTGAACCGTCCCTCTATAAGGACCAGCGGATCAGCTGCGGCAAGAGAAGCCCAGCGGCTGGACAGGGGTTACCAAAACCCGAGGGAAACTCGTGCTACTTACGGCTCTGGCATTGCGGTGGTGTGCTGTTTGTCTGAAAGGAAAGAAAAAAAAAATGGAAAAAAAAGAAAATAAAAGAAAGGAAAGAAGCTGAAACAAAGGAGCAAATTCCAAATCCAGCCAAACCCAGAAAGGTCCTGAGGTGCGGTGCTGCCCCATGCTGTCGGCAGAGGGAAGCGACTCCGCAGCCTCCTCGTCCCGCTGCCAAACACCGAGACCAACCGCCTCGCTCCGAGGAAACCTTGTTTAGGGGCAAGCTCCGACCTGCCTCCAGCCGGCCCTGCAGGACTCGGTCTCCTGCTCCTCAGGGGTTTTCCCAAGCTCTGAGATGCTCCCGCGCCGGCACCGGCACCCACCCCAGCTCCGGGCGAGGGGCTGGAGGCGAGCGTGGCTGGAAAACTCCAGAGAAACGGGGTGCCTGGGGTGCACGGCAGAGTCCCCGTGGGCAATTGGGGATGGTGGAGCCAAAGCCCATCTCAAGAGACAGAGAGATGGAAACAAGCCACAGGCGAGCGGCTGAGCAGATTCTTTTAGCAGCCCTGTCCCTGGCGAAATACTCACAGTTTCATATTTTAAATTTGTTTGGTAATCCTATGCCCTGGCAGCTGCTTCAAAACGCGCTGCCTCGCTAGCACTGCCTCTAACACTTCCCTCTCCTGCCAAGAAGCCAGGGCACCGTGCAAGCCTGGGTTATAGAAAAATGTGTGGGAAAATGCCAATCAATGCATTTATTTTTTTCTCTTTCCTACCAGGAGTAACAAACTCATGTCAAACTTCAGGAAGAAACAGCACTTCCCGTCGGTGGGTTCAGAACTCTCGTAGCAAAGGTGGGGGTTTTTGTCTCCACCTCTTTGCATCCCCCTAAATTTGGTAACTCTACTAAACCCCAAAGATTCCTGCTGGGGGAAAGATAAAGGGTTGATTCTGGTCTCAAACGCCCGCTCCCAGGCATGCACCGAGCAGACCTCAGTGCACCTCCCGCCTCTGTCCACTTGTCTCCTTCCTCTCCCTGTGCCCTCCTGCTGCCTGGCCCGAAAGAAAGGAGTTTGGGGTTGAAATTCCACGAGACCCCAGCAGGAACCATCTCCCCTGAGCCTGCCAGATCCCTGGATTTACAAGGAAAAATCTCAAGAACAGGATTTTTTTTTTTTTTTCTCCCCAAAGCTCCATCATCCAGACGCAGCCAGAGCCGCTGATTTTGTGGCTCTCTGGAGGTTTTTGGCAATGCAGGGAAGGCGGCTCCTCTTGCCTGACACCGGTGCACCGAGCAGGAGAGGTCCCAGCCGTTCCCCCCACCAGTCTATTTCGGGGGAAGCAGAAAAGCCTTTGCCTTTGGAGGCAAGAGCTGAGCAAAGCCTCTCGGCGTCCTCAGCGTTCCCCGTCACAACCCGACAAGGTGGGACTCCCTCTGCACCTCAGGTTGACGACCTCTACCAAGGTCATTCAATTTTTAGAGACAAATAGTTGTAAATTGGTGTCCAGGAGGACAGCTGGGGCTCTGCTGTGCCAGTAAGACAACCCCAGCGATCACACTGCAGGGACTTTTGGGCTCGAGCTGGACCTGCAGCATCCACAGGAACCTTTGCTCTCTGAAGGGGACGAGAGAAGCTAATTCTGCACTGTTTGCATCCCCCCCAGCCAACGAAAATCTTAAGGAACTTGTTAAACGTGGAAATCCTTAAAGGAATAACCCCATGAAACCAAACACAGTCAATCCTGACATCCTCCCCCATCGAGAGGGCTGGAGACCCGCCACAAAGACTCGATGCCACACACGCTCTGCTCGCTCCCTCCAACCACCCTCGTTGCACAGGTGGGCAGTCAGGCTCCCCGAAAAACGCTCCCCAAATTAACAGTCCCCAAAGCCTGCTAGTTTTCAGAAAAAAAAATCTCAGCCTTAAATCCCAGCTGGGTATTTCAGCGATATTTCTCCCCACGGTGGTCTCACCAATGCTTTCTCCGACAGAAAAACGCCCGAGCAACCTCAGGGATCCCAACAGTCTCAGAGAATGGGGTGAGAAATTCGGACAAATCCATCTGCCGGGGGGTCCTCCCAGCCACCCCACCGTGTGCGAGTACCCGGGGGTCTCACCTACTAGGGAGGGGGGACAGGACACCCGGGGCAGCTCCTTACCTCGGGGCGTGCGGGAGGGAGGTGATGCCTGGCCGTGGGATGGCCGCACACTGCCGGGGGCCGGCGGCGGGTGGGGGGAGGATGAAATGGCAGCCTGCCTGCAAGTGGTCAGTAAAAATAGCACTAAATCCCCTCTGGCGGGGAGGAGGGGGCTCGCCGCGAGCTCCGGTGACGTGCCCACGCACACCTGGGGCACCGGCGCGAGGCCGGGGTGACGGGCGCGCGTCACCCGCGTTTTCGTCGCGCCCCGACGCGCCGCGGCGAACTCCAGCGCCCTTCGCACGTGAATCAGCCCCGGCTCGAGCCACCCCGGTGGCCTCACGCCTTACTCACACCCGTGTGAGCACAAGGAGCTGCCGGGGCAGGCTGACCGCGCCAACGGGGCAATGCCCGCGCCGACGGCATGTACCCATCCCAGCACGTCGGCCACGCTCCGCTCCGCTGGAATCCGGCACCAGAGATGCTGGAGAAGTCTTGAATCTGCGAGGAAGGAGAAAGCGTGAGCCTCCATAAAACCCTGAAGTGCTTTTCCTTTGCAGAAAATGTCCTGAAATTCTTTACTTTCTTTATCCTTTATTCTTTTTTTTCTTTCGTCTTTCTTTTTTCCTTTATCTTTTTTCTTTTATTTCTCTTTTTTTTTTTTAAAATTTCTCTTTTTATTTTCCTTCCAGAAACTCATTGAAGGGGCACGAAGCAGCCTGGAGAGCTGGTGTGGTGCTGACCCCCGTGCCGGATGGTGCCCCCACACTCTGGAGAGCCTCACGCACGTGGTGACGTCCCCATGACAGCAACAGCCGAGGGGTCTTCCTGGAGGTCCCACAGCTCCTTAAACTGGGGAGCAAATCCACCCCGGGTACACATGATGGGGTAAAACAGCAAAGCTGGGGTTACAGCATCAGGCCAGATGCTCGGTTGGGGCCAAGGATGGGGCAGACCCCTCTCTGGGGAGCAGGACCCTCCAGACTCGCCCAGCACGCCACAGCAGCTTGGGATGCTCAAGCAACTTTCAGCTCTGATATTTTCCCCATGAAATCCCTGAAAAGTGGTAAAAATCTGCCACCTCACTCCCCGCCAGCGCCCCACAAACCCCCCGGGCAGCATCCCCATGGCGGGAGGCACATGGCACCACAGGGCCAGGGGACACCTGTTCCCTGGGATATTTTTAGGGGCAAGTTTAGGAGCAAACAATCCCCAGCGTGCGGCTTGGCGGGGACAATGCCTGGTATTTTAATCCCGAGGTTATTATGGTAGCCGAGGGACACGCAGCTGCAGGCGCGGGGTTGCTCCCATGGCGGGGAGCAAGGCAGCCCCCCCTGTCCTGCAGAGCAGGGGATGCACAGACGCCCTCCCCAGCTCCTTCCCCCCTCCATTGACACCAGGTTGGGGCCGTGCCTTGATGGAGTGTGATGCTGCAGCCCCCAAAGTGCTGTGAGCTCAGGGGCAGTAGCAATGGCAGTGGCAGCCCCACCCTTGCTTGATCTGCACTTGTCAAGTCCCACCAAGGACAGGAGAAACACCCCTGCCCTGTGCCCACCCTCCTGGGGGTCTCCCCAAGGACATTTCCCTGTCCCCAAGCACCAGCGCAGCAGCTTTGCTGCTCCCAGCCCCGAGGAGGAGGAGGCTTTATACCAACCCGTTAGACCTTTATAAGGCAAAAGCCCTGGCGGGGCCGTGCCTCCAGCATCTTTCCTCCCGGCTGCCTTGGGATTGTTTTCCGAGCACAGAGGAGCCAAAATTAGCCCGTGACAAAGGCTCTGCATTCCCCACAGCCGTGCCCCAGGGAACGACCAGCTCCTGCTGCCCAGGGAGGGGACAGGACCTGCTTCGGATGCCTTTTTCTCCAGTCTCAGGTTTCATCCTCTGCTGGGACCTGGAGTGAGGAGAAGGTGGAGGAAAGGGCTGGCTGGGGTAAGGGGACCCCTGGATTCAGGGCTTCAGCATCAAAGCCCCGGGGCAGCAGGAGGACT
This sequence comes from Trogon surrucura, assembly GCA_020746105.1. Classification (NCBI taxonomy): domain Eukaryota; kingdom Metazoa; phylum Chordata; class Aves; order Trogoniformes; family Trogonidae; genus Trogon; species Trogon surrucura. The sequence goes on from CM036641.1 coordinate 5,744,464, forward strand.
GGCAGGAGCTCGGGATCGCCCCATCCCTCCTCTCTGACTGACATGTGGGGGATGTTTTGGGTCTCCATCCCTGGCTTGCAAACTGCAAGGAGATGCCTCAAGATGAGGGTTGTTTATGAGGTACCACCAGAGGCTGTGGGCACCCCTCTGAGCTGCTGGCAGGTAGGAAAGGGGCAGGCAGGAAATCTAGGCGGCAGATCAGTGCTGTGTCCAAGTTCAGAGTTCCTTGGAGTCACTGATTCAAACGAAGGGTTCCCCATGGGCTGCCTCTGAGCGGATGGATGCCAACAGAAAATTCCCGGGGAGATGTACAAGGGAGGCCAGACCCACCCAGGACCAACAATCCAAGGACAACTGTCTTGTACCTAAAAGTCCCAGAGGTTCTACAGGTCCCCTGTGTTTGGTCTCTTATGAGTGGGCACCCTCACATGCATTTGGAAGGGACGTTTCTTTCTCTCTCGGGACATGTGGAGTCCCTGGAGTGTGTTGGGGCTTCCTCCTCACTGGGGACCAGCCCCACAAGCATGGCAGAGGCTACTACGGCTTTGGGAGAACTGCACTGGAAATGCAATGGTCCCTGGATCCTTAAGATGCTGGACTCCCGAACTCAAAGGTATCTGACCTGCCTGAGCAGTTTGGTTGACCCACATGAAGCCTTATTTCCCCAAAGAAGCAGACTTGCCATGGTGCATTCCCTTTCCCTCCTCAAGGTCCTGGAGCCATCCCACCCATCCTGTCCTTGCCTTCTTCCCAGTACCATCCTCCTTTCATCGACCCTGGTGGCACTCACAAAGACAAAGGGCTTCCCAGGGCATCCAGGACAGACTTAGAAACAACAGCTGAGCCACTGGGGTCCTTTGGGACCTCACCCCTGAGCTGCCACGCTCAGAGCCAGCCCCAAACGCCGGCGTGGATGGCACGACCTCACGGCTGTGTCAGGTTTCTCGCTGGGCTGGGATGGACGGTGCCCCACGGACTCACCAGGGGCTGGGAGAAGTTTCTCCCTCTGTGGAACAGCTCAGAGAGACGAGGACATTGAGGTCACCTCCTGTAACAAGGTGGTTGCAAGGTTGCAGGACTGCAGTGTCACATTGCAGTGAAGTTGCAGGGGTCCAGGTGACTTGTCCTGATGAAAGGGTCCTCGCCTGAGTGTTTCTCCTGCAGATCATCCGTCAGCTTTCACCCCTCACGAGCTGCCAGAAAGGATCCAGCTAGTCCCAGCTGCTCCATCGATTCGTGACAGCAGAGGGTGACAGCCTCCCGGGGATGCGCTCCAACAACCGATTCTTTTTGTAGCCCTGCAAAGGGTTTCCTCAGCTTGCTGCCTCTGGGAGTCCTACCAAACCCGGGTGATGCCCACGGGACAGCCGTGGAGGTGGAACGTGGACCTTGGTGTGGATGATCATCACAGCCCAACCTGGGAACCAGGGACACCCCAGGCCAGACCCCAAACATGTCCCTTAGGGCTCAGAGACCTCTCCCAGCTCAGGTCTCTGCTCTGCCAATCTTCACACCGTTGCACCAGTCCCACCAGGACACCCACATCTCCCACCACCCGGCAGGGCAGAGGTTCTTCATCCATTTTGGATCTGCTGCTCCTGGGTTCCCAGGGAGCGCACATCTGCTCCTGCAGCTGGAGAGCCCCATCTCCTGCTGGGAACCCTCGCCTGGCTGGACACCATCCTGCACGTGGTGCTGCTGGGGATGGTGCCCATCCTCAGCTTCTTCATCCATGTCCATGAGACTCACTCTTCCCACTGGGCACGGCTGCAGGCAGCAAATCCAGCTTGGGGTTGGATCCAAAGTCAGGACAATTTTCACGAAACGGGAGAAACACCTTCCACTTCTAGAAATATTGTGGGAGAAGTCGTTTTTCTCAGCTTGGATACACTGGGGAGACTTGAAGTGTTTGCAGAAGGTGCCAAAGCTGAGGAGGGGTCACTCCAAGCTAACGAGTTCTTTACGAACACCACATGCTCCCTACATTGGTACGTAGAATAATATTTATTAAATAAGGAGGAATTATCTACTTCGTGATGGTAGAAAGACATTATTAAATTGGAACAGAGCCTCCCACGGAGGGCTTGAGGCTGAATGACAGGTGAAACCTCCCCAGTGTTGATCTTGTCAGCTCTTAAAACAAGAGGAGGATATTGGCTGTTTTGTCCCTGTTAATGGGCTGACAGGGTTCAACAGCAATGTCAGCTTAAATGCCCAAAAACCCAGCCTGGTTTTCAGCCAGAGGCAGAATATTTCACCAGAATAAAATAAATTTAAAAAAAGAACCCAATCCACGATTCCCAAGAATACAAAATTCCAGGCCCAGGCAGGGACCCTGACACACACTTCAGACACCTTCAGGGTATTTCCAGGTCCTCCCACCTGTCTTTGAAACACATCCCAGCGTCCTCTTTTGCTGCAAGGCTGGGCTGAGCCACCCTCACCTCCAGGGCAGCCTGGTGGCCTCTGCTTGGGGACAGCAGGTGACGGACAGGCACTGGCATGTGCTCGGCTCCCTTCTTGTCCTCTGCAGCTCCAGCAATGCCCCTTTTTGCCTCCTCATGCGGTGCCAGACAGGGTGGTGAGCCCCTTCCCTCCCACCAGCTTCTGCAGCCCCAGCTCCACTGCGGGGTGATGCTCACAGCCGCCTTCATCACCCACCACTTCCTCCACCTCCCTGGGACACAACATCAGGACACAGGTGATGGAGAAAAAACACACGTGATCCCTGCGGTCCACTCCTGGACCTGCCTCAGCATCCCAAGCTCCAAGTGGGGGATGACAGCGTTTCTTTCTACTCTCCAGTGCAAGACGACTTCATTGGAGATGGCCAAACCCACCACAGTGGTGGTGTGGGTGTCCCAGCAGGAGCGTGGCTGTGCAGACGTAGCAGGGCAGCTCTCCAGCCTGGTGCTGCTTGGGGCAGGTCCCAGATTCCAAAGCGAAAACCAATGATTTAGGAATTACAGTTAAGGATGGTCAAGAATGAAATAATTTTAGAAGCATCTGAAGGAAGCCAGACACTCGACCCAAAGAGAATAAAAAAGTACTGCTTGCTACAACTGTGATTTCATTTTTTATCTGAGGGGAGAACACCCACAAACTAACCCGATGTTCGCAGGAGATACAAGGCATTGCCAGCCTCTCTGCGATGATGCAGGAGGCATCTCCTCTATCTCCTCCAGTTTTTGGTCTCACACGCCAAAAAAACATCAGCACCATCACTCTGCAAACCCCCACCTCAGCCGCATGACTCCTACCGCCGGCTGTCAGGGGGGTCCAACCAGCCCTCAACCAACCCTAAAGCCAGGGCTGCGATTTCATCAGATGGAAAAAAAGAGCCCCTAGGTCACTTCCCCTGCATCCTCGTGGTGCTGCAGGACAGTCCCAACACCCATGGGTGCTGGCAGAGCCCTTGGCCCTGGTGCTGGGGGCACAGGGCACCCCCCAGCCTGTACAGAGGAGCCCCAGCACCGGAGCATCCCCTGAGCAGTGCGGGGAGGGTCGACGGCGTGGGGGCACCTCGGGGCTGGGAGCAGCAGAGCCGGATTTTCAGGCTCCTGCCTTTGAACTCCGGCAGCTCTGGGGCAACCTCGCTCCGTTTCGGGGCTCGGTGCTGAGCCCCAGCTCTACTCGGTAGCCCCAGCACAGGGGTCCCCGGGAGCCAGACTCTCCTTGCAGTGGGAAACAGAGTGATGGGGGCAGGAGGGGCCTGCAAGGCCACGTGCCTACCAACCCGCCACCGTCCCTCAGTTTCCCCACCTCCAGGGGCATTAGAAATGCTTCCGCTGTGTCCTCTCCTTGCTTTTCAGGCTGGCTGGAAGCTCCTGTGAGCTCCCTCGCATCTCTAACTCTGTGCAAATGCTTCACAGGGCTCAGCCTCCTGCAACACTCCAAGGGCCCTTCTCCCCCAACGCTTGCTTTCCTACCCAGTTGCTCCCTGAGCTCCCACCTGCAGATTTTTTCCATTGTGTAAAATCACCCCATTTACCGAACTGAGCCCCATCCCTGCTGGCAGTGAGCTGGCACCACTTTCCTGGTGACTGGGGATGCTCCAGCTGCCAGCCCCATCCCTGTTCCAGTGTTCGGCGAGTCTCTTGGCTCTTTATTTGCTTTTCACTCTCTTGATGACCTTTTCCTCCCCATGACAAATCCAGCCCTCACAGGCAGCGAGCGAAGCCGTCCTGCCTCCCACCCACACGCTCCTGGCTCGGCTCTGCTCCCCCCAGTGCCTGCTCCCAGGGCCAGGCTGGGAATCCACCCACCGAGGGTGGATCTGGCAAATTTGGGGATCTACACAGAAGGAACTCCCAAATCAGGGGGCGTCCGCAGCGCTGGCGGGGGCTCTGGCTGTGTATTGGTCTGCCAGAGTGATGAGGGATGGAAAACTTCAGCTTTCCCCATGTCCAGAACCAGAATGCCAACAGACCGATTCGCCTGGCTCTTTCTGCTCCTCTCGCTCTATTAAACGTCTGAATTTCACCCCAGCTCGGGGGTACCTTGGCCTCTTCGCTGCTTCATGCGTCAGTGGACGTGCCCATGGCCAGAGCTGGTGCTTGCACTCACCAGTCCGGGCCATTTTCTTCCCCAGACCCACGGTGGCACTCGGGAAAGAGAAAATACCTATTTAGAGTGAGTGAGAGCAGAAAAGCTGAAAAAGAGGAGCCAGGCCACCCAAAACTGGCTCAGAATCCAGAAGACTTTGCAAAACCCCTCTCACTGGGTGCTTCCCACCTCTGGGTGCTGTCCCACAGGCTCAGGATGCTGGGCAGGATTTTGGATGTGCCTCACTGTGCCCCCTGACTCCGGGATCTGGGGATTTATGAGAAACCCCGGGACGTTGCCCCTTGTGATGTGTGAGCACCAGCGCCTTCCTCCAACCGCCAACAACCCGTTCCCTCCAAAAACGTGTGCGGAGACCTGGTTTGGGGGTTGGTCCGTGCAGGGCTCCATGCCTGGAGCATCTGCCCCTGGGCAGGGGACAGGTCACACCATCCCTGGAGCTCCCTGGGCTTCAGCCCCTCTGTCCCTGCTGGGGAACAGGGATGGCGCAGAGCTCTGTCTGCGCAGGGCTGGGATCTGGCTCCATCTGCACCCCCCCAAGCTGGGACCCCCCACCTGTCTCTGCTCAGGAGCAGGAGGGGTTCTTGGCAGATGAAGTTTTGAGGACCAGGCATGGCCAAAGCAGGCTTCCCTGGGTGCAAAACTACCAAAATCCTTTTTCCTAGGGTGCCTGGAAAGAGCCAGCACCATGGACGTGCACGGTGAGCAGGCTCCAGCCACACCATCATCCCTCCCCAAAGCCACCCCCGGGCTGCCCTGGCATGGAGAAGGGACTCTGGGGGCTCCAACAGCATCTGTCAGAGGTTGGGGCCGGCTGCCACAGCCCAGGGAGGGGACGGGGCGCCCGGTTCCCATGCAGCCAGGCAACCTCCAGGAGGATCTGCAGCTCCTCCGGTCGCGGGGCTGAGGCTCAGGCTCTGGCTTGCGGAACACGGTGGCTCGAGGCGCTGGCGTCTGCGCTGCCTGTCGAGGCAGAACCATTCCTTCCCCTGCCTGCAAAGCCAGACGGAGCTGCTCCTGGGTCGCCTGCCTGCAAACCACCGTGGGAACCCCCGAGGACGGGTGACCCGAGGCGCTCAGGGTGACAGCGGGGTGACTTCAGAGCCCGGCTGTAGGATGCTGGAAGATTTAGGGGGATGCCAACGTCTGGCAAAGCCCTGTGCAGGATCTGTCCTCTCCCATACCCTGCAGGGTCCCACAAATCAAAGCAACACCAGGGTAAGCAGCAGAAGGTCCTGTTTGGGGACACTTTGGGTACAGGGAGTCGGGGTCCCCATTGCCTTCCCCACTGTCCCCCCCCTTTAGCCTGAGGACAGCCCAGGACAGAACAGTGTCCAGCAACGTCACCATGTACGGTGCCCAGAGGAGTCCCTGCTGCAGCAGCAGCTCTCCAGCCCCTTCCCAACGTTGGGGCTTGGGGGGAGCCATGTCCCCGGCCACATCCATCTGTCCCAGTGTCACTGGCATTAGGGCAGAGCTCACGTTGTGCCGCTTCCTTCAGGTTCAACTTCATCCATCCCGTCCCCTGTCCCGCAGGAGAGGCTCAGGGGTCCCCACTGGTCCACCAAGGTCCTGGCCATGTCAGCTGAAGGATGGCCGGGCCTCCATGCAGGAATGTCACCTCCTGCCATGTCCGGAGCCCAGGGTGGTGGCCCTGACTGTGTCCTTTGGCCCCTTGTGCCAAGTGGATGTGGTTCAACCCCTGCAGCTCTGCCAGTCCAGCTCCTGCCGTGCCTCTGTCCTGCCCCGGGACGGGGGGTGCCAGTGCCTGCACTGGCCTCCCTGGGGCCACCATCCCCATCCCCAGACCGCAGACAGCAGTGGCCTCACTTGCCCGCTGGGATCCCGTTCTCCCCAACACCCGCCGAGCCGAGGGCCATCTCCATCCTGCTCTTGGGGTGCTGTGTGTCCGCGGGCTGCGCCACCGGGGCTGCGTTGAACTGCACCACTGCAGAGAGAAGGGGCTTGTTACCCACCCGGCCGGCGCTGGGACGTGGGACGGGACCCAGCCCCAGGGAGCAGAACCAGCCACGGTCCCCAGCGCCATCCCACGTGCAAGATGGCCAAGAGCCCCACATCCCTCAGGGGCACCCCAGATAGAGGGAAATCCCTCTCCAGGGATGCGGGGTGGTGAAACCCAGAGTAGGGTGTGAAGGGCAGAGCCCAGCAAAGGCAGGTGGAAACAGGACCACCTCCTTGCAGACCCATCCCCACCCACGGGCCCCACTTTGTGATTCCCAAACCACTGGGAGATGGGACCCAGCAGTGGGGGATCTCATCCTCCAGGGGGTCCCACACCCCGACCCGCGGCGCGGCGAGGACTCCGGTACCTGCTCGGCAGCTGTGCCGGGCGCGCACGACCTGGATCGCCTGCTGGTTCTTGAAGCGGACGAGCCCCATGGTGATCTCGGCGTTCCAGCCCGGGTCCTCCTGGGCGCAGCGGAAGTCGATCTCGTGGCTGTCGTCCATCACCACCGTGAAGTAGATGTGCCGCTCCTTCCACTCCACGCACTCCACCGCCTTCATGCGGGCGAAGCTCAGCTCCTTGCGCCGCGAGCCCTTGGGCTCGAAGAGCTGCAGCCCCTTCTCCGTCAGCAGGCACCGCTTCTTCTTCCAGAGCTGCAGCAGCCCCCCGCTCCGCTTCTCCAGCACCCCCTCTCTCAGCACCTTCTCGGGGGTCATCGCGGCTCCTCAGCCCCCTCCCCAGGATCCTCAGCACCTCGTGTCGGCGCAGCCAGGCATCACCCGCCGGGGGATTTCCAGCCCCTCCACGTCGGAGCTGAGCTCCCGGGGGCCAAGACCCCCTGTAGCCAAGACCCCCTGCGGTAGCCGTGCTGCCCCCCGGGCACTCGCCGCCCTCTGCTGCCCAGTTCTCAGAAGGGGTGAGCCGTGGGGTGCCCCATGCCGGCCGCTCGCCCCGTCGCTGGGGCTCTGCTCCCTGCCCCACGCAGCGTGTGGGATCCCCAGCGCTGCGCGCCCCAGGAGCTGTCGCTACATGCCCGGCTGCTCTCCCACTCGCATTCCTCCCCGCCTCGCCTGGCCCCTCCTGCCGCGCAGGCACCCTTCACGCCCAGACGAAGCCCGGCTGGGCCCGGCGCAGCCCGGGAGGTGCTTTCGGGGTGCCCGAGGGCAGCGCCTGCCCTCGGGGTCCCGGGGTGAACGGGGAGGGTGTGGGCACAGGTCTGCAGGGGAGCAGTGACGCAGCAAGGCTTGGAGACTTCTGCACGGCGGCCCAGGCATGCGGCACACTGCCAGCTGTTTGGGGGTGCACTGCCAGCTGTTTGGGGGTGCACTGCCAGCTGGCACGGTGCAGTGCTGGAGGGGACGGGGGGCTGTGGGGTACAGCACCAGCCAGGCTCAGGGTTATGGGGTGCAGGTGAGGCTGTGGGGTGCAGAGACAGCTGGGGCAGGGGGCCCTGGGGGCAACGCCAGCCAGAAAGGGACGATAGGGTGCAGTGCCAGCTGCTGTGGGGGGCTGAGGGGTGCAGTGCCAGCCAGGGAAAGGGATTAACAGGGTGCAGTGCCAGCTGGGGCAAGAGGCCATGGGATTCAGTGCCACTCAGGGAGGTGTTGTGGGGACCCCTGGATGTGGGTCTAGGATGGGGGCCACATGCAGACAGGAGACGTCTGATGTCACCACTCCAAGATGGGGACAGGTCTCCAGACTCACCTAGCCCTGCACCCAAGGGTGCTGGTCCAGCCCTCAGCAACACAGAGCTCCAGTCTCCCAAATCCCCCAGGACAGGGATTTGAAGCCCCCAGTCTGTCTCACATCAAGGACCAGCCTCGTGTGACCCGTGCAGGGGTGGGAAATGCACCCCAGCACAGCCTGGTCCCGCCAGAGCCCACCCTCCCCTGCAGCAAAACACCGTCGTCTCCTTTCCAGCCCGTCTCGTTCCCGGCCACCGCGGCTCTGTCTGTTCCTGTGCCAGCACCCGGCACGGAGGGGGTCACCAGGCCATGCTGCGCTGCCGGTGGGGACATCTGGCACCTTCGTGCTGGCCATGGGCTGCCAAGGGGGTCATGGTCACAGCAGGATGTGCCCCCGGAGATGCTGAGGACACAGGTCCCTTTGACCAGGTGAGGTCTGGAAGGGGAAAAAACCCACCCCGGGGACCCGCTGAGGTCACTGCTTGGAGCTGGCAGCCTTCAGGTGAGCCCGTGGGTCCTGGCACAAAGCCGCTGCCCCGGCACTCACCTCCTGAATCACCCCGTTCATGCTCGCCCCCAGATCCCTCCCCCTGGTGCCCCCCATCTGAAGCCCCTCTTGCCTCAGCCCCTCCATCATCCCCGGTCCCTGCTGGGGGCATCGCCTGCAGCCGGCGTGTCCGGGGGGGCAAGTCTGCAGCGCTGATGAGATGCACCCAATTATCCCTCATTAAGAGGGCAGGGCAGTGGCTGCCGGAGCCAGGAACTGGTTCGTGCTCCCCGGGGCCAACCTCGCTACGCTGGCAGAGATCCCAGCTGTCCCAGGTGACCCAGGTTCCTGACGTCAGGAGGACCCAGCTCCCCTACGGTCCTCGACACCCCCACAGCCAAAAACAGTGCAGGGGCCAGGCTGAGCCGGGGGGTCAGCGCAGCCCCTGAGGTCACCCCAAGCACCCCAGCACTTTCGGGAGGAGCAGAGCAGATGTGTGAGTTCCCCCCACAAAGCGGTATCCGAGGCTGTTTGCCCGTGCATGGGTAAAGCTCAGCTCCAGGGATGCCCACAGTACAAGAAGGACATGGATCTGCTGGAGCTCAGCTCCAGGGATGCCCACAGTACAAGAAGGACATGGATCTGCTGGAGCAGGTCCAGAGGGGGGCCACGAAGATGATCAGAGGGCTGGAGCAGCTCTGCTGTGAGGACAGGCTGAGGGAGCTGGGGTTACTCAGCTTAGAGAAGAGAAAGCTCCAGGGTGACCTAATAGCGGCCTGCCAGTCCATGAAAGGGGGGACAGGAAAGCTGGGGAAGGGCTTGTTCCAAGGGCCTGTAGGGGCAATGGCCTGAAACTGCAAGAGGGGAGATTTAGATTAGACATAAGGAAGAAATTCTTCCCCATGAGAGTGGTGAAGCACTGGCACAGGTTGTCCAAAGAGGTTGTGGATGCCCCATCCCTGGATTTGTTCAAGGCCAGGTTGGACGGGGCTTGGAGCAACCTGGGCTGGTGGGAGGGGTCCCTGCCCATGGCCGGGGGGTTGGAACTTTTTCAAGGTCCTTTCCAACCTTAACCACTCTATGATTCTATGCTGAGCCCTGGATACTTAGGGATGGATAGTTTTGGGACTGTCCCTCCCGGTTCTGCTTCACTGAGCTGGCATGTTCGTAGGCACTTTTTGGTTCACCAGCCTGCCCGATCTCCTTCCTCACCACCCTGGGGAGACCCAAGGGCTCCCAAATCCCTGCTCACCAAGGTCTCTGCTCCCTTGTTCACTGCCTCTCTGGGCTCCAGCCCCCAAGGGAAGGTCATTTTCCTGTAACCGTGGATGTTAAGGAGTTTTGACAAAGACTTTCCTGCTCCTCTCTCCCCGGTTGCCCTGTTCCCAGACCCGCAGGGCAGGAGGCTCATCCCAGGAGGCCGACTCCACTACTCCTGCCCTCCAGCAAACCCAGCAGGACCAGCTGCCAGCAACACAAGGGCTTTGCTCCATGGCTGCCCATGGTCCCCATGTGTGTCCTGTCCACACAGAGCCCTCACAGGTGGGTAACGGGGCTTGGCTGGGGAAGTTCTGCCCTCTCTGGGCTGGCTCAGCAGCTGCTGGGGTGACATTTCCACAAAGCAGCCGTGGCTGGGATGGGTTGGGGGCTGTGTGACATCCCCTGCACAAGGCCCCCCAGTACCCATGGCCAGGAGGCTCGGGGTGGCTCCAGTCCAACCCTTAGAGTGGTATCATCACCACCAGCCTCCGGGCTGCAGGCTGCTCACCCTCTGGTTCAGCTCTTCGGAGGCAGGTTTGGGTCCCACGGCCCCTTTTTCCACGGGCTGGCAGCCCCTCCGTGCCAGCAGTGGGGTGGGATGGGTGCTGCTGGGTGCAGTGTGGCTCCTGCCGCCTCTAAAGAGGGGTTGGACAACAGAATCACAGAATCACAGACTGTTGGGGGTTGGGAGGGACCTCTGGAGATCACCCAGTGCCACCTCCTGCCAGAGCAGGGTCGCCCAGGGCAGCCACACAGGAACGTGTCCAGGCGGGTTGGAAAGTCTCCAGAGCAGGAGACTCCACACCCTCTCTGGGCAGCCTGGGCCAGGGCTCCGGCACCCACACGGGGAAGAAGCTTTTCCTTACATGTACACGCAACACTTTGGTGCAGGTGTCCAGACACGTCGGGCTGACCAGCGCCGGGCAGTGCCCGTACTCCCAGAGCAGTAACCAGCAGAGGGTAGCAGATGGTCACAGCTGTCCCGCTGCAGTTTGGGCAGGGGATGCCCAAAAAGCACCTATAATCCCACCCCGCTTCTCCTGGGCCTTGCCCCACCACCTCCTCCAGCCCATCTCGTGTCCTCTGTCAGGATGGGCAGCGCCAGTGACATCTGTCCTGGTCTCTCCATGGTGACGCTCTCCGCTCACACTCTGGATTTCAGTCCCTGTCAGTCCCTAAACTGTTCTCGGGTGAAGCACCAAACCCTCAGGGCAAGGTCCCGGTCCCACGACACTGCCCATGCTGTCATTTGGGACCTTTGGGCCTGAAAGCTCATCAGAGACCCACCAGCCTGGAGAAGAAAGGGCTTGGGGAGACTTAATTTCAGTTTTCCACAACCTAGAGGAGGGTTGTGGAGAAGAAAGACGCAGCTGTGCATGGCAAAAGGACAAGAGACAATAAGCACGGGCGTCACAAAGGAAACAAGAACATAAGGAAAAGAACCTTCTCTGCGTGTATGGTGTAACTCTGTGGTAAGACCCACAGTGGTGGGTCCTCCATCCTTGGAGGGTTTCCAAACATGAGACTGACCTGAGAGCTAGCCCTGCCGAAAGCAGGAGATTGGACTCAAGAACTCTGCAGGGCTCTTCCACCCTTCTGTAATCTCATGAAACCCAAATTCAGCATTTTCTCCCGGCTTTGACCAGACCTCCAGGAATCGTTGGCTTCTACAGGGCCTATCACGCTGACGATATGTCAGTACCTCCCGTCTCTCTGACACAACTTCTACAACTATGGGAAGAAGGGGCTGAAGAAAGATACTCCTAGCTTTGTTGACGAAACAGCGTTGCTTGGGTGCGGTCCCTGCCCATGGCACATCCCATCAAAATGCCGCAGCAACCACCGCACGCTCTGGGAGAGAGCAGAAGGCTTCCTCACCCCCCCCATTCCCCATCTCCTTGGGGGAGCAGGACCTCTGCCAAACGAGGGAGCCAGGTTTCAGTCTCCATCCCAAGGGTGGGATGCGAGCTCCCGACCCACTACCGCATCCCCGAGCCAACCATCAAGTGCCATCTGCTCCATCGCTTCGCCAAAGCCCCAACCACACACCCCCCAGAGCAACGGGATGAGCTACAGTTTGGGTCCCGGGCTGGGAAACTGGCAGCAGGGGGGGATTTCTGGAGATGTTTAAAGAACTTACTCCCCATCTCAGCTTCAAAAACACCGTGTAAAAAGCGAGGGTGTGATGAGCAGGGGAAAGTGCTTAAGTTGAAAAAGGAGCCCAAGTCCTGCCCCACAAAAGGATTTCTGCCTCTGTTGTGCTTCTCAAAACACTACCCGTCTCATTTACTCAACCACAATGTTTATAAGTTAAAAAAAAAAGAAAAACAAAAACCCACACAGAACTAAATTCCCTGTGGAGTTCATAACTCCAAGCTGCAGCGAGGCTGATGTTGTGGGTATGTCACACCGGTCAAACGAGAGAATCCCAGAAAGAAAGCGAAGAGTTTAGATGAAAACAGATTAAATCTGGGAAGCTGCCAGGCTGACGGCTTAATGATCCACAGCGCTGCTAAAAACCCAGGGAGTAGGTGAAAAGTTGTTAATTACTCGGCAATGCTGGGCACGCCTGTCTGGAGAGCTGCCACGGAACTGCACTGACAGGGGTTTCGATAGAGCGGGCACACGTGTGGAGCTACCAACACACCCAGGAGGATCTGTCCTGGGCCTCTCAGCACCAACTGAAATGGTTTCGCACTGCAGGACTGAGGGGAGAGCCTGGCCCAGCTGACCCCCATTGCTCTGCTGGCACCATCTGAGCCACGTCAAACTGCACTGGGCAGCTCCTGCCTCCCTGCTTTAATTGAAAGCCACGATTGCAAACATTTCCCGTCCTCCCTCTACCTCCTGACCTCCAGCTCTGGACACCCGTTGCACCTCCTCAGCCCCCGGGTGGGGAACAAACTCTGCAGCGAGGCCAGGCGTGGGTCAGCTTTGATGTTTATTGCTTGCTGGGTGACACGGCGCGGCTGAGCACGCATCCCGGCGGGATGGGTGACGCGGAGCAGAACTTTTCGGGCGCGCGGGCCTGGCTGCGGGTGGGCGTGAGCTGTCTCCCCGCGCCAGCAGGACCCGGCGGGGACGGTGCTGGGACTCCCACAGCTCCGGGGTGTGCCGGGGCGGGGCGGGGAGGCAGGGGCTCGTGCTGTGAAGCAGCGGGTGGTTACTGATGGTGGTGAGGATGCTCACCACGGGCGCGGGAAGGGCCAGGCAGCACAGGCTGGTACGGACAAGCCCTGAGCGAGCTGAGAGCCCGACTGCTGGTGCTTCACTGCGAGTGGACGAGCGCCCCGGCGCCTTGCCCGAAGCCAAAGCCCTTGGGACCGAAGTTCTTGGCGTAGCAACCTGCAAAGGACAGGAAGCGAGAGATGGGTGAGGCCGGCAGCTGAACACTAATAGGTCCTCCTCTCAAAGCAGGCAATGCCCAAACAGGACAAGGTTTGCCACACTTGCTGAACAGAGAGGCCTCGGGCAATCCCCCGGCTCCACGGCCAGGGGCAGCCCCATGTGTAGCTGCTGGGGCCACCACCTCCCCAAACCTCAGTCCCATCCTGGTTCTCATCTGTTGCCTCCACCCTCCAGAGTCCAGGAGGAGCCAGCGAGGCTGGTGGCACTCACCTTTGCAGTAGATCTCCCCGTCCTTGTCTGCCAGGGTGGTGGACTCCAGGCTTTTGCCACATTTGGCACAGCGGAAGCAGGACTTGTGCCAGGACTGTGGGACAGGAGCAGAGTCCGGTCAGACAACGCCCGGGGAAAGGGCAGCGACGCTTTGGCTGCCAAACGGGGTCATGTTTCTGTTTCTGACCCAAAGCGGTTGGCAAAGAGGTCTGAACAGGATGAAAGCTCTTCTCTGGAAAGAGTGGCCCTCCCAGCCCCGGGGGGAAGATACAGAGAGGAAACATCAGGTGTGGTCACTGCTCTGGTTTCAGAGAGCTTTCACCTCCACTCACAGAAGTTATTGGTACAATAATTCGTAAGCAGCAATCACTCCCCTCTTTGGAGATTGTTCTCTCTCAAGCAGCACGATAAATCCCCCCCTCCCCGAGTCACCCAGCTGAGACCCACTGCTGCCCTGCGTCAGCCTGAGGGGTGGCAGCAGGGGGGGGGGGACACCTGCCTCTACACAACAACAGCTCCAAGGAAGGCATTGAGCAGATACTAAGAATGCAGAAACCAGCCAGTGTTTAAAAATAACCTCCCCCCCACGGCTTTGCCAGTCCTCTGGGGATAGATGAGCTCACAGCCTTTGTGCAGACCTAGAGTAGCCAGAGCTGCTCACAGAGGAATTTAAATAAACACTTTGGAAAACATGAAACCTTTTTTGGAAGAAAATGTGAAATTAGGGGACTGGAGGAGGTGGATGTAGCAGATGGAGTCATCCAGCAAACATTACGACATGAAATACACGCTCTGGAATCCTCTCTGGGGTTGCTTGAGTGTAATTGCTTTGCCAGGTTTGGTTCCCCATCAACATCGAGGCCAGAAGCCTACCAGGAAGCCCAGGTAATGATTTTAAGGGGAAGTCTGGCTTCTGACCCTGGGCTGACCCCCAACATGTCCATCACAAACCCCGGCACTGCCAGGCAGGGTACGGTGATGCTGGGAGGCCCTTTCTGTTGACCAGATGCCTCCTTTCCTTGCTCTGGGAATGGGGGACAAACACAGGAGCCCCAGGGAGGGCAGAGCTCACGAGAGGTCAAGGAGTGACTCAGTCTCACCAGTGAGACTGTGAGGCTTTCCCAGCACAGCAGTCCCGTCCCTTGTGACCCGGTGGCCTTGGGAATGTACCCAGCCTCAGAGGGAGGGTTGTTTTGGGGCAGCGACCTCGCCCGGGGTCCCAGGGCTGACAGAGCAGGTCTCCCCGTGCCTTATAGAGGCTTCCCAGAGCTGGGCTGGGATGAGGCCACAGCTCAGGACACAAAGAACCCTGGTGAGGTAATGAATTTGACATCAGAAGGGCTGTTGCAGAGTGTCCTTTTACATAAGGAGAAAATTCTTCATCCCAAGGGTGGCCAGACTCTGGGCGAGATTGCCCAGAGAGGCTGTGGCTGCCCCTCCCTGGAGATGTTCAAGGCCAGGTTGGACGAGGCCTGGAGCAACCTGGGCTGGTTGAGAGGCGTCCCTGCCCATGGCAGGGGCTGGATGAGATGGGCTCTGAGGTCCCTTCCAACCTAAGACATTCTATGATTCTATGATCTGGCCCTGAGCAGACCCAGTCCACCAGCAGAACAGCCCAAAAGAGATGGCCCGAGCCTGTGCTCACACCTCCAGCCACCCTGAGCTGCCTATGGGCAGCACAACCACTGGAATTTATTCCCTGGCCCAAATTCGGGCTGTGGCACCCCAGCCTGCAGCAGAGGGTGGAGAAGGCTTGCCGGGCATTGCCCTTGCTCAGTTAGTGGTGGCAGTGGCCATGACCCACATCACCGCTCATCCTCCCAGCACATCTATCAGCAGTGAGGTGCATTGTGACCTCTGCTGAGCAGTGCCCCAAATATTTTGTATAAAATGTATTTCCCTCCCATCTATAAGTCTGTAGGAGCAATGCAGCCTGAAGAACTTGGTTTCCAGACATGCCAAGATCTCCTCTGGGTGCCAGGCTTCCAGGTGAGCATGGTCACTAGATCCCAATTCGAGCCCTGGCTGGAGGTCCTGGCAACCCAGCCTGCAGCAACCTGTGAGTCAGGTCAAGACCATCTCTGAAGGTCTCCCTGTCACACAGCAACTTGTGGCATGTGTGTGCCCCATCCACTCCATCCCCCTTCCTACCTTTCCAGCTCCGATCACCTTCTCGGCTGCGTACACCGCTTGACCGCAGCGAGGGCACCCATCAGCACCTCCCACTTTCTGGGCCATTCTGGATGCGTTGGGGTTGGTGGGTCGGTGGGACTGGCCCCTGTGGGTGGGAGGGAGTTCATGATCACGGCTGCACAAGCAAGATGGGAGATGAAAGAGCTACGAGATCACAAATGCCAACCCGGTTTTGAAAGGCCCAGAGCTCTAGGCACGATGCATTGAGCCCCAGAGAAACTTCAGCCTCACAGCTGTGTGCTAGGAGGGGGTGGGCAGCGTGCTCAGGCAATGGGGGCATGTCCTGTCAAGCCCCAACCCAGCCTGCAAATAGGGTTCAGCAGGTTTCCCCCGAGGAGCAGAAAGGCAGGGCAGCCCACGGCACTCTCCGGATTGGATCCTGCTGGAAGTTCAGCAGGGGCTGCACAGCCGAGCGTCGCAAGCGAGCAGATGTGGGGGAGAAGGTGCTCACAGCAGCCCCAGTTTTGAAAACAAGACTTAAACTCACTCTTCATATTTGATTCCCAGAGACTCGCCCTTGTCGGTGCTCAGCGTCCCTGCGCCCTGCCCGTAGCCATAGCCCTTGGGGCCGTACTTCTTGCCATAGCAGGACTTGCAGTAGATCTCGTCTCCGTGTACAGCAACCGTGGTGCTGTCCAAGTTCTTCTTACAGACCACTAGAAAAGAAGGGAGGGCCGTGCCATCAGCCTGCTCATCCAGAGCTCGCTAATTAGCTGCAGAAAACAAGTCCTCACAAGGGATAGCACAGCTTTCAAGGAGCAAGGAAACCCTTAGAGAGAAAGGGAGGGCAGGCAAAACAGCCGAGATAAGGATCACAACAAGAACACTGTCTGGCTTTAAAAGGAAGCAACCACCAAAGCCAGCAGGCTGATAGTAAGGAGAGGCTCTGTTAACCCTCTTGGCGCTGATATCCCGGAGATGCATTAAACCAGGGGGGGTTGGAACCTCCCTACAAATCCCTGCAGGACTCAGGAGCCCCACTGCAGCTCTGCCACACTCCCAGCCCGCTGCAAATCCGCAGCGACAGGCACTCAGGGGAAAGTCATGTAAACACATACAATTTTCCTTGTGTTCCAGCAGACTAAAAGCAGGTCTGCAGCCACTACCACAGCTGAGGCACTCCGACGCTTTTGGCACATTTGGCTATCGTTCCTCTCCAGAGCCCAAGACTGCAATTCATGCTAACGTATCACCCCTCTCAGTCTGTGCCATGATTAGGGTGGTCTCGGGTGAGGAACACTAACTCAGCCGGGTGTTCAAGCCTTGGGGATCAATATGGAACAGAAGATGGGACAGGAGGAGACAGCAGCCAGGCCTGAGGTCCCAGCTGAGCTCAGGCAGAGCTTGAGCTTGGTGCTAGGTTCAGGCCACACAGGCTCTTCTCCTGATTTTTAGGTTTTCCTGACTCCTGTCCCATCTCAGCCTCCAGGTCAGCTTCCAAACCCTTCCTGGAACGCACCGCCCAGCAAGCTGGAGCAGCAGGCGAGCAGCACCCAAACAGGCTCACGGTGATCTCCAGTGTTTACCTGCCCAGGCGCAGGATCCAGATGCCCAGGGCAGAGTCCGCAGCGCTGGCAGCCAGCCCCGAACAGATCCTGTTACAGCTGCAACACAGCCTTCCCCAGTCCGCTTACATGCCTTAAATGTCAAGGCTCCCGGCAGCCTGTTGGCCTCTTCACCAGCAGAAAAGTTTCTTGGCCTTTACCAATACTGCAGGAATGCAAACACAGCGGAGCTCTCGGAGCAGCGCAAACCGCGGCACCGAACGCAGCGGGGAGAGGCAGCCTTCCCCGGCCTCATTACTAAATATGGTGCTTCTCCTCTGGGGCCGCAGAGAACCCCGTGTGCTGCTGCTGGGACAAGGGGGTGGAAAGGGAAATGTCTCCTGCCATCTAAGGAGGATCTGGCAGGGTCCTCTCCTGGCTCCAGGCCACCACGGCAGGAGCTGGGGATGGAGCACACATCCCCGGTGGGAAAGACCAGCTCTGGTTAACTCGTCCTGTAGCTGCCAAGCTGATGGGCTGGTGTTGGTGGTGGGGGAGTCATCTCTGCATTACCCTGGAGCTCAGCAAACACTGCATTCAGGCAGACCCTCCAGGAGGGGGATTTGGGCACTTTTTCTGGCACGCTTTGAGTTCCATCTGAGGGGCGTGATGTGGGGATTTTAGGGCCATGGAACTTTAGAAAGAGTTTAGACTGTAGAACTGCTTAGGTTGTGAAGCTGCTTAGGTAAGAAAATCCTGCTGCAAAACAGAGAAGGAATCGAAGAAGCACAAGGGAGCTGCTTACACAGCTGCGAGAAAAGTTAGTGGTTAAACTGACAGAAGAAGCACAAATCAGCCGAAGTCAGAAGTGTACGGTGAGGAAAACTCGGAGCCTTCATCAGAAGACCACGAGAGAGCATCTGATGACCACCCAAGGACCTCAGTGCACACGCAGGACTAGACAGGAACTAATGGAAATGAGTTCTTGGAAAAGTTATGAATATGTCTGTATAATCCTTAGATAAAAGCTATAGTTGCCTCTGATCAGTGTGCATATTTGGAAGAGAGATCCCGTATGTGCCCAGTGCCGCAATAAAGGATACCTGCCTAATAGTCACCAAGACTATTGAGTCCTGATTTCGGCTTTTCACCACATCAGGTGGGAGTGAATGATCTCAATGGCATCTGTCTTTCTCTCCCACCATGCTGGGTGGACTTAGAGCTCTAACCTAAGCTTTCACAGTGCCTCATCTGTATTAGCCAGAGGCTTTGAGAGGCAGCAGAAAAATTCTTTCCCAGTCTGCTTCCTAGAAATCAGCCCCCAGCTCTTGGGTTCCTGCATTGCAGAAATTCCAGCGCAACAAACTCATCGAGTTAAGGACCCTTTGTTTTTCTAAGAGCAGTAGAGTTGTTCCACAAAACAATTAGACAAGAGCTGCTGCTACGTTCAGAGGCCAAATGGTTTCATTACAGCACATTGCCCTGTACTATCGCCTCCGTTGGATGGATGCCACCGAGTCAATCACCAAGTCACTCCCTGAGCCAATCTCCAGTTCTGACGCGCTGTGGTAGGTTTGGCTCCTTTTTGTTTATTTTTCTGGGAGTTCAGGTCAAAGTATTTGTTTTTCTCCCTTAAAGATAACGTCTTCAAGTTTCCTGATGAGGCTCACCCACAGCACTGGGGCACAGGCTGGGGAGGCAGGAGCAGGGTGCAGCTCGGCATTACCCACTGCCCGTGGCACAGGACTGGGAAGGGCAGGGAGCCCTCTGGCTCACAAGCCCAAACCAGGGAGCCCACAGTCAGGACAGGTAGAACTGCTGGGGTACGTGTGGAGTGTGATTATGTACATCTGCACAGCACGGGGGCAGGAGCCCTGGCTGTAGTCAGCTCTGGACCATCCCATGCTGGCTTGCTTCCACAAGCAGCCATGGGATGGCCTTCTTACCCACTTTAGCTGTGTTTTCCCTTCTCAAAGCCTGATTTCGTGGCTCCTGGAGGCCTGCCGCATGCTCTGGGTGCCAGCATCGCACAGCAGAAGCTTTCCCTAGTAATCCAGCTGCATACACAGGGGTCGCAGGGGAGATGCAATGCGACGGGATCTTCACCCCCAAACCAAGATCCTCCATTGATATGGACTTATGCTAAAAGCCAGTGGTGGGGGGGACATGGGGATAACAACCCCCACGCTCCTTATCTGAGGCTGCAGAAGAACCACGACTTCCTGCTGCAGAGCAGCCAGCAAGGACACAGCCCGCCACCCCCCTGCCCGCCTTGGGAAAGCCTCTCCACAGCTCCCCTTCCTAGTCCTCTCGAGCCAAAGCAAGGTTTCCAGCCTGGAAACTCCCACATACGGGAGCTACCGGTCCTGCTGGCAACTCTTCACTCTGTGCAGGGAGCAGAGACGTGACAAGAGCCTGCCTTTCTCTCAGCTGCATCCATCTGTGCATGCCGCTGCCCAGGCAGGCTGGCCAAGAGGTACCCAGTGTCTGTGCCAGGTGGCCACAAGAGCAAGGCAGGGATCAGTCCCATGAGGACACTGGCATTTCCCTGCTGGAGTAGGTCTACTGAGGTTAATTCTAGCTGCACGCCTGTTTATAGACCCTAGCTCTGCTTGCTGCCTGTATGGAAAAGATCACGCTCCCTGCTGCAACCGGAGGGTGAGACTGAGAACAGGACACAGGGACCACCTGAGAAAACATTGAACCTCAGTGGGGCCCTGCTGCAAGGGCTGCTCTGAAGAGACACCTCTTCTCCTGCTGCCCCGTGTCACATGCAACGTGTTGTTGAGCCATGACCAGACACGGGTAACGTGCACACTCCTGTTAGCACGTGAGAATCACTAGCTCTGTTATGTGACAGTCTTCACGGGCAGGGGACAGAAATCTGGTAAAGCACAAGCTGAGGACAGTGGTCATCTCTTCATTCGAAGGTCCTGCAGCCCACCAGGTGTGGCTGCCCCAGGTTAAGGAGCTGCTCTCAGCACCGTAACACAATTCACCTGTCCCTACGCTGCTGCCCCAGTATCCCGGAAGGGAAGGGAAGGGTGTCTGGGACCTTCAGCATGAACCCGAGAGTACTTGTAGGATCCTGCAGAGCAGGCAGAGGAAGGGATCTCTGCACGGAGTTAACCCACAGACAGATTCTGTTCTACTGCCCTTCCCTGGAGGTGACACTTGGGCCCAAGCACACGTTAGGAGATTTGCAGGCAGGCTGGAAGTGTTGCTTTAGCACTTCTAGCAGGCCTTCCATCAGCAGAAGGGCAACAAGACTGCATCCTCTTGCTGTCATTTCCTGGGACACAAGGGCAGATCCCATGGCAGTTCCTAAAACCCAACCACCTTTTTTAGTGTGGCCAAGATATTTAGGAAATTAAAGCTAGCATCACCTCAGAGCAGTGCATGAGATCTGTCACCCCCTGTCACTATTGTTTGGAGAGTCCCTGTCTCATGTTCCAATCTTGAGCATCTGGAGAGAGTCTAGAGGACTAGACTAGAATTCTAGTCCCAGAGTCCCCCTGGTGTAGGGACAGACAAAGTCTTTGCACGGGTGCTGCTTGAGGTCAGGGCTGACAGCCTGGATGGTCCCTGGTGTCCCCAGATCATCTGCATTCCCTCAGCAGAACCAATTTCCAAGCCTGGAGAGAAGTAGGAAGCCTGGCACACGGCTCCCACAGCTGAGCTGTTTGTGCAGAAATCCCCACGAGTGTTTACAGAGCCCATAAACAGGACATGACGAGGTGTCCAGACGGCGGAGAGCCAGGAAGCAGGGAGGGAGGGGAAGGCTGGTACTCACTGCACAAGAAGCAGGACTTGTGGAAGCTGCTGCCTTCGCATTGCACCTCCTCGGCGAAGTACACCGCTTTCTGGCAGACGCCACACTTCTTTCCTCCTCCCCAGTTCGGCATCCTGCAAAAAAAAAAAGGACGGGCAGAAACAGAGTCAGGGCGGGAGGTCGAGCAGGGTGCTGGCTGGGCAGGGGGCAGGGATGGGGCAGTTGGAGCGGGCACCCCCCAGCAACTGTTCCACATCTGCACACACAGAGACCACCCGCGGATGTTTGTGCAGACTCACAGGGCTGGGAATCAGCAGAATTAGCAGAACTCAGGGTGTTCACGGGAGCCATCATTACAGCACCCAGTGGTGTGAGCTGCCTGCTAGGGACTGCTGGTCCTGCCAGCCAGGAGCAGCAAGAATCCTGAGTCCTGGAGGCCGTGGGACCTCACAGCTCCTTTCTGTGCCAGGAAAAGGGAGGAAGCAGGACAATGATGGGAGCCCGTGCTTACAGAGCTACCCATGGCACTGGCACCTCGTGAGATCATAGCCCCGCTACTACCCCTCAACAGGGCAGGGCAGCAACGGTCAGGGTGGCTGGAGATTGTGCAGGTTGTCACCCCAGCTGGAAACAGCTCCAGATTCTTCTCCCTGAACACCTCTTCCATTTCTGCCACCACAGGGTAGGGGTATAGTCAGGGTTGCCCAAACAGAAGGAGCTGATCCCTGATACCGTCAAATAGTGAGTTCTGGCACGGTGTCCCCGCAGCATCATTGGTTTGTGCCTTGCCTGGCCAAACACCCACAGGTTCCCCCCGTACCTGGGCATCTTGGTCTCCTCCAGACCTGCAGGTACAGTCATGGAGGCTGGGAAATCAGCAGCCTCAGGGACACGGGCTCATGTGCAAGGCCATCACCTGAGCACCAACCTAAGCTACCGTGTAGCTCCTTGGCAGGATATAAATGTTGCTATTTCTCTTTCCTCTTTCCTGAAATGCACCTGATGAGACATGATCAAGAGGCTCCTCGATCTGCAAATTTGCAGATAACCCCAAAATAAGCAGCTAATACAAGTAGCAGAGCTCCACCACAGAGGGGCCTTGATACTTTGGAAGACCAGGCCAACACAAACCTTAAGACATTCAAGCAACAAGGTCCTACAAGGAAATTCTGAGGGAGGCAGGCTGGTTGAGTGCGGCCAAGAAGAAGCTAAGAAGGATCTAACAGCAACCCGGAGTTGCTACAAAGACAGCAAAACAAATCACTTTTTGGTGGTGCCTAATGATATAAGAGAGGTCAAGAGGCACGAGCTGCAGCTTGGAAGGTCTCCATTAACCCTTCTGTAACTCTCCATCCTGCTCCCATGTAAGGACAAGCAGCAGAAGTTGCCCTCCCCGCTGCAGGCACAGCCGTGTGCTTCCCGACTCCCCAACAGCTAAAGCAGCAGGACAAGGTCCCCAAAACCAAACACCACTCTCATACTACGCTGCGTGCCGCCCTGTGGCACACACAGGATCTTGTCCCCTCCCTCGGCTCGGTTGCGTGGCTGTGAGGAAGGGGATCTGGGTCTGCTGGGGCACAGCGAGGCCGCAGCCTTTGCATCTGCTCCCTGCAGCGGCTCCAAAACTCCTGGGTCACTTCAGGCAGCTGAAGCCCCCGTCTCTGGGTCTCCAATCCCTCACCCAACAGCCGAGTCAGCGTCTCTGCCCGACTTGGCAGGCAGCTGGGGAGAAGGAGCTACACACGACAGGACCGGGGGCTGCATAAACATCAAACGAAGAGGTGAGGGAGGATGAAACGCTGGAAAGCCCCTGCTCACAGGCACAGCAAGCTATCCGTACCTTCCAGTACGTGGGAAAGGCGAGCACTTCCTGCCTAAGAGTATGTTGTGAGGCAATAGAAAAAGGAACTCGATCTCAGGGCGGTTAGGACGGCGGGCAGGGTGCAGGTCAGGGCTGACATGCTGGCAGAGGCACTGGCCTCGCTGCAGCTCCAGGCTCCCGGCAGCACGGAGGAGCTCAGTGCGGGACAGTCAGACAGAGGGTGCCGGGAGCAGGGGCTGGAGAGGCTGTGCTGGCTCTTGGGGGCCCAGGACCTGTGTTTGGGGTGTGATGGCAGCAGCCGGGAAGTCTCTTTTCTGACGCCCTGCAGGCTGGGCTTCCCACCACCCTGCAGCCCTTGCCAAATCCCTCCCTTCCAGCCCGATTCTTCCAGTCCCAGCCTTAAAAGGACACAAACTGTTTCTCTCCAGAGCCTGTTTTTTCCTCCCTGCACCAGGAAGAGGGCCCGACCTGGGTCAGGAGTTTCCTTGGAGGGCAGAAACATCCAGCGGCATCCCCCTGCGAGCCCAGGCAGCCGAGATGCCCACGCCTGCTCGGCATGGGAGCCCACCAGCCTCTTTTGCCCCCCTGCCCACCTCTGTCAGACCACTTGTGAGGAATAGTATGACACTGGCTACAGTTTCTCTGAGTCCCCCATCCCTTTCTAAACATGACACCTGGCAAACTCCACCACCGGGACTCACAAGCCATGATTTTGGTGGGCAGCCTCATGCCCCAGTACTCTGCCATCACTCCCTGCTCCACAGTCACGGCATCTGCCAGCACACTCGGTGAAAAACTGCTCAGCGTGGTTTGGAGCCCCTTTGCCTCCACATAACATTTTTCCCCTCTTTGCAGCAGCAGTGAAGGAAGAGGATCTTGTCTGTCCCAAACAGAAGGGCTCATCTGCCCATCTGTAAGTCTACAGGAGAAGAAAAGGTGCTTCTGAGAGAAGCTCATCTAAATGTTTGCCACAAGAGGAGTTCAAGTCCCTCCACTGCTCATTTTCTTCCATGCAAGGTTGCAGGTGCCTCCACAGAGTTTAAACAATGTCACTGTGGTTTTGGCAGGTCACTCTCACCGTGAAGCAACCAGCCCCACAGACACAGCCCCAGCAAAGCCACATCCCAGACAGACCTCCTGGCACACACCAGAATGGATTTTCTGTGGGGAGAGACCATGAAAATGAGTTTGTCCCAGGGATACGGGGGCTTGTGAAAGCTCACAGCTGGGCACAGAGAAAGCCTGAGATAAGATTTGAGATGCTGGGAACTCCCTCTTAGTCCACAACCTGTGCAGGCACATGCTGAGAGCCCGGCAAGCCGCAGGGGAGACACAAAGCAGTTTATGCTGCAGGTCAGTATCAGCAGGAAAAAAAAACCAACAGGAGCACCCTGCTCACGGGGCCTGGGACCTGCACCAGCTGTCTCGGAAGCAAAATCCTGACAATACCCACCTAGGCAGATCCATCATCCCAATTCCCTTATTAAGGACTACAGTAAGATATGTCAGAGAGTTTCCAAACACTTCCAACCATATTCTGTCCAACTGCAACAGTCACTGACCACAGTCACGTTTCTCCAAATCACTATTAGACCCAGGCAGAATGAGGAACAGGAGGTGACTGTCCTGCAGGGCAAAGACCTCACAGAGCATAGGGAAGAGAGACACCCGGGGCTGCCAAAAACCAAGATTCTTTTCCTCCCTCCTGCAGCTCCACATCCCACAGCTTCATGGCAAGCACTACCAGAGCCCTACCCACAGCATCCTCCGTGCCAGGTGTGGCTCAGCTCTGGGGCTTGTCCATTATTGCTCTGGATAAGACAAGATGACTCAAAGCCCAAGACACCACCTCTTTATCACCAGCTGTATTGCTGAGAAGCATAGACACAGGTGAGGCTTGTGCAGAACCAGACAAGTCCGATGCTTTTTCGGGGGGATTAACTCTCATTTCAGTGGCCGATGCCTGACTTCATAGCAGTACAGTTCACCGGGTCAAATGTAAACTACAGACTTGATCACGTTTTGGATGGTCTGGTGTTGCACCAGTTCAGCACGCTATGGTGCATGAAACAACCAGGCATAAACCAGTATGGAACCAGCATGTCCTGGTGCTCTGGGATGAAATCTAAACCTGGGCTCTAAGTGGAAGCAGTGAGCAGATGAAACCAAGCCATCAGGCAGTAAGAACACGTGGTCACCCTCTCTGTGGGTTGAAAGATCAGTGTGCTCGTGTCACTCACACCAAAGCTGACCCAGTACTGTTTTACCTGCCCGAGAGCTGCTGGTTTTCAACTGCTAGAGCTAAAGCAGGACCCACTGCCATGTGAACGCAGCTTCACTGCTATGGGAGCACTCAGAGAGTGCACCAGGGTATCATTCCTCAACCATTCCAGCTTCTGCAACAGCTGGAAAACCTTACCCACGTATGTGCCCAGATGTTCCACTAAAACCTTACAGCGATTAACTGCAAAGCAATCACTTTGTGCTTTGAGGAGATCGCTGAGGAACCAGAGACACATGCCGGCCCATGTGAAAGGTTCTTTTTTATTTCCAGTGAGAGCGTTAATACACACGGATGGCAGAAAAGCACCATCAGTGCTGCACACAATTCACTCCTGACGATGTTCCCAGCAGTCCACGCAGGATTACTACATGGCCTGGCAAAGGGACAAGGCAAAGGGAAGAAACCATAGCAGGAGCCCCGAGCCCTAGGGTCTGCTCACCACCTTCCAGTTTTGAGAGCAGCTGGCATAGCCATGAAGTGAGCAGAAGAAGGAGGCACCCGGACAGATGAGGCATGTGGCCAGTGCAGAAAAGAACCAGCTCAAGGGGATACACGTAACACCTTGCAGAAAATCACCGGGGCAGAGCATCAGGGCTCCAGCATCAGTAACTGAGCAGCCTCTCAGGACCAGGGTGCTGAGCTCAGTCACTCCAGAAGCAGGGCCCAGGCACTGCCATCCCAGATGGAGATCCCGAAGCTGGACAGACAGTCCTCATCGCAGGAGCAGGGATGGCATTACCCCATCTGCTTCACAGCAGCAAGCACTGAGCTGCTCGTTAGGCAGCGAGTCCTCCCCAGGGCCAGGAATGGTCACAGACACCACCACACCTTTCCAGCTTCATCACCAAAAGAGCCAGGAGGTGTAGCACCCAAAGCTGATTTCATACCTAATACTATTTTACCACTTGTACCTTCTCATCCAGTCCATCCCTCCTTGTATCTAACCCTGCGACTCGGAAGCATCCGGTATTTTTGCCAAGTGCTAATTAACACCCCTCCTACGTGCTTGTCCCGCTGCCGGCTCTGAGGTTTGGAAAGCAGCACCTGGAGCAGTGCTTGTGCCCAGCCAGGCCCTCAAAGATGCAAATCTCCTCTGTAAAGCAACCTCAGTCCACACCAGCAGAGAGGATCGAGCTGGCTCGGTCTCCGCGGTGAGAAGCTTTGTTCAGGCCACAAAACCAAGCGAGCAGAACCCGCGTTTCGGCAAGGGGACGGGACGTGAGGACTCTGCTCAGAGCCCAGCCCGGCAGCAAAACCCCGAGAGTTCCCTTTGCAGAGTTCCCTTTGCAGCAACGGAACAGGAACTCTTAGGGGAGGGTTAAGACTTAACGGCAGCAGAAATGTTGCTTTCCCGATGGGAAGTGACCACGCTGCGCTGGTGCCCGCTCTCTGCCCGGTCAGGAAAGTTCACCCCATCTGATGCAAGACCTTGGGCTTCCGCGTCCAGCGTCATGTGTGCGGATGCTTCTGCCGTTTTGTGCCTCAGTGGGGCCCATCGCGCCCACACCCACCCCGCGGCTCCGTGTC
Source organism: Trogon surrucura (assembly GCA_020746105.1). NCBI lineage: Eukaryota > Metazoa > Chordata > Aves > Trogoniformes > Trogonidae > Trogon > Trogon surrucura. The sequence continues at coordinate 5,771,125 of CM036641.1, forward strand.
CCCGACTCAGCCCGGTGGAGGTGCCTGGGGGGGTCTGCTCGAGGGAAGGCTGGGGGGGCTCCGCCCGGGGCAAGGCTGGGGGGGGCTCCGCCCGGGGGAAGGCTGGGGGGGCTCCGCCCGGGACAGGGCTGGGCGCGGGGATGCCCCAGCTCGGAGCGATGCTGACCCGCCAGCCCCGGGTCGGGAGAAGCGGCAGCCCCGGGGGGACCACCCGGAGGAGGGGGCTGGGGGAAGCTCCGTTCCGCGGGGCTCGCCCCCTCCCCGCACCTACCTGCGGAGCTGGGCTGTGCCGGGCCGGGGTCGGAGCCGGTGTCGGGAGCGGCGGCGGGGCCGGCGGCCGCCCGGGGCTGGGTTTTGTCGGCGGCGGGAGAAGGGCGGGTCGCGGGGCGGCGGCTCCTTGCGCTCGGCGCCGGCCCGGACTGATGTCACGGCGGCGGAGGAGGGCACCGAGCCGGCTGGCCGGCCCCCGGGAACCCCCCCAGGCCACGGGAGCCCTCCTCTCCCCCAGGAATCCCACCCATCCCCGGGAACCCCACCCGTCCCCGGGAACACCGGGACTGCCGCTCTGCCCGCGGGAGCCGGCTGCAACAGGAGGGAGGGGAGAGGGACACTGTCCCCAAACCCCACACAGGGATGGAAGCCAGGTGGCACTAGACAAAGAAGGGATTTCCCCCTTCTTAGGAATTTTGGTGTCCTGGAAGATTCAAAGATTCAGCCGCTTGGAGGCCGGCAAAAGGCTGCCCCTTCCAGGAGCAGCTGCGCAGGGAGCTCCGGGAGGGGAAGCCAGGAGAAGGGAACAGTTTTGCTGGTGTCTGTAGGTGCTTCCCACCTTGAGCCTCTGCCCTGGAAGTCCCTGAGGCATCTATGCTCTGTGAGGATCTCCCAGCTCCTGTGGTAGGTGAGGATGGAGGGAAGCTGGATGCACCACAGCTCCGTCAGGAGCTGGAACCGTGCTGGGGCCATGGACAGGATTGTCAGGCCAGGCCAAGATGCAGTTAGCAAAAGCTCCTGTTTAATTTCTCTTGCCAGGGCTGGCCTTTTCCTACTCAAAAAAAAAAAAAAAAAAAAGTAAGTAGGCATTGAAGAAAAGAGGCAGCTGGCAACGTACTCTAGGTGATCCTGCTTTGGCGGCGGGGTGGACTAGATGGTCTTTCGAGGTCCCTTCCAAGTCCTGACGTTCGGTGATTCTGTGACAAAGAGGCTGCCTCTCTGGGGCTCATGGGATCCTTCTCCCTCAGTCTCCTCTTCCGAGCCGCAGCGGCTCGCCAGGGCAGGCAGCTTGTTTGCAGGAGGGCTGAGGAGCCCAGGCTGCTCCGGCTGCTGGGACTGCCTTCCCGAGACTGGGAGGAAGGGAGGAGGGCCAGGAGGGCAGAAGCAGGGAAGACCTGGAAAACTTCGGCGTTAGATTCAACAGTAATTTTGCCCCGAGTAAGAAATTCCTGGTCCTGAACCAAGGCTTGGAACACAGGAAGGGGGTGAGGATCATGAGGGGAACATGCAGGGAAGGTGTTTGACACAGAGGGCCAGGATGCTTTTTGTCTTGCAAGCAGGAGAGGAGCCAGGCTGCCAGGCCAAGGGTGGTGTTACTTGATGTTACCAGTTGCCACGATCCATGTTGGCACATTGTGAAGATAACGGGGACATGAGCACCTTGACATCACCCACTGCAGTTGGTCGTGATGGCCATGGACCTTCCACAGGGTTCCCCGAGGCCGTGTAGAGACATACCTCAGAGCTGATGCTGCCACAGCAGGAGGGGATGAGCATCCTTTCCCCCAGAGGTGGGGAAGCCTCTCCCAGATGACAGAGGATGTGTCTAACACAGGGTGCTTGAGATGGTGCTGCAGATGCCAGCCTCCAGCAGGCTTGGACAACCCTGCCCACTCCAGCTGGCTTCTCTCAGGGGTGAGGTTTTGGAGGCTCACATACCCCTGTTTCTTTTCTCCAGAGGAGGTGGAGTGGATGTGTTAAAAGCTGTCTGTCAGCTTCAGAAAGGATCCCTGCATCCCAAAATTCAGAGTCCACTGCCGCAAAGCCCGGCTCTGGTCTTTGCTCTGAGGCTGTTTGCTCTGGTGGGGGCTGGAGGAGAAGACCAGCCTTGTGAAATGCAAAATCTCATCTGCAGAGAGTGAGCAGGGTCCAGCACAATGGCAGGATGCCTCGCTGTGTGATGGAGAGATGCTCTCGATGCTTTCTGGGAGGGTAGAGAGTCCAAAGCTTGACACACGTGGCCTCCCGATGCCCTTCCCAAGCAGCAGTCGAGCCAGGAGCTGGCTTTGGCTCTCTGTTCCCTTTCAGCCCCTCTCATCTACCCAACAGTGTCCGAGCAGACCCAGGAGATGCAGGAGGCCGGGGGGGTTCACTCGGGGGTCCCCTCTGGCAAAACTGGTGAGGAGCGGGGCCGGTGCGGTGGGTCCCCACGCCATCTAGTGTTGTACCGGCTGCGGGACAACCCCTCGCCGCGGGTCTCCCAGCTTCCCAAGCAATAACTGGGAATTTTACCCGTTCCAGTTCTATTTCAAAAAAATAGAAAAGCCTTCAGCTCCTGCTTGGCTTCGTGATCTGCACGGCGGGACACCAGGGAGCGGTCACGACAGAGGACTGAGTCACACGGCGTCGTGGATCTGGGACCAGAGGTGACGAAAGGAGTGACCAAAACCAATCAAAGCGTCAAAAATGTCGTCAAGGGCTTGAAACAAAGCCAGTAGTGTTCACAGGATAACGTCAGGGCACTCAAAACCTTCAAGGAGAGCGGAGTTCATGAGCTTTCGGAGACCTGCACAGATCTACCACGGCTCTCGCGGCTGGTGGTGTTAAATAATGGTTCAGTGAACGTAAAGCAACCAAGGAATTGGTGTTTGCGTGTTTTTTAACTTAAGACAAACAGGCTGCTGGCAGAGGTAAGAAGAAGAAATGTAGACCATTACAGAAAGTGATTTTTTTTATAACTGAAGCAGTTACTTGCAATAGAGCAGTTAAAAGAAATTCAGAGAGAAGCCCAAAAGAAGGAAACTGGTCCATAGAGATATTAGTGGTTGGGAGCACACAGACAAGGTTTTCACTCAGGATCCAGGAGATGCATCACTGAGCTATGCATTCTCACGTTGATCAAACCTGGAATAAGGATTTTTTTTTGTTCAGAAACTCACTGCTGAAATAGGAGGAAGGACAGAGCTGGACTGAATTTGAAAAAATAGATCATAGGAAAGCTGAGATGGGACCCTACTCACACGTGTCAGGGATCCGGGGCGTCTGAGATGATGGAAGGGCAGGAAGAAGCTCGTAGTCACAGAGAAGTTTCCACTTCCAGACAAGTTTGGGTTTTTTTGGTTTTGGTTGTAGTTTGTTGGTTTTTTTTGTCTGGGGATGCCATTTTCAAGAGAAGTCAGATCTGGAATAGGGCTGCCATCCTTCTGGCTGTGCTTGCTACGGCGTGGAAGCAGCTTGCAGGAGGCAAACACAGGACAGCCGACGGTTCCAGGGAGGCACCGACCCACCAGTGTCAGAGGGAATCCCACAGCCTGGGGACACACGCAGACCCGTGCACGTGCAAAGCAGCTCCACATCCTGGCAGCTACGGTACATATGCCCGAAGTTTTGGGGATCAGTGTTCCTATGAGTTACAGACAGTTCTCACGAGATGCGGCTGCGTGTAGCTTCTTGGCATCCAGAAGCTTAGTCAGGTGTCCAGGAATCTTAGAGAAATGCAGAAAAGTCTCCACATACACCTGGGTAAAATTCTTGTCAGGAAAATAAAAAGTATATTTTAAAAACGTAAATGGCTGATAGTCTCAGTGAGGTAGTTTTTACAGGAACATGGGGCGGTCTCACAGAATCGCAGAATCACAGAATTGCCCAGATTGGAAAAGACCTTTAAAATCATCGAATACATCATTAATCTAACACTGATAAGTCCTCAACTGAATCATGTCCCTAAGCACTGTGTCTACAGATTTAAACACCTCCAGGGATGGGGATTCCACCACTGCAATGGGCAGCCCGCTCCAATGTCTGATAACTCTTTCTATACTAGTAATTCCTAACTCGAATTTTGCGATTTTAGGCTTCTAATGAACCCTGATCTGGCACTTGTACAAATATTTGATAGCCCTTAATTTGGCCCCTAACTGTGGTCATTGGAGTGGTTCCTAATAATTTGCATGCTGGGGATATCAGTATACTGCATTGTAGTTCCAGGGTTTTTTCCTGGTATTCTGTGGAAAACCACTGGGTTTATTTTAAGACTAATGAGCAAATGCCATCTGGTCTGGGGGATTCATCACCGGCCATTTAACAGTGCTCATTCTGCAATTCTTTTAATGGATAATTTGAGGTAGATCCTCTGTTTGGCAGCCTGACAACCACAAAATGACCTGAGGAAGAGGGGCAGCCCCTCCATCCAGAATGGAAACCCCACTCTGGCATTCTGCCAGGAAACAGAATCACAAAATCATGGAGTGGTTGGGGTTGGAAGGAACCTCTGAACATCATCTAGTCCAACCCCCTGCCAGAGCAGGGTCACTCAGAGTAGATCACACAGGGACATGTCCAGGCGGGTTGGAAAATCTCCAGAGCAGGAGACTCCACACCCTCTCTGGGCAGCCTGGGCCAGGGCTCCGGCACCCACACAGGGAAGAAGTATTTTCTCACGTTTAGGTTGAACCTCTTTTTCTCCAGTTTGTGACCCAGCACCCTGCCAGGGCACAGCCAGGCACCCTGGGGTGCTGCGGGCAGGAGGCTCCAGCCACAAGAGGGGGCTTGGGGAAGGCACAAGGAAGCCAACACAAACATCTCCGAAAAAACCTCCAGGATTTGGTTTGGCTACAGCAGGTGGAGCGGGGTGGGAGCGGCCTGCGTGCGAGGGGACATGGCAGGACGCAGCCCCGCTGGCCCCGGCAGCCGTGGCGATGGCAGAGTCGCGCTCCTGCCTCCCCTCGCAGCTCCCGGAGCCTTCGGCCTTCGCCAGGTGAAACTATGGGAAGAACCAGGAACCGGCCCTCTGGAAACAGCTGGACCTGCTGGCTTTGGCCAGGCTGCTCTTTGTGCGCTGGCCATCTCCCCCGTCCCCTCAGCCGCCTCGTCCCGCTCTGCTCTGCGCTGGTGAGGCCTCCCCTGCAGTGCCGTGTCCAGTTGTGGGCTCCCCGGTTCCAGAAGGGCAAGGAACTGCTGGAGAGAGCCCAGCACAGGGCCCTCAGGTGGTGAGGGGGCTGGAGCGTCTCTGAGCTGCCAGAGCTGGGTCTGTTCAGCCTGGGGGAGCCCAGAGGGGATCATAGAATCATAGAACAGTTCAGGCTGGAAAAGGCCCTTGGGATCATCGAGTCCAACCATTAACCCTACGCTACAAGTTCAGCCCTAAACCATCTCACCCAACACCACATCTCAGCGACACTTAAACACATCCAGGGATGGCGACTCAACCCCCTCCCCGGGCAGTCTGTGCCAGTGTCTGACCACTCTTTCCGTGAAGAATTTCTTCCTAATGTCCAGTCTAAACTTGCCCTGTTGCAACTTGAACCCATTCCCCCTGGTTCTGTCCCCAATGACCTGTGAGAAGAGACCAGCAGCAACCTCTCTACAATGTCCTTTCCAGTGATTGCAGAGCATGATGAGGTCCCCCCTCAGCCTCCTCTTCCTCAAACTGAACAGTCCCAGATCTCATCGATGCTTGCGAGCATCTAGAGGGTGTTGGGAGAACGGGGCCAGGCTTTTCGTGGTGTGCACTGACAGGACAAGGGGAAACAGGCATAAACTGCAGCACAGGAGGTTCCACAAAAACATGAGGAGAAGCTTCTTCCCTGTGCGGGTGCTGGAGCCCTGGCCCAGGCTGCCCAGGGAGGGTGTGGAGTCTCCTTGAGACCTCCTCCCTTCCATCATCCTCGTAGCTCTCCGTTGGGCTCAACGGAGAGCTACGAGGATGATGAAGGGACTTGAAAATCTCTTCTCAGTGGTGCCCAGCAATAGGACAAGGAATAACGGGTTTAAGTTAGAACATGGGAAGTTCCAGCTCAACCTGAGGAGAAGCTTCTTCCCTGTGCGGGTGCCGGAGCCCTGGCCCAGGCTGCCCAGAGAGGGTGTGGAGTCTCCTGCTCTGGAGACTTTCCAACCCGCCTGGACGCGTTCCTGTGGGGCTGCCCTGGGTGACCCTGCTCTGGCAGGGGGTGGCACTGGATGACCTTCTGAGGTCCCTTCTAGCCCCCAACACTCCGTGTCACTGCGACTTCGGGATTCTACGACTGACTCTACCTCTCCCACCCGGGCTGCTCAGTCCCTCCGGGCGGCGGCGCCAGGGGCGGGCGGGCCGCTGCGATGGCGGCCGGGCGGGGCCGCGGGGGCCGCTGGGAGTTGTAGTCCCGGGGTGGCGCCCAGGTGCGGCGGCGCGCGGGGGCCGCCGGGAGCTGCGCCCGCCCCCGCCGGCAGGTGCGGCCCCGCCCGCGGGAACTACATGTCCCGGGATGCCGCGGGGCGCGGGCGGCGCGGGCGCGGCGGCGGCGTAGCGAAGATGGCGGCGGGGGCGCTGCGCCCCGCTCCCGGCTGAGGCGCGGCGCGGTCCCTCTGCGCCTCAGTGCGGCGGCGGCGATGTCGGAGCCGGAGCACCTGGGCGGGAAGCGGGCCGAGTCGGCGCGGCTGCGGCGGGCCGAGCAGCTGCGGCGCTGGAAGGGCTCCCTCACCGAACAGGAGCCGGTGGCGGCGGGGGGCGGCCGGGGCCGGCACCGCGGAACCGGCGGCTCCCGCGTCCGTTTCGAGGAAGGCGCCGTCTTCCTGGCCGCCTGCTCCAGCGGGGACACCGAGGAGGTGAAGCGCCTGCTGGGCCGCGGCGCCCGCATCAACACCACCAACGTGGACGGGCTGACAGCGCTGCACCAGGTACCCGCGGAGCGGGCGGGGGGCCGGGCCCGGCGGGGCTCGGGGAGGGCCCTTGGGGCACCCGGCGCTCTCTCAGCCCCGGGGGGGGGGCTCTTGGGGAGCCCCGGTGCGGGCGGGCGGTCCCCGCCGCGGGGTGCGAATAAACAAAAGCGGCGGCGGCGGCGGGCGGGGGCCGCGATCGCGCTCGTCCCGCCGGGGGCCGAGGCGGGGAGCGGGTCCGGAGCGGGGGCAGGTTCCCGGCGAGCAGCTCGGCTGTTCTCCCGGGGATATTAAGTAGCTTAATTAGCGACAGAAAGCGCCGGCCCGGCCAGGTGGGCATTTGTTGTGTCGTGGCGAAACTTCGGGCTTGGGGGCTGCGGAGATGGCCGCAGGGTGAGGAGCGTTTTTCCCCGAGGAGGGTGTGCAGGTTTTTAATTTATTTGCAAGGTCAGAAGCGTCCCCTCGGCTGCCGTGTTTGTGTTGTATCGCAGTTGCCTTGAAACTCCCCGAACTGCCCTTTGGCAACCTTTGCGGAGTGCCCGCATCGCCCATAAGCGACGTGGGTTCTATTAATATGCGCCCAAAAGTGCTGGAGATGGCACAAAAGTGGTCGCAGGAGTTGGCTTCGGAGAGATGAAGCTTTGCCCGGCCAGAGCCGTGTGCCGCGCTTCGTCTGTCGCCCGTCCTGTAAATGAACAGGAATGTCAGGGAGCATGTGAAAATGCTGCCGTTTAATATTAGGAAACCTGTTGCCGTCTAAGACTGATTGGGAATTTAGCGGGGGCGTGCGAAATCAGCCTCCCCAGATTGCTACATCTGGTCAGTGAAATGAATCTGATCTGAATCCGGGCCAGCCTCGCGAAGAAAATTTTCTTAGCTCAAGATCTTGTAGATTAAGCATGTCGTGTAGCGACGGGACCGGGAGAAGAAGAGCAGTCCAGGAATAACATCTGGAAATAATGTGTTTGTAAAGAGTAATGCTTTAATAGCCCAAATAGCAGGGCTGTAATTGAGTTGATGCGGCTTTCTTCTTTGCTGGTATTATTGAAGTGAAGCGTTTGGGACATTTAAAAGCTCCGTGCACAGGCTTCGGTTGCTCGTGGCTGTCAGCGACCGAGGGGCAGTGATATTTATTCATTTTGTCCTGGAGTTCCAAAAATAAGTTGTGAAGCGAAGAGCATAGGAGCTCACGGACTGTCAGGCTGAATGAGGCTTCAGCTGGTGAAGCAGTGAACTTTCTAATGGCTCAGCTTTTTGTCTTGTGTTGTGGGCTTTTTTTGTTTGTTTTCTGTTTCTGGAATAGCAATGACAAGTTACGCTGCTTAAGTAATTTCTAATGCAAATAATAATAAATAAGTAATCCTATAGACACTGGAAAGAGCCGGTTATGGAAGAGCTGGTTATTGAAAGCGTTTTGATAAGCAGGAATGCTGAATCTAAGGTGGACAGAAGAATGGTAGGGTTGGGATGACTTCACGAGGGCTTCCCAGCCAGGATTGGTTATGATCTCCTCAGAAGTATCTGGGTATCCTGCTGACGTGTGTAACGCGACGCTTGGCCAAGAGCGTGTTGTGAACCGCGTTAGACCCAACGGGTGACTACCTCTGCAAGGTCAAACTTCTTGAATATGTGACAAGCCGTAAGTTGACGAGCCATATATTGACAAGCAGGCTGCAAATATAAGTGTGCATGTGAAACAAATTGTGTCTGAGGAGCTAAGTTCTGGGTGACGTTGAACAGTAACACCCAAGGCTTGATACCTGGAAGAGCTCTTAGATGAGGGGGTAGTCAAGGAGGTGCTGGCTGTACAAGCAAGCCATGAAGTGCTTCTTCAGGAACTTCACAGGAAAGGAGGTTGACCTTACTTTGAGTTTAGAATCGTAGAACAGTTTCAGTTGGAAGAGACCTTCAAGATCATTGAGTCCAACCTTTTCCCAGCCCTATCAACACCACTAACCCACGTCTTTCAATGCAACACCTACCCTTCTCTTAAACCCCTCCAGGGATGGTGACTCAGCCTGTTCCGATGCCTGACAACCCTCTCAGTAAAGAAATTCTTCCTCATATCCAACCTGAACCTCCCCTGGTGCAACTTCAGGCCATTTCCCCTTGGCTTATCTCTTGCCATGAGGGAGAACAGACCAACCCCTGCCTCACTACAACCTCCTTTCAAGTAGTTGTAGAGAGCAAGAAGGTCTCCCCTCAATCTCCTCTTCTCCAATTTAATTTCGTAAAAGCTTTGGCCCAGTGTCCCCTTGACGTATTAACGTTTTTCTCATCTGCGTGTCTTGGACGACGCTGAAGAGTGCTGAGGAGTTCTTGCACACCCAAGTGGAACAGACACTGATCTCAGAGGTTTTGTTGCACACCTGTATCTTGAGTCTCTAACTCTGTGTCAGATGAAAAAGTTTATTATCGTGGTTGGAGAGGTTTCTTTTCATGTTGCTTGAGGAACGATACTGTAAAGTGTCAGCTGAGGTGCAGTTGGGTTTGAGGGTCTCCAGAGCGCTGGGTGAGAAATGGGATGGATGCAGTACCCGTTAGGACTCCTTAATAACTCCTCTTCATGTTAGAAACACAATGTTGGGAGATATAGGGCAGATGGTGGTGACTGTCTGCTCTCATTTAATACACCTAAAACTAAGCAGCCGTACCGTGAGGAAGGAAATCCTACCTAGTGAGAAGCGTTAAGCTTCGTTGAAGGAAAGATTGGGTAATTATTTTGTTGTTTTTTTTTTTCTTTGACTGAAGAACTTAATACAAAGTGAGACTTGTTCTGCACTAGCAAATGTCTTTCTAGGTAATGGAAGGGTTAACAAAGTCAATTGACTTAATTTGTCAGAGTAGGCATCTGCTTCTACAAAACCTAAGACCAATCTCACAAATTGGGTTAGTTTGAAGTGCACAGCGGCCCTAAATGTTGCCTGGCACTCGGCAAAGGTAAAATTACACTTTCTCTACTATCTGGGCCGCTGTGACTAAGAGCCATTGTGTACTTGCTGGGGGAGAAGCTGTCTTTGCTATTTATAGCTGCAAGGCTGTATTTTGAAAATAACCTTTTAAAACACAAGGGGTGGTTCTGAGCTTCCAGCTTTGGAGACATCACAGAGAATCACAGAGTCGTTTTGGTTGGAAAAGACCTTTAAGATCAGGGGCAGCATAAACCTGCACCCCAGGCCAGTGCCCGTTGTCTGTCCTGTGGCTGCAGCTACACGTCGATCTTGAGCTCAGTGCCTGCCAAATGCTTCTGGATGAACATTTAAATCAGTGATTAACTTAATTCATCGGATATTGTGTATTTTGGCAATGGTTTCTTGCCTAATGCACAAGGTACTAGTTAAATGTGAGTGAACAGTTAGACATCGTCATGAAAACCACCACCAAGAGGTGAAACAAACCGGCGGTCGCAGCTGAACTTCTGCGTTTTCAGATGGTGGGAAGTGGGCATGAAATGCTCGCTCTTCTTCCCAAGTGACGGATGGAACTGAAGGGTAAACTTTTACAATAGATTAGTCTTAAAAAAAGACAAATTCTGACGCTTCTGGTTGTGAAGGCGTATCCCAGTGGGAGGCAAAGCTTGTTTGTCTTTAAGGACTGGTTCACAAATGGAAAGATGGTTTGTGCTTTCTCTGCCCTTTGGCGATTGACCCACTGTTTCCCTTCTGCATGGAGGAGCGAGGTCATAAAATAACTCCTGAGTTTGTCATTCACAAGACTTTTAATGTAGCCTGGCTCTTGCTCTTGACTTATTTTCAAGTTCTGGGCACCTGTGGTAGTTTGAGAGCTGCGTCATGAGGAGTCGGGTGCTTTGTCCCGTGACGCTGGGTTAGACAGCGGAGGCTGCAACCTCTCTGATAGTCCCGGTTTAAGTTATTCCTGCTTCTAAGCCAGAGCTGTAAGACCACAGGCATGGCTGCTTGCTCTTCAGAACTCTGCGAAGCAGCATCCATGTCAAACTAAGGCTGGTCAGGTTCTGATTGCTGCTCAGCGAGTCCTTTACTCGCTTCCAGCTGTCCTGTGCCGTCCCAGCCGAGCAGAATTTTTGGATGGTCCAAAACCACGGCCAGGGCTGGTGTGTTATGGGTCGCTCTCCCTCATCACGGCAGCCTGGAGACTGTTGGGAGAGCCATCAGGGCTGGAATGAAGTCTGGGAGAGCCCGGGGAAAGAAGAGAGGGTTGCTGTGAGGACTGGTGAGGTTTTTCTTAGCTGGGACGTCGCTGCTGGGGAGCGTGGAGCGAAGGGTTGGAGCTGCAGTGGTTGGTTGGTGCAGCCTGGGCTTGTTTCACAGGATAACCGAGGTAGATCAGTCGTTACACAGAGTGCTCAGAGGCAGCAGCTTCTAGGAGAAGTTTCTTAATAAAATCATCATAATAAAAGCTAGCTTGTGCCTCAAGGTGTGAGGCTATAACACAACATAAAACCCTCGAATGAAGTATTGGGGTACTACATACGTGTATTTTGGGGCATCACAGCTGTACCTTGAGGTGGTTTAGCTTCTGGTCTTTAATCGGTGTTGATAGCGTCATACATCAGGCTGCATTTTTTAAGATTGGGTGGCTGCATTGCCTAAAAATACCTTAATCCTAGGAAGAGAAGGTTATCTAGGGAGAGTCATACCTTTTCCACCGCGCTCTGCAGAGTTTCTTTCCGAAGGTATGCTTCTGCCAGTGAAAATAGAAGTTGCAAGCTGTTTGTACTGTATTTAACGCTGCTCATCAAACTGAAATGTGACACTGTCGAAAATAGGGTTTATCACTAGGGTAAGTGAAATACTTTTTCGGTTTCTTTTCCTTGGAGCTGGGACTACAGCAGTATGTACTCTGAATAAAATGAGAAAGCTTGGAAGCTACCAGGAATTTGACAAAATCTAGTTAAAAGCTGAAGTGCCAACCTAATGCTTTTATTTTCCTGCTTTTGGCTTACTCAGTTCCTTTTTTTTGGCTTGGTGCTTTGTCCCCGTGGGGGTTAGCTCAATTGTCTGTCCCTTGTGTCTCTCTTTGCAAACAATCTCCTAAGTGGGCAGAATTAACTCTAGACTCAACAAACCAACCCTGAAGTGGAATGAGGTAGAGCCTCGGCGGGTTGCTGCTCCTTGCAGCAGTTTGGAGGAAGCCTCCCTTTGTTTTGACTTCTCGACTGGTTCGTTTGGCTTCTGGAAAGCGAAGCCAACCCCATCAGTCGCTCAGCTCCTGGGCGCTGGGAGGAAGCTTGCTCTGGTTTAGTCAGTAGGTGGGTATTTGTGATGGGAAACGTGCATCTTCATCGCTTCCTTCCTCAGCCTCTGTTTATCCAATCTAGCGATTAGGTGAGGCGAGCTCTGCTGCTCCCCGTAAGCAATGAGCCAGCTGATGGGATTTTCAGCTACGACTTCCTCCGTGGCAGCAGCTTGAAGTGCTGGTGATGGAAAAGTTCTTGTCTCTCCAGCTTCTGCTGGGCTGTCCAGGGCTCCGGCCCCACGCGGAAAACTCCTTTGGGAAGAGAAGGTATTTTGGGGAAAGCTTGTTTTGCTTAATACAGGCTGAAAGCTCTCTGACTTTATTTGCAAATAAACTTCTTGAGGCTGCCCTAGAGGTGGAGACAAGCCTCTAATGCTGGATACTTGTCTGAATCAACACGGTTTGATAAAATTGAAAGCCAGCTCAGCAAAAAAAGAGCAGGAATGAGCAATGAAGCAGTGCCTGGAACGGTCGCTGCTCCTGAGCCGTGCCTGGCAGCTCCCGACGGCGTGGCTGAAACCTGCTGAGACCTCACAGGCAGCATTTACGTGCAGAACTGTCTCAGCTGTAACTTCGGTGACCCTACTGTCTTCCTGGTGTTATTTTTTGCAATTTGTAGTGCCTCCTGCTCATTTTAACGGTGTTAGAGACTGTTTCTGTTACAAACAGGTTTAGAGACTTGGAATTCAGATGAGGTACTGTGGCGCTTGTGAGACATCTTAAGTGCTGTGTGTTGTAATATACTGAGATAATAACTGACTAATATTAAAATATAAGACTTTTGAGTTGCTGTGCTGGCTCTCAAGTGAGGATTATTATATACCATAAGTCAAAAAGGCCTGTCAGGCTGTGCCTATTAGAGCAATCTTTTTAAGAAGGTTGGGAGAGGGGACCATTATGTAAGTGGTTGTATAAATGGAGGCTTTTTTTCTTTCTTCCTAACTTTTGAATACAAATGAGGGCAGGGGGAGCATTAAACACCCTGACATGTCTGCACTGCTTTTTACAAAAAAAAAAAATTGCGGCGGTGCTGGGATAAAACAAAAAGAATGAATGAAAGAGAAACCCAGACCCTTTCAGGGGAATGGCAGTCCCCTCCTCCAGTCTCAGGCTCCCCAAACGAGCGAACCGTTTGACCTAGCCAGAGTGGTTTGGCCCCAGCCCGGTGAAGGTGCCCAGGAGAAATCCTGGGGTCTGAGTCTGCAGTTTATTTTCAGCTGTCCCTCTGCGGGGAGGTGCCCCAGCTGTCCCTGCCATCGCCTTTATTGGGCTGCTGCAAACTGATCTGCGCGGGGCTGGGAGGTGCAGCGCACAGGAGGCGCTCGGTGCGCCCCGGCAGGACGGTTTCGGTTCATGAGGGTTTCGAGGGAAGGATTTGGGGGCGGATTTAGGTGTCTGGTTTTATGGGGCTTGCTCCAGCACGGATGGATTTAAGAACAACTTCACGTATAGCTCGTACGTGCAGAGAAATGTTTTGAGGTGCTGTCGACTTAGAGTCATAGGATTAAGGTTGGAAAAGCCCTCTAAGACCATCAAGTCCAACCATCAGCCCAACTCCACCGTGACCACTAAACCGTGTCTCGAAGTGCCACGTCCACACGTTTTTTGAACATCTCCAGGTGTAGTGACCACCACTTCCCTGAGCAGCTTGTTCCAGTGCTTCACCGCTCCTTCAGTAAAGAAATTTTTCCTAATATCGAGTCTAAACTTCCCCTGGAGCAACTTGAGCCCATCTCCTCTCATCCTAAACTTCTCAAGAAGGCCGGCGAGGTGACCTGCCCGCGCTGCTGGAGCTTTGGGAGCGCGGTGGTGGGACGGAGCTCCAGCCTGCACGGCTCCTCGGTGCCGGGTTGTATTTCCTCCCTTCGCTCCAGACGTGCAGCTCCCGCTGTGGTGGAACCGGGACCATTCTTAAATATTTGATTTTTACAATGTATTTTTCAGAGGAGTTTTGCTTCTCTAGATTGCCAGGCTAGGGAGAATGATACCCCGTGCTGCTGACAGCCGAATCCCGGGAGTCGGGCTTCTCTTTTCCTCATCGAGCTGTTGACAATCACGAACACCAAAATTCTGTATTCAGACACCTACGCAATTTCTCGTGACAGCGTTCATTCGTAATAATTACAGCGTACAGTACTTCCAAATGACTGCTGTTTTACAAAATACATCTACATGCGCTCGTGTTAAATATTTTCATGTTAAACAAATTTTTGAAAGATCAACCTCCTTCCGCCTTTAAGCTCTCGGCTTAAATACGATCTTTGCTCATCTGAAAACAGCTGAAAATTTGCTCTTTAAATGGTGTGATTTTTTTTTTTAATGCTGTTTTTTCTTCGTAGCTTGTTTCTTGTAGCTGAAAAAAAAACCCCTAGAATGGTCTTAACTTGTAAGAGTCTCACTAGAAACGTTTCCATAATACAGTAAGCTGACCTTGCAGAGGGACACCAGCAGTTTCAGCGTTGCTTTTCCAGCGTTCAGCCTCGCTCATAAATCTCTGCGAGATGCACAGGATGCAGAATGACCACCTGCCATTCGCCTTTTATGCGTCACGGCCTTTTCAGGGTAAAACTAAACCCGGCCCCTCTCTGATACTCTGAGCCGGAGCGTCGATTTGCCGTAGGGATTGCTCACCATCCATTTCTGGGATCCGTCTGAAGCCACCTCCTATTTATAATTTGCCATTCCTCACTGTCTTAGTTAATGCGGTTTCGGTACGAAGCTTTATGGTTTTTTACGTCCTAAATCCCACTATAGCAGCAACTCCTAGTGTCGCGTCTCGTCTGAACCTGACTGCACGAGGTGACTCTGACAGCAGCGCGGTGAACTGATGTGACGTCGCAGGCTCCGCTGGCCTAGCCTGGCTTACGTCGGCGTAGTCTGGACTTGTAAATCTAATGCCGTGACCCAAACGGGTGTGAACAGGCTTGAAGCTGGTCGGGCTCGCATGCAGAGCTGTGCCGAAATCACCGCACGGGCTTTGGGCTTGAACGGATGCATCTCAAAGTGTGGATGCAGTAGTTGATGGAATCGTAGAATGTCTTAGGTTGGCAGGGACCTCAGAGCCCATCTCACCCAACCCCTGCCATGGGCAGGGACGCCTCTCAACCAGCCCAGGTTGCTCCAGGCCTCGTCCAACCTGGCCTTGAACATCTCCAGGGAGGGGCAGCCACAGCCTCTCTGGGCAATCTCGCCCAGAGTCTGGCCACCCTCGCACTGCAGAATCTCTTCCTCAGATCCCATCTAAACCTGTTCTCCTTCAGCTTAAATCCATCTCCCCTTGTCCTGTCGCTGGACACTCTTGTCCAAAGTCCCTCCCCAGCCTCCCTGTAGGTCCCTCAGTGGTTGCAGCCTGAAGTCAAAGCGTGCAGCGGGATTTGAACTCGTACCACTTGTGAGCCCTACCCAAGGCAATTGTTCATTATGGATTGATCTTGAGTGACAACTTGGCATTTCGTACGAGACACATCAATAGGGATTTCTGCCTTGGTGGACTGCTGGGACAGGTGAACTCTGTGAGTGGTGGGGCTTGTTTTAGTTGTTTTGGTACCACCAGGACACTGCTCGGAGATACATCATTAGCAGAGACCCTGCCTCTGCCAACAGAAGCCATCACAGAATTTACCTTAAATACTGTTTGGAGGGTGAAATGTTCTAAAATATATCTAATGAGCCATTTTTCTGTCCTATTTGCTTTCTGGTTTGTCTGAGCAAGATGACCTGCTCTCCAGTGTCAACAGGTTTGGTGGTTTTGTGGATAACAATGAAATCTGAGCTAACCAGTGGCATTAGCGCAGCCTACACCTGCCCAGGAGAAGATGTGTGTCCTGAGCCTGGTAGGGCTTTAACTGCACCCCTGACAGTTATACAAACGTGGCAGACTTGCCAAGTGTCTGATTTAATTTATTTCTTTTTGAAGGGATGCAATCACGCCAGCTGAAGTTCTTGTGCTAGCAAACCGCGTGCGCTCGCTTGAGTCTTTGAACAAACATCGCAGCTGATGTTGGTACTGGTGGGCTGATCTACGTGTTGCGTTAATGTAACTGTGTCACTTGGCAAAAATGATTATGCTGGCAAAGATGCTTCCAGAGCACCTTGAAGGCACATGCAAAATGCTACGTCCTAGCCTATTGCCACAACACCTTCCTTCCTTTTTTGATGCACGAAACGTTTTGAGGCAGTCTAGTGCAAGTCTTTCAAGGAGAGTTATGACTACTGAGCTGATGTAGCTCTAGAGAAGGTTAGAAAGTGCTGCTGACGTGCTTCCAAAGGAGGTGGCGTCTAGGTTAAACCTTCAAAGCTGGTTTCAGCAGTTAATGCTGGGTTTCGGTTCGTGTCTTGCTTTGTGCTTCTTCACTGTGTTCTTAGGAAGTCCACTGAGCGACGCCGCGCTCCAGCCAGCTCAGCTCACTGCCTGCTGGTACTCTCATCAGTCTCGTTAGCTTTTAGGGCAATCTGTGCACCGTGCACAAGCTTTGAAAGGTGGAAATTGTGTTCACATTACAGCTTCAGAGACTTTGGAGGAGCGCAAAGTCAATGTTGCGTGTCAGAGTCTGTTCCAGACAGCCGTACTGATAGTCCATAAAAGCAGTTATCTTGACTGCCTCTCATCTGTCTGCTCGGCCTCCCTGAGAACCTGGCAGGTGGTTTTTCTGCAGAGTTGCTTTACAGCCAGTTGCCCCAGTCTGTGGTGTTGTGAGGAGTTATTCTGCCCCAGGGCAGGACTTTCCGTTTGCCTCAGTTGACCTTCGCAAGCTCTCCGTCAGACCACTGCTCCAGCCTGCGTAAGTCCCTGGGCGGAGGATCTCCTGCCCCGGCCACGCCAACCAGTTTGATAGCATCTGCAGACTTGTTGAGAATGCTTTCAGTCTCATAATTGGTGTTAATCAAGTTTGTTAATGAAGACGTTGAATTGTGTTGGCCCTGAGGGATGCCACTGGTAGTCAGCTGCCAGCTGGGCTTTGTTCAGCTGATCGTCTTTTGAGCCTGGTATTCTAGATGGTTTTTCATCACCCGATTGTCTGCTGCTGTGGTCCAGCTCTCTGGACTACAGAAGCAGACAATGTGCCCGTTGGGAATGCTGCTGGAGGCGGTGGCAAAGGTGTTACCACGCTCGCTCTCCCATCATCCACCCAGCCAGCTCGTCATGTGGAGGGCGATCCAGTTTGGCAAGATCTGCCACGGGTAAATCCGTGCTGGCTGTTCCCAGTCACCACCACCTCCTGCCCGTGGCTGGAAATAGCTTTCGGGAAGATTTACTACATGGCTTGTGCAGGGACCAGGGTGGGACTGACAGACCCGTAATTCCCTGGATCGTTCGTATGTGGTGGGTGGCATTTGCCTGTCATCGGGAACCTCCCTTTGTCACCATGACCTTTGAAAGATGACCATGACTTTGCGGTGACATCAGCCAGCTTCCTCCTCAGGCATGTCTGTGTCCCAGAAGTGATCCAGGGCTGTTCCTTCCCCTTTATCCCTTGGGCTGGGGGCTCTGGTGCTGCACGATGGGGCAGACAGGACCGTTCTGCTTTTCCTAGGAGCTGCCTGCCGGCTGTTCCTTCTGGCCCCTCGTGTCATACCGGGCGCCTCGGCTGCAGCGCAGCAGTTGTGTGCACTCCGTGAAACCTTGGCCTTACTTGCTTGTAGCTCTTTGCAGGGGCTGTCAGACACTCCCATGCGCAGCAAACTAAACATTTCTAGGGCGTTTTCCCATTTCGCTTATCTCCCTGATTATTTTTTTTTTTCCTTTTAAAAAAATTTTAAGCTTTTAGGTGAGGTCCCTGCCGGGAGGGAAATGGGAGGTGTTCCTTCTAGTTGACTTGTCTCTTAACTTCTTCAGAGTTCAGTCTTGCAGGGACACGGCTCGTGAGCAATTGCGATCATCTCATACCTGCGATGCCTCCCCTACTTTTTGATGCAGACTTGCACAATGATTCGAGAACTGCTTATCTGTCAGCACCGCTTCAGTTTTAAGGCATGTCGTGACCTCTTTGCTTCAGGAGTAGACACGCAGTAAGAGGTACTGCCAGGCAGTGTCTCCCCAGGGGGAGGATGATTGTGGATTTGTGGTTCTTCTTACCACTTTGGTAAATGCTTCTTAACCATCTTGCAGTATAGACATCAGTGGCTCTCATGGTTAGGGGTATTCTCTTATCTTTCTTGGCTGCCTTAATTTTATTAAGGGGCTTAGCAATTCTCTTCCAGTTGCTGAAGAATGCTTCTTGCCGCTCTCACGTGCGGGATGGCTGACACTGTGTGCAGTGTGATCAAGCAAGCTGAACTGTCAGTTTGGCTTCTGAGACCAGCTTGGTGCAGCTCTTTTTGCTTTCAGCCCAGCTACCAACTTAATCACGGTTGCACCTCCACTATTAACTGCTCCTCCGTACTCTCTGAGTGTGGAAAGGGAGTGCAGGAGGCACAAGGGTGCAGGTTGGGCACTCTGGAGGGGGCTGAGGAGCTGTGGCTGTTGTAAGCACCCTGCGAGCGATGGCTGCTCCGTCCCTGTGGATCAGCCGCAAGAGTGAGCAGCCACACGCCATCAGGCTCATGTCCTTCTCTTAGAGTCCAGCTTTGCTTAACCTTAGCACCCACAGGAACCTGTGAAGAGTCAGACAGGGCTCTTTGGCCCCGCGTGCCCAGCAGGTGGATGTGCTGCCCTGGGGAGCTGGGTTTAAGGAGAGGCTTCGAGCGCCAAACCCTTGTGCAGGCAAAATGCCGCTGCTGTCAGCAGGTGAGGAAGCCTGACGGGCAGGCAGGGCTCAGCAGCGCCTGCCCGTGATTTGCAGACCAGCCTTTCTGCAAGCCGGGCAGCGCGGGGAGAGTGGGTTTTGGCAGCTTGAGTCCCTCCCTTGGACCAAGCTGAACAGCCTCTGGCTCAGAGGAGAAGGGGCCAGTGAGGCAAACAGCACTGTTTGACAGCTCGTTGCTCTGTGTTCCTTCCAATAGCCCTGGGTGGGATCTGACTCCCGTTTTTTTGCTGTACCTGAGTGGTTCCACCATGCTGGCTGCTCCTGCATCCCCGAGGTGTGTGTCTGTGCTGCTCCGGGGTGTTCTGGATGTTTTATGGACCACGATGCTGCTCCAAGAGTTGGGACTGCCCTGGAGCTTTTCACCTTATCTCCAGTCCCCACGTCACTTGCCTACCCACTGCTGTTTGCTTCGCAGACCCTCTGTCACTTCCCTGCTCTCGGTGTAATCAATTTGGGGCAAAAGCTGAAAGGCAGTGGGGGTCCCCGGCAGCTCCTCGGTCTGTATTTTGCATCCAAGCGCTGTCCCCAGCGTGAGGGGAGCTGCGCCTTGGGTACCGGGTGTGTTACACCTCGGTGCAAAGGCTCAGCACGTGGGCCCTCCGGCTTCCAGGTGAGATTATCTGCACCTCTCCCGGAGTCCGTGGCCCTTCTCTCAGTCTCTGATCTTGTACGTGGAACTGGAAGGTGGAATGAGTTTGGAGAGCTGGGGACGTGACCATATTGGCTGCAGACAAACGGAACTTCCGCAAACTCGCGCGTGTTACATCTACGGAGCGGGAGGGCTTTCGCTAAAGGAAAAGTGGTGATTTGGTGGAATTTCAATCCTAATTCTTTCACAACAGAAAGAATGATATGTTGTTCCTTGTGACATATCATCTTTTACGTGGAGTGGCCTGTGTGTTGCTTCCTGCCTGTCGTAAATCACTGTAATGGATGCGGGCTGTACTCGGGGACCACACAATATTGTGTTTTTTCTGGGGAGCATTGGGAGAGTCCGAGTCTTGGACACGGCTCAGCTGAACAGTTTCAAATCCGTCCCAGTTTCGCCATGGTGTGCTGGAAAGTTTTGTATTGCTTCTCAGCAGTGCTGTGTCTGCATGCCTTCAGTCTTTCCTGTACAAAGATCTCTTAAAATAGTAAAAAAATCAGCTTTCTAAGCTTTACAGAGTGACCGAAGCGGTTCCAGAGCTACTCAGGCAGATGAATATTGTCGGGTGTTTGTTCAGGAGAAACTGGCACATGAAATCGTTAAGCTTGTATCTGTTGGGCAGAATATATCACTTAAACCAAACCAACTACCGGAGGACTGTTCCCAAAGCAGGACCGTGTCTGCGGGAAGGGGCACTTTTCCCTGTGGTACTGCTTTCCGAAAAGGACTCCCAAGAAGAACGTGGGAAGCAACAAACCCAGAGGAGTCAACAGGCACGTGGAGAGGAGAAACCTGGTTGAGGCGACGCGTTTCGATTTCCAAAATGCTTTCGACGGAGTCCCTCTGTGGGAGCCCGGAGAAGCTGGTGTGAAGTAAAAGATCTTATCGTTAATTAATTACTATCTGAAAAAGATGAAACAAAGGCTGGGGATAAAAGATCAGTTTGCAGGAGGAAGGGGAGTTAATCCTGGGCATCTCCTCTGGCATCTGTGTTGCTCTGCACATCCATCTGTGGGGTGGAAAAGGGGATGGAGCAAGGTAAGAGTTTGTCAGTGGTGCTGCGTATCCAGGATAATAAAATAAAAGATGGCAGTGAAGGGTTTCGCGATAGTGCGTAATTTGCTGGTAAAGCAGCTGGCAAAACCCAGTCAGTAAATGGGAAATAATGTTCATGGGGAAACAGTGGATTCCAGTCCAGCTGTGTCAGGCTGGAAAAGGTTTTCTGGGGATTTAATGTGATAGCGTGGAAGCACTGCAGTGGGTAAAAAAGCAAATCGAGCATGAGGAATTCTTAAGAAAGGAATAAATGAAGTAGAAGTCATAAAGCCAGGGTAATTTCACGTTGTGCCCATCCGTAGATGAGTACGTGCAGTCCTCTTTGTGCCATCTCAGAAAATGTAGTCAAAAGAAAGATACGGGAAATGAGAGCAAGGGGGTCAAAGTCGTGGAGTGGTTTCTGTACAAGGAAAAATCAAAACTATCCGTGATTCTTCCTCACTGGTGAAAAGCCCCAAGGACAGATGTTTTAGAGGTATCCAAAACTACGTGCACGATGTGGTGTGGAATGTTTGCTTTTTCCCACAAGGAAAAAATAAAGGACATCGGAATTTTAATTTTTTTTTGCCATCGAGTGCTAAATTCATCTGTGGAACTAATTGCTGTAGGACATAGTTCATGGCAAAAGCTTAGATGTGTTCAGAAACTGCTTGATGGGTGCGAATTCTCCGTCTGTAAGCTCAGCTGCCGATTGCCGGGGTCGTGCAGCGGAAAGATTCCCTCTGTGATGTAGAGAATAATTAAAAAGGCATTATTTATCACAGGCTGGAGTCAAGAACTAAAAATTAGATAGGGAAGAATTAGTAAGGCCAGATACCTTCGCAAATGTTAAAGCAGTCGTTTTTAAAATGAAAATCTAGCAATTTCTAGAAGGCTGAGTAACACTCTATTGCATAAATAGTGGGCAACTGTGCTTTGCGTTAAATAGGTGATTTTGCTGACTTTTTGGGTAGCTTGCTGCAGTGCCATGAGGGTTCTATTTCATGGTGTCCTCTAAACTAGAAGAAGGAATACGTGTGGGATATCACCTTGCTAATCCACCAGTTTTTGAGCCTTTTTCTATTCCTGGCTTGCAGGAGTCGGCATGAATATATCTGACTGAACGCAGTCTCGGGGTGTTCTTGCTCAGGCTGGGTTTCGCCTTTACCTCGTGCTTTGCGCTGCTTTTTCTTTCCTTTCCCGGGTGGCTGAGAAACAGAATTTGACCTTCGCAGCCTTAAGTGGTTTGTGTTTTAAATCGGTATCACTCGAGTTATTCTGAACGAGCGTTCCCTCGCGCTGGAAAAGATAAGTGGTAAATTTGTCTGTCTCTTGATGAGAGACTTCGGGGCCGTGCCAACCTGTACGCCAGCAGAGCCATGGCTTAAACTTCAGAGCATATTGCGGGAGTTATTTTCGATCCCTTATTAATAGCTGCTGTGGAAGGAGCCCTACGCTTGTGGCCAAATATTGTCTTTTAGCTATTTTGAGTATTGGCTTGCCTACGGCTCAGCCAATCGGCAAAATCCGGTCTTTTCCGTTGAGTTTAGGTGCTGTTAATCTTTAAGAGAATTGTTCAGTGCCGCAGAAAGTGAACAAGGAACAAAGAATTGATTGTAGTCCTTGGGAGGGAATCCATCCGCTGACTTGCTGCCCGGCTTCCTGCAAATTGTGCTGGTGACTCAAAAATTCAAGCCCTGTCCAAAACAAGAACTGCTGCATTAGGGAAAATAAGATGTTTTACTGTAAACTGATTCCAGGGTTATCTTTTAAAATACGGTGTTAGGGTGATGAAACCTTCAGAGTCCTGAACATATGGGGATACCTGTTCTTGGCAAAGCTACCAACTCTTTGTTTTTTTTCTTTTTCCCCTTTGTCGCTATGGCCTGGTTTCAGTTTCCCTCACTGCTCACCCCTTCTCGAGTCTATCAAAGCTGCTTTCCTACCCTTTGGCTTCTTTGAGCAGTGCTTTGGTAGTTCTTCAGCTGTGGGATGCCAAAAGCTGCATCTCCTCACAGAATCACAGAATGTTGGGGACTGAGAGGGACCTCTGGAGATCACCCAGTGCCACCCCCTGCCAGAGCAGGGTCACCCAGGGCAGCCACACAGGAACGCGTCCAGGCGGGTTGGAAAGTCTCCAGAGCAGGAGACTCCACACCCTCTCTGGGCAGCCTGGGCCAGGGCTCCGGCACCCGCACGGGGAAGAAGCTTCTCCTGATGTTTTTGTGGAACCTCTTGTGCTCCAGCTTGCACCCGTTGCCCCTTGTCCTGTCCCTGAGCAGAGCCTGGCTCTGTCCTCCTGACACTCCCCCTTCCCACCAAAACATCAGGAAAAGCTTCTTCCCTGTGCAGGTGCCTGAGCCCTGGCCCAGGCTGCCCAGGCAGGGTGTGGAGTCTCCTGCTCTGGAGACTTTCAAACCCCGCCTGGACGCGTTCCAGTGTGACCTACTCTGGGTAGGACCTTAGATGTAGGCTGTGTTGTGAGAGTCATGTCCCCCTGAGCTGTTCCCCGAGGCTGAATTCCCAGATGCCAGCACTAGAAGGTCAGCACACCACCAGGGAGTCGATCCCCCAGCTTCACCGAGCAGTACTGGTGGGCACAGGATCTGAAACTCTTCCTGTGCGTAGGGCTGTTCCTTTGCATCGCAGGCTGGGAGCCGCGGCACCAACTCAGGCCTGGGCGTCGATGCTGCCGCGGGGCCACGGTGAGTCCTTGGGGTGGGGGGACACGGCACCACCGCTCTGTGATCCAGGCCTGCTCCCCGGGGAGCGCTGCCCAGTGGGGGTTCAGCGCCGGGAGCCCAGCGCGGGCAGTGGCGTGAGAGGGGACGGTGGGGGCTGCTCCCAGTGGGGGCCACAGCCTGTGGTGACCGGCTGCGGTGCCGAGCAGCCTGCGCAGAAGTCCCAGCGCAGGACGCTTGACAAGTCAGTCCTGAGGTGTTTTTACGTGGCCACAGCGAGGTAAATCAGCTGCTGCTCTGGCCAGTTCCCCCTGCGCCTCCAGGAAGGCAGCGCAGTTGGATGTGAGTTGGCCCAAAAAGCCAACCGTGACCTGGGCTGTGTCCAGAGCAACGTGGCCAGCAGGGCAAGGGGATTGATTCTGCCCCTCTGCTCTGCTCTGGTGAGACCCCACCTGGAGTACTGAGTCCAGCTCTGGAACCTCCAACACAAGAAGGACAGGGACCTGTTGGAGCAGGTCCAGAGGAGGCCACAAAGATGATCCAGGGGCTGGAGAACCTCTCCTATGAGGACAGTCTGAAGAAGTTGAGATTGTTCAGCCTGGAGACGAGAAGGCTCTGGGGAGACCTCATAGTGGCTTCCCAGTACCTGAAGGGGCTTTAAGAAAGCTGAGGAGGGGCTGCTTACAAGGGTGTGTGGCAATACAATGAGGAGCAATGGTTTTAGACTACAGCAGGGTAGATTTAGATTAGGCATTAGGAAGAAGTTCTTCATTGTGAGGACAGCGAGACCCTGGCACAGGTTGTCCAGAGCAGCTGTGGGTGCCCCATCCCTGGCAGTGCCCAAGGCCAGGCTGGACGGGGCTTGGAGCAACCTGGGCTGGTGGGAGAGAGGGGTCCCTGCCCATGGCCGGGGCATTGGAACTGTGGATGATCTTTAAGGTCTCTTCCAACCCAAACCATTCTGTGAGTCTGTGAGAGCTAAGCAGTCGCCTTTATTGTCTGTGTGGGGTATGAGGGCCAGAGCTTGGGGCCAGCAGCCCTTGGGTCGTGCGGCAGCGGCCGGGCCGGCTGTGGGGTGTTGGTGCCGGCGCTCATTCCAGGCAGGAGCACTCTGGGCTGCGCGCGGGCTTGAGGGCACTGCCATGGCAGCCGCTGCCAAGTGCTGGGGAGGTGCGGGAGGCCCCGATGGCTCCTGGCTGCCGGTGCTGGGGCTGCTGGTTTCAGGAGCTGTGGGACAGCCCCAGCAGCGCCTGGCTGGGGGCGCAGCTCTCGGTGCTTGGTGCCGGCACCCGGCTCCCGTCACGGTGTCCCGTGGGCCGGCTGTGGCTCTTTGGGGCTGACGGTTCCGCCGGGAGCGGTTTCACAAGCGGTTGTTCCCGGGGGCTGGAGCAGGAGCTGCCTCGAGCGCTGGGGAGCCGTGGGGCTGCCAAGCCTGGGCAGCAGCGGTGGGGCTGCGAGCTCCGAGCTGGGGCTGGAGGCTGTGAGGAGAAGCGGGAGGGTGAAGGCTGCTCTCGCGGTGCCTGCCGGGCCGGCTGTACGGCTCCCGGGCCCGAGGCTGGCACTGGAGGCTGGCAGGAGAAGCGGGAAGGCCAAGGGTGTGGAGCCCAGGTGGGCTCCCACCTGGCCGCAGCCCCGGGGGCACCCGTGGTGCGGAAGGACGGCCGGTCCTCCCCAGGTTCCAGGCAGAGGAGGCCGCTGGTGTTGTGCGGCGGGGCCGCCTCCCCAGGTTCCAGGCAGAGGAGGCCGCTGGTGTTGTGCGGCGGGGCCGCCTCCACGGCTGGCCGGGGGTGGTGAGCCCGGCAGGAGGGCCTGGGGAAAGAGGAAGGAGAGGGTGAGGGAGCAGCTCCGGCTCTGCTGCTGGTGGTGGGGGGAAAGGGAAAGTGAGGAGATGGGAAACCAACGTGCTGGTGGCCGTGGAGGCAGGTGAGGGCCAGCACGGGATGGAGTCTCAGCGCCGGCGACGGCAGCCCCGGCGGCCGTAGGGCTTCTGGGCCCGGCGGCACGAGCGGGAGCGCTCTCGTGACCGCACGGGCCCAGGGCCGCTGGCGGAGCCGCTGCCGTCGGGCGCCGGGGCCGTGCTGGCCGCCCCGGATGGTGGCAGGGGGCTGGTGCTGGGTCCGGCGGCGGCAGGAGACAGGGAGGCGCGGGAGGGCTCCGGCAGCGCCGGGCTGGGAGCGTGGCCGGTGGAAGGTGCCGCGGGCGCCCGGCCCCGCTGCTGACACCTGCCCGGCCGGCGGTACGGCCCCTGGGCCCGGCGCTGCGCGCGGGTGGTCTCGCGCAGCCGCGCGGGCCACGGGGGGCTGGAGCGGCCGCTGCCCTGCAGGGGTGGTGGGCTGCAGGGGGCCGCTGGAGCCGGCCGGCCTGGGCTGCTGGGGCCGGCGACCTCCACGGCGGGACTGGAGGCTGCAAGGAGAAGGGGGAAGGTCAAGGGCACGGGGCGCCAGAGGGGTGGCCCCAGCCCTGGGGGAGCAGAGAGGCTCTGCCCGGCCTCTGGGGCTTTGCCTCTTACCGGCGCGCGGACCGGCACAGCCCTCGCACTCCCAGCTCCGGGCGCTGGTCCCCAGTTGGGAGCACCCCCGGTGAGTGCCCTCTGCGGCACAGGAGGAGCAGAGGAGGAGTTGCCAGGGCCTGGGGAAGCAAAGGGGGAAATGGCTCTGAGGACAAAGGGACCGGAGCCCGGCCTTGTCCGGCAGAGCTCCTGTTTTCGGCCGTTGTGCTTGGAGCCCCTGGCGAGAGAGAGCTCCCCGGGCAGAGCCCCGGGGGCACTTTGGGACACTCACCCCTCCTCCTCTGCCCGCTCTCTTCCTCCTGGGCAGAGGCACTCAGCGGCATCGCAGCGCCCGTGCCTCTGCATGAGCGCTGCGAATGCCTCGAGGGTCTCCCATTCTGGTGGCCTGATGGAGAAAGGAAGATGGATGAGCCCCCGGTGCCCCGGCCAGAGGCAGAGGCCGGATGGGCTCGTGGCAGAGCGGAGGCCAGGACGGCGGGGGCAGCCCCGGCACGACACAGCGCCGGCACCCTCCTGCCTTGTGAGCTGGGCAGCAAAAGTACCGACCTCCTGGGGACCCGGATGCCCATGCGGAGCATCTCCCGTTGAAATGCCTCCCTGTCCCTGCAGAGCGGGCATTGGAAGCACGACGTGCCAGCGCGCAGCGCCTGCCCCTGCGGGAGAACCAGCAAGAGCGTGGATGAGGCCCTTGGTGCTGCCGAGCGGCGGCCGTGCCGTGCCGTGCCGTGGGGGCAAGGGAAGGGCTCCCACCTGGGCGCAGCGCCGGTGGAACCAGGCGTGCTGGCACGTCGGGCACACCATGGTGTGGAAGGACTGCTGGTCACCCACAGCCTCCAGGCAGATGAGGCAGCAGGTCCCCTTCTCGGGGACTGCCGCCACCATCTGCCTGGGGCTGTGGTCACTGCAGAACGCCCTGGGGGAGGAGGAGAGGGATGCGGGAGGTGAGAACTGCTTCTCCCCTCCCCTTCCAGGCGAGGGACTTGCGCAGTGATGGCGGGGACGGGAGAGGAGGTACCTGCGCTGCCCAAGGTACTGCGTGACGCACTTTCCCTTGACAGCGCAGGGGAGATGGTAGCTGCGTTGGCAGCCCATCTCTGAGCAGGTGACACTCGCTCCGTTCTGGTGACACTCAAAGCAGTCCTGGAAAGGACACAGCAGCCCCGTCAGCGCCAGCCCGGCGGCCCCCACAGCCAGCCCCCCCCACCCCTTGGAAGGGCTGGGGTTTCCTTCTGGGGGTCTGGGCTAAGCTCCCCCAAAGCCCTCCTGATCTTGTCAGGTCCTCACCTTCCACACCGCCCGCTCAGCCGTGCGCCGGACCTCACAGCTCTGGAATCCCAGCTGCTCACCATCCATGAGGTACATGGGGAGCCCAGTGGCAAAAAACTGTCCAAGAGACAAGACGAGGAGCTGATGAGGAGAGCGTGGCAGGGCCGGCCTGTGGGACCACGGGAGGGACCTCGAGGGCACTCACCATGCAGAACACGTGGGCAGTGACCCCTCGAGAGCTCACCAGGTGCCCGCACGTGTCTGGATCTGCCTGGGCCCGGAGGCAGAGCACGCACGCTGGAGAGGAGAGAGCAAACGCCCCGGGCATGAGCGGCTCCGTGGAGCCAGGGAAGGTGTCCCCGAGGGGTGTCCCCCAAGGGCTGCTCGGAGCGGTTGGGGAGCTCCTGCCTCCCCCCGCCACCGCTCAGGGCCCCGCGCTGATGCCCCGACAGCCCCTTGGCCAGACTGTGCGAGGGACGCTTCGCTCTCACCCTGCTCCACTGGGCCGGCGGCTTGGCCCTCGTGGTCCGAGACCTCGCTCATCGTGCAAGTTTGGGAAAACTCCCAACCAGTAGTGCGACGTGTCACTGGCAAAATCGCCTCTGCAGACCGGGAGAGAGAAGCGGGACACGGGTGGGTTTGCAGCACAGCCCCAGAGCCCCGAGGTGTGGAGCCCCCCTTCTCCCCTGCGCTCTCCTCACCTCACCACGTCGCACTGACGCAGGACCGGAACCCAGCGCCGCTTGGAACCCTGGGTCACCCCAGCCAGCTCTGTGACATCACAGCACCGGTCCCGTGTGCCCCGGTAAGGGCTGCTGCTGCAGTCCTGCCGCCAGGTCTGGGCTCCCCAGTACAGGGGCCAAAGAGACCTGACCTGGGCTCCCACGTCCCACCCGGGTGGCCGGGGCACAGCCCGGGACCTCGGGACGGCAGCTGGTGTTGCGAGGCGGCTCAGCATCTTTCTCCTGAGCTAGGGGCTGAGCTAGGAGCTGGGAGCTCAGGAGAAAGATGCTGAGAGGGGAAAGATGGAGCTCAGGAGAAAGATGCTGTCCAGTCGTCAGCGTCCTGCTGTTAGTTGCCCATCTTCCAGTCTCAAGGAGCAAGTCTTGGCTCTCAGGCTTCCTCCTCTCCTAATGCAACGAGCTGAGCGTAAATGAAACGCGAGTTACGGAGCTGCCTGAATCAGGTGTTCAGAATCATCGAATCATAGAATCAGTTGGGTTGGAAAAGACCTCAGAGATCATCAAGTCCAGCCCTTGGTCCAACTCCCGTCCGTTTACTAGATCATGGCACTAAGTGCCGTGTCCAAGCAGTTTAAAAACCTCCAGGGACGGTGAATCCACCACCTCCCTGGGCAGGCCATTCCAATGCCTGATCACTCTCTCTGTAAAGAATTTCTTTCTAATATCCAGCCTAAATTTTCCCTGGCAGAGCTTAAGCCTGTGCCCCCTTGTCCTGTTGCTCAGTGCCTGGGAGAAGAGACCAGTCCCCACCTGGCTATAACTTCCCTTCAGGTAGTTGCAGAGAGTGATGAGGTCACCTCTAAGCCTCCTCTTCTCCAGACTAAACAACCCCAGCTCCCTCAGCCTCTCCCCACAGCTCTTGTGTTCCAGTCCCTTCACCAGCCTTGTTGCTCTTCTCTGGACCCGCTCCAGCACTTCAGTCTCTTTCCTGAGCTGAGGGGCCCAGAGTGTCAAGTTGGCGTTTTAGGCTCGTGCAGAATTGCACACGTCCCAAAGGGAGCGTTAGGTCAGTGCTTTGGCCGTGCCCTTCCTAAAGCAGAACTCTGCGTTTCCTCCTCAGGTGGGCTGCCTTAGGTGATCAGAACCCCTGGAGCTGAACACGCGCACCGTTCCCTCTGCACTAGGGTTGTGAGCTGCAGTTGCCTGACACTGAAAAACATCTGCTGCAGGAAAGTTAGTCCCAGCGCTGCACTGAAGGTGGCCGGGGCCTTCTGCACCTTTAGGCAGAGCCTGGAGCTGGCACGCCGTGTCTGAGTGTCTCCTCCCTTTCCAAGAGCCACGGCTCTCTGGTGACTTATTGGAGGGGCACTGAGAGCACGTGCTCTCCTGCCACAGCTCGCCCTGCTCTGCTCTCTCCCCAGCCAGCCAAGCGCAGGGTTTGCACAGGGAGGTTGAACACCAGCCCAAGTGCTTTCAGGCTGGAGGGGAAGGTAATCCCTAGCGGAGCCCAAGCCCTGCGTCCAGCTGCTCTGCTGTGGCAGGGGGAGGCTGCAGCTCCTCTGGTGTCAGGCCAAGGGCTGGGCCCCCCGGCAGCACTCGGGACCCTTCCCTTTGTCCTGGCCTGGGACCTGCTGGTGGCAGCTCAGAGCTTGCTGTCAGGCTGGCAAAGGATTAGGGCACCCTGAAAGCCCCGTGGAGGCTGTCAGGAGCCCCTGAGCAGTGCACGGAGGGCTCCAGGAGGCCCCGAGTTAAGATCCATGGGATGGGGAAGGGGCGCAGGCACGCCAAAAGGACTGCCGAGGGAAGTGGGATGCGCTGAGACCAGGGATGCCCCAAAAGGCGCAGCGACTGCCCTGGGCGGTAGCGAAAGGCACACCAAGGGAGGTGGGGTCCTGGAGATGCGCCCAGAGGCACACCAGGGAGTCGGGGCAGCCCGAAATGCCCGCCCTGGGGCCTCGGGTGCTCCCGAAGGCGTCCTTGGGGCTCTGGGCATCCTGACTCGCACACCAATTGCCCTGGAGAGCAGGAGAATTCTCAGCTGGGGGCCTGGGGCACCCCGAAAGGCAGAGCCACGGGTTGCGGGAGCATCCAAAGGCAGATTGGCGCTGGCAGGGGAACCCCCGAAGGCTGAGCAAGGGTCTTGGAGCCCCCAGAATGTACACTTGAGTGGTGTGGGGCAGCCCTGTGCCAGACAGACTGCTGCCCCACCAGAGAGAGCAGCGGAAATGCAAGTCCCTGCTTCCAGCCTTGCCCCAGACTGCGGGTGCCTGCCACCATCCCGGGGTGCCCCAGCTGAACCCCCCCTCTCCCAGCACCCTGCACGTGGCTACCAACCAGTGCCTGCACCACCAGCTCCCAGTGCCCACCCCACGCCTTCACGGTGGGCAAAACCTCACTGGTGGGTGTGGTGATGGGTGGTCGCCGGCTGTAAACTGTGTTTATTATTTCTTTTAGAGGTAAATTGGGTGCTCGGTGCTTGTCGTGATGCCACCTTATGGGGGAGGAATGGCTTAAAGAGGATCTGCCACACAGGAACGTGTCCAGCCAGGCTTTGAAAGTCTCCAGAGCAGGAGACTCCACACCCTCCCTGGGCAGCCTGGGCCAGGGCTTCGGCACCCGCACAGGGAAGAAGCTTCTCCTCACGTTGAGGTGGAACTTCCCACGTTCTAACTTAAACCCGTTATTCCTTGTCCTGTTGCTGGGCACCACTGGGAAGAGATTGTCCCCTTCCCCTTGACCCCCACCCCTCAGATATTTCTATTTGTTAACAAGGTCCCCTCTCAGCCGTCTCCTCTCAAGGCTGAACAGCCCCAGGTCTCTCAGTCTCTTCACAGCAGAGATGTTCAGTCCCTTGATCCCCCTCGTAGCTCTCCCTTGGACTCTCCCCAGTAGGTCCCAGTCTTTGCAACTGGGGAGCCCCAAACTGGACACAGGGTTCCAGGGGTGGTCTCCCCAGGGCAGAGGAGAGGGGCAGCAGAACCTCCCCAGCCCTGCTGGACACACTTTTCTTGATGCCCCCCAGGACCCCACTGGCCTCTTGGCCACCAGGGCCCGTTGCTGTCCCAGGGACAACTCACTGCCCACTGGCACTCCCTGTCTTGCTCTGCCATTTGTTTGCGTCTTGTTGGTTTGCCATTTCTGGGACCAGTTGGTGCTGTTGTGGTGCTGCAGATGCAGCCCCAGGTGTGTGGCTGGAGTAGGTCAGGGAAGACCTTCTGGACCAGTCCCCTACACTAAGGCCTGACCACGCTTATCAGAGCTTTTTCCCCGAGGACAATTAGCTGATCTGTTCTGAAACATCTTCAGAAAGAGCTCGGCTGTTGCACCTCCCTGGAATCTTGCTCCCTTACCTGGCAAGCTGAGTGGTTAGGAAGAATTTCTCAGTGTTTGACCCAATTCTGCTTTCTTACAACTGAAACTGAATTCCTCTGGTTGCAATTGCTTTCCCTTTCGTAGCAGCCTTCCCACTACTGGAAGAGTCTGTTCTCTTCAAACTTTTTTTTTTTTTTTTTCCCCTAGATACAGTAAAGCTGCTTTTATTTAACTTTTCCAACTAGCTGACATCTTCTGAACTTGCAGTGAGCCTCGTTGTTCTCTGGGCTTCTCGGGAGTATGTTGCTTTCCAGCTGAATGTGGTACTTAAATGGAGATCGCTCCAGCCCAAGGATAATTTTCCTCAGTACCTTGCTAACAGCAGTTGTCTGTAACGTGTTACAGAACGAGATTGGCTTCTGAGTCGTCCAGCCAAGCCTCAGTCACCCAGTGGGTGCAGAGGTGAGGGGTTGGTAAATAAATTGAGGCTGCGCAGGCTTCAGTGAGGGTCTGGCTTTGCATTTTGGGGATTTTTTTTCCCGTTTTTAAAGTTAAGCTTTTTCCAATGTGCATCCACCACATCTATTTTTAGTTGTGGAGACCAGAATTTCTTATGATGCTGAGCTTCTAGTGCACCGTTACAGAGGGGCCTAATGATATTTTCTGTTTGGTTTTGTTCCGTTCCAAACAATTTCTAGAATTTGCTTTGATTTCTGAGCTTGGAGATGATATGTTCTTATAGCTATTTGTTATAATCCTAAGAGCTTTTTCCTGAATGGCAGTAATAAGCTCGGAGCCTTTCATTTCATTATATGATGTTGGGTGTATTTTTTGCCTGTGATTCACTCTGCAGTTATCTGCATTGAATTTCATCTGCCATTTTATCACCAGTTGCTCAGTATTCTAAGATTCTTCTTCAAGTTCATCCTTTGCTTTACCCTCTTGAATAGTTTCATCAGCAAACTTTATCACCTCACTAATGACCTCCTCTTTCAGATCCTTTATTTAATACATTTGGGGGCACAAACCTCAGGAAAGATTGCTGCAGAGATCTCCAGGAGGAAAATCTATTGCATATTCTGGTCTCCTCATCATGGAAATACATTTAATTGGGGAAGGAACTTCCCTCTACCTGAGCAGTTCGGTGTCTTTAGGGGCCTGGTGAGAAACCTTTAGGAAGTCTCTGTGGGTTGTGTCACCTGGCTCTCCCTTGCCTTCGTGCTTCTTTGCCATTCGAAGGGCTCCGGTGGCTTTGTCCTGTCATTTCCCTCCGTAGAAGCCTCTGTTTTCCAGAATACCACAACTTCCCGCGCATCCCCTGTTCTGTGTTGTACCATCCACTAATGCCAGCACCAGCAGTTTGGTTCTTTTGGGGTTTGATGAGATCTTGCCCTTTCTCTATTCCAGGAGTTTCCTCCCAGTGACTCCTCCTTTCCATCTTCTCTAGGCAACTGGGATGATGGAGGGAGTGGAGCATCTCCCTTATGAGGAAAGGCTGAGGGAGCTGGGGCTCTTTAGTTTGGAGAAGAGGAGGCTGAGGGGTGACCTCATTAATGTTTACAAATATATCAAGGGGGAGTGTCACGAGGATGGAGCCAGGCTCTTCTCGGTGACAACCACTGATAGGACAAGGGGTAATGGGCTGAAACTGGAACATAAGAGGTTCCGCTTAAACTCGAGAAGAAACTTCTTCTCAGTGAGGGTGACGGAGCCCTGAAACGGGCTGCCCAGAGATGCTGTGGAGTCTCCTTCTCTGGAGACATTCAAGACCTGCCTGGACACGTTCCTGTGTAGCATTATCGAGGCATTCCTGCTCTGGCAGGGGATTGGACTTGATGATCTTTCGAGGTCCCTTCCAATCCCTAACATTCTATGATTCTGTGATTCTCAGCTGGACACAGAGACACTTGCTGCTTGTCCATGTGTCTGGTCCTACACGTAGCCATAACGCTGTTTCCAAGAGTGATACCCAAGAAGTGCTGCCGGGCAACTTTCTAACAAAAACCACTTTGTTTCTAGAGCCTCTCCTGGCCATGTCTGTCACGGCTCCAGCAGACACGTCACCGCAGGGTCTGGGGTTATCACCACCCGGGTGTTCTACAGGCGGCCTGGGCACAAAATCACTCACTCATGGCCCAGCTCTTGCTTCTCAGGGATGTCCAATGACCTGCTAGTCCTGCTGCTCTTGTCGTGAGCTTTTTATACCAGTGTAAGTGCTCGCCTGGTCCCAGTGTGAGCTGGTTTAGCTCCTGGATCTGTTTAGCGGGTGTCAAAGGAGCATCAGTGTCCCTTCACAGAATCACAGGATGTTGGGGGTTGGAAGGGACCTCTGGAGATCACCCAGTGCCAGTGCTGGAGCGCAGAGGGGCCCTGCCAGGCCTTCCTACCCCATCTTGCTCGTCCAACAGGTGTGGAGTAACCTTGCCACGTGGGCTGAAAAGTGATTTTTCCACCCTCCCCGCCATTATTGGCAAAGTTTATCTTCATTTGGCGTTGGCTCTGCAACGCTGCTCTGCCAGCTCCAGTGGCCCTTCAAGACAAGGGGGCGAGCGTCAGCTCTCAGGTGAAGTTTGGCTGAAGCTGATCTAAGGTTGCATCTTGGAAATTTCGAATATATTTAAGTAATATAGCTGATGGCAGAAACCACATATATATTGGGCTTGCATTGCAGAAGTGCCTTTAGGAGCCGCTTTAAATAGGAGCAGTGTTACCACAGGTGTAGCACCTGTAGAGCTGAAGAACAAGGAGGTTCTTAGCAGAACATTTCTTTGCTAAGCAAACCTGCAGTAGCTGAATTTCCATTTTCCTCGCAGGAGTGAAATGCTCGTGAGCTTTCTAATTATGAAATGTAGAGCTATTTCAGGCAGGAACTAAAATCTCAGTAATTTAAGGGTAGGATATGTACTGTCTTGATCCAGTGCCAGAGAGCACTGGCTGAGTGGGAGCGAAATGACATACTTAGTGGTCAGAATGACTAAACTGGTGAGACTTGAAAAGCTAATGCTGCTCTACGCCATTAGAAAACTGGCAGTCCCTGCTTTTTAGTGACAGCAAGACTTTATTTTTAGTGTTGGCAGTCGATCAAGTACTGGACTCATTTCAAGCTCTTCTCAGATGGTACAAAGTATTGGCCTCCGACGGCTGTTGAAATAATGGGTATTAAAAATCGTGTTGGAATTAGGGAGCTGGAGATGATGAAAAGGAAGGTAAAATGATAATCTAGATTGGATTTTAAAGTCGGTCCCCCATGGGCTGTCTCGGGTTTAGAGCGATGTGTTCAGGTCTGCGAATGGCGAAGCAGCTCCTCGGGTGCGGAGGAAAAGCACCGTGGAAGTGGAAAATCACTGCATTTGGCCCCATGTGAAGGGGAGGTGAAGTAAGTGTAGGTTGCTGGACACGTGGGAGCACGAATAATATCGTTCTGGAGGGGTTGGCATAAAGGATTGATCCCTGCGGCTCTTTGCGTAGTGAAATACTGATCCGCGTGGTCTTTGCCGATCTCCCTCGGCTTGCCAGAACGCTCTTTGATGGGAAATGTTAAATGAGGGGCACAACGAGGGCAGCCCCGCATGCCTGTCGCCCTTAGCAGAAGTAAAAGCAGGGCAATTAAGTTTTCTTCCCGTTTGCCTCCCGGTTCAGTCGCGTGAGTGAGTGTCCTGCTGCTCTTCTCTTGCTCTGCAGCGGCCGAGGCTGTTGGTGCCACCGAAGCCGAGCTGGAAGCGCCGGCGTGGCCAGGGCTGCCTCGCTGCAAGCAGATAATGTCCCCACCAGGAGCGAAGGGAAACGTGGTGCTTCAGCCTTCCCTGGCGATATCATGGCGGCGTAGCTAAAAGCCGAAGTCCTGCTAATTGTGAAGAATTTCGCGGACGTTCAGCTAAGCCATCCCTAGCCTAGTGCAGGGGGTATTTACATCTACCCCCTTTGGAATAAGTTGATGCCCCCGATGCGTGTATGAAAGCGCGGAGGGTTTTGAAATGCGGCTTCTATTCGAAGCGGCTCTCCACCTGACATTTCGTGCTGCTCTTTCGCCTTGGAAATGCTGCGTTCGTGAAATAATTATGCCTTTGCACGTATTCCTCTCTTGCCTTGTGCTCTGCCGGGTGTTTTGTTGTGCTAATCAGTCGGAGAGATTTGTTGTTGGTTTCTTTTGATGGCTGGCGTGGATACTACTGAGTAGTTCTACTTGGTGTGAGGTTTTTTTCCCAAAGGAAAAATCTGACATAATCCATATCTCTTTTCCTGCTTGCGTGAGAAGTATGACTCAACTGCTCTTAAAAAATGAAGCGACATGGCTAATTAATCAGACGAGAAAATGAATAATAGCCTTTTTAATCTCGTTTCGCTCCCTTTCCTCTTGCTCTCTTTAAACCAGAATTTACCTTCTTTCTGCTGGTTCAGGTACGATGGTGTCAGAATTTAAAGGATTTGAAAGCACAGAAGATTTTAAAACTGGGTTCGTGGTGCGGAAGTACCCGTGCGGGATATTGTAGCCATAAGGACAACCTGAAGCAGGGGCTGAGAAGAGAGAAGGGGAAGGTACAGAAGCTCCGTGGTTTTGCAGGAACGACAGTAAGAGCGGTTTGTTTTTCTGGGAATCGCTGGCGAGTGTGATCCAGGCTGCCGGAGGCACAGGATCGCTCGGGAGTGGAATTGTTGGTAGTGCCGGTTCTGAGAAATGCCCCCTTCAGAGCGGAGCCATGATCATGAGACACGACGGCAAGGTCATACCTGCCAGTGCTGACAGTCTAGTGGTGACAGTTGCGAGGCTATTTCGGGAGCGCTTTTTCTCTTTGTTTTCTGTGAACTCCTCTCGCTGTGTTCCCGGATTTAACCCTGGTGCTGTTCAGCTGTCATCGGGCTCGTGTGGGGAGCGCGGGCTGCTTTGCGGTGTGTGTTGATGTCATAGATTTACTCCTACTTTGCGTTCGGTGGCGGGCTGACTGCCTTCATCTCCCGGCTAACCTTGGTCCGTATGTTTTAGACTTATGGAAGGAGAACGGCAGAGAAGTAAGTCTTGCCATTAAGTCCCTTCGACCCGTGTGCTGTGACAGCAGTGACTTGACTGCCCTGCTAATTCTCCCCACCCGGTGAATTAACAGTTAGTGCTGCTGCTGGTGTGGCAGAGAGGGATCTGGGAGTTCTCATCGACGAGCAGCTGAAGATGACCCAGCATGTGCCCAGGTGGCCAAGAAGGCCAGCGGCATCCTGGCTTGTGTTAGCAACGGTGTGACCAGCAGGAGCTGGGAGGGGGTTGTCCCCCTGCACTCAGAGGCCGCACCTTGAGTGTTGGGTCCAGTTTTGGGCATCTCAACCCAAGAGAGATCTCGAGGGGCTGGAGTGAGTGCAGAGGAGGATGACGGAGCTGGGGAAGGGCCTGGAGAATCAATCTCATGAAGAGTGATTGAAGGAGCTGAGGCTGTTGAGTTTGAAGCAGAGGAGGCTGAGGGGAGACCTCATCACGCTCTACAACTACCTGACAGGACGCTGTGGAGAGGTTGGGGCTGGTCTCTCCTCACGGGTAATGAGCGATAGAACAAGGGGGAACGGCTCCAAACTGCAACAGGGGAGGGTCGGACTGAGCATTAGGGGAGATTTTTTTCACAGAATGAGTAGTGAGACATTGACCCAGGCTGCCCAGGGAGGGGGTTGAGTCCCCATCCCTGGAGGTATTTAAAGGTCGTTGAGATGTGGGGTTGGGGGAGATGGGTTAGGGCTGAGCTTTGCAGCGCAGGGTCAGTGGTTGGACTTGATGATCCCAGGGGGCTTTTCCAACCTTAATGATTCGATGATTCAGTGTCATCCTCTGGTTTGCAGTAACTTTAACCATTTCTAAAACTCCTCACAAAGCCCTAGTTGTGTTGATCACGTAGCATAAGGCTGTGATAGAGAAAACCATCTCATGCCTCAGGTGAAGGACTGACCTGGCAAAGCTTGGCTCTTGGAGGTTTCACACGTGGCTGCTGGTAAGGCCCTGAGCGGGAGATTTGTCGTCTCCTGCCGCAGACGGGTTTGTGCTGCTCCGTAGGCAGTGGGAAAAGACAGGTACCGTGAGGGCAGCACGTCCCATCTGGCTTAGACAGGCGGCTCCCTCTGGGTGCCTCTGCTTCTGTACACTTGGAAAATGTGGACAAAATAAATCTCGCACAAGGTAAGGTGTGGGAGCATCTGGCTCGGGCAGGAGGGACCCGGGCAACCTGGACTTAAACCTGCTTAAGCTGTTGTGAGGGTCTCGGGTTGAATTTGAGACGACCTTTGCACGCTCACAGCGAATGTTCTGCTTTTACTCAAGTGCTTTTTATGTCCCATGTTCATTGCAGGAACTCTGGCTCTTTGTTTAACCCGAAGGAAACCTTTTAGTCAGTTTGAGGGTGATGTGGATCTGTCTGATCTTGTTAAAAACAGTCCCACTGGAAGTGTTAAGGAAGGATGTACTCGGTTTGTATGAACAAAACCCCGCTTTTGTCACCCCGTATCTAATGCACAACCTTTTGTAGCTCGTGGGTGGTGCAGCCTCTGCCACCCAAATGAGTCTAGGCCAGGTTTCTAGCACGAGAACATCGCTTGAGGGGAGAAAACTGGAGGCCTGGGCAAATCAAGCATCTGAGCAACGAAGGTGAGTCAGTTCTGGATCAGAATGACTGCAGACACATGACACAGATCTGTGTGTTCGTCCTTCCTCGCCATCGTAAGGTTCATACAAAGAAGAAATATGAGTGTCTGTGTTTGTGTATATGTAGGTATATGCACACACGTACATATAATACACATCCACAGCCTGGGAAGCTGCTGAGAATTCATTGTAGACCCTGCCTGGAGCAGGAGGCACTAGATTAGAAGTCTTCTGCGGTCCTTCCCAATGCAGTGATTCAATCATGTATCTGTATATGCTGACTGGCACTGGTGTGTGTTGGGAGCTGGGTGCTCTTTAAACAATTGCAGATGGTCCCAGGGAATCTCATAATCTAAAATATAAACTGTTTCACCGTGTGGAAGAATGGGCTGGCTTTCTGGGCAAACTTAACATACGGAGAAGGATCCTGAAGATCAGTGCAGGTAACGCCACGCCACAGAGGTCGGGTTGTCTGGAAGCAACCCAGAGATGTTTGTTAATGCTTGAACTTAAGGGTCACCAAGGTTGGGGTCAGTGCTGGAACAGAGACGAACCGTGGCGGGGGAGGGCTGGCTGTGTAAAGAGCTTTGAAAATGGTGTCAACACTCGATTTCTGGCTTGGAGGAGAATCTGGTAAAACAATTAATGATTTTAGCAGCAGCATTTTGCACAGGCCAAGAGGCACCAGACTCCTGTGAGGCTCGAGAGGCAGGAATGAAGAAGAGCTGAAGCGTGGCCTCTGCCAGCCCCACGTCTCTCCTGCCCGACGAAGAGAGCCGCCGTGTGGCTGACTGGCTAGTTTAGGTATTGTATTGTCGTGTGACAAGTGGAGCTGCCAAGTATGATTTCTGTGTGGGAACCATGAGGATCGCTACCCGAGAATGGGACGCGGTAGGATTAAAGATTTTCACTCTTCTGCACAGAGAAGTCACCGAGGTAGGGTTCTGTCGCAAGACTGATGTGTCCATGTGACACGGAGGCTGAGCGTGTAGCCCTTTCTGCTTTGCCCTTCTTGCACCTCGAGAGAACATACAGATTGTCCGTCTTGAATCCTGACCAGCCAGGGAAGGGAGCACCAGGGAGTGAAATACAGCCAAAATAAAAACCGCAGCCGTTACCCAGGTTTCCTGTCTGACTTTGATCCCGGGCTCTTGTATGCCCACTGCGGCTATTCTGTTCCGTGATCGTATGACACCGGGGGATGTGACATGCTGTTTGTAAACTAAATATTTACTCAGTGGGGCCGCCTTTAGAAATGCAATATGCTCTGGGCTGCGTTCGCCCTCGTCGCACGCGCTGCCGTACGCGGGGCAGCCGAGCCGCGCAGGTAGACGGCGGCTGAGGGGCTCCTGCTGGAGCAGAGGCACAGAACCTTAAGGCTTGAAAGGACCGCGAAGGGAACGCTGCTGAGCACTGTTCCGCCTGCAGACGGTCGCACCGAGTGCTGCCCCTGTATTTCAGTTAATCTTCCCCACCGCCGGGCGGATCGTGGAGAACACAATTGCCTGAACACGGGTGCCCGCGACGGCGCTGCTGCCCTGCAGTTATTGCCGTGGCTTCTGCGTTCTCCTGGGTTTGCAGCCACACGGAGGTGGAAAGGTGCTTTTTTTTTTTTTCTCCCTTCAAATCCCAAGTGATTTCTTAGGAATTTGTCAGGTGGTTTAGCTGCTCTCCTCGCTGCTAGCCTGCACGTATTTCTCATACAGTGCCAATGTAACGCCAGTCGTAGGCTGGGATTGTGCTAAATGTCATGGCCCCCTTAGAAAGTGAGCGGTGTTACACTATTTACACCTTGCTGGAGCTCAATCCTTGCTCCTCTGAACCCTTCACTCTCACCCCATCTGGCTCCTTTCACTCCTTGATCTTCCAATCTCTGTCCTGTGGGGATGCCCGGGAGACACGCAAACCAACAGCCTTGGCAGGCGGTTGGAGCTGTCGCGTCGCTGATACTCATCGGGAGTTCGGCGACGCTTGCGTGTGTTCTCCGTGCTCTGAGGAAGGAGCAAACCTGAAGATCGCTGTTATAATAACCAGCTTTCATTCCAGATAAAGATCAGATTTTTGTCTGGTTGCCCAACAAGCCTTGCCAGCCCGGCGGAGCTTTGCAGAGTCGTTCCGTAGCGTTTCCTGGTGTCCCCTGCTTCGTTCTTGTAATGTAAACTTCACGCTTGGGAAAAGAATGCCTTGGCAATAGCTGCTGGCAGGAAAAAAATAAATTAAAACAAATGCAGTGAGCGTTGCTGGCTGTAAAGGGCTACACCTGTTAGTTAAGAGGGGGAAGCTAATATGCCGTATCTGCAAATTTTAGAAACTGAGCACTTCCTCCCTATGGAAAAACTGCTAAATGCTGGGCCCCTGCCAGGAGCTGGAGGAACACCACGAGCTGCGGATGGAGACTCGCCCAGCGGTGCCCGGGATTTAAATCGCATGAGCCAAACTTTCTTTGAGCGGTTTAGGGGGGAGTTCTGGGCATCGAAGGCTGCTAAAACTGTACGACGTCGGTGCCGCTCCAGAAGTGCTCGGAGAGAACCCGCTGCCAAGAAAAATGGGAGGAGGGCAAGAGACTTGCCTGCTGGGGATCTCTGATGAGAGGGAAGGACAGCCACCGCCTGCTCCCACCCTAGCGCCTGGCCTTGGAGGTTGTCTTATATCTTTTACAGCGAAAGAAGATAACGACGGAATTAAAAGTTTAGAGACAAAAAAAAGCTGTACTCGGTAGATAACCTTGCTTTGAGCGTCTTCTGCGTTTGAAACCAAGCAGCTGAGGGTTAGCAGTGCCTAAAACCGAAACGACCCTACCCACTAATGCATTTTTTCCTTTGTGCAAAGCGAATTTCAAGGGCGATTTAGGGGAGGGAGTTCTTCCTCCCCACCAAAAAAACAGCGTTACCTCTCCACCGACTTTTATTTTTTGGCTTTCTTTCCTCTTTTGGGGGTCGGAGGGGCAGGTGCCTGCTTTGCCACGTTGCTGTCCAGTGTCGTTATTCCTGCAGCGTCCCCAAGGAACGCTGTGTCAAATAAAAGAGGAGAACTTCGCATAGCGAGAGATCCTCTCGGGTTACTAAACTTACCCACTCTCCTAAATTTAAGGTCGGAGGATTAATAGTACTTAAAGGAGGACACATCTACCCCTTTTACTTCCTCTGTCCTCTTCTTCAGCAACCTCAGGTAACCCGTCGGGCTTAGCCAGGGGATGGACTTTACCTTTTTCTTACGTGGTGTTTTGCAGTGCTTGGTTTTTGGGCAGGTGACACACAATAAAACAGCCGGCAGAGGCTCTCCGGAGAGGTATCGGCAGCCTGAGTTCTCAAAAATTGTAGGTGGGCAAGTATGTACCTTGGGTGCTTCTAAACAGTGAGAATTTCTGGGGTTTTATTTTGTAACTTGGTAAAACCATCCTCATATAAGAAGCTATGAGTACGAGAAATGTGTGTGCAAACCTGAATTCTGCGACGATGTGGGAGAGTTAATCGTCTGCTACTTTAAAAATACACCCAGAAACACCTTGGAGCCTCTCAAAGCTGCCATTTATTCTGTCATAACTCATTCATGTTTTCCAAAGTTCTAACAGGGTGGGAGATCTTTCGGAATTCCCGGTTTTCTTCGTTATCCCGATTGTTTGCCTCACGGTTTTCGCTCCAAGCTGTGTTAAATCGTAGCACAGACAGGGATTATTCAGTCCCTCTGCTTACAGAGTGCCGTTTTCAGAAACTCCTTCTCCACTTCCCTTTTTAAAACCTTGCCCGATCCAACGAAGAGCAGGGAGCACTACAAAAACTCAATATATTGCCGCGGTTTGGTACTTGAGGCAGGCGAGAAGGCGTACCTGCTCGTGCCGACGGGTCGTTTGAAAAAACCATTCACGTTCCTCAGCCCTGCTCGTTTCTAGTCTGACGTGTCATTAGTACTAAAAGAAATGTTTGGCCGAGCAGCGTCGCGTTGCTCGATGGCGCAGCTGAGCGGCAGTTCCTGGTGATACGCAGGTGCAGGAGGGCGGAGCGGGCGTTATTTTCCTGAGCTGTTAAAGAAGACGTCGCCGCTGCCTTAAGGACCCGGTTCCGCCTTCGCGCTCGGCTTTACCTTCGTGGCGAACGCGACCGGCGAGGGCGAAGCGCGCGCCCGCTCCCTCGGGGGACGTGAGTGAGTGCCTGGTGCTGTCAGCACCCGTGTGGCTCTGTCACTGTGTCATCGCTTTATCTCCGGGGAAGGCAGGCGAGTCAAGTTACTGCAGATTTCTGGGCAGGAACAGGTGGGGCTTGATCCCGTTATCCCTTCTGCTCCGAGCGTGCATTCCCGAGGAACCACGTGAGATGGGGACCAGCGGAGCAACGAGGCCGATATCCAGCAGAAATTTCCAAGAAAGGGTGAGGGGGGGCTCTTATAAGCACCTAAACAGATATTTGATTTTGGAGTCCGGTGTATCCAGTGGCTTGAGCAAGAACTGGCCTTTCCTCTTGACCGATTTCCAGACGCAGCGGGTGTGTTGGGCTGGTTAAAATGATAAACAATGTAAATACAATTCTCTCTCCAATACGCACAAAGCTCAGAATATAGAGACATTCCTGAGTCTAAATTTAGATTCATGCTCAAACAGCGGGTAATACTCAGACAAA
Source organism: Trogon surrucura (assembly GCA_020746105.1). NCBI lineage: Eukaryota > Metazoa > Chordata > Aves > Trogoniformes > Trogonidae > Trogon > Trogon surrucura. Next base: position 5,813,289 of record CM036641.1, read on the forward strand.
CAGAGCAGAGCAGCAAGTGTGCACAGGCATCAAACCTCTACATCGCGGCTTTTTCAGGGCCACGCTGATAAAATTCTTGTTTGAGGTTCTAATTCTTCAGTCAGCCACAAGTGGTTGTGCTCAAAAGAAGCCACCGTGTGGGTGAGCTTGTCTTGGCTATTCTCGGAGCAATACGCTTTTAGTTTTATTTAAAAATCAGGACGTAATGGTTGTTTTCCCAGGACAGAATGTAAATAACTCATCCATGAGATTGTCAGTGACGGTTATTTGAGGGAGAGCTCAAAGTGTATCGCAGTAAGTACAGGTGGCACTGAAATACAGATCTGCTCTGAAGTGTGCAGGCTCAGACTCAAATTCCCCAAAAATTGCTCCTTGAACCGGGAAGGGATTATTATTATGTTCCTCTGTGTATCCACGTTCACCTCTGTGGGCGCTGCTCACGTTACCTCCCCACAGCACGTGAATTCATCGTTATGGACAGAAACTACAAACAGATTTGTTGGGGTAATTTGCAGGATTACGGACATCTAGAGTGTATCCCTACTAGAGAATGTCTTAAAATTAATCGTGAGCCTCTCGGGCACACGTTGGTTCCCCTGCACGGTGGGAACATTTGGCTTGTGCTTCCTGCTGAGACTTAGAGGCCGCGTCTGTGCTGCTGCAGCGGGAGGTGTGAGGTGCAGCAAGAAAAACCCCAATTAGGTAGGAAGAAAAATTCCCCACCGCGAGGATGATGGAGCGCTTGGACAGGGGCACATCTCCCGGCCTTGCAGGCAGCGAGAAGTGGCTGGAGCAGGCCGTGAGCAACCCGATCCAACATCAGGTCTAGCCCGGGTTTGAACAGGGGATTAGAGCAGACGATGGAAATAAAGGGGGACCGAGGAATGAGCTTCGCTCCGGAGGCTGGTGGTAGAACCTGGTTTGCATCCCCTGTGCTCAGCCCTGACCCTGTCTTACCCCATCACGGACTGGGGACCCCTCCAACCTCAGCGTGATACCCGTCAGTCCCCAGTGTTTTGCTTTGGGGTTGCTGGGTATGAGCAGGGTTTCCTTCCAAATTCGGGCATCTGAAATATTCTAAGGACGGTCCCCTGGCGCTGGGTTTACAGGATGAAGCTTTGTCATGCCTGAGGGTGGGAGAGCGTCCGTGGGCTGGGCAGGGCGGACGGAGCCAACCCGGGGGCAGCCTCATCTGTTGTGAGTTTAGAGCAATCCCTGAAGTAAAGTGTTCCTCGAATTACGCTTGTGCTTTTCTGGCAAAGAGTAAGATTAGACCAGCCTAAAGCAGAGCACAGAAACGTGTCGGACCCAGGTGCTTGACTCAGCTCCCGGGGCACCAGGGCTGTACCCGCCTTTGCCAGGGAACCCTCCTGGGGGTTATTTTTCCAGAGCACGCCCCCTTAGAGATAGGAGGTTTAAAAGCTTTTGCTTTCCGAGTTCCCAAGTAGCCCTTTGCGTGGCTGCTTGAACCAAGCAAATACCGCAGTAGCGGGTGTTCGCGGGGTAAGAGGCTGATTTGGGATTTGTGTTTGCAGAAGTAACAGGAGTTGGGCGTCCTGGGGTGGGACGTGCCTCGCCTTTGAAATAAGCTCCGCAGCGTAGGTGAACGTGTTAGGTAACATAGGATTGTCTCTGGTGTCGGTTAAAGACAGTTTCCTTGTTTTCATTACCTGGTGGAATAGGAATGGCTCGTCAGTGCTGCTCATTTTAGAAGATGATCATCTAAGGCGTCTAACTGGTAGATGTGCCCCTATCAAGCTGCCTAAAAGAGTCGAGTACAGTGATTTTGGAGGCACCTGAACACAGCTGGTTCCCTCTCTAGGACTGAGGACCACGGTTTGTGCCAGCCCTGTTGCCTCCCGGCCACGCGTGGGGCTTCAAGGCTGAGGCACACGCGCTTGGACGCATGTATTAAATTGCCAGCTCATCCTTAAATAGCAGCCTCCAGTGAACTGGAAATGCAGTGCGGGACGTGCTGTAGCCAGGAATTTGAGGAAGGAGGAATTCCACCCAACAGAAGTGCTGACACTTGAAAATCTAGCCAGGTTTTCTTCTGGTGGCTCCGAAGCCAGCAGGTCTCCGTATGCGCAGGCTCTGGATTTCACGCGGCGGCTGATAAAGAGTTGTTGTTCTCTTGGGTAGCTCACGGAGTCCGTAGAGCTAACAAGGAAGGTTGTACTTTGTTATACTAAGGAAAGTGAATGAATACTGCCGGATAAAGAAGCTGTCCACATCTCTGAAGTTCTGCTTTTGCTGTGGTTATGGCTGTGAAGGGCAGCACCCAGCACTCGGGCAGTCTGCTTGTGTCGGGCCCCTTGAGCTCCTGCTTTCCCTGCTCGTCCCTCCCACTGCTGATCTCTCGTGTCATTCATCGTTGTGATGTTATTTCATTGCTAGTTTGAGGGAACAGCGGAATGTAAATCAGTACGTAGCCTGCCTTGCTCAGAGGAGTTTGGTGTCCTACCTAAAAGTCACACAGATCTCCGGGAGGGGAGCAGCGTGTGGGAGAGGGACGAAACGGATCAATTGATGAGAAGTAAAGCTTGAGCGAATTTAGAGGTTGGTGTACCTGGGGACTCTGAGTTACAATTCATTTCTGAAAGCTCTGAAATTAATTTACTTTAGTGTCCAGCTTGATGCTACCTGAAGTCTCAGGCTCTGCTAGCTCACAGTAGTGGGAAGTTCAGCCCAGGAGTTACCCGTTGCCAATAAACTGCAAGTGGAGGCTGCACACTTGATTTAACACCTTCTTTATTTTTTCTTCCTTTTCTCTTCAACCCTGCCTCCCCCTGCTTGTCTCCCCTCCCCTTGTCCCTCAGGCCTGCATAGATGAGAACCTGGACATGGTGAAGTTCCTTGTAGAAAATGGAGCCAACGTGAACCAGCAAGATAACGAGGGCTGGACCCCTCTCCACGCGGTGGCCTCGTGCGGCTACCTGAACATAGCAGAGTGAGTGAGTTTCAGGCTCTTCGGGGTATTTCTAACGATTTCCACGTCTTCATCCTCAGAGCAGGTATCCAGGCGATCGGTGCGCTGAGACGTACACGACGCCTCGGGAAGCGGCGCTGAAAATAGATGCGTTTCTCTTGTTAGTGAATTCGTGATTTGTGAGGATTAAAGGTGGAGCCTGGTTACCTTTTGATGACCTCATTTACGGTGACTTGTGATTCATTAGAGAGTTGAGCTGAAATGCCAAGCAGAAGGGAAGCTCAGAGGCTAAGGGATGGGCACACCAGCACAGAGAGCTGTGATGGAGCACGGCTCTGCGACTGCTGGCTCTCTTTGCTGGGCACGTCCCTCAGCGAGGAGCCCGTGTAGAACTTTTAAGTGTTACAGAATCACAGAATGTTGGGGGCTGGAATGGGACCTCTGGAGATCACCCAGTGCCACCCCCTGCCAGAGCAGGGTCACCCAGGGCAGCCACACAGGAACGCGTCCAGGCGGGTTGGAAAGTCTCCAGAGCAGGAGACTCCACACCCTCTCTGGGCAACCTGGGCCAGGGCTCCGGCACCCGCACGGGGAAGAAGCTTCTCCTCATGTTTTTGTGGAACCTCCTGTGCTCCAGCTTGTGCCCGTTGCAGATGTTCTGGATGTTGCAGTCTAGATTCCCTCCTGCATTTGTGGACTGCTGCCACTCTGTTCCTGCAGCTCAGACAAGTCTCCATGGATCCTTCAGCCCTTGCCCCTACAGACCTGTTTGCTAGCAGTGAAGAATGCCCCAGTCAGTGGGAGCCAGGCCAGCCCCATGAACACATACATGTTTCATTTTGATCTGGATACACTCTTATGCTGAGGCTTTGCATACGTTTCCGTACCAGGGACAGGCCTGTGTGAGCAGTTCTGTGGTTGTGTCAAGGTTTTCAAGAGGGAAATGCAACGTTCTGGGCTCCGGAGTCACTAGTGTACCACTGGCAGCATTTCTTTTTCTTCGAATTCAGATCTTACGTGCCTGTTTATAGAATCATAGAACAGTTCAGGTTGGAAAAGGCCCTTGGGATCATCGAGTCCAACCACTAACCCTACACTACAAGTTCACCCCTAAACCATCTCACCCAACACCACATCTGAGCGACACTCAAACACATCCAGGGATGGCGACTCAACCCCCTCCCTGGGCAGTCTGTGCCAGGTCTGACCACTCTTTCCGTGAAGAATTTCTTCCTACTGTCCAGCCTAAACTTGCCCTGTTGCAACTTGAACCCATTCCCCCTGGTTCTGTCCCCCATGACCTGTGAGAAGAGACCAGCAGCAACCTCTCTGCAACGTCCTTTCAAGTAATTGCAGAGCATGATGAGGTCCCCCCTCAGCCTCCTCTTCCCCAAGCTGAACAGTCCCAGCTCCCTCAATCGCTCCTTGTAAGGTCTATTCTCCAGGCCCTTCACCAGCTTTGTCGCCCTTTTCTGCACTCGCTCCAACATCTCGATTTCTCTCTTATATTGAGGTGCCCAAAACTGAACACAACACTCAAGGTAGTCCTCTGCGATATGTTCTAACCAAAAAATATCTTTTGTGGCTCATTTATTTCTGTGTGTTCTGCTCTTCCTGGAACAATCCTTAGCTCTTGGATAATCCTTTTATCAGCTTGGTTTTTCTTCCTCTCAAGTATTCGTCCTGCAAGATATTATTGTACTTCACCTGTCATACCTCGCTTATGTATTTAGTCCACCACAGCCACCAAAAAGTTACCAATATTTGAATATGGAGAACTCTTTTCCAAAGGCATCAAAAATACGTTTTTAAAACCAAGCAAAAATATCTTCTCCTGCCTCACCCTCCTAGATCTGTGTGTTTAAACAGAGACTTTTTTACTTCACAAGAGTTTACTGGTTACAAGATGTACAAGCCAAAATACGTCAACTGTTCTTGAATGAATTTTTGGTGTAATTATGAAAAGATGAAATTAAATAATGTGATGGCTTGGCTTTTATTTTTTTTTTTTAATTAGTACTTTCTTTTTCATTAAAAAACAAACCAACATCTATCAGGTTAGCACAAGAAGGGGAGTAATATACTATAATAACTATAACTACAGAGAATATATATATATATATGTATAAAACTTTAACTATAGAGAAACAAAAACTACAAGCCACTGACCATGGACCCTGAATTTAACAGGGAGCTTTCTTAGTCTAGAAATATGATAATAATAAGATACTCATTTGGTAATTGAGCTTGAAAGAGAGCCCAAGATTTTGTTGTTCTGCTGCTTGATTTACTGTTTAAGCTGCACCGAAGCTGCTCACGAGGTCTAATTTGATGGTCTGGGTCTCGTAGGTACTTAATTAGTCACGGAGCCAACGTGGCTGCTGTGAACAGCGAAGGTGAGGTCCCGTCTGACATCGCGGAGGAAGCAGCCATGAAGGACCTGCTGCTGGAACAAGTAAAGAAACAAGGTAAATCGCTCCTGGGGTTGAATGTGTGAGAGCTGGACCTCTGAGAGTTTCTGTGAGGAAATTGCGTTGACTTACTGGCTGTAGGTGAAGAGTTCTCAAATCTGGCCCAAGAGGCAAGAGACAAATTCCGCTTTGGTCGCGGAACAGGGGAACAGATGCCGAAGGTTTGTGGAGCGCGCTCGCTGTCCTTAGGGCTCTTCAAAGCAAGACACCCAGTACTGAGGGCGGATTCGTTAGAGCCGTTTGCTTTTCAAGTGGGATTTAATCCTGACCTCTGGTATCAACGAAAGGTCTCCCTTCACTAAGACTTGATAATGCAGAGGTGAGATTTACAGCCCTGCCAAGAGTAGGGGCTGGGAAATGCCTGGCCTGGAGTGACCCGCTTTATCCTGAGACTTCTTCTGCAGCCCATCTGCTCTGCCTTTTCCCCGTTCTCATCAGGGGCTGCTCTCTGTCCTCACCCTGCAGAAATGCCTTGAACGGTGTAACTCACATTGTAATGAAGCGTAGTATTTTCTTCACGCTCAATCTCCGAGTGGTTACGTGTCTGTACGTACGTGTAAGAAGTTTGAGCCCCATCTGTGAGGTTCATTGGGAATGTTTTAAGAGGATGCATTTCCCTCAGTGGGATGGGAGGTGAGGAAGCGAGGCAAACCGAGCCGATGCAGACCAGACCATCCGCACTGGGGAGGTGCAGGCGCTGTCCATGGGCTCGAGAAGGGAAGGCTGACAGGAGGGTCTCGTTGCTGTCCTTCGTTTCCCAGAGGGAGGCTCTAGAGGCAGCAGAGACTGACTCTTCTCTGAGCTGCAGTGACACAATGGGAAGAAAGTCATAGATATGGACAAGGGACATTCTGACTGTTTATATATATATGTATGTATATATATTATTTATGTGTATCACAGAATCATCGTAGAATCATGGAATGGCCGGGGCTGGCAGGGACCTCAGAGCTCATCTCACCCACCCCCTGCCATGGGCAGGGACACCTCTCAACCAGCCCAGGTTGCTCCAGGCCTCGTCCAACCTGGCCTTGAACATCTCCAGGGAGGGGCAGCCACAGCCTCTCTGGGCAATCTCACCCGGAGTCTGGCCACCCTCGCACTGCAGAATCTCTTCCTAAGATCCTATATTATATGTATGTGTATATGTGTATATATATATATACATGTGGAAAAACATTTCCCTGGGAAGTGCTGGAACGAGGACCCAAGGAACTCACAGCATCTCCATCGCTGGAGGCCATCAAAACTCAGCTGTGTTCAGCTCCGAGCAACTCCATCTGGGTTTGAAGTCACCCTCCTTTGAGCAGGGATTTGGGCTAGAGACCCCCAAAGATTCTTTCTTGTCCAGATGATTTTATGACTGAGGCTGGCGCTAGGGCTGTTTGCATGCTGGATTGAGTCCAGTCCTCTCTAGCAGGTGTGTTCTGCTTGGTACATGACAGTTACTTTATTTTTGAAGCTATTTTCACGTATAAGTTAGGAAGAGATCAGTCCCTTGGTCCTTTGTCAACTGTGTCACTGTTCCGCTGGCGAGTTTGTGGCTGTGCAGCTGAGAGCTGGTTGTCATTTGTGTTGGAAAATTGATGCAGGCTCATGTTCCTTTTGGTAAATAGAAACTTTTCACTTTCTAGTCTAGTATTTCTGACAAGATTATTCTTACTTTGTTCCCCTTTTCACTCCACTTTGAAATAAGCTTCAATAGCCCTTCTCCCTTGTATTTAGACTGCTCACGGATTTCAAAAGGAGAGTTGTGTCTGCAGTCAGCTTTGTTTTTACTGGACTGTCCAAACCATGCCCTGTGAGGTTCCAACCGCGCTGTTACCGTGTTACAGTTCTTGATACCCACGTCAGAGTCACTCACGTAAAGGAGGGGATTTGTATTTTCCTGGGCATCCAGGGAATCCTGACTGCAGAGGGGAGACAGGGCACGGTGTGGACAGCCTGGTAAAACAAACGCTGACCGTACACACAATTCTTCATGCAATTCTGCCTCAACTGCAGATATTTTGCCAGACGCTTCGCGGGATTCTGCTTGGCTTTCCCTTGTCTTTTTTTCATTGCTTCACCACATTAGCGGCATCCTGCTAAGATGCCCTGACACAACCATCTGTCTCCATCGAGCAGCTTCCCATTGACACGCTTGAGAAGGATCGTAACTGCGGGAGTAAATGTGTTATAAACCTTAAATAAGTGTCCACCCAGCTCTGGAGCCTGTCTTCAACAGCAGCTAAATGCAGATCCCTGCTGCAAACTCTTAACGACAGGACGAGCGTGTGGGTTCCGCTCCCAAACATTTTCCCAGCCTCCAGCCACCGTGCCTCAAGGAATTCCTGAGCCAGATGGACTTTCTGTGTGCTCATGAATCCCCCGTGGCTTTCAGTTTCATGCATGTGTAGCGTGATATTTAGTAACTACAAATTTGTCTAATCCTTGCTCAGAAACCAGTTGTGTTTCTAATCTTTGCAACGGCCCCTGGCAGTGGGTTTTGCAGTTCAGACTGAGTTGGTAAGTTGTGTTTTAAACGTATTGCCCCGTGATCTAGTTGGAAATCACGTAGTTTTTACACTGAAAGAACTAATCCATCGGGACAGTTGCTTCTCGACACTGTTTTTGATTTTCGAGGTTTGTCATCATCTCCTTCGTATTTTTCCCTGAGTCAGCGAGCTCTAGTCTGATTAATCTTCTATGGAGCTGGGTCGTACTTGTGATTGATATATCGTCCTTGCATGACCTCATTATCATGAAATCTCCACTATGAAAACAAGTCTAAGATAGTTTTGCTTCTTGTTGGTTTAGTGACGACTGGCACAGCCCGCCAGCCAGACCCACCCGGCCTCTCCACGTAGCAGCGGTTGGTTCCCAGGGAGGGAACCTTGTCCCTCTTGGTATTAGAAAGCCCTGTGGTCCGTGTCTCTTATACCAGATGTGTGTATGGATGGACTTACTTCATCTGGCTTAATCACAGAATCACAGAATGTTGGGGACTGAGAGGGACCTCTGGAGATCACCCAGTGCCACCCCCTGCCAGAGCAGGGTCACCCAGGGCAGCCACACAGGAACGCGTCCAGGCGGGTTGGAAAGTCTCCAGAGCAGGAGACTCCACACCCTCCCTGGGCAGCCTGGGCCAGGGCTCCGGCACCCGCACAGGGAAGAAGCTTTTCCTCATGTTGAGGTGGAGCTTCCCATGTTCTAACTTAAACCCGTTATTCCTTGTCCTATTGCTGGGCACCACTGAGAAGAGATTTTCAAGTCCCTTCATCATCCTCGTAGCTCTCCGGAGAGCTACGAGGATGATGAAGGGAGGAGGTCTCAAGGAGACTCCACACCCTCCCTGGGCAGCCTGGGCCAGGGCTCCGGCACCCACACAGCCAAGAAGCTTCTCCTGATGTTTTTGTGGAACCTCCTGTGCTCCAGCTTGCACCCGTTGCCCCTTGTCCTGTCACTGGACATCCCTGAGCAGAGCCTGGCTCCGTCCTCCTGACACTCCCCCTTTCCATATTTCTACCCACGAATGAGGTCACCCCTCAGGCTCCTCTTCTCCAGCTGCAGAGCCCCAGCTCCTTCAGCCTTTCCTCACCAGGGAGATGCTCCACTCCCTCCATCATCCCTGTGGCTGCGCTGGGCTCTCTCCAGCAGTTCCCTGTCCCTCTGGAGCTGAGGGGCCCAGAACTGGACACAATATTCCAGATGTGGCCTCACCACATCTTCTTCATCTAAAGCAGATTTTTTAAACCATCAGATTAGAGATTTTAATCTTTTTTACGTTCTGTCCCCAAAATGATTTAAAATTGTCTTTTGTCACTATCTTATGTTTTGCTGCTTGGTGGAATTAACTGGGTATTTCTTTCAGTCTGTCTGTCACAAGTAGCTCTTGTGTAGTACAGACATCTCCATCTCTTCAGATCTTCCCTACAGGTTACGCTCATGCTGTTGAATTCGGTTTGTGAGGCTCTTGTTCAAGACTTGGTTATTACGATCTAGGACAACACGTATTTAAAGCTCAGTCCTTTCACCCCTCGTTAGTTGACAGTTGAGCCAGTAGTTGGCGGCACTGGTTTGCAACCAGTGGCTCAACTTTCAGATTTATTAATGTTTTAAGTGATATAGCTTTGAAGTCTTTGTCAGTGATTCAGTAGTTCCCCCAACTCCTAGAGGATACTTTTGTTGTTTTGTTGTGGAAGATTACAAAGAGGTTACTAATATTGTATGGGGTAAACTTAACATGTTGCTGAGAGCTTTCACTTGATAATCTCTTCCTCTGTGCTTCGCCTTCTTAGGTGTAGACCTAGACCTGGCAAGAAAAGAAGAGGAGCAGCAAATGCTACAGGATGCCCGGCAGTGGCTGAACAGTGGGAGAATTGAAGATATAAAACAGCCTCGAACGGGCGCCACGGCGCTTCACGTCGCTGCGGCGAAGGGCTATTCTGAAGTCATGAGGTAGGAGCTCCTTCCCAGGGCTGGTGCGTTGAGCCAAGGCTGGTGTTCGTAAGGAGCACATCTGGCTTTGTAGTTGGGAGAAATTTGTTTCGTACTGAGATTTTCCAGGCTGCTGTTTCTCAGAAGGCTCTGTACATGCGTGTGCCCAACCGTAGTGCTTCACCTGGAACTACGTGGAGACTGGAAGATTCCCTTTCATCCCTTTAGACCTTTAAAGTGATGAAAGCCTCTCAGAGACTGAGGCATAAATTAGAAGGTTTAGTTTTCACTGTTCTAGGACCAGCAAGTAAAGCAGTGTTGGGGGATAGTTAGCACAGTTGTCAGCCTACAGAGTGACAATATGTGCCGTATGACGATCACAAATGTTTTACACAATCAGTCTAGTGGAAAAATGCAGCGTCCACCCCTGTCTCCCTGTCCCCTGCCCCGTACTGCTGCTGCTCCTGCAACCATCAGCAGTGACAGAGAAACCCCAACACGGCACTTCTGCTTCTGCCACATTGGCACTAACAAGCTTATCATGAACGTGAACTAGCCCAGCGTGGTGTTTCCTGGTAATAAAGCGTTTCTGTTTTTATAGATAAGGAAAAATGAAGGTTTCCAACAACAAAGCTTTCTTCTCTGCTCTTTACATATGGGTGGAGCTGCCCAGAAGCATCAGCAAGGTTACTCTGTTGCCCACGTTAAAATCCTTTCTGGAAATGTTCATCCCTCATGATCCTTAATTTCATAGTTTGAAGTGGAACGACTTGATGTGTAAGAGCTGTCTCTTATCAAGCTCTAGTGATTTTGGTCTCCGTGTTTCCTTTTTGTGTTCATTCATTAGAGCTTATAATTGAGTTCTGAGCTGGCTGGGCCTGTACCGTGCCCTGGAGCTGTAATCTAACGCAGCTTATGTGGAATAAAGAAGTAATATAGACTGGACATGAGGAAAGAATTTTTCACAGAAAGAATAGTCAGATTTTGGCACAGGCTGCCCAGGGAGGGGGTTGAGTCCCCATCCATGGAGGTGTTTGAAGGTCATTCAGATGTGGGGATGGGGGAGATGGTTTAGGGATGAGCTTTGTAGAGCAGGGTCAGTGGTTGGACTTGATGATCCCAGGGGGCTTTTCCAACCTGAATGATTCGATGAATCAATGGATATATCCTGAATTTGAGGTGTTGATCTCGTGGACTTCCAGTGGAGGGTTGTCCATCCAGTGCTCCTCAGTGAAGGCTGCATTCACTTGTCTGTAGGGTGACTTAGTTCTGGACAGCGACTCTTTGGCATTAATTGTTATAGTGATAAACAGGTCTAATGGACAACTGACGTTGTTTCCCTCTTGTGTATTTGATGGCCCACCTGTAAGTTCAAACCCAAACTTCCAGTGACTTAAACCAAAGGGGCTGAAAGCCAGGAGCGAGCGAGCTCTCAAATGAGACGTGGAATTTGTCTGTGACCTTGAGTCTCTTAGCAGCTGTGTTCCTCCCTTTTGCCAGCTGGAAAATCAGCATAAAATCAGCACCTAATTTAAAATTTCTTTCACAGGGAAACACGCAGCTGCTGTGGTAGGACTGCGTTTTATTTAGCACGGTAACGCATCGGTGTAAAGCTGCGGGAGTTTGTAAACCGTCGGTGCCCTGCTGGGGTTATGCTGGATTTCCCTCGTGCTGTAGGAGGGTGGCTCTGCGCGGTGGAATTTCCCACGGTGGAAGTTTTCCGTAGCAGTTTTACTGGATGTGTAGAATCCCCCTGGGATGTTCTTCAGTATTTGAGCAACTTGGATAATAGTCAGTTTTGACACACGAGCCGCTCGGTGCTTTCATCCGATCGCTGACGTACCGGCGTGCGGGTGTCTCTGAAGCTTCAGACTCTCCTGTTTGTTTTGGTTTTAAATATTCAGGCTTCAGATGCTCTGGTGCTCTGGTCTGATGGAGAAGGGAGCGGGTGGGAGGTGCACGGTGTAAATGTAACGCGAGGGTGTTCCCAGACAGGTTCACCAGGGCATGATTTGCTTTAACTGTGCGCAGGCCAGGCTGCAAAGATGCATTTTGGGTGGTTTAACCCAAAGGCGGGTTATTTAACTGACAGATTTCACAACGACCATTCCTGCAGCGTGGCCACGTGCTCCAGTAGAGCCACGACTGAGCTCTGGCTACCAAATGCCCCGTCCTGGCCAGGGGCTGGGCTTGGCTCCTCACGATGGCGAGGCCAGTCTGCAGAGAGCTCGTCTGCGTAGGGCCTGAGTGAGACCGGCGTCCCGACGGCTGGAATAAGATTTCAGGCTGGGTCACCGAGGCCAGAGCAGAACTGGAAGCGTTCTCCCAGTTTGGAACATGCATTTTCATTTACTGCCCTTTCCTCTTACGGTTACAGGAACATCGAGTGTTGCTTAAGTGAATGAACAAGCTAAGAAACTACTGGCTTGTTGTGAACCGTGCTGCCACGGTGTGAGCTCTTCTGTGCTGAGAAATTGGTTTGGGTGCATTAAGAAAAGTGTGTCCAGCAGGGCTACGGAGGTTCTCCTCCTCTCTGCTCTGCCCTGGGGAGACCACACTTAGAATATTGCATCCAGTTCTGGGCTCCCCAGTTCAGAGGGACAGGGATTTACTTGAGAGAGTCCAGCAGAGAGCTACGAGGGTGATGAAGGGACTGGAACACCTGCCTTAGGAGGAAAGGCTGAGAGACTTTTTAGTCAGGAGAGGAGAAGGCTGAGAGGGGATCTAATTAATGTGTATAAATATCTGAGGGCTGGGCGTCAAGAAGGACGGGACAACCTCTTTTCACTTATGCCCTGTGACAGGACAAGGGGCAATGGGTGCAAGTCAGAGCACATGAAGTCCCTCCTCAACCTGAGGAGAAGCTTCTTCCCTGTGCGGGTGCCGGAGCCCTGGCCCAGGCTGCCCAGAGAGGGTGTGGAGTCTCCTGCTCTGGAGACTTTCCAACCCGCCTGGACGCGTTCCTGTGTGGCTGCCCTGGGTGACCCTGCTCTGGCAGGGGGTGGCACTGGGTGAGCTCCAGAGGTCCCTCCCAACCCCCAACATTCTGTGATTCTCGAGTGGGCAGAAATCAATAATTGCTTCTTTCCTCAGGCTCTTGATACAGGCGGGGTTTAATCTGAATGTCCAGGACAATGATGGCTGGACTCCGCTCCACGCTGCGGCGCACTGGGGAGTGAAGGAAGCCTGCTCCATCCTGGCTGAGGCGCTCTGTGACATGGACGTCAGGAACAAGCTGGTGAGTGCGCACAGATCTTGGCAGAACCTTGTGCGATGGATTTTGTAGCCAGATGAAGATCAGCGTTGCTGCCTGCTGCTTGATCCAACGCTGTGACGAAGTTACGCGGTGAGCAGCTCTCTGAGCACCTGCACTGGAGCGTTTAAAAGTATCAGAAAATAAAGAATCTTGACTGGAGGAAGGCAGAAAAGATTTCAAGTAATACTGGAAAAGATCAGCGATTAAATTCCATCACCAAGGTTGTAAGAAAGGATAGGGGCTAATCTGTGTCCTCCTGCTTTGGTGTAATTCTGACAAATTAAACATCAACAAAGGAGACAGTCTTGGAGTGCAAAATAATACCTTAATGCATAAGGCACTGAAAAATAGTGAACTCTTGAGAAACTGGCAGCTCTAGATCTTTCCTGTTTTACTGTATCAGTCACAAAAAGGGAAATTGAAAAATTGACTCGTATTTGTGAGAGAGGAGTGCAGAAAAATAGGATAAAAATAAAACATTTTAAAAAGGAGGAAAACCAAGTCCTCTTCCATCCTATTGGTTGCAAGTTTTTCCCTGAGGAGCCCACAGATTTTTGTGAACCGCTGCGGCCAGGGTTTTTTTGTGTTCCCTCCCTGTGGACATCCAGGCCGTGTCCGTGAGCCCAGAGCTCCTGGGGTGCACTCGGTTGTGCCGTGGCTGCTGCTGGGGCAGGAGAGGCTGGGAGGAGGCAGCCAGCAGGGTCCTTTGGGAGAGGAGCCTGGCACCGAGTGGTTGGAGTGCGCCGGGCTGTGCTGGAAACCGCTGCCCAAGAAGCGGCTCTATGAGAAGGAGCCAGGCCAGCGAGGCGTCCGAAATAGGAGCCAGCAGGGTGCCCGGGTGGCCCAGAAGGCCAATGGCATCCTGGCTTGTATCAGGAGCAGGGTGGGCAGCAGGAGCAGGGCTGTCCTTCAGCACTGGGGACGCCTCACCTCGAGCCCCGGGTGCAGGGCTGGGCCCGCCCTGCAAGAGAGATCTGGGGGGGCTGGAGCGGGTGCAGAGGAGAGCGACGAGGCTGGGGAAGGGCCTGGAGAGGAGAGGGAGCTGGGGGGGGTTCAGCTGGAGAAGAGGAGACTCAGGGGGGACCTCATCACTCTCTGCAGCTCCCTGCAGGGAGGGTGCACTCAGCGGGGGTCGGGCTCCTCTAGAATCATAGAAACAGAATTGTGTCAGCTGGAAGAGACCTTGAAGATCCTCGAGTCCAGCCTTTGTCCCAGCCCTGTCAACTACTAAATGATTCCCCCAACGCAACCTCCACCCATCTCTTAAACCCCTCCAGGGATGGGACTTAACCCCTCCCTGGGCAGCCTGTTCCGATGCCTGACAACCCTCTCAGTACAGAAATTCTTCCTCATATCCAGCCTGAACCTCCCCTGGCGCAATTTAAATCCATTTCCCCTCGTCCTGTCACTCTCCACGAGGGAGAACAGACCAACCCCTCCTCTCCACAACCTCCCTTCAGGTAAAGAGCGATGAGGTCTCCCCTCAGTCTCCTCTTCTCCAGCTGAACAGCCCCAGATGCCTCAGCCTTTCCTCACAGGACTCGTGTTCTCAGCCCTCTCCCAGCTCGGCAGCCGCCTCTGTGCCCTCTGCAGCCCCTCGGTGTCCCTCTGGGAGTGAGGGGCCCAGCACTGGATGCAGCACTCAAGGTGAGGCCTCACCAAAGCCCAGCACAGGGGTGTGATCACCTCCCTGCTCCTCCTCACTGCTCTTCTCCCAGGACGAGAGGGCCCGGCCTGAAACTGCCCCAGGGGAGGTTCGGGTTGGGTCTGGGGCAGCCCTTCCTCCCGGAGAGGGTGCTCAGGCACTGGGATGCTCTGCCCAGGGCAGGGGGGAGTCCCCGTCCCTGGGGGGTTTAAGGAGAGGCTGGATGTGGCACTTGGTGCCGGGCTCTGGCCCGTGGGGGGTGTTGGGGCACAGGCTGGACTGGGTGATCCCAGAGGTCTCCTCCAGCCTCAACAATTCTGTGATTCATTTTCAGGTGCCGTCAGGTGGTTTTCCAAAGCGCTCGGGGATGGGTGTGGGTTTTGTGTTGCGCTCGACTTGAGAAGAAACACACACACACACACACACACGCTGTGTTTTCCAGCCGAGGGTCGTTACCTTGCTAGGTCAGATGGCTGAGGAAATCTGTATTTATCTGATCCCTGGCCGTCAGGTTTCATTATGTGTGGTTAATTGAGTGGTTTTTATAGCATCAGTTACAGGGAAACTGTAACTGATTTCTTGTGTTGTAGCCCAGAGTAATTTTTCTGGTTTGTTTTATTTTGTAACTGGCCGGGGGTTTGGAAAGGGCTCCCAAATTTTTTGGGCAGCTGATGATCCGCAGCCTTTCAGGAGGTTCGGATGCACGATGCTACGGTGGAACAGGTTGCTCACGTTCCTTCTCGGTGCAAGAGCATCCTTTTTAGAAACGTGGAAACTCAAATTCATTAGTCGTGACTGTTTGGTGTGAGCAGCAGCAATGAGGGAGCTGCACCGCCACGATTAAGGT
Source organism: Trogon surrucura (assembly GCA_020746105.1). Taxonomy (NCBI): domain Eukaryota; kingdom Metazoa; phylum Chordata; class Aves; order Trogoniformes; family Trogonidae; genus Trogon; species Trogon surrucura. The sequence continues at coordinate 5,828,856 of CM036641.1, forward strand.
TGCTCCGATCACGAATTGAGTCGTAAAACCACCATCGCTGTCGTGTGGCTTCCCCTGCTCCAGACTTACTTGGTGTTTGGGGAGGGACGGTGCAGAGCACGGTCACTTCTGTTCTTCACTGGTCAATAGTCCTTTTTTTTTGAATAATAACACCGTGCCCTATCGGATATCCTCTCGTCTTCTCTCGTTGCACCAGGGCCAGACGCCTTTCGACGTGGCTGACGAGGGACTAGTGGAGCATTTAGAAATGCTGCAGAAGAAACAGACTGTGGTGAGTTTCTGGCAGATCATTTTCCACCTCTCCAGTTACCTGTTCACACGCGGGTGTTCTCAAAGACATATGGTGACAACAGAGGCAGGAAGCTGAGGCCCAGCTATATATTTTTTTTTTTATGTGAGTCATTTGGAATCCTTTAATTACACCAATATTTTTAATAGCGAGAAATCTAGAAAACTGGATCAAGAAGGTCAGGAGCGCGCTGACCCACAGGATTATGTAAATGGGTGAAGAATGTGTAGTTCATCTTTAGGTTTGTTGTTATTCCGCGGTTCCTTTTGCTGGCTGGCAAGCTCTCCAACCTCACGCTGCTCTTTCCTTAATGAGCGATTGCCCAAGTCAACTTGGTGTTTGCGTCTCAGGAAATCCGCTGTCAGCGCCGAGAAGGAGATCTGTTGCCGTGTCTGCCTGTCTTACGGCGGGGGGGACTTCTGGTGGAGTGAGAAGAAATTATAAGCTTCAGGGAGTTCTGGACTAAAGGAACTGGTGATTTCAAAATCCTGTTAAATTGCCATTTCGTAATGCAGGGGAGGTATTGGAAGGGGTTATAAGCGGAAAGTTGGCGTAAAAAAGGAAAGCAAAAATACATCTCGATTAGAGCAAAGCCAGTCATCAAGCCAGAAAGTTGGGCTTGGATTGCACTTTTTCCTATTTCTTCTGGCCTGCTCCATTATCTCATTTGGGTGCTTCCAAAAAACCAAACCAGCCTTCATTAAAAAAAAAAGAAACCACAAAAAATCCGTAAGTATCATTTAAAATGCTGGATTCGGAAAGAGACAGAATGAGAACGCTGCTGATAAAACCCACTGAAGCATTTTGAGGAGCTGCCGATGTGGGTGGTAGAACTGGAGCTCTGATCATAACACAGCTGCTGGCAGCCTTAAATAGCGCCCTTAACATTCATCGGATCTTTTTAAAAATTAATCAGCTTCTCCCTAAATGAGGTGTCGATAAATACTATCAGTGTTGTATTTTGGATTTCCTCCCACCTCGCTGTAGCAGGGTTCTGCGGGGAGCTGCACTCCTCGGAGGGGAAGAAGAAGAATAAACGACGACAAGGATTTTGGGGGGTGGGTGCCAGCCCGTTTTCAGGCCGGCTCTGCAGGGGCCAGCAGCAGCCCCCCGTGTTCTCTGCGTATTAGCACTGTATAAAGGCCTTCTCCTCGTATTAAATGAGTGTGACATTGCTTCGGGTGACCCTGCTCTGGCAGGGGTTGGACTGGATGATCCCCAGAGGTCCCTTCCCACCCCCAACATTCTGTGATTCTGTGGGAAGAAGAATCCAGGTTTTACCACACCTTTTTTTGGTGGGTTTTGTTTAGTGGAATTGATTTTTTTTAATACCAATGCCATTTTATCACTTGTGTTTATCATTTGCCATTTTTGTCACTTAAAATAGGAAACTTGGATTGGTGAAGGATGAAATAGGCACTTCCACGAGTACATTATTTCACCTTCAAACTGGCTCTCAAATGATACCTTTTTTATTATTTAATGTGAAGCTTGTAGCAGAACAAAACGCCGTCCTCGCCCAAAGCTTTGCTGCTGTTGTTGGAGAGAGGAAGAGGGAATTTTGTTCGCTGGAAGCACCTCGTTTGAATTGGGTTTGGGTTTTTCTTTCCTGGTGTCTGCTCAGCTCCTGTGGCTGGAGCAGGCTCTCTCCTGCACTGCCCTTTGCTGCACTTGGCTCTGTTCAGCGACACGCTGTACCCCGAATTCGGGCTCTTCGCTGGGCTCCGTGTTGCTTTTCCCACATTGAGAATTTGCAGAGCTTTTGCTCCTCACGCCAGCTCCTATCGAAAGAGTACCTGGGCTAGGCTTTGCACAAAGGAATCTGCAGAGCGAGCCTCTAGTTGCCATCCCCTTTTCTCTACCTCAACTGTGTTCAGGGAAAGAATTTTTTGGTTACTGCTTTGTCCGTCAGTGGTGACAAAACTAATGTTGCTGCTCTCTGGGCCAAAATAGTTCGGTTGCTGCCGTGATCGCGGGTTTCCCTCGTGCCACGGTGTAACGCTGGCGCTCGAGAGGTTTAAGGAGTCGACCCGTCCTCGTGGGAGCTCCGTCGGTTGCCTGTACTTGAATGCTTTCCTCTGAGAGCACGTAAATAATAGCTACAAGGGCAGCAAATTTTTCAACTGAAGTTTTTAACTGATTTCCTGGGTGTGTGGAGAGAGCCCGAGCGCTGTGCCCGCCTGGGCAGAGGCAGGGCTGCTGGAGAAGTTGGGATTTCACTGTGGGTCTCAGGCAGGAGCTTGAGCAGGTGGTTTTATTAAATTGCAGCTTGAGGCTCAGGGCGTGCTGGGTGTGTAGCTGTGCCCTTCTGCAGCCCTCGTCCGAGGTGTGCGGCCGTCGAATCAGCTCCTTAAATCCGCGGTATTTCTCGTCTAACGAGGCTGGGATGACCTTATGCTGTGGGAATCGTTGGCCTGCGCCGAGGTGGTTTGTCGAGCGTCTCTTTTCATTCTCTCCCCAACCTTCTTGGACTTTTTTAACAGTTGCGAAGTGAGAAGGAGACGAGGAATAAGCTGATTGAAGCTGACATGAACGGCAAGCCTCAAAGCAGGATCTTCACCAAGTACGTCTCCGTCCTCTCGGTTGGAAAGAAGCTGCCCAGGGAAGTAGTGGGAGACCAGCTTTGGCTGTTAGCAACCAGCTGGCCTCAGCTGCCCTCAGAAAACTCCGCTGCTGTTCGTGTTCCTTTCACGGTTGCTTTTAAGTTGGAGCGCTCTCAAATGCGATTTTAGCTGTTGCTTAACGCGCCCACAAGGAGTTGGGCTGGTACTCAGTCCCCCAGCTTCTGCTCCTCGTCAATTTGCCCTTCGGGCTGAGATCTGCAGCTCTGGGGTCACAGGGAGCCGTGCAGGCCAGCCCGTGGGTTGTGCTGCACTAGGGAAAAAAGAGCCCAAAGTTCTTTAGGATCAAGAAATGTGAGGCTGGCACTGGCAGCCGTTGCAAATGGGCCGTGCTGGAAGCGCTGGAGTCAGGAGATGGATTTTGTGCTTCTTCCTTGTTCTATATGTAGCAAATCGTGTCGGTGTGTTCCTGGGAATAACTCGCTTGCCTTAAAATTTCTGTATCTTGCAGCAAAGAGAAGATTCTCTATGAGGAAGACACGCTGAAGTCCATGGAAATGGAGGAAGAGAACAAGGACTCGAGCAGTTCTAGTTCGGAAGAAGAGGAAGAAGCTGAAGAAGATGAAGTTTCAGAATCAGATGCTGAAAAGGATTCAGGTAAGTCTTAGTACAGCCTTGGATTTAGTAATTAGCCGAGCAGTATTAGGGGATCAGTTTGAGAACTGCCTTTTTTTTTTTTCTTAGTTGTTAAAGACATCCTGAAAGTCTTGCTTCCGGTGTCTATGTATAGAACATGGACAACTCTGTAGCTAGTGTACTAAAAAAGTGGCTTTAAATATACTAAAAAAGCTGCTTTAACTGTAGCTTCTTTTTTTTTTAAAAAGCTGCAAATATTATTTTTATTTCTACTTCCAGTTCACATGAATTTGGGATGACACATTGTTCATAGGTTGTACTTAAACAGTTGGTTTTTTTCTTGTTGGCCAGTTTTGGGACAAACACTTCAGTTCCTGCGAGATGGTGGAAAAGCAACTGAACGTGTAGGAGGGTAATAGCCTGATGTGTTCGGATCACAGAGATGAGGGGTTGAAGCTGTTCTGCGTAATTATAGAGATGAGGAACTTTTTTTCTGACCGTGGTGTTTAATAATTGCAAAACGTAGTGGAAAATATGGATTAAGTTCATTGAATCCCATTATAGCGTATTGCTGGCATCCTACTCCCGTTCTTTTGTCATAATTTTTATGGCTTCCTTAATTAGTTTAAAGAGCGTACGTGTGCAGCACAGAAAGTTTCAATAAAGCTACTTAATTTTGCAGTAAGCCGAGGCTTACTGGTGCTTCGTATTTCTGCGAGCAGAGGGGCATTTTGAGCTATGATGTGTTTAATGGTTCAACTGCTCTTACCGTCAGCTTGCTTGGCCCGTGTCCCGATACACTAAAGCCCAAGACCTTGCAGAGAAGCGTCACTTAAAGTTTTCTCCTGCTTCTTGCGCCGGCTGAAGTGCCGCCTGTGCTCTAACGGCACCGCTTACGATGTGGGTTGCGCCGTGAGGGGTGTTGGGAATCCTGGCTGGACTTTGCAGCGCTGGTCGTTACAAAAGCTCTTTGGCTGTGACGGCGACGTGGTGTCCTTCGACTTTAAAGTCAAGCGAGTGTGGTGGAGCAGTCAGCGGTAGAAGCAGGCGTGAAGCAGAATTCCCATTTATTTGCTCCATAAATGGGTTTTTTGCTAGAGAGCAGCCCTGCGTAGTTACGTGCCGATTCTGGTGAGCGTGGTAGAACCTGACCAGGCACCTCCAGTGTCTGTGGAGCTGCCAGAAGCAGAGCTGTGCGGGGTCCGACTGGGTCAGGAGCAGCGTAAGATCATAGAATCACAGAATCCTAGAGTGGCCCAGGCTGGAAGGGACCTCAGAGATCATCTGATCCAACCTCCCTGTCACGGGCAGGGACGCCTCTCAACCAGCCCAGGTTGCTCCAGGCCTCGTCCAACCTGGCCTTGAACACCTCCAGGGAGGGGGCAGCCACAGCCTCTCTGGGCAATTTATTCCAAAGTCTGGCCACCCTCGCACTGAAGAATTTCTTCCCAAGATCTAATCTAAACCTGTTCTCCTTTCAACTTAAACCCATTTCCCCTTGTCCTGTCAGTGGACGCTCTTGTCAAAAGTCCCTCCGCAGCCTTCCTGTAGGATCCCTTCAGCCTGTCCTCGCAGCAGAGCTGCTCCAGCCCCTGGCTCAGCTTTGTGGCCTCCTCTGAACACGCTCCAACAGCTCCATGTCCCTCTTGTGGTGGGGGCACCACCACTGGACGCAGCATTCGAGGTGGGGTCTCAGCAGAGCCGAGCAAAGGGGGAGAATCCCCTCTCCTGCCCTGCTGGCCGCCCTTCTCTGGCTGCAGCCCAGGGCAGGGTTGGCCTCTGGGCTGCAGGAGCGCCCGGCCGGCTCAGGGTGAGCTTCTCGTCCATCAACACCCCCAAGTCCTTCTCCTCAGGGCTGCTCTCACCCCACTCTGTGCCCAGTTTGTGCTTGTGTCTGGGACTGGCCCGACCCAGGGGCAGGACCTTGCACTGTGACTTGTTGAAGCTCCTGCAGTTTGCACTGGCCCATTTCTCCAGCCTCTCAAGGTCCCTCTGGATCCTTCAGCAAGGGGGGTGCTGCAGCCCTCAGCATTAAAATTTTTGTAAAGCCAGAGCAGGTCTCTTTATTAAGTTAATTCACTGAGCAAAGCACATTATACTAATCTATTTTGAACCACTAAAGCTAAAACAAATCGAAGACAAAAAGCATTCAGGTAATGATTCAGCATCAGGCTTTGTTAGCTGTGCTCTCTTTTCCTCGAGAGATTATTGGCTCCTTTGAGAAATTTCGATCAGGATTGAAACCCTGCCTTGTAAACTTCTTCAGTTTAAAAAGAGCGTGAACTTGTCCTGCTGGGGGTGGACCTTGTTGTCAGTTGTGGCGTGTGGAGATGGGGTACACAGGGGTTTTGGTGCTCTTTTTCAACCAAGATTCACGGGATAACAGCGTCAGGCTACGTGCCGTAAGAGGACTCCAGAGATAAGTAGGGGTGAAAATAACTTTTCCTAGAAGATTACCGGTGTCACAGTGTTACTGGTTTCAAAGACAGCCTTAAGAACAATTATGATTTACTATCTGTGAGATATTTTAAATGCATGGAAGGATACAGGAAGTTATTTCCTTATTCCTCATTATTTTCTTCTGAGATTTAGTTTTCACGTAACTCTGTAACTCTGAGCGGTGCTGGACGGGTAGAAGGTGACTCGTTTAAAGTCCAGGTGAAGAGAAGGAAAAAAGAAAGGCAAAATATTGTCATGAGTGATCTTTTAAAACCAAAAAAAATTTAACTCCCTTGGTAACTGAACATAAGGCAGGACAAAGAAGCAGCTGGCAGTGTAACACAGGAGTTTGTTCTGAGGTACGTTTTGGAGGGTCTCAGGTTGTGATAAATTTGTTGAGACCGTAGGAAGAGATTGGAAGAGGCGAGCGGTGAAAGTGTTGGAGTCCTTCCGAGAGCAGCCTGTTTCTTACAACGTGAAAGGAATTTGTGTTCTCCAAACAAGGAAGCTATTCATGCCGTTTTATTCGTCTTGAGGACAGTTAACAATTCGGCGTTGGGTTATACCTAAACAAGAGAAAGATGAGTATAAGATTTCGTGGTCATTGTCTGTGATGGTAACTATTGCGATGCGTAATTATTGTGAATTAAAGCAGGCCAGGGAAGCTTTCAATGTGCTTTTAATTAAAAAACTCACCAACCAACCAACAAAGAAACCCAAACCAACCACCAAACCAAACAACCCGCAAGAAAAATTGTACTTATGCCTTATTAGAGAACTAAATTTTTAGTCTCACCAAATTCGTTTGGGGGAGATCAACTTAATCCTCACTGGCTTCCCTTGTTCGCCCTTCGTAAGTCTTATTGCTGAGGTTTTAGTAAAATCAAACGTGGGATCCTCTGCTGCAGCCGACGCTGCCCGAGGTCTTGCGGTCCCTCACGCTGCCCGTGCGAGGTCCTTCCGCCCGTCCTCCTTCCCCAACTGACTCCTTTTGGTCACGTTGCACACAGTCAGAGTTCTTCCCAACCTGTCATTCCCACTTAAGCTTGTGCCCTTGTAATTAGGCTTGACCTTAAGAGCTGACCTCAGTGCTATAAACGACCAGTCACCGTCTCACCCAGGCTGTAAAGCCTCCTGGCTCTCCGGGCAGCTCTGTCCTCCCCCTCCCGCAACGTCGAGGATTCTCCTGTGCTTTACAGGCTTCGGGCTCAAGGACTCAGCAAATGGCAGGCATGTAATGTGGTTTTTTTTTGTCTGTGTGCATTTCTGTGTGCTAGGTCAGGCCTGCAAGGAGAAATGGGTAATCTGCTGCCCCTTCCTGAAAGGTTTGTTTGAAAGCGCCAGGGCTCTGCGTGGCAGGCTCGAGCAGTGGAGGGCTGGTTAGAGGGCTTGGGTGGAAGTTGTGGGAGAACACAAAGCCGGGGGGAAAGGTGGCTGAGACGTCCGTGTCGTGCAGACCGTCCTGGGGGAGCTCTCTTGAGATCTGTCAGTCCTGCTAACTGCCTGTTCTTTTTAAATTTTTCTCTCGGCTTGCTCTTCTCTGTTTTCCATCTCCTTCGGATCCTGTTTTCTAGGAGTGAGAACATTTCTTTCAGAAAGATCTGGCTCTGCGCTCCGAGGTGCCATCCTCACAGAGGCTCCGTACCAAACTGCTTTTTATATGTAACAGAAGACCTTTATTCCCTGCACTCACCTCGTTTGCTAGTACTGTTTGGGTGCTTACACTTAAAATGACTTTGTTTTTTCAAAACCGTGACTGCGTGAGGCATTCGTAGCTGCAGGAAGAAAACGTTGTTCTGTTGGTGTGGGCACCTGGTTTCTCCGGCACGTTGCATGTGGCTGTGTTGGGTGACCAGGCTGCCCTGGAGCCCCGGGCACTCCTGTCGGTTGAACCTGTTGCCTGAGACGTAGTTTCTGCTTACTCTCTCCCTGGTAATGTCTGGTGGATGTTCTCGTGTCAAGCACGGTGCAAAAAATAAAAAAAAACCCCTGTAATAGTGGACAGTGGCACTTGTCTAACAAGCAGGGAGCCAGCTGGGAGCTGCGGTAGTGTTTGCTTAGCTTGCTTTGAGCCCTGTTGAGAATCAGTCCTTAGCTTCATGCGGAAAAAAAATAGATTCTGGTGTAGAAGAGCAATAATTCTGCCCACCAGCAGAAGCAACGTGCAGTGAAATCCTCCGGCGGGTCCCCTGGGGGTCCGTGCACCCTCGGGTACGATGACGGGGCTGGCACGTGCTGCTTTTCTTCCCAAGCTGGGCAAGGGAAGAACCAATCCCTGAGAGGAAACAAAATTGTGAATGAGCAAACAGTAAGAAATCTGTTTGTCCTCCTCCAGGTGCTTTCTGCAAAGATTTTGCTTGTCTGTGGGAGATGGAGTTCGAAAGCGTTGCCTGGCAAATGTGTCCGTCGTGGGGTTTAGTCGGGGGAAGCCTCCCTGCAGAAAGCCCTGGTTGGCCTCAGCGCTGGCATCGACCTCATGATCTAAAGCGTTCAGAAGGGTCTTGGAAGTGCAATACTGAAACGTTTGGTTTCTCTTCTTGTTTCAAATTGTAGAAAGGAAGGAAGAGCCCTTCGCCAACCACTCCGGCCATGAAACCAGGCCTAGCGTCACTGAGCAAATACCAGCGCCCGAGCCCAACTCCTTCACCGCATCTGCCAGAAGAGTAAGTGATTTTGGAAGCGATGGGGACTCCAACAGCGCTCGAAAGCGGCGGGTTTTGCTGGGGAATGGTTCCTCCAAAAACCAATTTTCAGAGGAGTTGTAAGACTCGACTTCAGGGGAGCGCGGTAGTATGCAACGGTGATGGCGATGCTGTGGTCACAGCGGGGTGGCACCAGCGCGAAGGAGGGTGTTTGTACGAGAAGGTTCCTCTTGAATCTCTCGCCCTCCGAAACAAATCGCGCTGCTCGCAGGAGAAACCCCGCGGGCCAGAGGTGCTTTGTGTCACCGTGGGTTCTGAGATAGCTGGGACCAATCTCCTGTCAGCAGGAGATCGTTCACCAAAGCAGGTTCCTGCTGATGTGTCAGCGGTGGGTTTGGCATCCTCGCCTGAAGTGGCTCCGACTTGCCAAACGCGGTCGATTCAGTAGCGTGATGTTACAGCCCGGTAAGGGGAGAGGGTAAAGTTTGCATGTGACCAGATGGCTGGGCTGTGAAAGCTTTTTAAAGGTGAAGCAGAGTTACTGAAATCTCATCTGAATTCTCCAGCTCTCACGTCACTCAGCTAGATGGCACCAGGAGACTCCGTTGTGCTGAGGACTGGCAGCTTACGCTTCTGGTCCCTTTTTGCACCAGAATGTGGAGAAGAGCTCTACGATGCGGGCACCTTGCCATAGGCTGGAGCACTAGGTGCACGTCAGAGGGGGAAACGTTCCTTGCTTAGTCACAACTTTTTATTTTTGACATGCTACCAAGTCTAACTTCTCATCCGGATCAAACAAAATAGAGCTGCTCTTGGCCTTGTTCGGCTCGGGCTGACTTGGCAGGGGAAGTACTAAAGGTAGAAGGATGCTGGGAAGTGTGAGCACTACAGTTACCCTTTCCCCAGCTGCAGAGCAGTGTTCTCACTCTTTTGAGGTGTTTAACGCAGGATAAGGCTGTAAGGTGATAGAAAGGGGCCTGAGTGCACAGCACTCAGTCACTTAAGACTGGCAGCTTCAGCTTCTCTTACATGTTTGATTCATCTGTAACTCTCTTTATGAGTTTGGGGTTTAATTGAGAAAACATGAGTGTGGAGCCAAGGCAAGAGTCTGGGCAAGATTGCCCAGAGAGGCTGTGGCTGCCCCTCCCTGGAGATGTTCAAGGCCAGGTTGGACGAGGCCTGGAGCAACCTGGGCTGGTTGAGAGGCGTCCCTGCCCATGGCAGGGGTGGGTGAGATGAGCTCTGAGGTCCCTGCCAACCTTGGCCATTCCATGATTAATGTGTGCCTGCTCCTATATTAAGAAATTGCAGGAAGCAGCTTTTACTGTGGGTTTGAGCTTTCTCTCAAAACTTCATTAAAGCGTTAGAACTGTGTAGCTCAGTAGACTGGAAGCGCTAGAATTAGCGGCGTATGGATTAACTCTGCATCTGCATTAAAATAACATTAGCTAAGAAACATTGCTAAAATACTGCAGTGATAATTTTATCTTTGCAGTCTTGAGCCAATGAGTTTGAGGGCAGAGCTCCCCAGTAGCTTCATTTATTCTGGATAATGTCGGATGTTTTGTGTTGTGTAGAGCATGCAGTAATAATGCTTCTGTCAGCTTTGGCCAAAAACCTTGTTTACCCCAGGATCCTGCCTTTGACAGTGACCTTCAAAAGCTACTGGAGAGATGGGATCTTCTGGACTTCTCTCCCACCTTCTAGCAATTTGGGGTTCAGTGACTTGCCTGAACCTGCGCTGTTTTTTGTAGCCCCGTTGGACGTTTCCTCTCTGAATTTACGCAGTCACTTCTTGAGTGCCATAATGCTTGGGATCCTGTAGTGTCCAGTGGCAGAGGGTTTTTCAGCTTAATTACACGTTCTGCAGAGCTCCCTGCACCAGCTCCGTCGAGCCTGCCACAGGCAGCTTTGGTTTGGTGCCCCTAGGTCCTTTATGGGAAGGAACGAGGAGTAATTGATCCTTTTTCACCTTTCTGTGTGCCCCTGGGGGATTTTACGTACCTTGGTGATATGTGAGGCTGGAGAGTCCTGATAAACTGAATAACTCCTGATGTTAAAGCTCTCTTGCTCTGTTCCTTGTTGCTTCTCTCTGAATCTCTTCGCCTTCTGCCGTGCTGCTGCCGAGCTGTGCGTGATGTCGAAGATGGGATCGTACCCTGCAGTAGCACGGAGGCACAGTGGCGTTGTGTTTCGTATTCTATTTTTCCATAATTCCTCATGCTCTGTTTGCTTTATTTCCCATACAACTTATTTCCCATACAACTTTGAGCCCCCATCTTTGCAGAAGTATCTCTTGCTGTGCCCAGGCTCCATTCTTGAACGGCAGTAGACATCTTTTTGTAAGACTCCATAACTATAACTGAAGTTGTACGTTTAAGGAGTTGTGCATTTGAGGCAGTTGTCAAGAGTGCCTCATGCAACAAAAAGCGTGAAGGTCTGCTCTGGGATGTGCTTTTCCCTGAGCATAGAAAGGTTTAGCCTAGAACAGGGCTCTGCCAGCCTGTGGTCTAAGCTGCGCGAAGCAGGACCAACTTCAAGCCTATGTCATGTTGCTTTGAACTACCAGAGCTGAGCAGAGTATTAAAAACTCTCTGAGGATGGAGGTGCCCCATGTTCTTGCTCCCTGTCCCTGTGCAGCATCGCTCCTGCCAGCAGGTGCGTCTTCCTTCCTGTCAGCTGGGATTTCCCGTGTTGGAACTTGTCCATTCCTCCTCCTCCTGTCGCTGTAGACTGTTGAGAAGTCTGGTTCCATACCCTCAGTAAACCCCAGCCCCCGAGTATAGCAGAGCAGTTAAACCCTTTCTTTGCCTTCTCTTTCCCGTGCTAAACAAGCCAGATTTCCTCTGTTTCTCCCTCTAGTGTTGTGTTGGTGGGCTCCAGCTTCTGATCATCTTAATGACTTCTTCTGGACTCTCTCCAGTTTGATTTCTGTAGGGGTTTTATTTGCAGGTAGTCCCAAAGGAGTTGACAAGGTTTTTGGGTTTTTTTGCCTTTACTGAACAATTCCACCTTCCTAAACAGGTGCTGATAAAAGCTTCATTGTTCCTTCTATTCTTTCTGCAAAGCTGGAGGAGGGCGTTGTGTAGGCAAAGGGAGCTGCACAATCATAGAATCATAGAATGTTAGGGATTGGAAGGGACCTCGAAAGGTCATCAAGTCCAATCCCCCTGCCAGAGCAGGAATGCCTAGATTATGCTACACAGGAACGTGTCCAGGCAGGTCTTGAATGTCTCCAGAGAAGGAGACTCCACAATAACATGAGATTCTTTCATCGTCCCTCCTTGGGGATGAGGGCACTACAGTAATTCGCATCCTTTGAGTTCACCTTAAGCTATTAAAGCTAAGCAGGAAATCAAAGTTGCTCCACCTTACGTTGCCAAGGGTAGCCCAGCATAAACTGGGGCTTGTGGAAACGCTTTCAGAACTTAGATTGCGCCTCGGCAGTGCTCTTCGTTCTTCCAAACGTCCCTTTTTTCTCCTCTGCAGTTCAGTTGGCTCAGCAAGTCAGACGAGCAGAAGGATGAGTCACCTTCGTCGTGGCGGCTGGGGCTGCGGAAGACCGGCAGTCACAACATGTTGAGTGAAGTCGCTGCTACCCGTGAGGCACAGAGAGATAAGACCTCTTCCATCTACCGTTCTTCCTCCAGTCCTCGGATATCCGCGCTATTAGACAACAAAGAAAAGGTTTGGCTTTCAGCAAAGGCGTTTTAGCACATCCCAGTTGAGCAGGCTTGGCCTCACAGGCTTAAGATTTTTTCCCTTTTGTTTTGGGCTAATCCCGGGGTTTGTGTCCCTAACAAATTTAGGATTCTTTCATTCTTTCTTTTTTTTTCTTTTGAAAATTATTCCCATCCTGACGGTTGTTGTTGCAGAACTGGAGTTCGATCCCCTCTGACCCAGGTCCTGCTCAGTTTGGAGTGCGCTGGCAGTGGGCAAGAGCTGCTGGTCTGGCGTGGCCCCTTCTTTACTAGAAAATATCTAATCCAGAGAGTAGCACATCCCTGCAGCGGAAATTCTCTTTCACTGTCATTTATATGGATTCCTCTTGTACCCACCAGCTGTATTTGTGAATCCTGTCCCACTCACCTCAGGGTAGATGCTCTGACCCTGGAAATATTCAAAGTCAGGACGAGGCTCTGAGCAACGCAATGTAAATGTCCCTGCTTATTGCGAGGGAGGTCGGACTAGATGGTCTTTAAAGGTCCCTTCCAACCCAAACCGTTCCAAGATTCTCTGATTTTTAAGTAGTTCTAGCTGGAAGCTGCTCCAATGCACTGGCGTGCTCTCTAGGAAGTTGTTTTCAGAACTGATACTTTCAGGCTGGGCCATGTGTTGCCCAAGAAAATGCCTTCAACCACTTGTCCTTAGACAAGAGAATGGTTTCTTAGTTGAAGAAATTTGAACGTGAATTTAGTTGTCACTTTGTCACTGAACATGCTGGAAGTTGATGTGCAGTTGAAGAACTGTCTTTACTTCACCAGGATAAAGACAACAAGAGCTACCTTGCTACAATAGCCCCCAGAAGACTAAGCAGTACGAGTGACATAGAAGAAAAAGAAAACAGGTGAGACTGACTAAACGTAATGCTCAGCTTCTGTCCTGTCGTTTGTTCCTCCCAAATACCTTTTTCCTTTATGCAGGTTTCGTATATTTTCTCAGCAGTCCCAAGCACATGGGAGTTCACAACATCAAGAGCTGTCTCTGATCTGTAGAAGTTCTGGTGCATTGCAGAGCAGGAGGCTCGTTCCTCCACCCCTGGATTCGCACTAACTAGTCTCCAGGAAACTAGATTTATGCATACTTTCTCCTTTTAGATGCAAGTGCCTCCTTTTTGTAGCTGGCACCTACACTTGCTCTCCTGTCACTTGCTCAAGAGTCACCTTCCGTCCCTTTGTTCGCACATCCGCTGGTTTTTGATTCACTTGAGTTTGTGAACTCTCTGGTGTGTGGAACCGTTTCCAGGGCAGGGGTTGTTTCTAAGGCAAATTTAAGGGCTGCCCCTGAAGAGAACCACAGGATAAATAGGATAAAATACCTGGTTTCTCAAGGTCTATCTGAGGAGCTAATCTCTACAAACAGGTTCTTCGCTGTTTGTGCTAAAAGGTGTCAAATTTGAGCTTAACCTCATTTCCAGCCACTTCCACAATGACAGCGGAAAGGCCGGTGTGGAGAAGTCTCTGTGAGCTGTGCTTGCTGTGAGGAAGTCACGGCGGGTGAGCACCCTGAGAGAATCTCGGCAGGGTTTGAGATTCTTTGCAGATCTTCCGCTGGAACCTCCCTGCTGCGTTCTTGCTTAACCTCAGCCGGTCGCTGTGATTTGGCGCGCAGCAGACGGTTTGCGTCTGCCGACAAGCTCGAGCGGGTTTTGGCAGCGGCTCGCACCGGGTGCCCCATCCCGCTCACCGCTGACGAGTGCCCTCTCCGTGGTGAAGTCGGGAATGAGGTGGCCTGCGTGAACAGATGGTGCCCAGACGTGCTGTGTAGGACAGATTTTTCTTTTCCTCCCCAATATTCTTTCCTTTCAAAACAGCTGAGTTTCACCTCGTGAAACCCACGGGGGTCTGAACGGGCACCAGCATGGGCACGGCAATTGAAAAATGAAAAATAGCCACAGGCTGGCAAGTGAACGGGTTTGTGTTGCCTTAAAAGCTTGAGGTCCTGTCCAAGACCAGCAGAGAACAGGACGTGCTGCACGAGAGTCTATTAGGAAAAGCAGCCCTGATTTCACATAACTGTGATAAATAGACTGCCAGTAATTTATTGATAACTTGTCGAGTGCCTTTAGGTATTGCCAAATATTTTGTTTGGGTGTTTTTCTGCTGCTAAGTGTAGCAAAGGGTTTGCCGTACCGAATTGCTTTACTGTCACTGCCTGGACAGCTCAGAGAACAAAAACTTCCCCTGCAGTTGCAATATCTGTCCGTTCGTGCCGTGCTGTTTGAAACCAGAGGGCAGAGAGAACATCAAATGATGTTATTTAATATGATAAATTACGTTTATGGACAATCTAAATTTCGATTGCAAGTTTTCTGCCTAAAAGGGACCTTGGTTCTCTTCATGCCAAACATTACATCATTGGTGAGTCTCGAGCAATCCAGGGAACGGGTGTTAAGGCCAGAAGAGGTGTTTCAGTGAGTTGTGTTACCTGTGAACAGCGGTGCTCGGAGGTGTGAGGGAAGGATTCGCATTGTGGAACTGTAAAGGAGCCACAAGCAGACTCCCAAGTTTTTCTAAACCAACTTTACGCTCTCTCCTGCTCTAGAGAATCAGCCGTCAACCTCGTGCGCAGCGGCTCGTACACGCGGCAGCCGTGGAGGGATGAATCGAAGGGAAACGAAGCTCCCCATCCTGGTGCACCTACTACCTACGTATCCACCTACTTGAAAAGGTACGTCCAGTTGTGTCTTACGGGGGTTCTCGGGCAGTCAGCTCCACCCGCAACCTGCCTCCCAAACCTCCACCTCCTGCTTGCTGCTTCCTGCATCGGTGCAACTGCCCTTGGAACCCTCTTCTGCTGAGAGCAGGAAAAAAGAAAATTAAGGTTTACCGACATTTGTAATGCTAAACAGTATTTTTTAAGGCCATCATTTCTGTTGATTTTTAAATCGCTGAGCTGATTTTAACTACTCTTGTGCGCATCATTCAAATGCGAAGTGTTCTCTCGGTTTTATGCCAGCGCTGTAGTTAGATAATAAAACCAAAATTGATCATAAAAAGAGAATAAAGTAATTACAGTCCGAAAGCGTTGTTCCAATAGCTATTGACAGGTAAGTTGTAGCTTATCGCTAATTTTGGTTTATATTAGTCCGTGTTTATGGCATCGTTATCGGAGAAGTGACAGGGTTGTGCATGACTTACAGGGTTTGCTAAGGAGTAAGACTGTTGTCCCCAACCATTTTCTCGTGGCAGTAGGGACGCAGTTTTTACATGGTGTATGCGGAATCGTAGAGGCTGATTGTGGGCAAACCAGCCGGGCCAGAATCAGCAAAGCACTCCTGTATAACTTCTTGAATTGGCGGTATCTTTTACCGCGTTAGAAGGCAGAGGCTCAGATTCCTTGAAGCACCAGATAATGCCTGTGTCTGACCGAGGTGCATGAATGCCCTGCTCTGTTAAGGCAAATAATGCGTCACTGAGTTGTCGTCTCAGTTGTGAGAAGGAAGATCAGCCCTTTGTGCAGGTACAGTGCCATCACCTCGCCTTTGTTCTGCCTCGTACTGGAAACCATCAAAACAGGGTGGAGAAACGAGTCGTGCTGCAAAGCCATTCGATCTGCGCTTAAGGAAAAGGGCAGAAATATTTCAAGGCTTTAAGCTTAGACCCTGAACTAAATGACTGCCCTGAAGGTGGAACGATTGCTTGAGACACATGGGAAGAGGTGGGTTTTTTGATGTTCTAACGCTCACACGGGTAGAGGTAAGTCGTGCTTGAGGATGCGTCTGTCCAATTGCCGAGCACGTACAGACCCGCTTCCACAAAAGGTGAAGCAGATAGCCCCTTGGAGCAGCAGGCTTCTCCTGACCCGCTGATCCGTTCCAGTGACTTCACATCTATCCTGGGACACGATGACAGGCCGGCCTCCGTCGCTTGTCTCTCTCTAAAGGCGGCCTGACAAGCCGCAGCTGATTGCATTGGAAAAATTGTGCCTCTTGCAGCTGGCATGCCTGGCTGTTCCCGTGTCTGGGGGGCAGGCCGGTCACTCACGTGGCTGTTCGCTGGAGTTCTACAAACGTTGCCTGTCTGTCTCGGCTAATCCAGCACCAGATTTAGCATTGCTTTGACAGAGTCCTACTGTATTTGCTTGGTTAAACTGATTTCTGGTCACAAAGGCTGAATTCTGGCCTGTCGTAGGAGAGTGTTGGTTTACAAGCAATTACAGAGAATGGCTTTGCCAGGTAGGGATGAAACCTCCTTTTTAACAAGCAATCGATGTTTCTGCTTTTTATGTACAAACAGTAAAATCGTGGTCAATGTGACCCCCATGCTGTAGGGTTTTCTGTAGGAGAGCACAGAGAAATGAAATATAATTGTATTGAACCTCCAGCCATGTGCATTAGCCTCTAAGATGAGGGAGGGCACCTGTTTGCCTCTTAAGCTCTTTGTGCTTTCCAAGTATTCACAAATCTCTGAATGCAACTCCAAAAGATACAGGATAGTTCTGAGAGAGGAAGAATTAAAACCAGTGGGTGTTACTGACAGGCTGGTTTCTGCCCATCTGCGTTTCCCCTTTAGCTTGGCTTTTAGCTGATCTCTGTGAAGATGCCTGGCTGTGTTCTGTAATTATTCATATAGAACACACTGTAAACAGCAGCAACAGATCATCTTATGACGCTGAAAATTACTTTTCTTCTAAAAGGGAGCAAAAACTTGCAGCAACGTTGCAAATGTTCTTCAGCTTTGGTGGAAGGGAGTGTTAAAACTCTCACTGTAACAGCAGTGACTTCTTCGTTCTGCTTTCTCTGTGGCTCGCCCAGAACCTCACGGAACCCTGTTCTGACAGCCCCTTCGACATTTTAGTGCATGTCGACCTTCGGACCACCAGATCCCTCACTCTGGGGTAAAGGATTCGGAGGAAAACTGGCACAGGAGATGCAGTTACTCCGGCATCCTTCCCTTGACATCACCCAGGAGCGGTGCCTCGCAGGACGGGATCACACACACCAGAGCAAAATCACCTTTTCAGGCAGTTAGTTTCTCCTTCATTTCCCTCTTTGCGTGTGTGCTGCCTTACTGGGTTTGTTCACATAAAACCCGTCGCAGCGAGTCGGGCCAACAGCCCGTACAGACTCCACTTCTGACAGCGCCGGCTTTTGAAGGACAAGCTGCAAAAGCCAGGACAGCTTGAGAGCAGTCTCCCCCCTCCCACACTCTCCTTGCTTCCAGCGATCGTGGATTTAGGAGCCAGGGGTTACGCTTAACCGTTGTTCTTAATAGCCACCACTGCGGCCAACTTCCGTAAGCAAATCCTATTTTGATCCCTGCAATTCCCCATGGCAGCTTGTTTAAAAACAAACAGGTACATGTTTTGGGCAAACCTGTTTTTATTAGCGCATGTGGAAGCTTTTTGTAATTTTGAGTCTCTAAGTTTTTGAATCCTACTTGCCTTAGCTGTTTTCAGCTTTTTTTTTTTATCAATTTGAAACTTTGCCTTCCAGTTCATGGCTTGTTCCCTCGTGGTTACGTTATGGTGAGAATGTTGGGAGAATGAGTAGCAGTGTGTCAATGCCTTTTGTATTTCTAGCGCTGAATCCTGTAGCATCAATTCATAACCCTCCCTTTTACAGATTCATACAAGCACAGCTCTTAATTAACAAGATTCCCCAGCTAACCAATTTTCTGGTCCTGTTCGGATCAACTGTTAACAGTTGAGCAGTGTCCTCCTCAGGCCGGTCAGTGCCACCCGTGCGAGGTGACGGGGTGGGGAGGGGACTCCCGGGGGAGCAGGAGCGGGCGTGTGATGCCCCAGCACCGCGTGGCTCCGACCCGGGGGTGTGCGGTAGGAGCTGGCACAACCCTACACCCTCTCTTCCTCCGTTCCTCCTCCTTCCCCTCTCACATCGCTGCTCTCCCAGGCACCTGGTGCCGCTCCCATCCTCCCGTCTCCCCTTCTCGCTCCGTACCTCTCACTCCTGAAGGACAGTCCTTGGCAGGTCTTACTCAGTAACACCTCTGCAGCGTGCCCTCCCTTCCTGACCAGGTTCTGGTTTTGCAGCCACCCCTCACGCCTTGGGCTCTCCTTGGCCGGTGCCACGCCACCCCTGCTCCCTCCACCTCTGCCCCTGCCTCTCCTCTCCTTCCTCGCCCCGGTGCACGCTCCACTGCCACCGGCATCTCCTCAGTACACTCATTTCTGCAACTTCACGGCCGCTTGCTCTGCACGCCCACGCCGGCCAGGCTCAGCTCCCTGCTCTCCCCCTCCTCCCAGCCCACCTCTGGGGCTCGGCCTTTCCCCCGGTGCAGGGAGCCAAGAAGGGGGAGGCTCTTGCTTCCAACAGGACGTCCTGCTCCCCCCGCGCCGGGCAGGGGCTGGCTTTGACGAGGAAGCTTTGTTCGGGGTCCGCTGGAGGTTGCTACCCCGTGACAATAACTCGCTCGGTCCTTTGTGACCTGGGTGTGGCAAGCAGCCACCAACCGAAGAGCCCGAACGTGAGGTTCCTCCCCGCGGAGGCCTTCCAGGATGCCCCGTTCTCTCCTTTCGGCTGTCTAGGGACCGGCTGCTTCTCCTGGGCTGGCTGGGGGCCTTGGCGTGTAAAACTGGTTTGCAAACTGGGTGCCTAAATGAATGGGGCTGGATCCTTGCTCCGAGCTGCTGTCCTTGGCTGTGGTCCTGCCCCTTTCAAGTTTTGTTTCAGCCTCGGGCCACTCTCTCTGACTCTCACTTTCAGTTCCAGTCTGTTGTCCCCGGCTTTCCCATAAACCTGCAGCTCTTTGTCCCGGTCTGCTTTTCCTCTAGGTCAGCTTTTATTCCTTGTGCAACCACATTCCTCCATGTGCGCTGGCCTGGCGGTTGTCAGGGCTGGAGGAGGTGAGAGGCAGCCTTCCAGCCTTCCCAGCCTCTGATCCTGCACACAGCCCAGTCTGACCAGTAGCAACCAGGAATACCAGTTGCTGCGAAAGGCGTGGTGGGCCCCTAGACCAGGCGTGCGTGCTCGTTTGCTCTGTGCAGGCAACGAGCAGCGTGTGAACGTGGCTCTGGCACACGCAGTGAGGAGGTTTTGCCAGGTTCCATCAAGGCTGTGTTTAGAGGTGGGCAGCTTCTCCCGCTTAGGGTGGATTTTCTTTGAAACAGCAAAAAAGTGCATCCTCCTATGGGAGCCCTTCTCCTGTTCTGCTGTCCCTTCTCCAAAGCATGAGCACTTAAACGCTTAGAGCTTGTCAGTAATAAGGGGTTTAAGGATTTTGATTTAAACTGGCAAAATACATATTTCCCTTGCTCATTCTTACATATTTTTGAACACTTTTGCTAGCTATTTTCCAGAAATCCAGAGTTTGTGCCAAATGTGCCTTAGAGAAAATTAAAGCCTGAAACCGACCGTCTTTGCCAGAGCATTAAGCCACTGAAAACAAGTTCTTAAAGCTGGAAGTCCTGGGCATCCTTAGGAGGTGATGCAGCCAGAGCTGCTCGTGTCACTCTCTCCTTCCCTGCTTTAAGCAGCCTCATCCTTGCTCGTTGTTTCTACTTACCCCCAGTACACAGGGGCTCTCCGCTTGCACTGCAGCAGGTTTTTTCCCCTTCCCTCATCTTCACTGATTCACCTCCACGCCGTTACTCTCTCGCTGCAGCTCGGCTGGGCTTGGCTAAGGGCTGCGGCGCGACCCGCAGCGCCTCTCAGCTCCTCGCGGTCCTTGTGCTAAGATGTGACACTCGCTCCCTTTTCCAGCCGAGCCTGGCCGAGGTGATGTTCTTGTTGAATGTTTGCTCTGAAGGACGTGATTTTGTGATGTTTTGCAGTGCTTCATTTGGTAGAAGTAGTGACCTCAGCAGTCCCTACCTTTCAGCCAGTCGCAATACATCTCTAGCTACCTCACCCACTACCACTGGGTCATCTACCTCCCTGGGCGCCCCGTGGCAACCCGGCTCTGCCTGCCCCACATCTCTCGGTGCGAACGCTCCTGCGGCAGCCCGCCCGTACACCAGGTAACGGCTCGCAGCGGAGAGAACGCTGCAGCAAATCAGCGTTTGGGTCGGAAAGTTCTGAGGTCTGGAGTGGCTTATGGATTGGAAGTGCGGGTGAGGAAACCCGGAACAGTTCCGCTGGACAGTCTCAGCCGGCCCTCGGCAACCCGCGCGGGACCTTGGTCGGTTGTCCCCTCCTGCTGCCCCGGTAGGCAGGGCGTGCTGCTCGGGCTGCTCTTGGGCACTCAGGGTATGAGCCTTCTGCCTTCTCACCAAGTGCATTTCCTAATCGTTTTTGCTACAAACAGGGGTGTGAAGACCGTGAATTCCTCCCGCATAATTCTTCTACACGTTTTTAAACCGCTCATTTTATTCATGTGTGCTGCCCTCTGCAAAAACGCGAGACTAGGAGGAGGAGAATGAACGGTCGATGCTCCCTGGCGGCGGCTGGTCTCGGGCAGCAGTTGAGTTCACTTGCTTTGCTCTCCATTATGTCTTCTCTATTTCAGAGCCCCTTTCAGGCACCAAACTGATTCTGCTCTAGAGAAAAATACCGAGGGCATCTCTGCTAGCACCCCTCTAGGTGTAATCACAAATCGTGCTGTACTCGGCTCTGCTAACGGTATTGCGAATGCCGGTGCTGCCTCAACCGCAGGAAAGGACTTCTCAGCTGAGGAAGCCAGGGAGCGCCGAAGGTCAGTGAGCAGAGTGCCCGGTGTGTGTCGCGCCCCCTCTGTGCTCAGGTCGCTCGTGGTGGTGATGGTGGGGGTGCGAGAACTGTTTCTCAGGTGCTGCGTGAAATTACGGGTTCTACCCCGACACCGTCGTAAGGTTTTGAACGGAGTCGTTGCTGGCTTGTAGGTTAAATTTAGTTTCCTAATTTTCTACTTGGTTTTTCAGCAGCTCAGCCTTTTTCTTCAGTAGTCGTCTCAGCTACTGATCTCAGTCCCTCAGGCCTCTGTGTCTGGAGGGACGGCCAGCCCAGCCCAGTGCCCACTTGCAGTAGGTTCTGTAACGTGAATCCCATCCAAAAAGGGGCGTTGGGCTGAGACCCGTCCAGATAAAACTGATTCTGCTCAGCCAAGTGTGCGTATGCCCCCATGGAGACACCTTTGCGGCTCAAGTCCCTTAGATTCCCTCTGCAGTTAGTGGGGGAGAACTAATATTTCTGGAGCGTGTAGATACCGGAGGAGACGGAGCGCGCTCTAGCAGCACGCGCTTCTTCCAGCTGACAATAAGGGGAGTTAGCACAGAGGTAGAAGTTGGCCACATGCAACCAAGGCTATTCCAGCAGCAGCAATTAATTCGTTTTGAGTTCCTCTGAACCTCGCTCATGGTATCTCTTTCTTAGCATGTGATGTTATTAGAAGACTGCGGAAGTAGAAATCTGGGGTAGCTGATGCTCTTTTCGAAGTAAATTTACTGCTTGTGTTTAATCAAATATCAGGTGGTCTGTATCTATTCCTGCAAACAGGTTGGCATCAGTGAAGGTAAACGGTGATAAATAAATTGCAGCAGTGAGCTGGGTACTTCTAGCGAGGAACCAACTCACAGGGTGTTTTCAGTAACTAGGTTCTTCCAGCCTGAAATGACAACTTCTGAAAAATACAGACCTTCCCGAGCGGAGGTAGTACTCTGACGTATTTGAAATGGCCTGAAGCCAAAGGATGTGAAAAGCAATAATGGAAATTCTCAGCTTGCGGAGGTAAAGCTGGTGTTGCTCAGCAGTGCCCTGTGATCTGCAGTCAGCACGTGACCTCTCCCGTGGAGGGAGGGCGCGCTTGCCGCGGGCTTTGCTTCGGCTGCAGCAGATCCGAGAGAGAAGGTGGTCTGTGCTGTTTGGGAAATACTCAGACTTTTAATGCTCTTGGGATGTTTTTTCGTTTCCCAGAGCTAGCGCGGGGAGCGCTCTGAAGGTATCGCGAGTGTTCCGGGTGAGCCGCATCCACCAACTCCGTGTGCAGGGACAGGGTTTGAAATAGCACCGCTGCAGGAGCGCTCACATTTAATGTTCGAGTGCCTCTGTACGCTCCTCGTCATTTTGCTAGGGGTCAGCTGGCTCGCTGGCATCCGCGATTGAATTGAGGGGAGCTGCCAAGAGAAACTCCCGGCGCAACGCGTGGTTGTGCAGGAGAGGACAGAGTGAGGATTGTGCTGCCAGCTCGCGCTTCGGACCGTTTCGCACCAGTATCTCCATTTTTCGGCAGGGCCAGAATCAGGTTGCAGGAGCTTTAGGTTTTTCCCCTGGAGAAACCCACCAGACTTGTGGCCCTGTGTGCAGACAGGGAGCTTGACTGTGGTAGTACTTGTAGGTGGCCAAAAGAGAATCTATTCATCTGCCTGCATTGGCGTTTATTGCAGAATGGGTTTCTATAAATAATGTAGAAGATCTGTTTAAGACTCCTGCATTTTGATGAGAGAACCGTCTCCTATGGATTATGGTAATGTAAAGAGAAGCACCAGAAAAATTCCTCCCACCTTTAATCAATGCTTTGAAACTACTGAGAGGGGGGGAAAAAACCCCAAAGCGCGGCGATGGCGCGTTGTGCTCGTGGGTGGAGGAGAAGCTGTATTTGTGAGGAGATGTTGTAGCAGCGGGATATACTGACTGGGGAACTGCCTGCACCTTCTGAACCAGGAAACACGGACCTGGAGAAACAGGAGAGGTCACCTAAATGGGAAAAGCTTGTTTTGGAAGGACACCAATTCCAGTCAAGTAAAATAAAAGAGGAAAATGGCAAACAGTTGCCAGGGAAGCGCTGTATGGATTTCAGTGCGCCGCCGGCAGCTGTTGCGGGAGCATTTGGTCTGCTTCAGTGTTTCCAAAGCTCCAGCTTTCTCTTAGCAACAAAAACATAAACAAGCTTATCAGCTAATATTAGATCCCGGGGACGTCTCCTAACTTGTGGCCTTAAATTATCTGCATGAAGCCAAAAGGTTAAAGCAGAAGAGGCTGCCGGGGCTGGGCAGGAGCGACGAGCGGAGGGCTCCAGGGAGCCCTTTCGCATCCCTTGGTGGCCAACGAACCTCGCCCTGGCCCACGCGCCGTTTTACTCACTGCTCACTCGTGAGCCGTGCTGGGCAGCAAACTCCCCGGTACCTGGAAAACGGCGTGAATCCCGCCTCGTGTCGTTAACGGGCAGGAAAGTAGAGCCCGGAAAGCGGGCAGCACGGGACAGAAGCGGGTTTGGGGGGACGCGGCGCAACCTGGCCAGCCCGTGCCGCAGCGCTGCCGGGCGTTGGGGCCGTCGGGCCGAGCTGCCGCCGCGTTTATTTACACGTACCCAGCGGCACGCTCGGCCTCCCGCGGCTCCGCTGCAGCGCTGCGGCGCCCTGGTGCCGAGAGGCTGGGAACGTGCCATCTGCCGGAGCCAGGCCTTTCGCCAGGCCGTCCCTGGGTTTGGGGTTTTTTTCTCTTTTTCGTGGGAATCTCGGGGCCACTGGTGACTGTCGCCGTTCGACCATTTCTGATCCCCTACCAGTGTCAAATTGTCTCCCGCTGCTGATGGGTTTGTGCAGCCGAGCTCAAGCCGGCGCCAGCTCTGCAAAGGGCGAACGGGGAGTGCGTGGCTGCTCGTGCCCACAGCATCTCACGTAGCCCCGGCTCTTCCTGGTGCAAAACTAACACCCGTCAGGTTTCTGCTTGGTGCAAGCAGGTGGGGGGGACGGGGGCGGGGGGGCCCTCTTGGCTCCAGCCCACTGCTGGATTGTCCACCAGGGTGACAGCGGCCTCTAGTGCCACTGAAACTGGAACCCTGGGTCCAGTTTGGGGCTCTCCAAAAGACACAGGGACCTACTGGGGAGAGTCCAAGGGAGAGCTACGAGGGGGATCAAGGGACTGAACATCTCTGCTGGGAAGAGAGACTGAGAGACCTGGGGCTGTTCAGCCTTGAGAGGAGACGGCTGAGAGGGGACCTTGTTAACGAATAGAAATACCTGAGGGGTGGGGGTCAAGGGGAAGGGGACAATCTCTGCTCAGTGGTGCCCAGCAATAGGACAAGGAATAACGGGTGTAAGCTAGAACATGGGAAGTTCCACCTCAACCTGAGGAGAAGCTTCTTGGCTGTGCGGGTGCCGGAGCCCTGGCCCAGGCTGCCCAGAGAGGGTGTGGAGTCTCCTGCTCTGGAGACTTTCCAACCCGCCTGGACGCGTTCCTGTGTGGCTGCCCTGGGTGACCCTGCTCTGGCAGGGGGTGGCACTGGATGATCTCCAGAGGTCCCTTGCAGCCCCAACATTCTGTGAAACCTCCTTTGCAAAGTTCCTCTGCCACCTTGTCCATGTGGTCTCATCTCCTCCCGGGAGTCCCACGCTGGAGCCCCTCTCCAGAGGGTTCCTCCATGCACGGGGAAGGCTCTGCAGGAGACCTCGCGGAGCTGGAGCGTGACTTGTGCCATGAGAATTTGGCTGCTGAAAGGAGGGTCTGGGTCCCCCTGAAGCCCATCACGTTCCGTGAAGACTTTGGTTCCCGGGACAGATGCCAAGGCCACGGTGCAGCCCACGGCTGCGGGACAGCTGGCGCGGGGGGCGAGGCAAGCTTGGCTCAAGAACTCCCGAAGGCAGGTCTGTGTTCTCACTTGCGTGACCAGTTTAAAAGGGCACCCCTGAATTTGAAATCTGGCCAGTTGTGTACGAATTTGCTTTTTAGTTTGTCCTTCCCCCCCCCTTTTTTTTTTTTCCCTTTTTTTTCCTCCCCCACCTCACCCCAGCCACTTTGTTCACCCTCTTGCTTTCTGCAGTTGTGTTTGTCCTTCCTGGTCCTCAGGAAGGTTCCAGCAAGGTGGTAGCACAAGATCTTAACAAACGAGAACCACATCTCTCTCTTCCTTATTTTTTAATTTATTCTGACTGGTTTCTCAGATTAATCAGGAATAGGAGTGAGGTGGGCTTGTTTTCTCAGCAGCTTCAGGGCTGACGGCTGTGCTGAGCCTGCCTCCTTCTTGACCTCTACGGTTTCACCTAGAAACTCTCTTCAGATGAAGGAGGTTCACTGAGGCGCAAGGTGAATGTGTCTGCCAAACATTGCCCTTTTCTGCTTCGCTCCCAAGAGGAATTTATTTTTTCGTTCTTTGTTCCTTCATTCTAAGGATCAAGCTGCTAATTATAGTAGCATATATTAATAATATAGTAATAACTGAATCCTTCTCCACCAGTACTGCGGGAGGAACAATTTCTGGCAAGTCCTTTTACCTTGTGATTCCTGTCCTGTCCAAATTCGGAGCATGACTCCTCTAGGGTGAGCGTGGATGCCGGACATATCTGTTAACCCTTATTATCGAACAAAAAAATGAGGAACTCCAATTTCTGTAAAAGTTAAAAGCCTGAGATTTGCATTCAAGGGATTTTTAAGTGTCGCTTGAGTGGACCTGGTAGGAAAAGCTGCGAGCATTGTCTCGCTATCACCTTGGGGGTTTTTCAGTAGTATTTGACTCTCTGGGTCGGGCCAGTCCCAGGCACAGACACAAACTGGGCACAGAGTGGGGTGAGAGCAGCCCTAAGGAGAAGGACTTGGGGGTGTTGATGGACGAGAAGCTCACCCTGAGCCGGCCGGACGCTCCTGCAGCCCAGAGGCCAACCTTGCCCTGGGCTGCAGCCAGAGGAGGGCGGCCAGCAGGGCAGGAGAGGGGATTCTCCCCCTTTGCTGGGCTCTGCTGAGACCCCACCTCGAATGCTGCGCCCAGGGCTGGTGTCCCCACCGTGAGAGGGACATGGAGCTGTGGGAACGAGGCCAGAGGAGGCCACAAAGCTGAGCCAGGGGCTGGAGCAGCTCTGCTGCGAGGACAGGCTGAGGGAGCTGGGCTTGTTCAGCTGGGGAAGAGAAGACTCCGGGGGCACCTTATCCCTGCCTGCAGTGCCTGAAGGGACCCACAGGGAGGCTGGGAGGGACTTTGGACAAGAGTGTCCAGCAACAGGACAAGGGGAGATGGATTTAAGCTGAAGGAGAACAGGTTTAGATGGGATCTGAGGAAGAGATTCTGCAGTGCGAGGGTGGCCAGACTCTGGGCGAGATTGCCCAGAGAGGCTGTGGCTGCCCCTCCCTGGAGATGTTCAAGGCCAGGTTGGACGAGACCTGGAGCAACCTGGGCTGGTTGAGAGGCGTCCCTGCCCATGGCAGGGGTTGGCTGAGATGGGCTCTGAGGTCCCTGCCAACCTCGGCCTTTCTGTGATGATTCCCCGTGCGGGTGCCGGAGCCCTGGCCCAGGCTGCCCAGAGAGGGTGTGGAGTCTCCTGCTCTGGAGACTTTCCAACCTGCCTGGACACGTTCCTGTGGGACCTGCTCTGGGTGATCGTGCTCTGACAGGGGGTTGGACTAGATGATGTTTTCCAGCCCCCAACATTCTGTGATTCTGTAATTCTAATCCTTATCACTGGCTGAATGGTCTTAATTCTCCTGGTAAAGCTCCCTGGGGAAGCGGGGAGGTGAGGATGCTCGTCCAAGCCGCCAGACCCAGGTTCCCATCCGTGCTACACAGCGGCCAGCAGCAAGTTAAGAGTTCCCTCTCTTGTGAGGAACTCAACGATCATCTGGCACCTGGCGTTGAAAGCGTTTCCCTGCCACGCTCCCGCAGACAATCTCGTTCCGATAAAGTTGGCCTGTTTTTTAAAAGGCTGCCGGCGCAGCTGACGTGGGAGGGCAGGAATTCTGCCGGCCGTCGCGTTGGCCATGTTGGGGAAGAGGCGAGGTGGCTCCTGCTGGGTCGGGAGCCGGGCTGCATTTTCCTTTGGGAAAAGGTCGAGGTGTGGGATGGGGGTCACCGTGGCCGAGCCTTCCCCCCTCTAAAGCCGACGAGCAGGTGCGCTGCCCACGGGCTCGATCCGGGGAAGGGTGGGGGCAGATTTTGGCATTTGCTTTGGGCGGAGGAGCCCAGGCTGTAGGTCACCCTGCTGGGATATATGCAGGGCCCTCTGGGAATGGTCGAGGAAGCGAAGCGGGGGTCCCTTGAGCTGGCCAATGCCAAAGAGCTGCAGCTTGACAGCACGGAGCAAGCCGAAGGTAAACCTGCCTTTCCCCGACCCCGTCTATGTGCAGAATTCGCGTGCAGCTCCTCTTGACTTACTAATCGTAACCACTGACGTGCTTCACGTATTTAATCCTCGTGTCTAACACCACATCTGTCTAACGGCACATTCTGCAGCCAGGGCTCCTGTTGTGTCTGGATTCATTACCTGCACGTCCAGGGCACGGGCAGTTACTGACTTTGACATATTCTAATACTTTTCTGTGTCCGAAAACGACCATTAAACTAAAGAATATACCCAAAGTCTTTGTGGAGATTCTTGTGACAGTACAGCTGAGAGGTAGTTTAGCACAGTCAGCTGTTCTGTTCAATTCTTCGCTCCACAGCACCGACCCGTGGATGTTACAGGTGGAGAAGCCAAGGTGCCAGGTACCCCCCTGCGATTTCTGTAGGAAAAGTTTTTGAGCAGAACTTCATGAATTTTCTGTCCCTGGGAATAGCAGATGCTTGAAATTGAACCACATTGCCCCGTGCTAAGTAATTGCCATCTTAGCTCAGTGGGAAATGCAAGTCTCTCTGCGTTGTTGCCACCCGGTGATGTTTTCTGTGTCTCAGCTGGGGCTGGGTTGAGATCCTCGTTGTGGTGCCGCTGGGACCTGCTGGGTGGCCACTTCCACGAGGTGGCAACCGGAGCCTCTCGGATGGATTTGCCAAGCGAGCGGCTCTGCTTGGTGCGGTTCAGTAGCTGAACCTTCTTTATCACCGTCAGGCTTCGATTTTATTTTGCCTTTTAGTTGCAAAAGGCAATTTCCCAACTATTCAGATTTTTACCAAGTGATTTATTTATGGTTTTATTTTTTTATTCCCCCGGGGATTTCCTGCCCTGTTTCAAATTGTGTAAACTGGCTCTCAAGACAGCTGCAGTAGGTCTGCTGGAGATGTCAGATGGTGTTGACTCACTTGAAAATGAGAAAGGCTGGTAGAGGCAGGACACTCGCATCTTTGCCTCCGTTTCATCCATCAGCCAGCAGGACGCGGAGTTTCATCCTGCTCCGTTTCACGCAGCAGGTTTTTTAACACAAGGGCTCGGCCTCTGAGGACCGCAGACGGTGCTGCCGCGCTCTCCCAGGCCATGGTGACAAACTGCTCCGTGTCGTCTATCGACACCTCACGTCCTGTGCTTGAACCCAAACCAGTTTCAAGATACTCCAGGCTGGAAGGCTTTGCAGTTGTGATGGTCCCAACTGAGGGGAAGTTTGGCCGGGAAGAGGCGTTGCTGGCTCGCTTTGGTTTGTGTTTGCAGCGCTCTTTGCTTTTCTCCTGAAAAAAAAAAAAAGATCCTGGATTGGGGTTTTTTTCTTGTTTTTAAATGCGTGTTTCCCCTTTTTCTAGCAGCACTTTAAAGGTCCAGGTTCAGAGCAACACGCCTTCTCCAGACAAGGTGACCGGCTTAAGGAATGTGCTCCCTGGGGTGGTTGTTGCCTTTTTGCTTTTTACCCTGATGCTGGGTGGCTTTAACGAATGCAAAGGGATAACGTCGATCATAGAATCACAGAGTGTTGGGGGCTGGAAGGGACCTCTGGGGATTACCCAGTGCCACCCCCTGCCAGAGCAGGGTCACCCAGGGCAGCCACACAGGAACGCGTCCAGGCGGGCTGGAAAGTCTCCAGAGCAGGAGACTCCACACCCTCTCTGGGCAGAGGAGGGATGGAGGGTACTTGCTGTTTTGATTAATGTGTGACGGAGAACACAGGTCTCTCAATCTCTCAGATCAGCACCTGGACGTGTGGGGCAAAGCAAAGCTGGTGCAAATAAAGAATTTCATCTTCTCTTTGTTAACCAGCTCATCGCGCTGTAAATACGTGCTTGCAGCTCCGACATTTCAACTTACGTGAGAATTCACAGCTCGTAACAGCCAGGGCTGACTCAAGGGAGAAGAGCAAAGGCCTGAAAATGGTGAATTCTCTGCTGAGCCATTTCAAGCCAGCTGTGGAACACTTGAAGAGCACGATCCTGTTATCCCCCTGCCCTCAGCTAATTAAATAACTCCACATTGTCCGGCTGTCTCTCCCTTCCTTGCCAGCTTCAACACTTGCAGAGCCTGACATCAAGCCTGACACGTTACCCTTCTCTCCTCTTGTCAAATCATCCTCACGGCGGCTTCTCTAATGAGTATTTCCAATTGCTGGTGGGGCTGGTGCGTGGGACATTAGCGCAGGGATAAGTACAGCAAAGAACTGGAACCTGTTGCTTGCCCGGATGAGAAAGTTTCTTTCTCTGGCTGTTTCCATGGAGTTGTCGATGCGTGACTTTCTGCTGGGCACACACTTTATTATCCAGCTTAAGGAATGGTGTTTTGGGCCATGCTGGCAGCATCGTTGCCTGCAAAATTTGCTTCTCTTTCCTCCCCCAGCTTGTAGATCATTTCTAAAGGCTGGTGGCAGGTGTCTGGTTTGCAGCGTGCATGGCTGTGATGCTGTCCTTTTCCAGTTGTTTCCAGGGGAATTGTATCAGCACTTGAGGCTTTCGCGGGGCTTTTTTTTTAATCTCTCTTCCTTTTTTCAGTGTGTGTGTATCTATATCTCTCATATATGCTTGTTTGTATGAGAGACAGGTGTAGTGTTTGGAATAGCCATGCTGTACTCTTAAGAACAGCTCTTTCAAACGTTTTTAGAGCCTGAATGTCCGTTTGGTTTAACACACCTTCTTGTGTGCGGAAAACCAAACCTGTGCCCAGCTCCCCTTGCCCCTCTTATCCAGATCTGGAAGAACTAAAAGTCTCTCCTGGCTTCCAAGAAAACTGTCCCTGGGGTTTCAAGGCTCATGAGCATAGTTCAGAGTCACTCCTAAGGTAGAAGAAGAATTTGGGCTGAGATGAGAGGAGTCAGGGAGGGCGCACAGCAAGCTTTCCTCCAGAAGAGCCGCACCAAGCTCAGCCCGAGCTTGTGTCCAGTTGTGCCGTGTTTGCATGGACCAGCCCTAACTCTTGCCAAGGGAAGATGGGTTTGAAGGATCTCATGGGGATGGAGAGGACCCATTATGGCCCAGGACAGCTCACGAGGGCGTGGATCTCGGGTTTTGGTGTGCTGACAGCCTTGAATCCGCTCTGACAAGAGGGCGGCTGCAGCATTTAATGCACGTTTAGCTCCCAGATTCGTTGCCAGGTTTTGACGCGTGCAGGTGAGGGTCTTTTAGGCGAGCGCTTTTCCTGTGCTGGGTCACTGAAGTGTGAAAATACAAAACCTCACGTTTCACGCATTATCCGTGTTGTCTCTGGGATGGGGTGAGGTCGTTCTGCCGAAGGATCCCGCGTGGTGGGAGACGGCGTTTCCACAAACGCTTCCGTCAGTCGGTGCTCGAAGGGGTTCAGGAAGGCCAGACAGGAGGCCAGCCTAACAGGTTATCGAAAGGGAATGTGAAAAATACCGGTAACAAAGATCATCAGAAGCTTCTGTGCTTCTCGGAGAAATTCATCCTTTGTTCTTGTCGCTTGTGCACAGTTAACCAGGGATTGCGATTTCTTTTTCTGGACCATTCGCCCTTCACTTGGGGCGAGTTTCTCTCCCAATAACGTTCTTTATTTTCCCTCTGGCAAAAGTTCTTTAAGGCGCAGATCTGCTCTCGTATTCTTGGTTTGCCAGCTCGTCTATCCAGGCTTACTATTGCCCTGGTTTGATTCTCCCCTTCTGGTTGTATTTTATTGCAACTCCTTTTGCCTGAAGATGGTGCTGACTAGTCGGGATCCGTCTTTGTGTTGCACTGTCCTGCTTGAGTTAAGAGAGAAAATAGGTGTTTTCTTGAGAATAGGAAGAATTAAGTGGGAGCCAGATGCATCATGCGGTTCCCAGCATTTTTTTCTGGCTAGGGCACGAATCAAGAGCTTGGAGCTCTCTCGTGGCACCAGGACACACTTCATAGAATCATAGAATGTTAGGGATTGGAAGGGACCTCGAAAGATCATCAAGTCCAATCCCCCTGCCAGAGCAGGAACGCCTCGATAATGCTACACAGGAACGTGTCCAGGCAGGTCTTGAATGTCTCCAGAGAAGGAGACTCCACAACCTCCCTGGGCAGCCTGTGCCAGGGCTCCGTCACCCTCACTGAGAAGAAGTTTCTTCTCGAGTTTAAGCGGAACCTCTTATGTTCCAGTTTCAGCCCATTACCCCTTGTGCTATCAGTGGTTGTCACCGAGAAGAGCCTGGCTCCATCCTCGTGACACTCACCCTTGACATATTTGTAAACATTAATGAGGTCACCCCTCAGCCTCCTCTTCTCCAAACTAAAGAGCCCCAGCTCCCTCAGCCTTTCCTCATCAGGGAGATGCTCCACTCCCTCCATCATCCCAGTTGCCCTGTGCTGGACTCTCTCCAGCAGTTCCCTGTCTCTCTTGAACTGAGGGGCCCAGAACTGGACACAATATTCCAGATGGGGTCTCACCAGGGCAGAGCAGAGGGGCAGGAGAACCTCTCTCGACCTACTAACCACCCCCCTTCTCACACACCCCAGGATGCCATTGGCCTTCCTGGCCACAAGGGCACAGTGCTGGCTCATGGCCATCCTGCTGCCCACCAAGACTCCCAGGTCCCTTTCCCCTGCACTACTCTCTAATAAGTCATTCCCCAACTTATACTGGAACCTGTCTCTGTCTCTGGGAACTCTAAACTTCTGCAGCGGTTTCGTTGACTCTCACAGACGCGGCTCCGACAATTTTTACTGGACTGCTTGTACTTGCAACCAAAACTCTGGGGAGAAAATCTGTTCTGCTTTACGCGTGCCTCGGACTTGGCGCGGTGGCTGCTCCTATTTCGTGTATTTCTCGGGGGAAGCTTCCTGCACGAGAACGCGCCGCAGAGAGCCCTTCCTTTGGAGATCTGCTTGCGTCACGTGGTGTTTGCTCGAGTTAATAGGATGACATCGATACTGCACTTCAGCGAGCGACGCGTTTCTTGAAAACATAATTAAAAACGCCGCGGGTTGCGCGCAGACCGCCTCGTACCCCGTTTGCTGTCTGTCCCCTGCAGCTTGCTGCGATCTGCAGTTTTTCTGCTTTGGAGAGCAGCGTATTGCTCTGTCATCCAGCCCAGCCTCGCTTTGTGGCTGCGTCAGACTTGCCATCTCCTTTCAGTGAATTTGTTTTCTCTTTCTTTCTTCCATCCCAGTTAGCACACGCGAGTCTCTTAAAATTCAGCGTGTAAGCAAAAGGGAAGCAACACCTCGAATTGTAAAATTGGTCTGTTAGCCAGCCTCCTCCCCTCAAGGAAAAAAACAAAACACAAAAAAAAATCCCAAAACGAAAAAAAAAACCTGAGTAGAGGAAAAATGTGATTGAATTGCCAGCAGGTATGGTGTCTGCTGTTTGCTTTTACAGTATTTATAGCACATCCACCTTCTTTCATCACCAGGAAAAGGCTGGAGCTGCTTACTTGGAGAAACCAGCTACGTCACTGTGCAGGGGCTCTGCCGACTTGTTTCAGAAAATTCAGTTATCTCATGCCTCTAAAATGGCTTTGGGTGAGCTCCAAGAAGTGGAGAATTGTGTAAATGGAAAGAAAACAGAAGTTAGCGATCGATAAAGGCTGCAGCCCAGACTGAGCCACTCTGACTGTGCAAAATGTGCTGGGCTGGAGATTAAGTCACCGTTACAGGTTCGACACCCAACATTGCTAATGATGTTTTAACACGCTCCTGGCTTTATATAAATTCTGGGAGAGTGGAGGGAAAAAGAACCTGGGAGAGTGATGGGATGAGAGACACAAAGTGTTTTTTCTCCTGCTCTCTCTGTGCACTCCCCAGCTCAAAGCTGCAGCTTAAACCCCGAGACGCGGGAGAGCCCGCAGCCTGGCCGAGCCCCCAGAGCCCCCCCAGCCCCTGGCCCACCGCTGGCACTGGCTTGTTCTCCATGGATGTGCCTGACCAAGTTTTTATTGAAGAGCTTTGAAAATCTCTTTGGTCCCATCTCTCACATCCAGCAGCAGGGAGTTTGCTGCTGGTTTCCGTTGGGTGCGAAACTGCTTTGGCCGCTGTGAGCGTCGCCTCGTGCTGCTCCTGCGTACCAGGAGTGTCCCTGACCGAGCGCGGCGTGATCCACTCTCCTACGAGCCCAATTTCCTCCTGAGTTTCCAAGGCAGGTCTCATCTGTGTCCTCTTATTCCCATTTTACGTTACGCGCCCCTGTCCTTCTTGCAGAGTGTGAAGCGTAAATTCCACCGACCCAAAGCTGCTGCAGTGAACTTCCCGCCTTCCTGAGCTACAAATGTATTTGGTTTATGTGTTTCAGGAAGAGCTGGTTTTGTGATTTGTGTTTGGGTTTTGAGGTTTTTTTGTTCCGTTGGTTTTTTTACTACCGCTCGGAACTTAATTTGCAGTATATTTTGCAAATGTATTCTTCCTGTAGGTGGCTTATTGCTTCTGGATGCCGCGCAAATAGCAGCTATTCCACTTGTGTCAAAAGCTGCAGAAAGCGCTTATCGTTCCCTTAATGTGCCATCGCCGGGGTAGCTCATATGCACTGCGTAAAGGAGAGCGGGAGAGAACGACTTGGCTGCAGAATTAGGAGTCGCACAGCTTTCATTCATCAAACAGCAGCTTCTTTTTTTTTTTTTTTTCTGTTCGTGAAGCAGCAGATTCTGGGCAGCAATCATCCCTCTGAATCGCAGGCGCTCCCCGCGTTGGCGTATCCATCACGGCTCACGTGCCTGCCGGGAGAGGCGACGGGGAGGAATGAGCTCCTCCGCAATGCGCCCGCGTGAGCTGCGCCGGAGGCTCGCTCCGAAGGTGATGAATCGCACCCTGGAAGGGCGGCTCGGCGAGCCCGGCCAGCGCGGGTGGAGACGTCTCCGTTGGGGCCAGCTCCCGCAGCACAGCCCAGCTCCCCCAGACGCCCGCGGTGATGGCACCTCCAGCACCACCGATCCTTCGCACCGGTGCTCTCTGGAGGGCAGACGGTTCGGGGCGTGATTTATCGGTCAAATGCTTACCCCAGGTTGAGGTGAAAAGGCTCTTCAGCTGTGTCCCACTGGCACCTGAAGCGCGAGGAGACCGGCTCCCGTGACGTAGCCCGGGGGACCCCCAGGAAGCGACGCGTCTCCCCCAAGGTCACGTCAGCCGGCGCTGAATGCAAGTTTGTGAGGGTTGATGAAAGCTGTCGTGGGAGATGATTTTACAGTGATCCGGATTTCTTGGTTCTTTGAGGTTTTGGCACGGTGCAGCCACGTTCGTGATCTTTCTAATAAACAACTTATTGAATCAGATGTAAAATCTCTTCAGCCCATTACCTTCGATGTGAAAGTCCTCTGTAGTGGAGAACCAGAAAAAGAGTCCAAGGACAAAATAAGTTTATTTCTTGACAGATTTTCACCCCTCACTTGGCTTTGACTGTATCTAGATCTTTGATACTCTCTTAACCTGAGCCACAGACCTACAAAAGAACAGTTGATTTCAGGCCCCCTCATCCTTGTAAGGTGAGACAGTGTTAGTAATTGCCTGTGAATCACAGAATTGTAGAACATCTTAGGTTGGCAGGGACCTCAGAGCTCATCTCACCCACCCCCTGCCATGGGCAGGGACGCCTCTCAACCAGCCCAGGTTGCTCCAGGCCTCGTCCAACCTGGCCTTGAACATCTCCAGGGAGGGGCAGCCACAGCCTCTCTGGGCAATCTCGCCCAGAGTCTGGCCACCCTCGCACTGCAGAATCTCTTCCTCAGATCCCATCTAAACCTCTTCTCCTTCAGCTTAAATCCATCTCCCCTTGTCCTGTCGCTGGACACTCTTGTCCAAAGTCCCTCCCCAGCCTCCCTGTGGGTCCCTTCAGGCACTGCAGGCAGGGATAAGGTGCCCCCGGAGTCTTCTCTTCCCCAGCTGAACAACCCCAGCTCCCTCAGCCTGTCCTCGCAGCAGAGCTGCTCCAGCCCCTGGCTCAGCTTTGTGGCCTCCTCTGGCCTCGTTCCCACAGCTCCATGTCCCTCTTACGGTGGGGACACCAGCCCTGGGCGCAGCATTCGAGGTGGGGTCTCAGCAGAGCCCAGCAAAGGGGGAGAATCCCCTCTCCTGCCCTGCTGGCCGCCCTCCTCTGGCTGCAGCCCAGGGCAGGGTTGGCCTCTGGGCTGCAGGAGGTCCCGGCCGGCTCAGGGTGAGCTTCTCGTCCATCAACACCCCCAAGTCCTTCTCCTCAGGGCTGCTCTCACCCCACTCTGTGCCCAGTTTGTGCTTGTGCCTGGGACTGGCCCGACCCAGGGGCAGGACCTTGCCCTGTGGCTTGTTGAGCCTCCTGCAGTTTGCACTGGCCCGTGTCTCCAGCCTGTGGGGGTCCCCCTGGATGGCAGCCCTGCCCTCAGGCGAGTCCCCCGCCCCACACAGCTCGGGATCGTCGACAAACTTGCTGAGGGTGCCCTCGATGCTGCTGTCCGTGTCTCTGACAAAGATGTTGAGCAGCCCTGGGCCCAGAGCAGAGCCCTGAGGAACCCCACTCGTCACTGCTCTCCACGGGGACACCGAGCCGTTGGCCACAGCTCTTTGAGTGCAACCCTGTAGCCAATTCCTTGGGCACCGAGTGGTCCATCCGCTGAACCAGGCTGAAGAGTCCCATCTCATTAATCTTTCCTAAGGTGGAAACCGCTCCACCCGCACGAATCCAGCCTGTGGTGCCATCCCCGACGCTGTGGGAGCGATGCCCAGTTCCCCTCCCATTCCTCCGCTGGTGCAGAGAGTTCAATTTATATATTTTCACGTGAATAATTCTTTTGAAATCTCCCTGTTTTAACGAAATCTAGTGGCGACCAGATCTGTATTTTAACTGTGTGGTTTCCAGTAGGAAGGGACTGGGTTTGCTCTGGCGTGTGAAGGTCGTTTCTTTAATTTTGTGGCTTTTTTCCGACGTGTTTTGTCTTTATAAGATGCCTGCAGTTCAGCCGGTTTCAGCGTGATGGGTTTCATATTGATGAGGGCAGCAGATTGCAGGAATATGATCGTGAATGTAATGACAGGAAGGAGGGTCTGAGGAATGTGCCAGTGCAGGATTTCTGTGCCTGAGATCTTTATCTGGATAAGAAGTGGGTTTGAGTTTGCTTTTTTTCTTCCCCCCCCCTAAAATGATGCAATAAGACTTGGAATGGGGCAAATAATACTCTGAAATAATTGCACCTTTTTTTAACAGAACATATTCAACACTGAAGAGTTTATTTAGGGTCTCTAGGCAGAACGTGATGCGAGCGTTGATCATATATTTATCATATATTTGCAGGAAAGTTGTCCCAAAGCAGAAGTCAACAGTAGTTTTGGTCAATGGAGCTAAAATGGTTTTTGTCTCTATGAAAGAGAATAGTATCTGAGCTCTGGAGCTTGCAGAGACAGGAAGGCAGAGCATCTGGTTTTATTTTAACCTCTTCTGCCCTCTTTTTTCAGGTCATATTTGACTCCAGTGCGGGATGAGGAAGCAGAATCTCTGAGGAAGGCACGATCCAGGCAGGCCCGGCAGACTCGCAGGTCTACCCAGGTAAGGAATGGCAAAACTCGCCTTCGTGTGGAGGATGAGGAGAGCTGATGAGTCGAGAGGCAAGATTTTCTTTTGCTCTTACGTTATTACTTAGGTCGAGGGGCTTGTCTGCCTTCCCGCTGTGCTGCAGAGGTTCTGGCAAATGTTCCTGCAAACAATTATTACAAAATACTGCCCCAAGCGAACATGAGTTAGATTTCAAAGTTCTCGTTCCTGCAGTGTACCTGCCTGCTCGTTCGTAGCTTGGTCACACGTGTTTGGGTTGCTTGGAGTCGGTGACTCTGTCCGTACACTGAGAAATGCCTGAAAGGCAAGACAATATTTTCTTTCTGTTAGAGATGAAATGTTAGCCCGGCCTGGTGTGAGCCTGCCGGGCATTTTAAACTGGAAGACTTGAAATGTGAATTGCATCAATTTAACCATTCTCTTTCACCTTCTCTCCAGGGCGTGACACTGACAGACCTTCAGGAGGCCGAGCGAACCTTCAGCCGCTCTCGGGCCGAGCGACAAGCTCAGGAGCAGCAAAGCGAGAAAGGCGAGAGCCGGGAGCCTGGGGAGGACGGCGGCGAGAGGCAGGAGAGCCGGTCGCGGTGGAGCAGGAACACGGATGAGGAGGTGATCCTCCTGGCCTCCCTTCTCCTTGGTGCAGTTACTGAAGCCGTGTGGCACAGCTGAGACTGGGAGAAAGACTTTTGGGGGTGTGTTAAGGAGGACAGGCTTGCTGGGAGGGAGCAGCACCTCACCTCGGCGATCGCACGAGGGCGGCGGGTGGGGAGTGTTAGAGGTTGGCTTGTTCCTCTGCTCTCCCCTGGGAATTTCCAGCTTTCTGCACCTGCCAGAAAATAAAACTGTGTAAATGACGGAAAGCGGGATGGGAAGGCTCGCGATAGAAATGTGGCCTGGACCCGTCCTTGCTGGGCGGGCTGAGCTGAGCCTTGGTGTTCACATTTTTCCACGTGCATTCTGTGGGTAGCGGAAAGCCAGAGAGACCAGTTTTCTCCCTCCGCCGTCACTTCTGGTTTTTTACTCTGAATGGTTTGTTTCTATTAGATAACTTGTTTATCCTGCCGTGGGCTGGAGGGACAGAGAGGTTGACCCCAGACTTCCCAGCGAAGGGGGTGCTCTCCCGCTCCAGCTGTACGACGCTTTTAACGTTCGTCCCCATCTGATGGAACGAACCCGACCTGGCAGATACTGGTGGTCGCTTCCAGCAGCAATGAAGAAAACATTGCCCTCCAAAAGATTATCCAGTCCCCTAAAATCCTAGATCTGCTAATTCCTCTTCATTCTACTAACTTTTTGCCGTGGTTCTTTGTTTATAGACTGTCTATCGGCGATTGAGGTGCCCAGTACAAGCAGACAAGCCTACGACACCTGTCTCTCCTTCGACGTCAGCACCTCCCCTTTATACAAGTTCCTACCTGACCCGAACAAATAAGTATCTGGGTCTTGACTCTGTGAATCCTGCAGACTTCAGAGGTGCAGCCACGGAGATGGAGAAGAACGGTATGTACCCAGGAGAACAGTCAAAGCTGGGGGATTTTCATGAGTTTTAGAACTTTCAGTGCGTACAGACAGAGAATAGGTTTACTTGTTACTCTGAGGGGAGCAGTATGGGGAGCTCACAAATGTTATTTAAGTGGAAATTCTGGCGTAGGGTACAGCTTAATGCTGTGTAACAGAGAGGGATAAAAGGATGTTTTCCCTTTTGGATAAGTAAATGAGATAGTAGTCCGTGGAGTGTTTAGATCTTAGAGCTGAGGGGAGCAGCTCCCCTTGTACAGCTTGTCCTCAGAACAGGGGTAAGTTGGGATGATTTGGGGAGAGCTGACTGCTCGAGTAACCTCTCTGGGTTCGGATAAAAGGAGGAGCGCGAGTAACCAGATGTAGCAGGGCACTGAGGTTCCGTTTCATTTGGTTTAATAACTCCTTTGTAACATAGAACAAGTCAAGATGACCTTGATCGGCTTGTAAAGAACCCCGGTGCTTTAGCAGAAGCACAGATGTGAATCACTGAAACCAAAGCAGTCTTTCTTTGCTTGGCCAGAGTGTGAAGATCAGGATTCGGACGACAGATCTCTGAGCAAACAGTCGATCCGAGAGCGGAGGCGGCCGAAAGAGAGGCGAAGAGGCACCGGCATCATTTTCTCGACAAAAGATGTAAGTTTGAATTCCTTAGAGAAGAGAAACTCAGTCTATAATATTCAGGGTGCATTCCCTTCCAGTTCCGGGCTCCAGATTCTTTTCCAAGTCAGTTAATTTCCCACTAGTCCTTCCCTCTCCAGCTCTGTTTCAGACTGGCACTTCCAAAGGAGTCGCAGCCCCTGCAGCAGGCAGGCAGCGGGCTTTGGGCAGCCTCTTCCTGAGCCGTAAATCAGTGCGATCCTTGCAGAATCGTATGAGAGCCCACGTGGGACCAGAGAGAGTAGAAGTCCAGTTTCTTTGGAGCAAGGAGGTCACGAGCTGTTGGAAATATTTTCAAATTCCTCTGAGCCCAAACTTGGCTGCGCTTTAGGCCCCATAAAAGCAAGACAGTGAGGAATAAAACCTGTGTCCGGATCCCTGCCCGGAACCAGAGGACACGCACGCAGCTAAACGCGGGGGAGCTGTCTGTGCTGTGGTTGTTTCTCTTAGTCCTGGTTTCAGAAGGACTTTTTCAATCCGAGGGAGGAAATCCAGCCCTCCACACCTTGGTTAGAGACTCAGGTAGGAAAACAGATCAGCTTTTTCAGGAGAGGAGGAGGATTAGGAAATCATGGGTGAGAAGTCTGCAACGTTTCTAGTCCAGCTTTGGCCGTAGAGCCTGTCTCGTACACCCCAGGGGTGGAGGCTTCCTGCACAGAGCAGTAAAAAAATCTCTGTGGACAGAGTCTGTTGAATATTTGGAGTTACAGAGGAGTTGAATGGCCCTGCTGGAAACTTCAGAATTTCTGTTGAAAGACTTGCTGCAGATGCCTCCTTTTTATTATTTTCAAAATTCTCTTAGATATTTTTTTTTCCCCTTGCAAGCCAAATGCGATTATTTTTTTTCACGCCGTTTCTCAGGGAAGTGCTCTACAGCAGTATTTCCACCTTCAGACCGGCAGGCAAATCGCTCCTCAGAGTTTTAACTCGTTTCCCCTTGTATAAAGCTGCAGCTACAACTGCTGAAGCACCTTGAGCTCGGTCTGGAGTCAGGGGTGATGCTGTGGGAGTTGACCCCCTGAAATCTGGGAGCTCTCATGGAGAGGCACTGGGTGCCGGAGGGGCTGTGTGAGCGCGAGCTCTCTGGCATGACGAGTCTTTCCTCCTGGAGTCCAACTGAAGTAGCAGATATTCTTTAAAAGTCGATGTTATGTCAATCTTTCAGATGAGCGATCTTGCCAAGTGGCACGTTTGTTCCCAAAGTGCATTAAGGAGGGTTATTTCTCCTCCTCCTGCCTCTTCCTTAAGGACGGTTCCTCCTTCTCCTGCTGACTCTTCAGGAATGTTCCAATTGCAGGAACCATCTTGAGAGTAATTCTGTCCCCAGTGCCAAGACAAAATGTTGATGTCTCCGAGGCTGCCTAATGGGAGTGTTTGCTTTTCACCCTAGGACGACGATGAAGTTGATGGAAATGAGGAAGTGAAGGAGACTCGGGTAAGTGGAGAGATCTACGAAGTTTCACTCGGGAGGGCTGGTGGCAAAAAGTCTTCTGCGGCTTCACTCTTGTTTGTGTGAGAGAGGTTCAGGCTCTTCTTGAGAGTACGAAGCGGGAGGTAGTTCTGAGCAGCAAACTCCATACTGATTTCTCTTCTGAAGGCTGAAGAATTACCTACGGGCTGGCCTGCGTTCAAAATTCGGCTTTTCGGGAGCTGCCTGGGCAGTGCTCAAAGCGGGAGGGACCGCAGGGACCTTCCCTGAGGAGCTGCCGGGGCTGGGGAGCGTGGCTGTCACGTGTCCCGCCAGAGGTGCGTGACCTTGTACCTCCGAATCACCCCGACGCTGTTATTTTGGACAGCGCGTTCCACATTTCTAAACTCCGCGCTCTCGTCTCCTCGTGGATTTATTTTCCTGTGGGAAACCGTCTTGGCAAGCAGCGCGTCGGAGGTCGTCCGTCATTCCCCTGTTCTTGCATTGGGCTCGGTATCTTTCGAAAGCCGTTTATAAATGAAATCTTTCCAGATCGGTTTTTTCGGTTTTGTCTGTGTTTTTCTAAAAGCCTGACAGCAGGACTTACTGTGACAATAGTGAAGCCGAATACGTTTCCAAACCATTAAAGCACGACACGCGAGACCTGGGAAAAAGAACAAATTTAAGGCTGCAGAGGGGGCTGCGTGTGTGACATTTATTCTTTGCCAGAAAATGTTGGACTTGCTGCAGCCTTTTGCAATTCAGTCACCGGTCGAAGCATTGTTTTGTTGAAATTAAGTGGTTCTTCACTGAAAATTTTCAGAGTATATTTTTGGATGGGGATTTTTTGGCAATATGTGGTCAAAGTGAGGCAAAGTCAGGGTGAGCCTCGTGGGGACCGGACCCACGAGGTGCTGGGATGGCTCTTAGCGTGCGTTTGTCTTTCAGCGCCAGCCTTCGCTTCCCCGGGGCTGACTTTGCGATGGGAAATGCGAAGTATTCCTTCCCGCGGAAGCACCGCCTGCTTCGAGCAGCCCAGCTCTTCCCCCAGGAGTTCCTGTCGGTAGCGGTACACAGCTTCGGTAAATCCTCCCCTCCACCCTGCCTGGAAGCTTTGGCCGTTTATCGTCCTTAAAATTGTTTTGACGTTTCTGCCGACTCGCAGTAAGGCTGAAGGAGGGGCGTTCTCTCAAGTTTGAAAAGTAGAAATAACCAGGACGCCTTGTTTCCAGCAGTCGTGTTTTGGACTGGCTGGGAATGTCTTGTTCTTCTGGGAAGTTGTCCCAGATCAGCTAAATTAAGACAAAAGAGTGTCTGAGGCTGCAGGTTTGGAGGCTTCCTAGAGTCTAGTCCTAAAATTACTGAAACCTGTTGAGCACAGTCCTCACCGCTTGGGAAAATGGGTTAACGGCGCTTCGGAAGAACCCGCCGGGTGTTCCTGCCTGAAAACTGAGGGTCACCCAGTCTCTTACCATTAGTGGTGATGGATTTCCCCAAATAAATAGAGAGGAATCCTTTTGTCTTATCCTCCCCATGATTTTCTCAGGTCTAACAACAAAGCAGGTCCCCTTCAGGTCCCTTGGCTCCTTTCCCCACGCGTTTTGTGCCCTCGGTCCCCGCTTCTCGTACACACATCGTGTAGTGTAGGGTTACTGGTTGTAGTGTAGGGTTACTGGTTGTAGTGTAGGGTTACTGGTTGTAGTGTAGGGTTAATGGTTGGACTCGATGATCCCAAGGGTCTTTTCCAGCCTGAACTGTTCTATGATTCTATGATCAAGCATGTCAGACCCCAGCTTGGATTCTCCCTCCTCTCTGCTGGGGCTGCTTCTCCCTTTCTCCCAGTCTTCTTGTTTTTATCCAGTTTCCAGTCCTCCTGCTTTCCTGCGTGCCTCCGGCATCGTGTCACTTGGTCAGTCTTCCCTGGTTTATTTGGCATCAAATCAGAGAGGTTTCCGTCCCGCTGGCGCTTCGGCGAGAATCACGGAGCAGCTCCTTGCTTTCAGCTCTGGGACCAAGCAAGAATTAATAATCATTAATTAATCAGTAGTAGCAGTAATAATAATAGTAATAATAAAGATTCTAGAAGGGCAGGTGGCTCCACCAGGGTTGTGAATTTGAACACGCTGACATGTCCCATCTCAGTTGCAGCCCCCCAGACTCCTGGTTTTATGTGAGAAGTTATTTTTTTTGTTCCTCCAGTGTTTACATCTTGGCAGACGTTAGGAAGATTTTCACGAGAGCTTGAGCTCCCTCCTCCAAACTGTGCAGCGCTGGAGTTCAGCAAAGGCAAGGAGGAGGCAGTTTTTGAAAAAAAAAAAAAAAACACAAAAGGAGCAAATACGTGCTGCTCTAATCCTCAGAAGTGGATAAATTTGGCTGAAATGTAGGAGCAGCAGCCTGGGAAACCTACCCAGGGCTGAGTTTTAGGCGACTACGAGTGTCCGTGATAGGAGGTGTTGGGGAACCCTCGTGGGTTTTTGCTCCCAGCCCCTTGTGATGCCGACGGCTCGGGTGCGTGGTGGGAAGCTGGAAGAGCAGGTGAAGTTTGGGGGGGAATAAGTGTTCAAGGGCACAAGGGCTTTGACCGGGAAAAGCCTCTGGGGAAGCGGCCTCAGGAGAGCTTTTCGATGCGGTTCCACAGGGAAGGATTGGTTCGGTCTGGGGAGACCCGAGCTTGAAGCAGACGTGGGGAAAAACGTTTGGCCGCGGTCGAGTCTCTGTTTCTCAGAAAGTAAAAAAAAAATTGTGAGAGTCTGACAGATGCCGTGAACGGTGCCAGGCTGGCATTGGGAAACCTGCCCTGCGAGCCAGAGCCGGTGAAATATTGCTGAGAAACGGGACCGGTGACTCCAAATACCTCAGAATCAGTGCAGACATAAATCAGTGGCCCCGATTTGGGGTGCGCCATCTGAAGGGTGTTACATTTTGGAGAGGATTTTTCCTTATCCCTCGCTCTTTTGGCTTGATTTATACCTGATTTCTGCCATTGCTAGTCCACAGCAAGAGAAATTGGGAAGGGATTTGGAAGAAAAGTGCGTTTTAAATGATATACCGTGCATAAGAGGAGTAGGAAAATGTTTGTAATCCTTTAAAGAATTTTATCTCCTTGCATTTCTCCTTAGTGGCATTACAAATGGGCCTCACCCCTGCGTTCGTTCGTCAAGGGAAAGCTTTATATACGGGGGAATGTTGGTAAGGTAACAATTTCTGGGCAGTAAAAGTGTCAAAGAAAACATCTGTTCTCGTGAAGTTGCTCTAGGACAGTCTCTGTAGCACAATATAAAACCCAGACACGTTAATGGAATTAACTTTTCTGCCGGAATGACACTGAAGCGTAGGGTTGTGGATTACGATCACAAGAAGCGTATGAAATAGGCTCCGTTCTTGTCTCCCCGGACTTTGATTTATGGAAGGGGAGTGTTTTAAATTCTGTGAAATGCCATTCAAGCCCACTCTGTTTGGTAAATATTATGTGTTCTGCCTAATTAGATTATTAGCATGGAATCATCAGATGCAACCGGATACTAATAAAAACTGAATCTCTGTCTTAGAAGGACCGAATTCTGTGAATTCTGAGGGAAAACCAATGAACTGGAAAATTCCTTCCGCGAACTAAACCTCATAACGTCAGAG
The DNA here is from genome assembly GCA_020746105.1 of Trogon surrucura. NCBI lineage: Eukaryota > Metazoa > Chordata > Aves > Trogoniformes > Trogonidae > Trogon > Trogon surrucura. Next base: position 5,872,713 of record CM036641.1, read on the forward strand.
CTGTTTCAGGGTTAGAACTGGCGAGCCCTGATTCGGCTGCGTCCTGTTCCTCACCTGTATTTTTGCTTTTCGTGGCGTTTCGCTTGCCACGGCGACTCCCGCGTCAGCTTTTGTCGTTTGTGAAAAGACAAGTTTGCTAAACGACTGAAAGATCAGAAAGAGCTTTACTTGGTGGTTTGTGAGTGCATTTGGGGGGAGCCCGAGCGGCTGCCCCGGACCCGGCTGCCTCCTTCCCCGCCGCGCAGAGCGGGCTCCGGGCTGACTTTTTAAACCGAGAAAGGCTCCGAGTCCTCGGCTTTCTGGGCTTGGATTGCCTAATAAGGTAAGGTATGTCTGCTGCGTTCGCTGAGATACAAGGGAAACTTGATTAGTAAATGGGCACAAAATAGATGGAGTTCCAGAAGAATGAAACCTTTCCCTGCAGAAGAAGCTCGGTGGCACCGCTCCTCGGCGCCGCGGGGCTCTTCGTCCTGCACAGCTCCCAGCCCCGGGTGCCTTTTGGGGGGGCTGAGGATGCGAGTATTTATTTCCCCGGTTTTACCCTTGAATATTTACCTCCGGCGGGCGGGAAGCCATCTGGCCCCCACCCAAGGTAACGGAGGTGGCACCGCGTGTCACTCGCCTGCAAATTCAACTGCAAATTGTGCAAAGCGAGACCGGGAGAGGCTGCCTCTGCTTAGTCCTGTTTGTAAACCAGGAGCTCTGATGGGGTTGTGTACGCCGGGAGGAGAGGAGCTCTTTAGGTCAGGGCTATAAAGTTGAGTCTAAAATAGCAGAAAATTGCCGCGGGAGCCCGCGCTGGCGTTTTTCCATTGGGCTTTAAACACAGCAAAGAACAGTTTTATTGTGTTTCGAGTGGCCTGGGCTCTCTGGGAGGCAGGGTGGGGGCAAGGCCACTATAGAAATGCAAATTCGTTCTGCAAATATTGCCACCAAAAACGTTCACATCTGCACAGATGATTTCCCTCACGACTTCCTTCAGCCTGATTTGCTTGTGTTGGTTTTTCTTAACCTTAATGCTTCAAGAAGGACATCGGACTCGGTGTCTGCTACCCCTGTTGAAGCGGCGATGAAATCACCGGCGTGGCTGCTCAGCTCCTATTTACGGCTCTGGGAAAACATATTGTTTGTGCTTAAAGCCAAGCGACCCGAGTCTGCTGCGCAGACTACAGGGTTACAGCTAAATGCGTTGCGATTAATTCCTCTAATTCACCGAGTCGCTGAATTAGGAAGGTGTCATGTGAAGCAGCGTCCACGGTGGAGATGAGTAACACAAAACCAGATAAAATCCGATCTGCGAGTCCCAGGAAGATGCAGCAGAATAGCGAGTCCTCCAGGGATGATTTACAAGGTCATAGACTCGTAACTATTCAGGGTAACTTCATACTTTAACTTCTTGGTCAGTAAATTACTCTTGGAGTTTCGGCGTAGTCCGAGGCGAGTAATCCTTCTCAGTTGTCAGCAAGTGATTTCCCCTGAAGCGATGGAGCTGAGGTTGGCAACGCCTCGCACACCCACCAGCTCCCCTGGCTTTTGCCGGCATTGCTGGGAGGTCTCTGCGGTCCCTTCGAATTATCCCGTTTCACCCGGCGGTCCTGTCCCTTTGCCTACCTGGCAGCCACCTCGGAGGCGTCCCGGGAACCTTTCGCGCTCTTCCCAGAAGGAATTGGGAGCAGCGTGATGGATGAGGTGGTGGCAGCAGGCTGTGTGCCAGGCGTACGTGTGTCCCCACCCCTCGGCACGGCGTGGGGACGGCATGGCTGCCCCAGGAGGTGGGACCCACCACGCTCGCTGTGACCCCATGGACCCGTGCCTTGGTGCCTGGATCTAAAGACAGAATAAATCCAACTGTTGCTTTACGGCTAATCGTTATGCCTAATTTATAATTTTTGACTTTTTAAAGGTCAACAGCGTATGTTTGTGCTCATAGATGTAATGGAGCATCCCGACAATTTTTGTAGGAAACCCTCAGATTTCATCTTCTTGCCACGGGCTCAGAATTACGGGAAGGAAAAATATCTCCGACTGCTGAACTACTCAGAGCAGGTTCCCTGCTCCCCTGGGAGCCGACGCTTGTGCCTCGTTGGCAGTCCCCCAGCAGACCGCGGGGAAGGATGTCTCTCCCGACGTGGCTGAAGCCATCCTCCGAAAAAACATCTGCTCTCCTGGATGAAGACTCCTGCCCGAGATGGCTTCAGCAGATGTGACGCGGCCGTGTCGCACCCGGCGCTTGCTCAGCAGCTCTGGGGCTCGGGGGAAGCCCCTGGTGCCTGGATGTACCTTGCGGAACCCGCGCTCCGGTAGTAAATTATTCCACTCCCAGATATTGTCCAGAAGGAGCAAAAGGCAGAAGCTGCGCTGCCAGATGGCCAACAAGGAATTGAAGAGTAATCTCGATTTGTTTGGAAAACCGAAGTCAAATTCCCTGGCAGCAGAATGTGCTTTGGAAAGTACCGCTGTGCGGAAAATCGTGCGTTCCAGTGATTCAGGCGTGGTGATGCTGTTTGTCCCCCTTGTCTTTAAAAGGTCACTTTTTGTTCTGAGTTTATGTTCTCTCTGGCGCTTCTCTTCAGAAAAAGCCTCATATATGGAAAGCCATTGTTAGGGGTTTTTTTTGCTTTTGGGCATGGAGTTCCCCTGCTAGAAGTAACATTATTTGGCAGAAGCAGCTTCATTATTTGGTAGGTCAAGATGGGGAATCTTTAAACTGTGTTCCTGGCAGGAATTTCCCCACCAGCTTTGGTTTAATTCACACCTCGGCGCATTTTTGTTACTCATTATTGTAGCTACCAAGCATTGAGCTAATGCTGGGCACCGCTGTGGGTTGGGTTTATATATATTTAGGCTTCTTTTTTTTTTTTCCCATCTCTATTCGATTTCATCCTTGGGAGTGAACGTAACCTTCTGCACCTCAATCTGCTGCTGTTGAGGGAAGGCCAGAAACAGGCTGGAAACACAGCTCGAGCGCAGCACGTCGAAATCAGACGTTAGTTTAAGCGGCGCTGGAATATTGCTTCGTGCCCCTGAGCCTGAAACGGCCGCGTTTGCATCTGGTTCTTACATTCGCGTTTGCTTTACCGGTTTCCCTGGCACGGCCCGTTAGTGCCTTTACAAATTTGGGCTGCGTTCCTGCTTTGTAGCTCGGCGTGGTTGGGATTCTTCAGCCTTTGCAAGAAAGCTGGGTCGGGGAAGAGGGAGCCTGTCAGTAAACACTTGCCGAGCACGGCTGCCGAATGGCTCTGTCTGGAAAATATTATGTTATATGTGTTCTGTGTTGTAACGTCGCTTTCTCCTCGATGGATGAAATCCCGTGGGTTTTGGTGTGGGCGATGCTCTGAGCTCGGCTGGGCGGGCAGCGGAAAGCATCGCTGCGTTTTATCGGGGTGCTTTTTTGGAACAAAACGTGGGGTTGTTTGGGGGGAAGGAGGCCGCCTGTGACAAGGGAGCGCCGGGATTTGGGGGGACGTGAAGGGAATTATCCGTAGGCGTCGGTCTCCCCACGGGCACGGTGAGAATCAGGGCGTGAGAGTCCGCGGCACCCCGAGCCTCTGGGTTTGTAACCGCGGGTGCATTTACAGCCTTGAATGGAATCAAATCTGTGGTCTTGGAGACATTTATTTATTTTTGGCGAAGCGGCAGCTGCTACATCTGCCTCCCTCCAGCAGGAGCCCGCTGCCGCGGCGCTGGGCTATCGCTGCTGACACCAGCCGTGGCCGGGACCTCTTGCCGTCGTCCCTTCTGGAAGTGATGAGCTCGAGGTAGTGAAACCCTTCTCCCTCTTCTGCAAACTTCTCCCTAAATCCAGTTTTCAGCTGGTTAGAGAGGTCCCCAGAGGCATCAGTGAACGTCCGTGCTCCTCATCCTGGTAGAAGTGCTGGGTTCGAATGTTTCGGGCGCTTTGACCATTCTTCCAAAAACTCAGTTCTGCTCCACAGAGCTGCTGGAAGAGTTTTCTCCTACACACATAGTTGGATGCTTACAGGTGCTAAAATGATGTTCCTGTGCTCAGAATGGTGCTTTTTAAACTCGCTTCACAGCTGCTTTTTATTTTCTATGATTGCAAGAAAGCAAAAAAGAAAAGAATTCTAAAGTTTTACGTTCAGAATGTGCCATTCTCCGCCCACACTAAAATTACCTGCCTCTGCCGGTTAGTGGTGATCCAGGTATGCCTAACGTGCGTGGAGCCCCTGGCCTTTTTATGATAAACGTAGTGATGGGAGTGAGACGTGGGGGAAGGACGATGCTTATAGTGCAATTACAGACCGTCGGCTGCCGCGCGTGCGTTTGGGGGGGCGAGGAAGATCTTTTTCCTTCTGCCTCCTCTCCGCGAGACGTGACGCCCGATCTGCTCGTGGGAATCCCGGGCAGCTGAGAGCCTCCCTGCTCCTCGGGCTCGTATTCCATTTAAGGCAAACTGCTGCAGTGCTTCACATCACGTTAACAACACAGCGTATTGCCTGGCCAATAACTTCTTCGCTACAGCCCGCCAGCCTTCTGTTGCCGAACAGAACCGTCGCTGCCTTTTTCAGTCCTAAAAAAACCCTACAAAGCTATAATTGAACCTGTTTAAAGCTTGCGGGCAATTCTAAAGTGATTTATTTGCAGTGTTTTAAAGTTGGGGTTTTTTTCATACAGCATGTCTTTTCAATCAACTTTTCATTACCCCAAACAATAGTGGGTTGGGTGTTGCAGGGAATACAGCTGCTGCAGCTCCGACCCCGCGTTGTCCCACTTAACGGCAGCTCTCTGGATTCTTGCAGTGTCTCTGCAAACCCGAGTACAGAGAGTCTGCTGGTCGTTAGCTGTACAACAAAGAAGAGTTATCATTACAACTCTTAAAGAGTGGCTTTTGGTCACGTCTCCTGGTTTAAGTAACAGCCCCGCTCATTCCAAATCCACTCGTTGCTGAAAGAAACAGTTTCCCCGCGGAACCAGCAGAATTCCTTTGCGCAAAAAGCGACGAGCGCGGCGAATGCAGATGTGGGAGCGGGGAGGGTTAAACAGGCTCCGGCTTCTCGCAGCACGTGAATTCCTTTCCAGTTTTTTTTGGTAACGCTCTAGAGACATCTTACTGCAAAATGCCAGGTCGAGGAAGAAATGACTGGTACCCAAGGTGCAGCAACCACCGGGGCTGTTACCCTTCATCCAGCCGTGGAGCCCTGCGCGTTAATCCAGAGCTTTGTCCCTGACTTGTCTGAGCCCGGCTCGGATCGATCCCGGGCTTTGCTGTTGCAGACGGCGACGGTCGTGTCCGATTTGGACATGGTGGAGGACAAGTGCAAGCCAGGCAAGGAAGAAACTCTTCCAGGGGCAGCGCAGCGTTACCTTTTACGATGCACAAAGGCTGCACGATATTTTGATATAGGATATCCTAAGGTGAAGGGAATCAGAGCATTTATGAAACTTTGCCCCTGGTGTGAGTGTCATTACAAAGGGGAGGTGCAGGGCCCTTACACCACGGATTTCAGGTTTGCTTGCCAAGCCAGTCACATAAAAGCAGCAGGAAATTCAGTCTTGACTCTGCGCTGTAGCCCGCCTCAACAGTTAATGGGTTTTTCATATTTAAACTGAGTTTCCCTGGATTTTTCACAGAACTAGTTCAGACCCAGAACAATTGTTTTATGGGCATATAGTGGCTTTGCAGCCTGGCTCTTGGAAACAACTCCCAGGGTTTGCTCTGTTCCTCTGGAGAAGTATCGTGAGAGTAAATGCGGCTTTCGAGTTGATTTAAGGATTGCATAAAATATGAATTACAGATTTCAGTGTTTCGCTGGACTGGAACATGACTCCGCAGGCAAACAGAGCACGCTCCTCCTGCGGATGGGAAATCCAGAACTGTGGATCGTCAAGATTATTTTATTTTTTCTTTAAATTGAATAGCAAACAGCTAAACTTTGTGGAGAGGGGCGCCGCCGGTGTTGGGGGTTGCATTAAGCAACGAGGGGGGTTTCTCTGCTTCTCAGGGAAAAGTGACCAACAAGGACTCAGCATTCAAAGGTTCAAGGGAAAATGTTTCAAGCACCAGATGAAACTGTTGCCTGCCTCCCTCTGGCTCATCCCATTGGGCTACAGTGTGTTGCTCTCACATCGCTTGGCCCAGTGCAGGAGAAGGTCACAGAAGGGGCTGTGCCACCGGTGAGACCCCTCAAGGGTCGCATTAGTCCCGGCGTACCTCAGGCTGTTCTCTAGCAGGGAGCCTCGCCAGCCAGGAAGGCTCAGCCTCGCTCCCAAACCCCCGACCCTCCCCATCGCTGGGGCTGTGTCCAAGGCGCCTCTTGGGAACGGTCCCCACAAGGTTGTGCATGGAAGAGCATTGGTTGGCCAAGGACCGGATGATGCTGGAGACCTTCTGAGAGCTCCATGGTCTGCGGGGCAGGGATGGTCCCCGGCTGGGTTTAATTTCGCAGATGTGGGCAAGGAGAGGCTGTGGGAAGGTGTGGAGAGGGTGCTGTGAGGACAGGCTGGGGGAGCTGGGGTTATTCAACCTGGAGAAGAGAAGGCTCTGGGTGACCTAATGGGAACCTGCCAGTCCATGAAAGGGGGGACAGGAGAGCTGGGGAAGGGCTTGTCCCAAGGGCCTGTAGGGGCAATGGCCTGAAACTGCAAGAGGGGAGATTTAGATTAGACATAAGGAAGAAATTCTTCCCCATGAGAGTGGTGAAGCCCTGGCACAGGCTGCTCAAGGAGGGTGTGGATACCCCATCCCTGGATTTGTTCAAGGCCAGGCTGGACGGGGCTTGGAGCAACCTGGGCTGGTGGGAGGGGTCCCTGCCCATGGCCAGGGAATTGGAACTGTGGATGATCTTTAAGGTCTCTTCCAACCCAAACCATTCTGTGAGTCTGTGAGAGCTAAGCAGCCGCCTTTATTGTCTGTGTGGGGTATGAGGGCCAGCGCTCGGGGCCAGCAGCCCTTGGGTCGTGCGGCAGCGGCCGGGCCGGCTGTGGGGTGTTGGTGCCGGCGTTCATTCCAGGCAGGAGCGCTCTGGGCTGCGCGCGGGCTTGAGGGCGCTGCCATGGCAGCCGCTGCCAAGCGCTGGGGAGGTGCAGGAGGCCCCGATGGCTCCTGGCTGCCGGTGCTGGGGCTGCTGGTTTCAGGAGCTGTGGGACAGCCCCAGCAGCGCCTGGCTGGGGACGCAGCTCTCGGTGCTTGGTGCCGGCACCCGGCTCCCGTCACGGTGTCCGGTGGGCCGGCTGTGGCTCTTTGGGGCTGACGGTTCCGCCGGGAGCGGTTTCACAAGCGGTTGTTCCCGGGGGCTGGAGCAGGAGCTGCCTCGAGCGCTGGGGAGCCGTGGGGCTGCCAAGCCTGGGCAGCAGCGGTGGGGCCGCGAGCTCCGAGCTGGGGCTGGAGGCTGTGAGGAGAAGCGGGGAGGTGAAGGCTGCTCTCACGGTGCCTGCCGGGCCGGCTGTACGGCTCCCGGGCCCGAGGCTGGCACTGGAGGCTGGCAGGAGAAGCAGGAAGGCCAAGGGTGTGGAGCCCAGGTGGGCTCCCACCTGGCCGCAGCCCCGGGGGCACCCGTGGTACGGAAGGACGGCCGGTCCTCCCCGGGTTCCAGGCAGAGGAGGCCGCTGGTGTTGTGCGGCGGGGCCGCCTCCCCAGGTTCCAGGCAGAGGAGGCCGCTGGTGTTATGCGGCGGGGCTGCCTCCCCAGGTTCCAGGCAGAGGAGGCCGCTGGTGTTGTGCGGCGGGGCCGCCTCCACGGCTGGCCGGGGGTGGTGAGCCCGGCGGGAGGGCCTGGGGAAAGAGGAAGGAGAGGGTGAGGGAGCAGCTCCGGCTCTGCTGCTGGTGGTGGGGGGAAAGGGAAAGTGAGGAGATGGGAAACCAACGTGCTGGTGGCCGTGGAGGCAGGTGAGGGCCAGCACGGGATGGAGTCTCAGCGCCGGCGACGGCAGCCCCGGCGGCCGTAGGGCTTCTGGGCCCGGCGGCACGAGCGGGAGCGCTCTCGTGACCGCACGGGCCCAGGGCCGCTGGCGGAGCCGCTGCCGTCGGGCGCCGGGGCCGTGCTGGCCGCCCCGGATGGTGGCAGGGGGCTGGTGCTGGGTCCGGCGGCGGCAGGAGACAGGGAGGCGCGGGAGGGCTCCGGCAGCGCCGGGCTGGGAGCGTGGCCGGTGGAAGGTGCCGCGGGCGCCCGGCCCCGCTGCTGACACCTGCCCGGCCGGCGGTACGGCCCCTGGGCCCGGCGCTGCGCGCGGGTGGTCTCGCGCAGCCGCGCGGGCCACGGCGGGCTGGAGCGGCCGCTGCCCTGCAGGGGTGGTGGGCTGCAGGGGGCCGCTGGAGCCGGCCGGCCTGGGCTGCTGGGGCCGGCGACCTCCACGGCGGGACTGGAGGCTGCAAGGAGAAGGGGGAAGGTCAAGGGCACGGGGCGCCAGAGGGGTGGCCCCAGCCCTGGGGGAGCAGAGAGGCTCTGCCCGGCCTCTGGGGCTTTGCCTCTTACCGGCGCGCGGACCGGCACAGCCCTCGCACTCCCAGCTCCGGGCGCTGGTCCCCAGTTGGGAGCACCCCCGGTGAGTGCCCTCTGCGGCACAGGAGGAGCAGAGGAGGAGTTGCCAGGGCCTGGGGAAGCAAAGGGGGAAAGGGCTCTGAGGACAAAGGGACCGGAGCCCGGCCTTGTCCGGCAGAGCTCCTGTTTTCGGCCGTTGTGCTTGGAGCCCCTGGCGAGAGAGAGCTCCCCGGGCAGAGCCCCGGGGGCACTTTGGGACACTCACCCCTCCTCCTCTGCCCGCTGTCTTCCTCCTGGGCAGAGGCACTCAGCGGCATCGCAGCGCCCGTGCCTCTGCATGAGCGCTGCGAATGCCTCGAGGGTCTCCCATTCTGGTGGCCTGATGGAGAAAGGAAGATGGATGAGCCCCCGGTGCCCCGGCCAGAGGCAGAGGCCGGATGGGCTCGCGGCAGAGCGGAGGCCAGGACGGCGGGGGCAGCCCCGGCACGACACAGCGCCGGCACCCTCCTGCCTTGTGAGCTGGGCAGCAAAAGTACCGACCTCCTGGGGACCCGGATGCCCATGCGGAGCATCTCCCGTTGAAATGCCTCCCTGTCCCTGCAGAGCGGGCATTGGAAGCACGACGTGCCAGCGCGCAGCGCCTGCCCCTGCGGGAGAACCAGCAAGAGCGTGGATGAGGCCCTTGGTGCTGCCGAGCGGCGGCCGTGCCGTGCCGTGCCGTGGGGGCAAGGGAAGGGCTCCCACCTGGGCGCAGCGCCGGTGGAACCAGGCGTGCTGGCACGTCGGGCACACCATGGTGTGGAAGGACTGCTGGTCATCCACAGCCTCCAGGCAGATGAGGCAGCAGGTCCCCTTCTCGGGGACTGCCGCCACCATCTGCCTGGGGCTGTGGTCACTGCAGAACGCCCTGGGGGAGGAGGAGAGGGATGCGGGAGGTGAGAACTGCTTCTCCCCTCCCCTTCCAGGCGAGGGACTTGCGCAGTGATGGCGGGGACGGGAGAGGAGGTACCTGCGCTGCCCAAGGTACTGCGTGACGCACTTTCCCTTGACAGCGCAGGGGAGATGGTAGCTGCGTTGGCAGCCCATCTCTGAGCAGGTGACACTCGCTCCGTTCTGGTGACACTCAAAGCAGTCCTGGAAAGGACACAGCAGCCCCGTCAGCGCCAGCCCGGCAGCCCCCACAGCCAGCCCCCCCCACCCCTTGGAAGGGCTGGGGTTTCTTTCTGGGGGTCTGGGCTAAGCTCCCCCAAAGCCCTCCTGATCTTGTCAGGTCCTCACCTTCCACACCGCCCGCTCAGCCGTGCGCCGGACCTCACAGCTCTGGAATCCCAGCTGCTCACCATCCATGAGGTACATGGGGAGCCCGGTGGCAAAAAACTGCCCAAGAGACAAGACGAGGAGCTGATGAGGAGAGCGTGGCAGGGCCGGCCTGTGGGACCGCGGGAGGGGCCTCGAGGGCACTCACCATGCAGAACACGTGGGCAGTGACCCCTCGAGAGCTCACCAGGTGCCCGCACGTGTCTGGATCTGCCTGGGCCCGGAGGCAGAGCACGCACGCTGGAGAGGAGAGAGCAAACGCCCTGGGCATGAGCGGCTCCGTGGAGCCAGGGAAGGTGTCCCTGAGGGGTGTCCCCCAAGGGCTGCTCGGAGCGGTTGGGGAGCTCCTGCCTCCCCCCGCCACCGCTCAGGGCCCCGCGCTGATGCCCCGACAGCCCCTTGGCCAGACTGTGCGAGGGACGCTTCGCTCTCACCCTGCTCCACTGGGCCGGCGGCTTGGCCCTCGCGGTCTGGGACCTCGCTCATTCTGAAAGTTTGGGAAAACTCCCAAGCAGTAGTGTGACGTGTCGCCGGCAAAATCGCCTCTGCAGACCGGGAGAGAGAAGCGGGACACGGGTGGGTTTGCAGCACAGCCCCAGAGCCCCGAGGTGTGGAGCCCCCCTTCTCCCCTGCGCTCTCCTCACCTCACCACGTCGCACTGACGCAGGACCGGAACCCAGCGCCGCTTGGAACCGTGGGTCACCCCAGCCAGCTCTGTGACATCACAGCACCGGTCCCGTGTGCCCCGGTAAGGGCTGCTGCTGCAGTCCTGCCGCCAGGTCTGGGCTCCCCAGTACAGGGGCCAAAGAGACCTGGCCCGGGCTCCCACGTCCCACCCGGGTGGCCGGGGCACAGCACAGGACCTCGGGACGGCAGCTGGTGTTGCGAGGCGGCTCAGCATCTTTCTCCTAAGCTGGGGGCTGAGCTAGGAGCTGGGAGCTCAGGAGAAAGATGCTGAGAGGGGAAAGATGGAGCTCAGGAGAAAGATGCTGTCCCGTTGTCAGTGTCCTGCTGTTAGTTGCCCATCTTCCAGTCTCAAGGAGCAAGTCTTGGCTCTCAGGCTTCCTCCTCTCCTAATGCAACGAGCTGAGCATAAATGAAACGCGAGTTACGGAGCTGCCTGAATCAGGTGTTCAGAATCATCGAATCATAGAATCAATTGGGTTGGAAAAGACCTCAGAGATCATCAAGTCCAGCCCTTGGTCCAACTCCCGTCCGTTTACTAGATCATGGCACTAAGTGCCGTGTCCAAGCAGTTTAAAAACCTCCAGGGACGGTGAATCCACCACCTCCCTGGGCAGGCCATTCCAATGCCTGACCACTCTCTCTGTAAAGAATTTCTTTCTAATATCCAGCCTAAATTTTCCCTGGCAGAGCTTAAGCCCGTGCCCCCTTGTCCTGTTGCTCAGTGCCTGGGAGAAGAGACCAGTCCCCACCTGGCTATAACTTCCCTTCAGGTAGTTGCAGAGAGTGATGAGGTCACCTCTAAGCCTCCTCTTCTCCAGACTAAACAACCCCAGCTCCGTCAGCCTCTCCCCACAGCTCTTGTGTTCCAGTCCCTTCACCAGCCTTGTTGCTCTTCTCTGGACCCGCTCCAGCACTTCAGTCTCTTTCCTGAGCTGAGGGGCCCAGAGTGTCAAGTTGGCGTTTTAGGCTCGTGCAGAATTGCACACGTCCTGAAGGGAGCGTTAGGTCAGTGCTTTGGCCGTGCCCTTCCTAAAGCAGAACTCTGCCTTTCCTCCTCAGGTGGGCTGCCTTAGGTGATCAGAACCCCTGGAGCTGAACACGCGCACCGTTCCCTCTGCACTAGGGTTGTGAGCTGCAGTTGCCTGACACTGAAAAACATCTGTTGCAGGAAAGTTAGTCCCAGTGCTGCACTGAAGGTGGCCGGGGCCTTCTGCACCTTTAGGCAGAGCCTGGAGCTGGCACGCCGTGTCTGAGTGTCTCCTCCCTTTCCAAGAGCCACGGCTCTCTGGTGACTTATTGGAGGGGCACTGAGAGCACGTGCTCTCCTGCCACAGCTCGCCCTGCTCTGCTCTCTCCCCAGCCAGCCAAGCGCAGGGTTTGCACAGGGAGGTTGAACACCAGCCCAAGTGCTTTCAGGCTGGAGGGGAAGGTAATCCCTAGCGGAGCCCAAGCCCTGCGTCCAGCTGCTCTGCTGTGGCAGGGGGAGGCTGCAGCTCCTCTGGGGTCAGGCCAAGGGCTGGGCCCCCCGGCAGCACTCGGGACCCTTCCCTTTGTCCTGGCCTGGGACCTGCTGGTGGCAGCTCAGAGCTTGCTGTCAGGCTGGCAAAGGATTAGGGCACCCTGAAAGCCCCGTGGAGGCTGTCAGGAGCCCCTGAGCAGTGCACGGAGGGGGTGAGGAGGCCCCGAGTTAAGATCCATGGGATGGGGAAGGGGCGCAGGCACGCCAAAAGGACTGCCGAGGGGAGTGGGATGCGCTGAGACCAGGGATGCCCCAAAAGGCGCAGCGACTGCCCTGGGCGGTAGCGAAAGGCACACCAAGGGAGGTGGGGTCCTGGAGACGCACCCAGAGGCACACCAGGGAGTCGGGGCAGCCCGAAATGCCCGCCCTGGGGCCTCGGGTGCTCCCAAAGGCGTCCTTGGGGCTCTGGGCATCCTGACTCGCACACCAATTGCCCTGGAGAGCAGGGAAATTCTCAGCTGGGGGCCTGGGGCACCCCGAAAGGCAGAGCCACGGGTTGCGGGAGCATCCAAAGGCAGATTGGCGCTGGCAGGGGAACCCCCGAAGGCTGAGCAAGGGTCTTGGAGCCCCCAGAATGTACACTGGAGTGGTGTGGGGCAGCCCTGTGCCAGACAGACTGCTGCCCCACCAGGGAGAGCAGCGGAAATGCAAGTCCCTGCTTCCAGCCTTGCCCCTGACCGCGGGTGTCCGGTTGGACCGGGCTTGGAGCAACCTGGGCTGGTGGGAGAGAGGTGTCCCTGCCCAGGGGACGTTGGAACAAGATGATCCTCAAGGTGCCTTCCAACCTTAACCATTCAATGAGTGTTAGAGCCTCGCGGTGCTGTGTGGCCCCACGTTGTATCTTCAGCTGAGCCCCGGGGTGGCTCTAGCAGCCGGTGCCCTCTCTGCAGCCCGTGCCTGCGCTGGGCGATAGGGAGCTTTGGCTGCCAGCGAAGGCAGTCAGCTGAACGGGGAGTAGTGCGGCGACACACAGGAGTGCGCTAAAGCTGACGTGGAAAATGACAGCTAGGACTTTGAGGACATAGTTTTGGGATAATTTGTTCCAAAAATACCAGCCTTCCCTCATCCTTCAAGTTTTATTAGAATTCTGGTCTCCCAAGAGGGCTTTTCCTTTCCTTCTCCTCTGCACTCCTGGATAACATCGCTCTGCTCCTCTGCCTTTAACTCCTAATTTCTTTCCCATTTTTGTCTAGTGCAGGTGGGAAAGTTCCAGTGCTGCTTAAAATCTGTTTTATCGCTGCTAACATTCTGCCGGTGAACATTCTCAACACAGAGAAAAGGCGTGTTTGTGGCTTTTCCCCCCCTCAAATATTCAGCTCAGGGCTTCAGCCTCTTTCTGGTACATCACTGCCTTGGGTGTGGATCCTCCGCTAACTCATTAAAGAAATTGGGTCCAGGTGTCATTAGCAAAGGAAGGGAGAGGGCAGAAGGGAGTGATTGTGGTCAAGACCATAGCTCTGAGTACAGGAAATGCCTATTTCTGTGAAATAATAGTATCTGAAGTATTGTTTCATGGAAATATAGGAAATTTAGGATGCTGGAGTACTCTTGTGCTGCCGTACTCGGAGCGGAGCAGCGTGACGTTAACGTCCGGGCAGTCTCAGGGGTTTGTTTCCAGGGGTTGTGGAAATGCTCATGAAAAATATTGGAGGGTTTTTATTTTTTGTCTGCCTTTCTGTATAAATATTCCTCAGCAGAGGAAGCAGCACTGCAGCTACGGCACGGGTCAGGCTGCTGGGTCTGCCCGAGGAGAATACCCTTAACAGGCAGAAACTGCCAGATCTAAACCATGACCTTGACTATGACAAACCTGGGGATGTGAGGACGGCGGCGCTGGCAGAGGAAGGGTCGGGTTTCATCCTTACGCAGGGGAAAACTTGAAAGTAAACCATAGAAAACGGCAGGAGAGAAAAACGTAAATTAGGGACCTTTGAAATAATGATGAAAGCCGGCGCGGTTTGCTGTTCCGCATCTCGTTCTGCTGCCTTTCTCCTGCTCATAAGGATACTCATTCTCATGCTGCCCCTTCTCTTTAAAATGAGTTATTGTCCACCAAGATGCGTTTTGTCGATCTGGGAGGCATCTGGGTTGGATGACTAATCAACTCTTAATTAGCAGGGAATAGAAAGCTCAGGTTTTGTTTTGGTGTGAGGCTCGGGTGGTGAGTTCTGCACCCAAATGCTGATTTCGGAGCGTTCCCGCCCCTCCTCAGCAGAAACGTGACCGTGGAGGGATGCGGCAACGGTTCAGTTAGGGCTGGATGGGAGGGGAAGAAAAAACCCTGCAATTATCGAGCTGTTTAACTCCACCTCGGTGACTAAGCTGGGCTTTGTCAGCCTTGTAATTGGGATTGAGACACTCGGGTTAGCCCAGTTTCACTGTTTCGAAACCCCAGAAACTGAGACTGGTGCGAAAGGATCACCCGAGCGTGCACGTTCTATAAATCCCCGTGTAAAACGTCTGAATTGCCCCGTCGTGGCCATAGGGCAGAGCCGGGCCCGGGGCTGCTGGCAGGAGGGTGGGGGTGAGGAGGGCAACAGACGGAGCCTTGAAAGATCAAGGTCCCGCCGCGGTCTCCTGGAGCAGCGGGGTGCCTGTCACTGCCTTCTTGTGTGTCTGGACTTAATTTCCATACCTTTAAAAGGGAATGCAGAAATATTGCCAGGCAGAATTAGACCTCTCCAAACTTTCCCCCCCCCACCCCCTCCTGCAGTCAATGAGTCCCCTCCGTCCTCCGCGTGAGGCATCAAGCAGAAACCTGATCTCGAAATGCCTTTCTTAGGGGAAGGACAACCCCAGAGCCTCAGTTCCCCCTCTCGCAGCGATGCTGCCTTGTGCCCGGGTAGTGAAGATGCTGGGTGGCAGGAGAAATTAATGCAACTGCTGTTCCAAGCACCCTTGCCCTGCTGCGTGTCAGCAAAATTTCACGGTTGCCGAGCAGTCTGCAAAAAAAAAGAAAAGGGGCAGTGTTTCCGATCAACAGAGAGATGCGCGAGTGTAGCAGTAGGTATTTTTATAGCAAAAATATCTTCTGTAGCGACGGTATTTTTATATAGATGTTCTTCTCTGCTAGCTTGGAGGTGTTTGATGCTGAAGCAGCCTGTGGGGCTGGAGTAGAAGCTGGCGAGGGGTTACCTCCAGGCACCCAGCAACTTGGTCAAGAGCTGGTTCGGGTGGGCGCGAGCGGGTCTGGATGAGGGAGGACGCATCCTGCGGGTGGTGCTGGTTCGGTACTGCAGCCTTGCTGGAACGGATCCAGTGCCCACACCTGGGGTGATGCCTTTCCAGCAGAGAAAAACACAGATTCGCAGCCTTACAGTTCCAAGACTGTATTTCAAATATGAGAGAAGACCCCACTGTGGGTTTGCGGGCGTTTTTCAAATGCCCATCCCGCACCCCTTAGCCGGGACCCGAGGGACGGACAGTCTCGCCGTCTCTGACACGCTGCGGAGCGGCTCGTGCAGCAGCTCAGTGAAGGGCTGGCCGGGACGTGGGGAGGAGGTCCGCGCTCTCGCACCCTTTTTCCATTCCTCTGAGCTCCTCTCTGCTCCTCCTCGATCCCAAACGCTCGTTTGAACGGGTGGCACTTTACACAAGCCCCGCGTCGCCTGCTCGCGGCTCGAAACGGGCTTAGGAGCAAACAACAAAAATCCTGTTGTGCTGCATGAGCGTGTCCTCCCTTTGATGGTATGAACTGCTCCCCGTCCTTTCAAAGATCTCCCTTTGTCGAAGCCCAGAATTTAAGCTTTGCAAAGCGCCGTCGATTCGCCTCCGACCTCCCGCCCACAGCCCGCCAGGCCGCGGAAGTTTGCGAGTTATTTTGTCTTCTTCCCCCCTCCCCTTTTTTCTTTTTTTTTCCCCCCCTCCTTTTTTCCCTACAAGTGGCAGCCCAAATCCCAAGCTGAAAGTGAATCGCTGCCGCTGGCTGCCCTCCAGCATTCCTGGCGGAGCAAGTCAGGATCTGGAATGTCCAAAGGCAGCGGCAGGGAGGGACGGAGAAGCCTGCGCGTGGGTAACGGCGCCGGGAGGAGGAGGAGGAGGAGGAGGAGGACGGAACAAAACACAACTTCATCTGGACTGCCCCTTTCCAAACCAGCGTTTGTTCCTGATTTATGCTTTCGTGTTTCGCTTAAAGCATGCAGCTCTGTGCGGCGAGGGCAGAGAGCTCGCGGCAGCGCTCCGGAGTAAAACAGGGTTTGCTTTTCTTTTCTTTTTTTTTTTTTTTTTGGCAAAAGCTTCATAGCTACATAAACTCAGCCAGTTTTCCAGCTCTCTCTCGTGAGCTGGGAGTTTTTCTCTCCTGTGGTTTTGGGGGAGATCCCTCCGGTGCTGCGGCGGAGGCCCCGGACGAGGGGAGATGCCGGGACGGGGCCCGGCCGGTGAGGTTGGCACGGAGCAGCGCTGGAGCACGGCGAGCCCTTGATGCTTTCTCTCCGTTTTCTTGGACGAGCAACGTTGTGGAGCCTCAGCTCTCCCTTGCAGCAGATTAATGCCTAAAATTACACACCCTAAACAGCAGGGTTTAATTACCAGAGCTGTGAATAGTTTAATTAGTTTGCTCTGACCTTGGAAGAAGGAGCTGCCCAGCGCCAGGAGAGCAAGACTGGCATCGCTGCTCAGAGACACCCAGCCCGCGAGGCCATGTCGTCCTTGTACACCAGGAGTAAAGAATATACTCGCAGCAGGAAGGCTCAGTCAGATTCTCCCCCGTCCTCTCCTTCCCCCATCGCAAAGACGCTCAGAGTAAGCAGCTTTTCCTTTCTGTATTACACGGAGACCCGCCGGGCGTGCGCTCGGAGCAGAGACCGGCGGCGGTGCCGGTTTGTTGTGTCGCCCTCGGAGCCCCGTGTCTGCGGTTTGCTTTGGAAAGAGGATGGTTTTCACTGCAACTTGGGAAGGTGCCTCTGCAGCAACAGGTTTTAAGCGAGCTGCCAGAGCCCTTGCGCCGGGATTCTTTGCGTTACTGGCTGTCGAGAGCTGCTGCGGTGGTAGTTTCCCCCCTCTCCGTGTCTTGCTTTTCCCAGGAGCGTGGCTCTGCGGGTGGGCTGTGGCTGGACGGAAACCTCACCGGTGAGAATGAGGCAAAACCTGAGCAGCTTGTTAAGCTGCGCTTTTTCCAGAAACCCTTTGGTGTTGCTGGTGAGGTGAGCTTTGCTGTCCAGCTTTCACCCTCGGGGTTGTGCTGACCTGTGCTATAATTGAGTAATAACGACAACAAAAGAAAAGAAGAAGAAAACCACCTGTAGCGGGAGGCAAGCCGAGGTAGTTAACTAGTCCTGCCCAAACCGGAGCTGGTGTCCCCGTCTACCGAGGTGTTTGGAAGTTGGGAACGTTTCATGCCAGCGTTGCTAATAGCTCTGGAGTCATGTGAAAGGCTCTCGCGAAGCTCTCCGGGCGCGTATCGTTCTACGGGCGGTCTCTTCGCCGTCGAGAAATATTACCGCGCCGGGTGTCAAAGCCTGGAGGAATTAGTTTGAAAGAGGCGAGCTAATTTTAGATGGTAAGCATTAAATTAATCTGAGCGCCGGTGTTTGCACCGATCAGATGCGGATTGTCTGCTCTTCTTGAAGTGACAGGTCTTGGTCTGGAAAAGACATTGTCTGAAATATGTGAAAAGGGGTTTAACCTGCTGCCGTGCTGCTAATGGAAGCGTCCCTGCCCTCAGTGGCTGCCGGTTGTCCCCAGGCCATTAACTGTTTAACCCAGGAGCAGGATCTGTGCTTTCTTCCCATCTGTAGTCTCTGGGGAGGTTTTAGTTAATCTAAAACTATCCCCTGTGTTCTTGGATGGCCTTTTTTTCCATCAGTTCTTACAGCTCTGCGCTTCCCATTCCTCCGTAGCCTGCCCTGCTATCGACAACTGGCTTAGCAGCAGTGGGGAACCCTTCAAATGTGCCCTCAGTCATAGTGTTAAAGCTGAAAATGGTTTAATTTCTTTGCAAACTCAAGTTTTTTGAGATTTTTTGACGTACACAGATGGACTCATTTCTGAGACGTTTGTCGCTTGTTCCTAAGCCCAGATGCATAAAGGGGGGGGGACCCCCCCTTTATGCATCTGGGCTTAGGAACAAGCGACAAACGTCTCAGAAATGAGTCAGGACTGCTGGACTTGGGACCTGTGGCTGGTTACTGTGATACCAGGTAGCAGGAGGTGCTGGTTTCCTCCGTCGATCGCCCTGATGGGGTTCCAGGCTCTTGGGGGGGGTCGTGGGTGGAGCCGGTGGGAGCTCTCGGGTGGGTACCAAAAGGTGCTGGGTGGGACCTGGAGAAGAGCTTCACTCAGCTTCTCGGGGCGGTGGGATTTTGGTGAAAGGACGGAGATCTTGGTGGTTCTCTGGCAGCCGGAGAGAAGCCGGACCAGAGCGCAGCGTTAAAGGGAGGGGATGGAAGTAGCCCTTGCCTTAAAAGGCTGATTAGAGAGCAATTTACTGCGAGCTAAAACAAAGTATCTGAGTTAACTCTTCGTCAGTTCTGCCACGAGCTAGAGAAGTAACAGAGTGGGGGTTTGTGTGGATTTGTCCTGTGTGTGTGTACCCCCGCCTGGTCCCCCGTGCCCACAGGGACAGCAGCCCATGTCTCAGGGTGTCACCTGCCTGCTTCGGGCAGGAACGTGACATCTCAGGGGCTTCTCTCTTTCCGTCCAGTCGAGATTGATGCTGGCAGACCTGTGGGCTCTCTAGATGTTCCCAGCTGGGCAGGGGTGCGAAAACACACGAGCAGGCAGGGACCCTCACACAAGGTACAGACACGAAAAAAACCGCTTTGAGAACCAGACAAAGCGAAGAAAATTCAACTTGTTATTAAGGCGTCGGTGCCGAACGACTGCGTTCAGGTGGCATTTGCAAAGCAGCTTCCAGTGGTTCCCTGCTGCTCGTAGGGCTCCTTCGGAGTTACAACAGTGCGAGGGTTTCCACCTTTCATTCTCCCCAAAAGCATGGCAGAAAAGGGCGAGCGCTTCGAGCGGGCTCAGACTCGGAGAAGAAAAGCGACCTCCTTGAGCAGGGAGCAGAAGGCGGCGGAGGAAGGAGATTGGTGTTGGGTTGTGACCAACTGTGAGCGGGATCACCGCCTGCCCCCGCGCCCCAAACACTTCGCTTCTGGTGTCACAACAGAGCAGCCCAGAATTCTCATCACCGGCACAGAAAGAGTGAAGGAAATGCCGTTCCATCACCCAGAGGGAGCGTTTCGAGCCCCGTCTTTCCAGCTGCTTTGAGGAGGATGTCGCGAGAAAGTGGAAACGGGAATCCCTTTGGAATGAATTCGGATGGTCCCGTTATTTGGCAAAAGCCTCCGTTTTTTTGTGGCCGCGGGTACCTTCTCGCCTCAAGTTTTGCGCTTTAGTTCAAGGTTTCTCTTCCTCGGGAAAATTATTAGTCAGACAGTCAGTCCCAGGGGTGTCATAGGCAACCCGTGGTAGGAAACCTGGCGTGCATCGCTAAGCAAATAAACAGCAGCATTGTGAAGGGCGAGGCTGAGAGCAAGGACTGAATTTTTAAGTCCTATTTGTGCTGGGCCAGATGTTTTTTTTTCATAGGAAATACCCTGTAGGGCAGGTCGGAGAAGGAAAGCGGAGGTGAGCACGCTGTCGCTGCAGCTTCTCAGTGGTCGTTGCTCACCTCTCTGTCAACCAACCTTCCTCTCGTTCTCAGGCTGCTCCTTCTTGTCTTGTCATCCGATGTTCTTCGCTGTGAAAAAGACCATCAAAACAGGAAACACTTGTCAGCGTGTGTGCGTGCCCGTCGTTGCACAGTGGCTGCCGTCGCTTGATGGTTGTTACTCACTCCTTGAGACTCCACGTAACTCTCATTCTGGCCGTATTCACGGTTTCGCTACGAGGCTTTTTCCCCCTGATGTGAGGTCGTTCCCTCATTAAACCATCTTCAGGGCTTATTACTTGAGCTTTCCTGCTGAATTTTTGCCAGGAAGGTCTCAGCAATAAAGTTTTGAGTGTTCTCAGGGGTCTGCACTCATTGATATTATTCAGCCGTTCGTTGGAGTGTCTGAAGGAGCCGCGCTAAGTGGGATACGGGATGCACGAACATCACCTTTTATGGGCCATATGTTTCCTCCGACTCGCTTGATAGTAATACTTGAGCATAAAAAGCAACGGTTTCCAAATCGCCGCCTCGGGTAGCAGAGCCTCCGTGCCGAGCCCGCGGTTGCTCTAAGCAGCGATTACCATGGCAGCAAATGCACCTCATCTGGGTGCGACGTTTTGACGCGGACGCGTACCTCTGGAATGCAAAGCAAATCCTAAAGCGAGAAGAGGGGGAAAGGAAAAAAAAGCAAAGCTGATGCCCAAAAACGTTGACCATCTGAGCTGCAGGTGCTTGGCATGCAAATAAAACCAGCATGGTTTGGGTGTTAATACTTAAATAACGGGATAAAATCGGGGAGGTCTGGTAACGCGACCAAACCGGACTTCTGAGCAGGGAGAGGTGTCCAGGGGTGCGGAGAGGTTGGCAGGAATGCCTGGTGGGACCCCAGCCTGTGCAGAGCTTTGAATGGAAATGTGCCTGACAGGCACCGCTCGCTCCGTCAGTGTTTTGCAACGAGTTTTAGATATTCATGGTTTGGGATGTTCATGGTAAAGGGTTTATTCTCAGAGTCACAGAGTGTTAGAGGTTGGAAGGGAGACCCCAAAGATCATCTAGTCCAACCCCCTGCCAGAGCAGGACCACCTACAGCAGAGCACACAGGAACGCGTCCAGTCAGGTTGGAAAGTCTCCAGAGCAGGAGACTCCACACCCTCTCTGGGCAGCCTGGGCCAGGGCTCCGGCACCCGCACAGGGAAGAATCTTCTCCTGATGTTTCTGTGGAACCTCCTGTGCTCCAGCTTGCACCCGTTGCCCCTTGTCCTGTCACTGGACATCCCTGAGCAGAGCCTGGCTCCGTCCTCCTGACACTCCCCCTTTCCATATTTCTACCCACGAATGAGGTCACCCCTCAGGCTCCTCTTCTCCAGCTGCAGAGCCCCAGCTCCTTCAGCCTTTCCTCACCAGGGAGATGTTCCATCCCTCCATCATCCCTGTGGCTGCGCTGGGCTCTCTCCAGCAGTTCCCTGTCCCTATTCTCGCGTTCGGTGGACCTGGTTGAATCGTTTGCCTCTCGCTGTGCTGCTGCGTTAGGGAACAAAGAGTGTTGGGAAAACATTTCTCCGGGAAACTTCTATCTTCTGGGTTTCCGTTTAGTGGCTTTGACACATTCTGGCTGTGATAAAAATGATGCTGCATAAATTGAAATGCGGTCAATTGAGTTGTCTCATGGCATTTCCTATCTAGTTTCTGGATTGCTGGCTGGGTGCACAGTGTTTGTGGGTAACACCTGCTTCCCACAAGAAACGTGAGATACTGAAACTTGAACTTTAAGGCAATTAACCTCAGTTTGTGTTGTTCAGCACCTCGATTTGTTTGTCGCTGGTTGGTTCTCAAGCCTCATGCTCCTTAGATGGGTATCGGTAAGAAATCCTTCTGGGTTCTGTTTGTTCCCTGGGTGTTTTTTGAGTTTCCCTCTGTAAATGGCCATATCTGGAAGCGTATTGGGAACTTCTGGTGACCGCCCGTGAGCCGTTCCCTGCTGTGACTCAGTGGCCAGATCTGCTGTCGCTGCCTGCGTGTGGGTGTATAAATAAAACGGGTCGGGGCACGTGCTCTGACCCGCGGGGGAAAGAGGCTTCGGTCCCTGCGGCTGAACTTTCTGGTTCAGCTCCCCTCCCTCCCGACAAACAGGGCGAGTTGGTCCGAGCCAAAGCCACTGCCTGTTAACTGTTGAAGGGTCTGAATGGTCACGGATGCACTCAGGAGGAGGCACGCAATGTAACACTCCTTCAAAACTCCCAGTTTGACCCCAGTTCAGCGCTGGGTGTCTTTGAAGAAGCTGGTGGAGCAGCCAGAGAGCGATCGCTTGTGCTAGCTCAGCTTCTGGAACCGCTGCCCGCCGTGGGGCAAGGTGGCCGGAAGGTCAGAGCATGACTTGAGGTTGTCCTGCGTGAGCCATAAAAAGGGCGAAGGGAGAAGGAGGAAGAGGACATCTTTAATTTGGGTCAGCTTGTGGTACAACCACAAGCCCGAGCGCGTTGGCACGGCCGAGGCGGGGAGGTGCTGTGGGCCGGGAGGCGATGGGGAGGGCGAGTGGAAGCTCTGTAGGCAGCAAACGGCTTCCAGCTGCTCCCGAACTGGAAACCGATGTTCGCTTTCGTTGCAGGAGCCCGTTATAGTTTTGGTTTGCATAAACTGCATAGAAACCCAGAGAGAACAGGGCTAGAAGAGACTCGAAGCTCAGCCCGGCCGTTTTCCCAGGTAGCAGCGGCTGTAGCTGTGCTGCTCCTGCCAGACCTGGCTTCTGCTTGTGGACTTGCACCAGTGGAGGTGGTGCCCGACGCGCTGGAGATGCAACCGGTGGTCAAAGAAAAACGTCTGGACCTGGGAGTTGTTAGATTGTTGTTGGTTCGGGTTTTGTTGTTGTTGTTTGGAAGTTGTTCTGGTTTTTTGCAATGAATTGTAAATGCTTTTTAAGGATCCCAGTTTGCTGAGGTTGCTCGCGCTGCTCAGTAGGAGTAAGATCTTTGGAGCAGGGGTCCTCAAATAGATGGGAGCGGCTCTGGGTTCACTTCCCACTGACTGGCAACGGGGCTGGAGCTATTTTAGACTGAAACAAGTGAGGAGGGCAAGAGAGACCGTATGAACTGTCTGAATTCTAAAAGCGTGAGATGCTTTGCACGATACCGACGGGTCAGAGTACCCAGAGACCCAGATCGCTGGCAGGGTGGCTTTAGGCAGCTTGAATCCTGGCTGGTGGCCAAATAGGTATTTAAATACTTGTTGATGACACCTGAAAAAGTCCCACTAGAGCATCTACAGGGGCAGGGAACATGTCTGTGCCTGTGGCACTCTCATATTTAGGAGCAGAACTCTTCTCTTCTTGTGTCACTTGGCCATTAAGCTTTTATTTCCTCGCGTCTGGAGAGCTTTGTCGAAGATCACGTCACTTTGCAAAATGAAATTGTCCCCCAGTAAAATCTAATCCCTTAGAAAAGAAGGGGGGGGAAAAAAAACACCAAAAAACTTCAACCAAGCGCAAAACAAAAGCCGCAAACCCGGCTTTCGGAATTGTGGCCCTCACTAAACTGGAATACAATCCAGCCCGGCGTTTGTACGTGGCGTGTTTTATCCCAAGAGGCAGCGGTAATAAACTGCAGCTGCTGCAAAGCTCGGGGGCCGCGCGGGGAGCCGAGGAGGCGCGGGCTGCCCGGCTCGCACCCGGCCCAGCTGCAGAACCCTCGGCTCCGGGACGGCGGGAGGCGCCGGCGTCGAGCCCTCACGGCCGAACCTTTGTGCTCCTGATGAAATACGTGCTAGAAATACTGAAAACGATGCGGTCTGGTGCAGCCAGCTGCCAAAGCCGCTGCTCCAGCTCGGAGAACCCTTTTAATATTATGCTTCAGCAACGGCGGTTTTCCTTGAGCAAAGTTTGTTGATTTATAGTTTGGGAAAACACGTTTCGCATCGGGCTGGTGGGAGTTGGAGGTTGCGTGGAGGTGGTTTGGCTGCGCTGGATTATTAATCATTTCGATGGGATTCTGTAATCCTTGCATGTGCACAAATGCAAACTCCAGCCAGAAGGCAGCACCGTTCGTCACGTCAGCGGTAGCTGAGAGGACGTCGCAGCAAACCAGAGCCCTCGGGTCAGCGGGAGGGAGGCAACAGCCTCAAAAACCTGTGTGGAAACCAGAGTTCAGCCAGACCTTCTGGTAACTCTGCACCCGCTGGAAAACCAAACTTAAGCTCAACCGTACGTGACTGGAAAGACAAATGTGGCTTGAGTGGAACGCTGAGCGGAGTCGCACCGCTGGGGACGGGGTGCCCCAGGCAGCCTGCCCAGTTGCTTTGCCTCCCTCCAGCTCACCTCCTGCCGCGCCGACTCCGGGGAGGTTGCCCAGAGAAGTTGTGAAAGTCAAGACCAGGTTGGACGGGGCTAGGAGCAACCTGGGCTGGTGGGAGGTGGCCCTGCCCAGGACGGGGGGGTTGGAACAAGATGGTCTTTAAGACCTTTTCCAACTCAGACCATTCCATGATTCCAGCAGCAGCAGCTCCCCGCAGAGGTTTCCTTTCTGCAGCTGCCCCGTGTCAGCACCGCCAAGCACCCAATGCCGCGGAGGTGTAATTCCAGCCTGGGCTGGAAGGGACCTTAGAGATCATTTTGATCCAACCTCCCTGTTGTGAGCAGGGACGCCACCTCTTGACTAGGTCAGGCAACACGTGAGAACCGAACGGGAGTCGAACCCGAGACCTTTGGTGTTTCAAGCACCACGCTCAACCCACTGAGCTAAACAGGTGTAGGAGCAGCGGAGCTACGGAGCTGCAGGAGCGCGGTGGCTTTGGAGTGTGAGAGGGACAGAACTGGCCCCCGAATCAACCGGCTTTATTGTACGTTTACTTTCTGAAACAAGACTCACCAGGAGGATACTTGCCAAGGCACAAGAGGTCAGCTTCTCGGTTAAGAGAAGGGAGGTCAGAGCTGAGCTCCAGGATCTTGTTAAATGGTGGTTATTTAAGTGTAAGCAGTGATGGGGATCGTTGAGACGAAACACACCAAAATAAATTGCTTGAGAACCATCTTAAAATAGCACACATTTTCCTGAGGTTAGCCAGTTGGAGATAAATAAGCAGAAAATGTTCCCAAAGCATCTTTTTTTTTAAAAAAAAAAAAGAACAACAATGTAAATAGTAGACTTTTTCTGCCTTTGCTGGGTCAGATCCCAGCCGCAGAAGAACACGATTGGAAGCAATTAGGCCACTTTCTGCCTTGGCAGGAGCAGTGGCCAGTCCCCCTTCTGGCACCGCGTTTTATCTAAACCTTCCACGAGGAATTTGCTTTTGATCATAGTTTCCTGAGCTCCTAACAACTGTAAAAGTTCCTGAGTTTTTAAGGGAAGGCTCCTGCCCTGCACAGTCTGAGCACTTTTCTAAAACCAGAACCACTGGGCGAGTAAAGCTCCAGCCAGGACCTCCTGGTGCCTTTTCCTTGGGGCTGACCGACATTGGTGCGAGGAGAACAGGGGAGGTCAGAGGAAAGAGGCTTGTGCAGGGGGGGTCAGCCCACTATGAAGCTCTTTTTTCTCGGATGTGCCGTGTTTTGCCAGCCCACCCCGGGTTGAATCATCTCTGACCCCATCCTCCACCGCGCCGGCGCTACCTGAACACGCTGCCCACTGGGAGATGGACGGGAGGAAAGATGATGTGGTCTCTTGGGTGAGAGATCCAAGAGCTGGGGGTTACCAGAACCTCACAAGCATGCCTGCAAGCCCTGTTTGCTGTGAAGTTTTCCTTTAAAAGCCATCATGAGAATTAAACAAAAAAATATATAAGAAATAACTTTGTAGGTTGCTAATTCTATACGCTGTAAATGAAGTGTTGAATTAACCGCTCAGCGTTCACAGTAGGGGTTACAGTGCTGTGCTGCAGAGGAATCGGTCATGAGACGGTAAAAAGCCCTGGATACCTGGCTGCCAGTTAAAAGAATACCGTGAAGATACTAAAAACAATATCTCCCAGATTTTGGAGCTGGTCTCACCTAGAAGAAATGAATCTCTTGAGATCTCATACGCATCCCCAAGGCATGGAGCTGTAGGGACAAGATGTGTCACAGAACATGCCCACTGAGCCTGTGACTTGCCCAAGCTAGCGAGGGAGTCCCGGTGGCACCCGGGAGCACCCCAGCAGCCGTCCCCTTCCCCTGGCAGGCACAAAAAAGGCAAAGTCGGGGGGGGGTTCCCCATTGAAAACACCGTGGCCAGTCGTACTGCTGGATTTACATGAGAACTTCCTAATAAGTAGTTTCAACAGAGCTCAAGAAGCCGTTTGCAGAGGAAGATGCTAGAAGGTGTTAACGCACGTTGCCAGACGTGACCCCAAGTGGTGACTGTGGGCTACAGGGTCTCTTCTTTCAAGTAACAAGCAATAGGACGAGAGGAAACGGCCTCAAGTTGCACCAGATGAGGTTTAGATGGGATATTAGGAAAAATTTCTTCCCTGAGAGGGTTAGTGAGCCCTGGAGCCAGTTGCCCAGGGAAGTGGTTGAGTCACCATCCCTGGGAGTGTTTAAAATAGGGTTAGATGTGGTACTTGGGCACTTAGGGTTTAGCAGTGGACCTGGTTAACTTGATGATCTTAAAGGTGTTGTCCAACCTAAATGATTCTGTGATTCTGCCCCCTGGGGTGTGTGGGTGCTCTGCGGGCGCAGCGCCGGGTGCTGTGCTGGTTCAGAATGAGGCCAGCCGGCTCCAGCGCCTCGCTTTGCCCTGGGGTCCTCCAAACCCGGCGGTGTTGTGACCCTGTTTAGGTTGCAGGAAGGATAATTTCACAACCCGGTGCTTCCCTGGCTGATCGTGTTTCTGGTCACACTTGGGATCCCGAGGGAAGTGGAGGAGTCTGGGGCAAAACTGTCGGTGCTGCTCCAGATTTGCCAAGGGAAGAACAAACATCAACCAACCAGTGCAATGCTACGGTTAAAGCAGCAGTTTCTCAGTGTCACCTTTTTAATCTTAACCGGGTGCGAGCATGTGTTCATTCAAGAAAAAATCGGGAAGGGAAAGCCCTTCCTTGCACCAGCTTTGTCAATAAACTCACGTTTGGTGCCTCGGCGCTTGTTTCCCTCTGGTTTAGCCCCAACTTCTCTTTCCAGAAATGAAGGAGCGAGAGTTTTGACCTTCACCTGACTCTAACCTCGGAGTTTCCAGCTCTGAGACTGCTCTGAGCAGATACAACCTCACTCTGGGGCGCAGCACAGCTGATGCTGCACGAGTGCAAATGAGGATTTTGCGGTTGGTCGAAGGGCGGCGAGCGGAGCGGAGGCGGTTGGAGCTGACGGTGCCGCTGGAAGCACGTGGCGAGAGCTTTCCAAGGGCCAAACGTGGGGCAGAGCTGAGTCGGAAAAAGCTGTTTTCTACTGAAAATGCATCCCCAACGCAGTGTTCCAGCGGCCTCTAAGAATGTTGGTCCGACTTTGAGCAAAGAGCAAGGGTGCCTCAAGTTAAGCCCCGTGTCTGGTATTGGCCTCCCTGGAGCACGCGGTTTTAGTCATCAGGCTTCGAAACCTCTCTTTGTGCTAAAAACTGCTGAATTCCCCGTCACCTCTTTTAGGTAGAGCTTTTTGGGAAAAGTGAAACTTTTTTTTTTTTTCCCATTCAGGACTTCTTTCCCCTCCTCCCTCATTATTTAAAAAAAAAACAAAACCAAATTACTCCGCATCTGAATAAGCTGCTCCTTGAAACATCGGTGCAAACACTGGCCTTTGTGCGAAACCCAGGAAAATATTGAGCCAGATACTGATTTAAAACAAAGTAAGTAACTCTTCCCTCCTTCGTGGAAGGCGGCAGCGAGTGGAAGAAGTATCCGCTGGTGAAAACTGTTCTGCACTGTGGCAGGGACACTGCCCACAGCTGCTCTAGCGTCTCCTTCAGGCTCTGCTTTCCAGACCTCAGCCTTTATCCAATTCCTCTCAAACTTAATCATCTTTGTCTCAAAAAACACCACTTTTACCGGAGACAACGTTGAGAGAGCACCCAAAAATTGACATTTCCTGTAGCTCCGGTCTGTTTCTGCGGGATGTGGGAGTCGGTTGATGGCAGAGATGCCCTTTAAATGAGATAAAATCACAGGAGGAGAAATCGCTGAGCGCTAGGAAATACCCACCTTTGGCTGGGGACGTCCCAGAGCTCCCTGTTCCGGGGGGTCCGTGCGTCCCCGCGGGGCTGCTCTGCTCTGGTGCTGCTGGATGGTGCAGGTCCTCCCAGCCCTTTTCTTCTCTTTAGACTCTTTAGACTCTTTAGAGTCTGAAACAATCACTATCCATCACAGGAAGGTTTTAAATACAATAAACCTGTTGGGTTTTTTTCCCTTTCACTAGGTTTAAAGCGATTCCTTTCTTATCCCGCCCTTCCCTTGCAGCAGCACAGCCCCGTTCTCTCTGCCTGTGGATATTATTCATGTCTTTGGAGGGGGGAAAAATAAAGACAAAACATATTTTTCCCTCTTGTTCCCAGGGCACAGGGGACCTGCTCAGGTTTTATTGCTTGATTTCCATGTTGCCTTGCCCAGCTGCGTGTGGACTTGCTCAACTTTGCGGTTGTTGAAGTTAAAGTGCAGGCGTGATACCAAGTGGATTACTTGCCTGGCCATTTGTCATCGTAAGAAAAGTCGTCGCTGAAGAGGATTAGCATAAAGTGCACAAATAACTTTCACCAAGAGCCTTATTAATCACTTCCTAATTCCCCTCTCCCGCTCAATAGGGGAGGCTGGGTCACTGGGCAGAAATTAAAAGGGAGCTGTCAGGCGGCCGAGGGTTTAAGAGGCAAGTGTTGGAAGCTGGGCGAGCAGGAGACCCGGGAGACATCAGCCGGCGCGTTTGTGGCTGAAAAAGGGAAATCTTCCTAATGCCAGCCAGAGGCCAGCCGTACGGAAACCGCTTCCCAACTCGCTGGCTTCGAGCTTACCACGGAGCGTGGCCCCAGACACGGCTCGCTGGAGGGCAGATGTTTGGCCCCGTGAGAAGCTTCCCAGGCAGCACCCACCGTTGCTTGTGGGGCGCAGTGGCGGTGGAAAGCTGTCTGCTTGTCCCCCTTGGGGAAAAAACCTTGTGGTGGGTTAGAGCAAGTGAAATAACGTGGGGCTGGACCCACTGCTGTGGCTCAGGACCCGTGCCAGCACCGGGGTCAGGCTCCTGGAGCTTTGGTGACCATCTCCCCAGCGTGGGGCTGGCACCTAGACCAGCCCGGGAGCCCGGCTGAGGGTGTCCCTGCGGGCTCAGCTCCAGGAAGAGTGTGCTGATTAACAGCAGGGCTTGCCCATTCCCTTGAGCTTTGCATGTAGCAGCTTTGGCTGAATGTGTTGTCCACCCGCGAGGCTTTCGAATGTGCCAGGATTCCTCAGTTCGATTCTTGTTTGCTGGTCAAATCGCCACGTCTCACGCCAGGGGCTGCGGTGCAGAGTGAGTGCAGGTTCCTTGGGGAGGCTCCTGTCTTGAATCGGGACTCCAGGTCATAGAATGATGGAATAACAGAGCAGTCTGGGTTTGAAAGGACCTTAAAGATCACCTGGTTCCAACGACCCTGCTGTGAGCAGGGACCCCTCCCACCAGCCCAGGTTGCTCCAAGCCCCGTCCAGCCTGGCCTTGGGCACTGCCAGGGATGGGGCACCCACAGCTGCTCTGGGCAACCTGTGCCAGGGCTCACCACCCCGACTGTGACGAGCTTCTTCCTAATGTCTAATCTAAACCTACCCTGCTCTAGTTTCAAACCATTGTCCCCTGTCTTTCACCGCGTGCCCTTATAAGAAGTCCCTTCCCCGCTTTCCCGTAGCCCCTCCAGGCACTGGGAGGCTGCTCTAAGGTCTCCCTGGAGCCTTCCCTTCCCCAGCTGAACAGCCCCAGCTCCCTCAGCCTGTCCTCACAGCAGAGCTGCTCCAGCCCCTGAGCATCTTTGTGGCCTCCTCTGGACCCGCTCCAACAGGGCCGTGTCTTTCAGCGCTGGGTACCCCAGAGCTGGGCACAGCTGCAGGGGGGTCTCACCAGAGCAGAGGAGAGAGTTCGGTTCCCTCCCTCGCTCCGGATGCAGCCCAGGGTGCCATCGGCTTTCTGGGCTGTGAGCGCACGTTATTGACTCATACTGAGAGTTTCATCCACCAAAACCCCCAAGTCCTTCTTGTTCTCCAGACCCTTCACCAGCTTTGTTGCCCTTCTCTGGGCTCGCTCAATGTCTTTCTTGTCGTGAGGGGCCCAAAACTGATCACAGTGTTCGAGGTGCCAAGGACAGGAGGACAGTCCCTGCCCCGCTCCTGCTGGCCACACCAGTCCTGATGCAGGCCTGGATGCCGGTGGCCTCTGGGCCACCTGGGCCCACTGCTGGCTCATCTTCAGCCAGCTGTCACCAGCATCCCCAGAATCACAGAACTGTTGAGGCTGGAACAGCCCTCTGAGATCACCCCATCCAGCCTGTGCCCCAACAACCCCCCAAGGGCCAGAGCCCGGCACCAAGTGCCACATCCAGCCTCTCCTTAAACGCCCTCAGGGACGGGGACTGCCCCCTGCCCTGGGCAGAGCATCCCAGTGCCTGAGCACCCTCTCCGGGAGGAAGGGCTGCCCAAGACCCAACCCGAACCTCTCCTGGGGCAGTTTCAGGCCGGGCCCTCTCGTCCTGGGAGAAGAGCCCGACCCACCCTGAGTGCACCCTCCCTGCAGGGAGCTGCAAAGAGTGATGAGGTCCCCCCTGAGCCTCCTCCAGCTGAACCCCCCCCCAGCTCCCTCAGCCTCTCCTCACAGGACCTGCCCTCCAGGCCCTTCCCCAGCCTCGGTGCTCTCCTCTGGACCCGCTCCAGCCCCTCCAGGTCTCTCTTGAAGGGAGGGGCTCAGCCCTGCACCCAGGGCTCGAGGGGAGACGTCCCCAGGGCTGAGCACAGGGCAGAATGACAGCCCTGCTCCTGCTGGCCACCGTAGCAGGTCATTTCTCACCAGGCACTTTCCAGCTGCTCCTCCCCAAGCCTGTAGCGCTGCGGGGGGTTGTGGTGACCCAAGGGCATATCCTGGCACTTGACCTGGTTGATTCTCATACAGTTGACCTTGGCCCATCGACCCAGCCTGTCCAGATCCCTCTGTAGAACCTCCGCACCCTCCAGCAGATCATTAGGTCCGTGCGGTGCATCCCCCATGCACACCCAAGCCGTTGCCATTTGCTTTCTGCAGCCGTGGGTGAGGAGAGCTTTTTAAATTAATTCAGCCAGGGAAGTAGCGTTTGCTCCCGTGCAGGATGGTTTCAGTAGCGCAGAAGTTACCGTATGTGGAATAGCGGCCAAGGGAATAGGGTTCCGTGTGGTCGATGTGCTCGGTTTTGCTTGCCACTTTGTTCCACCAGCAAGTTTTTTCTCCGCAGGCTGGATCCACCACTCGTCTGGTTTTTTTGGATGGAGTTCCTCCAAAGCCGAGATTTCCCACTAGATTAGCAAGTGAAGAATCGAGGCCATTTGCCAAAATTCTTCTGCTTTGCTGGCTGGCTAAAGTGGCTCTTTGACTTTGTGGTGGCACCGTGGGCTGCCATATGTCATCCCTTGTAGTCCTGTACTCTGGTGCTGTAGAATGATCAGTAGGTGATCAGGCTGTTGGGTGGGACGGAAGAACCCACCGCGTTTCAACCAACTCTCCCACCCCTCTGGCTGGTGTAAAGCTCCTCTCCTTTCCTCGTGCAGCTTCGCTGTGTGTCATCGTGCCACGGTGAAGCTTTTCGTCATGGGGGAGCTACTTGCCCCTCGAGAGAAAAAAAAGACCGTTTGTGATTTCCTGCAGCTCAGCACCAAGGTGCGGCGAGCCCGTCGAGGTGCGTCGGTCCCACATCGGGCATGGGACAGCGATCAAAGTCAGGAGGAATAATTTGACTTAAAAGGGGGAACAATAGAGTCAGGTTGGTTCAAAGGAGAGGATTTCAATTCTGCAAAGTCGGATTTGAAGAGCAGTGTTCAGTAGTCGTTAGGTCAGCGGGAGAAATGAAATCTTTAAATGCTCTGGAGAAGCTTAAACAGTTGCAAAGGTTGGGGCAGGGATGGGTGATTCCCAGACACGGCTTCGCTGTTTGTGCGCTGGGCGCTACTGTCGGAGGTAGGAAATTGCTGCCACGTGGTAGCTCTGCAGTTCTTGAATGGAACCTTTAATTGCCCTCATTATTAATTTCCTCCTTCTTTCTTTTTTTTTCCTTTCCTCCTTCAGCATGAAAGACTTTCCAGGTAAGAATTTTATTTTGGGTTTGTTTTTTTTTTCTATTTAATATGTGGGGTTTTTTTCTATTTAATATTTATTGACAGAATATTTTTGTGTGGCTTTGGGCATTCCCTGCGCTTCACATCAACAGCACAAGCCAAAGCTGGTGCTGGCCATTTGGTTCTTACCTTCCTCAACTGTTGGGCCGGTTTCCTTTCATCCCTTGCTCCTTGAATTATTTAACAGGTGAAAAAACAAACCTCTGTGCCCTATTAGAAATGGAACCCACTTCCACCATGAAGATCTGTGGGAAATTCCTGCCCGTTTGGGGTTTGGGCTGATACCCCCGGGATTTCCTCCAGTTTTTGGACGGGCGGTGGCTGCTGTGGGGTGGAGGGTGCTCTCGGCCACGGCCTCGGGTCCCGACGCTGTCCCACAGCCCCGGCGGCTCCGCGGTGCTGGATCTCGGTCGCTTTTCAGGTTGGAAGCAGCGACGAACCCTGCGGGCAGCGAGTCCTCCTACAGCGACCGTGCCTCCAGCCGCTCCAGTGCCTACACCCGGAGGGAGAACCGCTTGGCCGCCCTCAGCAGCAGGGCAGAAGAGGAGAGCAGCAGGGACTATAAAAAAGTAGGAGTTTTTCTAACGTGTTATAGTCGCTGCCTGCACCTTAGAAGCCTGCACAGAGGGAAATAGTTTATTTTTGTTTTCTCTGTTTCCATTGCTTTTGGGGTCAGCATCCGCCTTTTGCAGGTGCGTCGGCCCTTCAGAGGGTCGAAAGGGTGAAAGGACATGGGGCAAATGTGGGGAGGGGGATCACAGAATTGAAAAAGGTTGGAAAAGACCTTCGAGATCATCGAGTCCAACCCTTAACCCAACAAGTCCTTGACTGAACCACGTCCCTGAGCGCTGGGTCTGTGGGACTCCTAAATCCCTCCAGGGACGGGGACTCCACCACTGCCCTGAGAAACCCGTCCCAATGCCTGAGAACCCTTTCAGCGAAGAAATTCTTCCTAATATCCAACCCAAAATTTGAGATTGAGGAGTCAGGCCGGAGAAATGTTGGAGGGATTTGAAGGGAGCAAGTAAAGATACCGCTGAGCATGGCTCAAGCGTGCATATCCCCACAGAACTATTTTTTTGGTTGATATAACAATCCGGAATTATTTTTTCTATAATCTCTGAAACTTTTGGCCTAATCCTTCAACAAATAGGGACTGCCATGGACATGTAGTGTCAATGCAAAGACCATATGAAAAGAGAGAGAGGTGACCTTAGTTCTGAAGTGACTGTGATGCTGAAAAGCCTTCGCAGCTCCCCCTCCTCTTCATCACTGTGTCTGCCCAGAAGAAGCAGCACTGCCTGGAAATTCTGCTGATTTAAAGGAAGTGAAGGGAAAAAAAATCCATTTTGGAGTGGCCTAAAGGAGTCCTCCTTTCTCCTTCTCTTCCAACTAAAAGCACGAGAGAGGAAGCAGGGCGTGTCGTGTGGGCGAGCAGACGGAATCGGGAGTTTTCAAATACATCCAGCCCACAGAACTCGGTGCTTTATTGTGCTTGGTGCTTTACCTAAATTAAAAACATCCCTTATCTTTGCCTCTTGGCTGTGTTTAAGCACCCTACAAAATTAACCAGTTGTTTCCTTATTTCACATGAATGACACGAACGGGAGTGAAGCGTCCAGCCTGGTTCTGTTTGCGCTTCGTCCGGTCGGACGCGGTGGAGCTGCCTCTGCTCGGAGCCGAAGAGCAGCCCCGTGAATTCAACTCTTCCCTCTCCTGTTTCAGTTGTACGAAAGCGCCCTGTCTGAAAATCAAAAGCTGAAGTCGAAGCTGCAAGAAGCCCAGCTGGAGCTGGCCGACATCAAATCCAAGTTGGAAAAAGTGACCCAGGTAAGGCAAAAAAAACGGCTCCTAGGCTGGAGAAACTGAGCACCGGCCCCTGCCAGGCTCCAGCGCGGGGAAGGGTTTCGCGCCTGGGAGGGGCGGTGCTGCAGAGGGGATGGTTATTTTTCACAGAAAGAAGTGTGAGTGATTCTGCTTCTTCTCCAGGCGAGTGCATCTGTAGGCTATCTAGGCCTTTGTGAATGCCTCTCAGTTTTAATAGCTTTCTATTTTTAATTTACGTAGCAGAAACAGGAGAAAACTTCTGACCGGTCCAGCATGCTGGAGATGGAGAAAAGGGTATGTGCCTGCTTTCTTCTGAGTCTCAGTCTTTGCCTCGCGTGGCTCTGCAGGGCATAGTAATTTCTTGAAGGAAAGTGTTAATTAAAAGATAAGTTACATTTTTGCCTTGTGGAGCAGTGCACAGGGATAATTGTGTTCTGACCTTTTCGACATGGGAGACTTTTCCGCTCTCTTGGCAAATCAGCTCAGTTCTGATTTCTCTCTTTCGTTGTAGGAAGCTGCCGACCAGCGAGTTGTGTCGTGTCCTGCTAAGGGGCTGTTGGTCCATTAGGCTTTAAAATATTATCGATCCTTATAAAGAGAGACTGGGGGCAGGGGGCACAAAGCAAACACTAGCTGCCTTGTGATTGTGCTTGAAATCAAACCGTTTGAATGTTCCTTCCGCTTAACCGAGCAGTCAGGTTTGTCGCAGTGAGCTCAGCTGAGCTGAGCTTAGCTGAGCTCAGCTGAACAGGCAGTATCTGGCTAAATCTCTGCCGTTAGTGACCAGAGCTTTGGACAGGTCGGAAGGGACCCGAAGAGGTCTGTAGTCCATCCAAACACTGAGTTGGAGCCAGGTTACTCAAAGCTTTGTCCCATCATTTCATGAAGACCTCCGAGTGTTGAGTTCCCACAGCTGCAACCCCTTGTTCCAGTTCTTAAATGTCCTCGTGGTGGGTTGGTTTTGGGTTTTTTTCTCCTTATATCAAGACAGAACCTCTCTTGCTTCAACTCATGGCCATTGTCACTCATTCTCTCACCAAGCATGTACCTCAGGGGTTGATTAAAACTGGAGCCTGGCTCCAACTTCTCAGTAATGCCCCCTTACATGATGGAGGGACACCTGAAGTGAAACTTCTGAGGTTTTTCATCTCCTGAATTTTTAGGAGCTTTGCTGGGTGGTTGAACTGTGTGTTTATGTTCAGTTCCTACCATGAAAGACCTTAATTATTTATGTGTAAACACCTCCCAGGATTTGCTGGATGTAGCCTGGAAGAGGTGATGTTAAAGATCAGTGTTCAAGCCCAGGCTGGAGAGGACTTTGAGCAGCCTGGTCTGGTGAGAGGTGTCCCTGCCTGTGGCAGGGGGGTTGGAGCTACATGAGCTTTAAGATTCCCTCCAACTCAACCCATTCTGTGATTTTATGATCTGTGCTTTGGATGGGAACAGAGTTAGGCAGAGCACACCAGCCCTGGGAAGGTAGCTGCTGGGCCAAGTCGTGACACAAGTGGCTGAAAAAAAAAAAGTGGTCAGAGCACTTGCCCCGAGAGGGCGTCCCCAGGCAGAGGGAGCTCACCCGCCACGTCCCGTCTCCCACCTCTGGGCTGCTTCCAGGTCGGGGGGGCAATGACCTCCATCGCTTTTGTTGAGTTAGGATCACACCAGCTGCAAACAGGGGTTTCTGAGAGTTAGAGAGGAAAGAAGTGCCCAACAGTTCTCAGTGAGGGTGGCCTGAACTGCTTCCAGGGCCACTTATGCATTTTTCACTGGATGAATCCCTGGGTGAAGTGTGCTGGGAACACAACGTGGCCCAGATCCCATCACCCACACTCAAAAGCCATGTTTTCCTCCCTCTCCTGGCCTCAGGTTCCTTTGCAGAGGGCCAAGGAGAGGGGCAGAGAGCGTCGAGCCTGCTCCTGCCCCACGTTTGCTGTTCCCACCTGCTCAGAGAGGGGCGGTTTCAGCTCCCCCGTGTGGAAAAGTCATGGGCGTAAACTAGAGCAGGGCAGGTTTAGATTAGATGTAAGGAAGTTCTTTCCAATGAGGGCAGTGAGACCCTGGCCCAAGTTGCCCAGAGAGGGGTGGAGGCTCCATCCCTGGAGACATCCAGGGTCAGGCTGGACAGGGCTCTGGGCAACCTGATCTAGTTCGATGTGTCCCTGCTCACCTCATGGATGACCTTAGATGACCTTTAAGGATCCCTTCCAGCCCAACACATTCTGTGATTCTGTGATTCTGTGGAGCTCAGGTCTCTCCCTCCAGGCAAGGGCTTGGCTGCCAAATTAACTTGAAGCCCCAAACTCATGTGGGAGAAGCAGGATTTGCAGGCACCTTTCCCTGTTCCTTATTCGATGGGCTTGTTGTGCTTTCCATTGCCTCCCTTACTGGGGAGCAGTTAAATCCACGGCTTCACCTGCAGGGCGCAAAATCCCACCCCTTCAGGAAGTCCTGAGCTCTGGGGTCACTAAAGGCAGGGGATATTTTCACTGCGGGGATGTGGAGGGAGCTCCGAGCTGCCGGAGGGGCCCAGCGGGCGTTGCCTGTTGGTTTGCCAGCCCTGTCCTGTCTGGTCAGCTCCTGGTTGTAACCTGTGCTTTGCTTGGAGGTGCTTCTCAGTGACTGCTCCTGCAGAAATGTGAGAGTCTTCTGTTTCTTTAAAAGAAAATGTACTGCAAATTTTTCTCCTGCGTCCTTGTGACCATCTCTGTAATGAATCCTTGTAAACAGGAGAAGCGAGCCCTGGAGCGGAAACTCTCTGAAATGGAAGAGGAGATGAAGGTAAGAAATGATCCATCCACTCTGTCTGTTCCGGTTTTTGTGCTTTGTGTTAATATCTTTCGGGATTGTCGCTCAGAGGAGGGTATTAAAGGTCTGCATGGGGAGGGGCTCGTGTTACCTCTCGCTGAGTGTGTTCCTCTGCGCAGTCAGAACTTACTTTCAATGGCCACATTCTCCAGACGTGAAACACTAATAAAACTGTCCTGTTCTCAGTCACCTGATTGCACCGTATGTTTAATTTGTTGTGCTGTTTGATCCGAGAACCGCGAAAGCTGTTCTCCTTTTAAAACGCTTTCCGAAACGTAACTTTTTGTGGCGTCGCTGGGTTGCAGTGCGCTGACCCCCTGTGCTCTGAATAGCCTGCAGCCCCCGGCAAGCCGCCGTGGTTCTCTCCAGACGGGTAAGAAGACAAAGCTGGCTTTTGAGATCACGCACGCTAGCCAGCAAAAAAAAAACCACGGAGCGATTGTGTTTCTGTACTCCCTTCCCAAAGCAT
Organism: Trogon surrucura; assembly: GCA_020746105.1. NCBI lineage: Eukaryota > Metazoa > Chordata > Aves > Trogoniformes > Trogonidae > Trogon > Trogon surrucura. Next base: position 5,909,569 of record CM036641.1, read on the forward strand.
GGCCCTGGGAGTCGGTTAAGCCAGCCGGGAGCAGATCTCAGCGCCGAGGACTCTGCTTCCCGAGGAGATGCGCAGCATGGCTTTGCCGCCACCAGACCTCCGCCACCGGCCGCTCCTCCGCGTTCTTCCCTCGCTTCCCGGGATGGTTCTCGGCTCGAGCGCGGGGCTGGTGGGCAGCGTCGCGGCGCAGGGAGCGGCGTGCTTTGCCGCCCGAGTGCCACCTAAAAGCTCACGACCGGTTTTACGTCGTTTTGCGCTGTGTTTGAACGCTCGTTCGCACCGAATGCCCCCACTTTGCTCCCTGCCCCACGTTTTCCTTCCCTTTGAGCATGATCCAGGTGGGACTGAGCTGCTTTGAGAAGGAAGGACCTCGCCTGAGAGCTGCGAGCTCTCCCGGCACGATGCGCTGGTGGAAACACCCTGGAGGAGGTTCCTGTTTGAAACTTCGTGTATTTGCCGAGCCCACATCTCTGAGAGGACCCCTTGGTTTGTGCTGCAATAAGCAGCAGAATAATTTGGTGGAGTCTTACTGCGAAGGTTCTCTTGTTCTCCCCGGAGGAGAAAATAAATGGGAATGTGCTAGCCAGAAGGGGAAGGAGAAAGGACTGAACGTGCCTAAATTCCAAATTCTTGCCTCACTGTGTGGGTGGTGACCTTTAACTCCAGGGAGCCCTTCCTGCAGTGCCCTTCAAGAGAAAGCTCAGGCAGGAGCTGTTCGTGTCGTTTCTCCAGCTCTGCAGGTTGCTCTGCAAACCGGCTCGGTCCGTGGAGTAAAAAGACAAATTGGTGTCCTCTAGTGGCCTCTCGGTTTTGAAATGTTTCTGTTGGTTCGGAGAGCAATTAATGAAAGCAGGTGCCTGTAGGAGCTGTTGGGAGCAGCCAAAGTGCCTCTCGTTCGGGTGGTCCAGAGCTGCAGTGATGGAAACCAAGATGGTGCAAAGGGAGAGGCACTGCTTGGAAGTTTCACGTGTTCTTCTGTTGCCCTGAGAGACGTTCTGGAGACGTGAGCTGCAGGAGCCTGTGGTCTAACGGGAAATGAGCCATGAAGTCCTCGACAGCGGTACTTACGCTTTGCTTTCTGCTGTGTTCTTGCTGCATTCAACAGCCAGAGCAGCCTTTTGTGAGTAGAATAAACACGGAATTTGAAGATATCTCTTTGAGGTGCTGCTATGTTTCCGCTGGTTTGAGTATGTGATGAGTACCTGCGTGCGCTGTGACATGTCTTTCTTGACAGCCACTCAATGAAAAGGAGTGTAGAGTCTCTGAAGACAAGAATGTTGAGCTGGATCTGTCCCTGAGGAAAGCAGACATTCGTGTCCGCTCCCATCACGCCTTGAAGCGGCAGAGTCAGCCCCGTCGTGTTTGCCTGGAGTGAGAGAATCTCCGCAGAGCGTCTGTGTCAGTCCCCAGTGTAGAAGTTGAACCAGGAAAACAAATTTCATTCTGGTTGGATTTTCATTCCTGCTTCTTGCACTTGCTGAGTAGTTGCTGAGCAGCCTCAGAAGAAGCGACTTGAGCAAATCCACCAGTTTCCTTTAACGTGGAGAGCAGCAAGGGGAAGCAGCCAGACCCGCCAGGTTATTAGGTCTCAGGTAATAGCGTGGGTTTGGGGATTCTTCCCACTCACTGGTCTTTGAACGGAACCGGTCCGGCGCGGCTCACATCCAACTCTTTGACCCTGGGGGGGTTCCACGTCCAGTTCTGCACGTTGGCTGCCCTGGCCAGGGCGTTCCTCTCCTTGCGGCTGGCTTCTGAGGAAGAGGAGGCACAGCAGTGGTGACAGGATGATCCTGGGTTTCGGTGGCAGAAACGCTTTGTACTTCAGGTAACGAACTTTGTTCCTCTCGTGAGTTTAAGCCCTGCTAACGAGACCATCAAGAAATGGAGAGGAGCAGGGCAGACTCGGGAATCTCAAGAACTCCTTGGTGCCAGAGCTGCTCCTGCAGACCTGCTCTTGCGAAGGTGACGGAGCGGTGCAGCCTCTTCCTAAGTGACTGCAGAATTTGACTGGAGCTACAGCGACTTGGCTGAGGAAGGAGAAAGAAAATGAGCATTTGCACTGAACTGAATTTGATGCCAAGTGCCTGAGGTCCCAACTTAACACAGCAATTTTTCTTGAAGGTCACCGAAGCTTCTTTATTCCATAGCAGCACTGCACCTCCTGGCTTTGTACATTGTGCATGCTCTGGGCATTTTTATTTCCCTTAGTGTTGCAGGCACAAAATCCTTTAATTGAAGGCAGGTACAGCTGAACTGAGAAACCTGCTTTCGGTAAGCCAGGTATCAAGCAGAGTGATAAGCATGCACAGCGGTATCGTCCAGATTCTGGTCTTCGCCCTTGGCTCCGGTCCCAGCTTCCCAGCCTTTGCTGGGTTTCTCGGATAAACAGAAGGCTGTCCTACCTGCAGCACACGCTCGTTTTTACATAAGTGATCCTTTTTATCATCTCGGGCAGCGTGCTGAGGCTGAGCTGCGGCTGATCGTGCCGTGCTGAGGTTTCATGCTGTGCTCGTGTGGAAAGATGAAGGTGGTCTCTGAACCGATCGCAATCCTTCCCACCTCGTGTAGCGCCGCAGCCCCTTTTACATACGTTTCACGTTTTCTGCCAGCGAGATCCTCCCTGTGGTAAAACAGGACATTTATGGTCCATAGTACCACCAAAAGAAATTACTCGACCAGTCTTCCTGAGCCAGTGCAGCTCGGCCGGGTTACCTGGTGGAGAGATGGCTGAGATGTGCAGAGGGGGAGCCTGGCTGCCGAGGTGTCCCTGGAGCTCTCCTGCAGTTTGTTGGCCGTATCTCAGGACCTGTTGATTTATCCTGGGTCAGAATTGTGTTGGTGAAGTCTGAGTAGCAAGGGCTGCTTTCTCAGCTCGATGCCTTCAGAGGGCTTGAGCTCCATCCTTGGCTGCGCTCCCCTGCCTGGCGTCCCTCGGTTTTGCAGGGCTTGTGGGCCAGGGGCTCTTGATTCGTTAATGGGGTGTAGAAGTAGGGCTTTTGGGTAGCCAAGAATCAAACTCATTGACGGGGGCTACACGAAGCCCTTCTCTTTTGTACCGGAATGAGCCCTTGGACAAAATCTCCTGGGATGCGACAGGTTTGTTGCCAACTGCAGCCAGCTCCCTGTCCTGTGAGTCGGGTGGAAGCTCCTGCAAGTTCTTTGTATCGCAGGAGATTTGCCTGCGCTGCTTCTGCCTAAGGGCAGACAGTGACCTCCCTGTGAGCACTTTCAGCTAATTAAATGGCTAATTAAATGGCAGAAAGGAACCCCCTTCCCATCAGACCCTTCCCTCCTGTCTCTTCCCTGCCATTGCAAGCTCACGAGAAGGGAAGAGCACGCTGGTTTGTGGAGCTGCTTCAGTTCTGGGGTGGGATTTTGTCACTTGAACTTCAAACGGCTCTTCTCGCACATGTTTCCCTTCCTGGCTTTCCCCTGCCGGGGGTCCATGCTCCATCTCCCACGGAGGAGGGTTTCTTTCTCACGTGGCGCCGCTGCCCACCGAGCTGTCGGGAGGAGGGGGGACGGGGACGCTGCTCAGAAAGCAGCTCTGCAGCCCTTGGCGCGTCCTGGCACCCACGCTTGATCTAGGTGTCCAGCTCATGGTTTTGCTTTAGGGAAAAATGTCATCCCTGTAGAAGCGGTGACGTCTGCATGGCTTTTATCCTTTTCCTGTTCTGCCTTTATGTTCAGTATCTGCCCGTTGCTGCTGTACCCGTGCTAGCCCCAGCTCTGGGGCTCCATTTCGACACCGTCCTTTGCCCACCTGTCTCTTTTGTAACCAAGAACGCCGCGTTGTCACCTGCCTCCTGCTCAAGATGCTGGCATTGGAGCTCCTCTAGTTAAAACGAGCTGTTTAAGGTTCTGAGATAAATTCTACCCCATGACAAGAGACGAGTTTAATCTAAGCAGGGATGCAAAACCTCGCCACGTGCCCCAGCCCTTTGACGGGACTGGGCAGACCCAAGAGCCACCACTCTGGTGCCGCAGGGACAAGGGACACGAGCAGACGTGACACATCTCGGTGCTCTGCTGCAGTACGGTGATGCTCTCAGGTCCTTCGGCCTGTGCCTTTAAAAATCTCCCGTGAAGCTCTGTTCGCTCTTTGCCACCCAAGGCTGCTTTAGCTTTTTTACGAAGAAAAGGAGTTTTAAAGAATTCGCGGTTGCCAGCCCTGTTTTGAAATCCTGCGTAGGTGGTAAGTCAGGGGGGGGTAGTTCTCACGGTAGTTCCTGAGTCCAGGGGCTGTGCACTGGAGCTCGCTGTCGGGGTAATAACTTGCTTTGTGGTGGGAAATCCCTTTCTTTCACCTTTCGAAAGGCTCTGGGGGCCACTGGAGAAAGGGATGGTTCCCAAAACATCCTCAGTGTGTTTAAGGCTTTCCCCATCCGCATCTGAGCTGCTGCCCATCCAGCGCTCGCCGCTACTAATTTTTCATTCTCTTTTTCTTTTCTCCTACTGCTTGTGGACTAAATTCACATTTCTGTGCCCTTTTGTCTCCGTGGTGTGTTTTCTCTGTATTTCTCTGTCCACTCCTCTCACTCTCCGCAGAATCTCCACCAGCTCAAACAGATTCACACGCTGAGGCAGATGAATGAGCAACTGCTGGCTGAAAACAGGGCTCTGACCCGGGTCGTAGCCAGACTTTCTCTGCCTGCCAAGCCCTCCGAATCAGAGGAGCTGTAGCTGCTTGCCCTCCGGCTCATCTCGCCTCCCTCTTCCACTCCTCCAGGCAGGTCTCCACTCCCTTGCCTGCTCCCCCTCCCCTCGTTGCTCTTGAGGGCATCTCATGAAGCTTGCGGCGGCTCCAAAGCAGCATGTGGCAGAGGACCCTCCGAAAGCCCAAAGCATGTGGTTCCCACCCAGCGGGGTTTCGCTGGAGGCTCTCTTTGCTCCCGCTGTCTCTTGCTCTGCTTGGCAGACAGCGCTGGCCTCGCCTGTCACTAACCGACCCCCGGGGGGGCTGCTTGTCCTCGCAGAGCCCATCACCTGGGAGAGGAGCAGGAGGACGCGGGGCTGGGCGGGAGGCGCAGAGGTGGCAGCCAGGAGAGAGGGGCCGGCTGCTTCCCCCAGGCTTTGCACTGGCGAGTGGCTTTGGGGCGACTGCTCAGCCCCTGGGGGTGAGCCAGCAACCCCCTCCCCATCCCCTTACCTCCAAAGGGGTGGTTCACGCTCTGTGTCTGCTCGTAGCAGAGCTCTTTTTCAGTTGGGCTTCTCTCGGTGAGCGGCTGGCAGCCAGCAAGCAGGATGATCCGAAGTCAGAAGGAGCAACGCGATAGATTTCTAGGATTGCTCTTGAGGAGCGCCCTAAGGATTTTTAGAAAGCCAGCGGCTGGGCCGTGCTCAGCAGGTCTTCTTGGTCACTCGAGCAAAGAGGACGACGGGCTCCTTCCCTCCTGTTCGGGGGAGATGCTCCTGTTCCCAGGCTGCAGCAGCAGCAGCCGGACCTGGCACGCTTTTTTTTTAATCTTCTGTTTTCAGTTCAGCGCAGAGCAATTAGTGTTCGAAACCCAAGGACAAGCTTTCCATAAGCTTTGCCCTCGCACATTAAAAAATCACATCTTTTCTTGCTACTTCATTGGTTCAGTGCTAAAATGAAGCTGTAAATGCTTCTTTCTTAGGGCCCTACCTGTCTTTTGCAGGTTAGGAGGGATGGTCAGATCCCTTCAGACGTAGCTAAAGGATGCGGTAGTATGCTCTCGTGGGCTGGAAGTGGCACTACGGCATAAAAAGATCTATTCTTAGCACTCAAATTATATCAAGGATGGTTAACCGTAGAAACAAACTAACCAGGGGAATTGCGGCTTCCCCTTTCTGGGAGTCTCAGTTCAAGACCACACGTGTGTCACAGGGGCTGAGGGGGGTCGCGTTATGTGGCCTGAATTCTGCAGATAGTCGGATTAAATTGTCTCACCATCTCCTTGGTTTAAATCTGCAGAAGCATCTTCACACTGTCACTGACTCGATCCTTCTCACTAGCAGTGAGTTTAAGCCGTTCTCCTTCCCAACGTGCTTCGAGATCCGAGAGGGAAAATTGAGCAAAACTATTTCCAGACTCTGAGAAATAATGTTTCATGAACTGAAGTCCCCGGCCTCTCTGCTTCTCCCAGGAAATACCGGCGTTATGGCTTTCCCCCGCTGACACCTGCTGCTCTGACCTGCTCTCTCTCATGCGGGCTGGCCGAGACGTGGGTGGCCTGATCCTTCCCAGCTTGCTGACGGGTTTGCAGGTCACTGCTGGTGGCCAGGCTGGAGAAGAGCCGCGTGTCCACCAGCTCTGCCAACTGCTTTTCAGCTCTTTTAGTGGCTCTAACACAGGACGGTGCTGGTACCTGCAAACCCTGTCTCACCGGTGTCTGTAGACACCACAGCTCTGCAGCAACGTCGCTCTGGCAGATCGGCCGTGCCCTTGCAGCAGCGGTGCTTTCTGAAGAATCTTGTTTTCCAAATTCCACATAATTTCTGAAGTGCCACCTTCTCCACTGTCGCAGGGCACACACAGCCCCACTGCTCGGATCAGCCTCTAGCCCAAAACGTGCTTTACGCCGACGCTCCCTCATGGTCACCCTCAGCGTCCCCTGCGGCTCTGCCACACCCCTCCTTACCATTCCCAGTGAGACTTTGTTAAAGCTTCAGTTTTCCGGCCCCAGCATTCCCAGCCTGCCTCTGGTGGGGTTTATTTCACCCAGCTCGCGGCTGCTTTGCTGCGAAGGGATGGATGCCCTCGGCCTGGCGGCAATGAGATGTGATATGGTTGATTTTTAGTTCTCAGAAAGCGTCACTGGGACCTGGTGGAGTGGGGCTACAGCCAGGAAACTTTTCAAGAAGTGCTTGCTTTACATGTAGTCATTCTCCTGCCTTTTTGAATAAATCACCAAATTTGTGCTGAAGCGGGTGTGTAAGGCCCGGCTGCCCTCAGAGCTTCCCGTGAGCTGTGGGAGCGGGACGGTCACTCTGGTGTCACTTCTGGGAACCCGTCACAGGTTGTCTCTACCAAAGCGAGCGGCAGAACTTCAGTCACCACCTTAGAGTCATAGAATCATATCAGCTGGAAGAGACCTAGAAGATCCTAGAAGATCCTAGAAGAGTCCAGCCTTTGTCCCAGCCCTGTCAGCTACTAAACAATTCCCCCCAGCGCAACCTCCACCCGTCTCTTAAACCCCTCCAGGGATGGGACTCAACCCCTCCCTGGGCAGCCTGTTCCGATGCCTGACAACCCTCTCAGTACAGAAATTCTTCCTCATGTCCAACCTGAACCTCCCCTGGTGCAATTTAAATCCATTTCCCCTCGTCCTGTCACTCTCCACGAGGGAGAACAGACCAACCCCTCCTCTCCACAACCTCCCTTCAGGTAAAGAGCGATGAGGTCTCCCCTCAGTCTCCTCTTCTCCAGCTGAACAGCCCCAGATCCCTCAGCATTTCCTCACAGGACTCGTGTTCTCAGCCCTTTCCCAGCTCGGCAGCCGCCTCTGTGCCCTCTGCAGCCCCGCAGTGCCCCCCCTGCAGTGCGGGGCCCAGCACTGGACACAGCACTCGAGGTGCACCCTCACCGAAGCCCAGCACAGGGGTGTGGTCACCTCCCTGCTCCTGCTGACGCCACCCTTATTGCAGTGACGGCCGCGTTCGGGCCAGCGTTCAGGCTGCCCCAAGCAAGGTAGAGAGCACAGGGACTGCCCCTCCGACGCCCCAGTGGGTGGTTGGGCCGTGGCGGTGGCTGGACTGGGAGGCACCGTGCGGGGCTGTGGGTGTTGGAGGAAGCTCAGGAGGAACCAGCGGAGCACAGGGTGAGGCCACCAGTGCTCTCCCCATTCCTTTGGGCCCATGAGTGCTTTGGGGATAGGAAATGCCTCTTGTTAGGCCGTGAGAAGTTGCACGAGGAGTCATGACCGCTCTTCTGGTAACGGCCCTGTCATGGAGATGAACCTTGTGTACCACCAGTGGGTCCAGTCAGACACTTCTAAGCATCTCGTGAAGCCCCAGCCAGCCCATCACATAGTTTTACCCTTTTTCCCGTATCCCACCATGCTGCACTTTATCTCTCCACACCCTCTCTTGCAAAACCTCCTGTCTGGAGCATCCACCACTGTCAGGGCCAAGGTTGGGCGTGTTGGGGCTTGGCCTGGCCGTGAGGAGAGGCTGGAGCGGTGGGTGAGGGCGGTGCTGGAGGGGCTGCCGGGAGACGCAGCGGCAGGAGGTTGTGGTCAGAGCTGGGACCTCGGCTTAGGAAGACAGAGAAGGTTTAGTGGGGATTTTGGGTGGAGGGGAACTCTCCTAAGATCCACCCTGGCTCTGGCGCTGGTCATCCCATGGCGTGAGCGACACTTCCTGTGTGAGGAGCACGGGGCTTCCTTCCAGTCCCCGACAGCTGGGGACGGCCCCACTGCAGGTCACCACTGCAGGAGGGGAAGCAGGGGGAGTCGGAGCGGGGATTGTCCATTGGAAGTGCTGGAAAGGTCTTGTCAAAGCTATTTCTTCCTCTTTCCAACTGAAAGCTCTCTTGCTTTTGTCCGTGGTGTGGCCCTTGGTTGAGGTTCAGCGTTCCAAACCGAGCACCAGGGAGGTGTCTCCACTGCCAGTGTCTTCTCTGGCCGTGGCACGCGCATCGGCTGAAACACCCAAGAGACCCCCGGGGAGATTTGGTTTTATTCTAAAGAGATTTTGCGAGCAAGAGATTTTGGTCCAGTCCCGAGTCAGAATTTCAAACCTTTGCTTTCCCCTCTGGTCCTGACAGAATGCAACAAAGAAAGATTAAAAAAAAAGCTTTGTGATGTTTCTGCGGAGCTCTAGTTAGCCTCTGGGAATGTGTTTGGGATAAAATGGCTCAGAAATGGTTCCTGCCCTCCCTGCCTGGTCCTGACCTCGTGCTGGGGCCGGGGCATCGCTTCTCACCACCGGCTTCCCCAGCATCAGGGGCTCCCTGGCTATTTGCTGTGTTCGAGTGCCCTCTCAAAACCCCTTCATGCCCGACGCCCAGTTTGTAAAAATCCTGGAGACGTTACAGAGAAATTACCAACGTTACAAGATGGACGTCCCCGCTGTTCCCCCGGAGCCGCAGGGCTTGCCCCGCCGCAGCGCCGAGCTGTAACAGCACCTTGTCTTTGTCTCTCTGCAGATTTTGACAGAGCTGAAGTCGGACAACCAAAGGCTGAAGGACGAGAACGGAGCCCTCATTCGTGTCATCAGCAAGCTCTCCAAATAGGAGGCCTGAGCAAAGGCGGGATGAAGAGGGGTGCCCTACACGAGCTGCCAACCCCGCCACCGAGCCCTACCCCCTCTTCTCCTCCTGTCCCGTACAGCAAGCGTTTCAGCCGTGGGATCAACGTCACACCTGCCTCGCCCTGCCCTTTGCTGTACATTCCCTTCCTGCCCTTATTTGCCCCACGACACACACCCCTGACATTTTATTCTTTTTAATTTAAGCATGTTGTGGTATCTTGGACGTTTGAGTCCAGGGAGAAGAGAACCGTGAGGACTGGGTTTGAACTGCCAAAACTACTGCTTCCAGAAGCCCGGTGTTTGGTGTCGGACTCCGGTCTGGAGTAGGTAGCTCCTACTTTAAAAAACGACACCTAACGAGCTAATCCAGCACATCCAAGCCCTTTACGGGTGGGAAATGTGAACCTGAGCTGGGACTCTGAGGATGCACATCAACCCACCCGAGATGTGGGACTCTGGTTAAAATGTGATGCTGCGAAAGCCACCAGAGCTGATTTCTGTAACAGGGTGACGACAGCTGCTTTGCACAGAGACCTTCTTCTTCTTTTGTCCAAGTAGACAGAGTCTTTTATTTAATACGAGATTTTGAACCTGTTCAGTGACATCAGCGCTGACTCTCAGCATCAGGCTCCTTATCCCCCACCCTGCCCTCCCTCCGCGTGGTTGGGTGTCACACCGAATCCTCCCAGGGCTCCCGCCCTCCGTTAGTAGCATCTGCTAATTGCATCTGGACTCTTGCTCCTCAGGGTAGGATGTATCACAGACACTTCCCAAGCTCTCTGAAGGACAAGCTCAAACCCCTGGAGATCCTCCGCTGCTTTCCCGCGCATATGGGCACGAACCACCTTGCAGGGAGCTGCGCCCACACCCCAAACCAGCCTGGGAAGTTTTCCTGCTGTCTTCCCCGAAGGCAGAGGAGCCTGCTCTGGTCTTTCAGGCTTTGATTTGCAGCAGGAGGCTGACGGAGGGAAAGGCGGCACCGGGTGGTTTGTGGAGAGAGGGAACGCCGGAGTCGGGTCTGTTGGTGAATCAGTTGGCAGAGCTGGGTTTCGAAGCAGAGGAGCATGAAGCGATGGTCACTTGTCCCCCCGCCTGCTTTGGAGGAGGTGTGGGTGTGTTGGTGTCGAAGGGACAAGGAGGCACCCTTGGGTGTGCCGGTAACCGTAGCGCTGGGATGAAAGTCTTAGTCTGTCAAAAGCTTGCAATAAGCCTTGACCTTGAAGGAAACCTGAAAAAAAAACCCGCTTTAATGGTAAACATACTCAGAACAGTTTGAAATTGTTCTCTCTATGGGCATTTAGACAGTGGCTCCTACGTGCTGTGTGGGTTTGATGATAGCAGCAGTAACCCGTCATCAGATCTGTTGAGCTTCCCCTTAACAGACTCCTCTCAACCGATACCTTCCCTCCCAGCGACTTCTTGCTGTAGCCAAACCACTTTCCCACCTACATCCTTCCCTATTTGTCCTTTCATTTCCTTTTTCCTTCGATTTCCCCGCTCCAACTGGCTGAGAGTTCCAGTCTCAGTCACTGAGCTTGCAGGTTGCCGTGAAGAAGTTCTACCCACGTTCCTGGGCACCTCGTGGGCTCCCAGCTCCCGCCGGGCTGGTGGGACTCTTTCCACTCTGAGAGAGATGGGTTAAATACTTGAACATGAGCGTAACTCTTGAGCTTCCTCAACAGGGTCAAATGTATCTCTTACCAGTCAGTTCCTGGGCTTTTTGGAACCTCTTGCTGGTTAGTGCTTCAGAAAGCGTGTTTATTTTCCTCTCCCTTGGGTTGTTTTTTTCTTTGTGGGTTTTTTTTTCCTTTTCTTTTTTCGAATTCTCCATTTTTTCCCACTTCCCCTCCCTGTCCTGCCTGTCTCCACCTCTCTAGCTCTTCTCGGAGCTGCTGGTGTTTCTCTGGGCAGAGGTTCCTCTTCCATCGCTCCTCGGCCGGCGGAGCCATGTGCGCTTGGCACGAGGCACCGCTTCTCCCGGTACCCTGAGGTCCTCAGGTGCTGTGCTTTGGGGAGGAAGAGACCAAAGCTGGGAACAGCGTCAGGGTTTCTGCAGAGCACAGCCTATAAGCCAGGCATCCTTTTTTGTATCACTTCCTTTCAACCCTGCTAGATTTAACAGCTTTAAGCCTTGAGATCTGCTTTTTCTGCACGCCGTTCCCACTTGGTGCACTCTTTATGTGAGTTCTTCTGCGGTTCTTGATGTTTTCTCTCTTGGTGACCCACCCCTCGCTTCAAACTTGGGCTCCCTCAGTTTTTAACCACGAGTCCGGTCCCTTCCGTGCCACGTGGAGGAGAAGACGCTGGCCCACTGGGGCTGCCGGTGGCCAACGCCGGCGTCCCGCTGGGCCGAGGGGCGAGACGGCAGGCTGGAGGTCCTGTCCTTCTCTCGAGGCGTGAAGAAGCCTGGTGGCTGGCTGAGGGAGAGGCTTCAACCCAATCTGACAAATCCCCCCAGCACTGATGTTTTGCCCCTTCCGTTCCATCTGAAGAAGCGGGACGTGGAAGGCGACGTCCCCCGCGTGGCCCCTCGCGAAGCCAAACCCCGCTGGGTTATCCCCCCCAGGGCGGAGGACCCGCCGACAGTCGTAGTCTCGCTGACTAGCCAAAGCTGGGAGTGTTTCGTGGGCGACGACGCGATCGCAAACCAAATCCTGGAGAAGGAATCGCTCTGGTCTCACCGACACAACCAGTGCACTGAGGAGGTAGCGAACAGGACACCTTGCGCTCCGCGCCTGGCACGGGGTGCAAAGCAAGCAGTTTTTAAAACTGATCCCGATTTGAACCAGAGCATTTGCCAGACGTGGTCTCCGCTGGAGAACACGAGCTTCTTTTTCTTTTTCTTTTTTTTTTTCTGAGCAATTGCTTGGGGTGAATTCATTTTTATTGCTTGGGGTGAACCTGCCTCTTGTGGCTGCGAGTTTGACGATGGCTCTTTGTAAATAAACTCCTTGGAGAAGCAGGACTAGCTTACGAGATGGGGAGAGAATGTATTTTTATGCAACTTTTGAGTGGCCTTTCAAACCCTGAGATGAATGATTTGTTTTACTGGTTGTTGTTATATAGTATTATAAGTATTATGTGTTTGAAAGTTTGGGAATAATATTCACATCTATGATGCTTGTAAACACAACAGTATTTATAAATGAATAAAATAAGAGTTGATAAAATAGCAGCTTTGCCTTTGTTTCCATCTTTGTTTCCATCTTTTCTGGAGCGCTCCTCGCCCAGTAGCAAAGACACAGGCACCGGGACCACATCCTGGAGCCTTTGTCCCAAGCAAAGTTGCTGGAAACCTCCGGATTTTGGTCTTTTGGGGGTGGTTACTGCATTTTGAGCTTTTCTTGAATGAGGGATGTTCAGCACCTCTGAAGGCAGGAACCAACCGTGTCTGTACGAACCCAAGTGGGTGTGAAGAATTTGTTGGAGAGGTGCCTGACGACTGGAAGGAAGCCAGTGTCTTCAGAAAGGGCAAAAAGGAGAACCCTGGCAGCAGAAGGCTGGTCAGCCTCACCTCCAGCCCTGGGAAGATACTGGAGCGGCTCATTCTGAAGCCACCTCTAATGAATCGGAAGGAAAGAAGGTTACCAGGAGTAGCCAGCATGGATTTACCAAGGGGAAATCTTGCCTGACTAATCAATATCCTACAAAGGTGTGACCAAATAGGTTGATGAACGGAGACCAGTGGATGTCACATGCCTTGACTTCAGCACGGCTTTCGATACTGTCCCCTATAACATCCTCGTAGGGAAACTCAAGGTACGTGGCACAGGTGATTGGGCCGTGAGGTGGATTGTGAACTGGCTCAGCAACAGAGCTCAGAGGGTTGTGCTCAGCAGCACAGAGTCAAATCGGAGGCCTGTGGCCACTGGGTTCCCCAGGGATCAGTGCTGGGGCCAGTTTTGGTCAGTATTTTCATCAACGACCTGGATGAGGGGACAGAGCGCACCCTCAGCAGTGATGATACGAAACTGGGAGAGGTGGCTGATAGCCCAGCAGGCTGTGCTGCCCTCCAGCGAGATCTGGCCAGGCTGGAGAGCTGGGCAGAGGGGAACCTCATGGAGTTCAACAGGGACAAGGGCAGAGTCCTGCGTCTGGGGAGGAATAACACCAGCACCAGCACAGATCAGGGGTCACCCTGCTGGAAAGCAGCCCCGTGGAGAGAGACCTGGGAGTGCCAGTGGGCAGTGAGTTGTCCCTGGGACAGCAACGGGCCCTGGTGGCCAAGAGGCCAGTGGGGTCCTGGGGGGCATCAAGCAAAGTGTGTCCAGCAGGGCTGGGGAGGTTCTGCTGCCCCTCTGCTCTGCCCTGGGGAGACCACCCCTGGAACCCTGTGTCCAGTTTGGGGCTCCCCAGTTCCAGACAGACTGGGACCTACTGGGGAGAGTCCAAGGGAGAGCTACGAGGGGGATCAAGGGACTGAACATCTCTGCTGGGAAGAGAGACTGAGAGACCTGGGGCTGTTCAGCCTGGAGAGGAGACGGCTGAGAGGGGACCTTGTTAACAAATAGAAATACCTGAGGGGTGGGGGTCAAGGGAAGGGGACAATCTCTGCTCAGTGGTGCCCAGCAATAGGACAAGGAATAACGGGTTGAAGTTAGAACGTGGGAAGTTCCACCTCAATGTGAGGAGAAGCTTCTTCCCTGTGCGGGTGCCGGAGCCCGGGCCCAGGCTGCCCAGAGAGGGGTGTGGAGTCTCCTGCTCTGGAGACTTTCAAAGCCCGGCTGGACACGATCCTGTGTGGCAGATCCTCTTTAAGCCATTCCCCCCCATAAGGTGGCATCACGACAAGCACCGAGCACCCAATTTACCTCTAAAAGAAATAATAAACACAGTTTACAGCCAGCGACCACCCATCACCACACCCACCAGTGAGGTTTTGCCCACCGTGAAGGCGTGGGGTGGGCACTGGGAGCTGGTGGTGCAGGCACTGGTTGGTAGCCACGTGCAGGGTGCTGGGAGAGGGGGGGTTCAGCTGGGGCACCCCGGGATGGTGGCAGGCACCCACAGTTGGGGGCAAGGCAGGAAGCAGGGACTTGCATTTCCGCTGCTCTCTCTGGTGGGGCAGCAGTCTGTCTGGCACAGGGCTGCCCCACACCACTCAAGTGTACATTCTGGGGGGCTCCAAGACCCTTGCTCAGCCTTCGGGGGGTTCCCCTGCCAGCGCCAATCTGCCTTTGGATGCTCCCGCAACCCGTGGCTCTGCCTTTCGGGGTGCCCCAGGCCCCCAGCTGAGAATTTCCCTGCTCTCCAGGGCAATTGGTGTGCGAGTCAGGATGCCCAGAGCCCCAGGGACGCCTTCGGGAGCACCCGAGGCCCCAGGGCGGGCATTTCGGGCTGCCCCGACTCCCTGGTGTGCCTCTGGGTGCGTCTCCAGGACCCCACCTCCCTTGGTGTGCCTTTCGCTACCGCCCAGGGCAGTCGCTGCGCCTTTTGGGGCATCCCTGGTCTCAGCGCATCCCACTCCCCTCGGCAGTCCTTTTGGCGTGCCTGCGCCCCTTCCCCATCCCATGGATCTTAACTCGGGGCCTCCTCAACCCCTCCGTGCACTGCTCAGGGGCTCCTGACAGCCTCCACGGGGCTTTCAGGGTGCCCTAATCCTTTGCCAACCTGACAGCAAGCTCTGAGCTGCCACCAGCAGGTCCCAGGCCAGGACAAAGGGAAGGGTCCCGAGTGCTGCCGGGGGGCCCAGCCCTTGGCCTGACCCCAGAGGAGCTGCAGCCTCCCCCTGCCACAGCAGAGCAGCTGGACGCAGGGCTTGGGCTTCGCTAGGGATTACCTTCCCCTCCAGCCTGAAAGCACTTGGGCTGGTGTTCAACCTCCCTGTGCAAACCCTGCGCTTGGCTGGCTGGGGAGAGAGCAGAGCAGGGCGAGCTGTGGCAGGAGAGCACGTGCTCTCAGTGCCCCTCCAATAAGTCACCAGAGAGCCGTGGCTCTTGGAAAGGGAGGAGACACTCAGACACGGCGTGCCAGCTCCAGGCTCTGCCTAAAGGTGCAGAAGGCCCCGGCCACCTTCAGTGCAGCACTGGGACTAACTTTCCTGCAACAGATGTTTTTCAGTGTCAGGCAACTGCAGCTCACAACCCTAGTGCAGAGGGAACGGTGCGCGTGTTCAGCTCCAGGGGTTCTGATCACCTAAGGCAGCCCACCTGAGGAGGAAAGGCAGAGTTCTGCTTTAGGAAGGGCACGGCCAAAGCACTGACCTAACGCTCCCTTCGGGACGTGTGCAATTCTGCACGAGCCTAAAACATCAACTTGACACTCTGGGCCCCTCAGCTCAGGAACGAGACTGAAGTGCTGGAGCGGGTCCAGAGAAGAGCAACAAGGCTGGTGAAGGGACTGGAACACAAGAGCTGTGGGGAGAGGCTGAGGGAGCTGGGGTTGTTTAGTCTGGAGAAGAGGAGGCTTAGAGGTGACCTCATCACTCTCTGCAACTACCTGAAGGGAGTTATAGCCAGGTGGGGACTGGTCTCTTCTCCCAGGCACTGAGCAACAGGACAAGGGGGCACAGGCTTAAGCTCTGCCAGGGAAAATTTAGGCTGGATATTAGAAAGAAATTCTTTACAGAGAGAGTGGTCAGGCATTGGAATGGCCTGCCCAGAGAGGTAGTGGATTCACCGTCCCTGGAGGTTTTTAAACTGCTTGGACACGGCACTTAGTGCCATGATCTAGTAAATGGACGGGAGTTGGACCAAGGGCTGGACTTGATGATCTCTGAGGTCTTTTCCAACCCAATTGATTCTATGATTCGATGATTCTGAACAGCCGATTCAGGCAACTCCGTAACTCGCGTTTCATTTACGCTCAGCTCGTTGCATTAGGAGAGGAGGAAGCCTGAGAGCCAAGACTTGCTCCTTGAGACTGGAAGATGGGCAACTAACAGCAGGACACTGACAACGGGACAGCATCTTTCTCCTGAGCTCCATCTTTCTCCTCTCAGCATCTTTCTCCTGAGCTCCCAGCTCCTAGCTCAGCCCCTAGCTCAGGAGAAAGATGCTGAGCCGCCTCGCAACACCAGCTGCCGTCCCGAGGTCCCAGGCTGTGCCCCGGCCACCCGGGTGGGACGTGGGAGCCCAGGCCAGGTCTCTTTGGCCCCTGTACTGGGGAGCCCAGACCTGGCGGCAGGACTGCAGCAGCAGCCCTTACCGGGGCACACGGGACCGGTGCTGTGATGTCACAGAGCTGGCTGGGGTGACCCACGGTTCCAAGCGGTGCTGGGCTCCGGTCCTGCGTCAGTGCGACGTGGTGAGGTGAGGAGAGCGCAGGGGAGAAGGGGGGCTCCACACCTCGGGGCTCTGGAGCTGTGCTGCAAACCCACCCGTGTCCCGCTTCTCTCTCCCGGTCTGCAGAGGCGATTTTGCCAGTGACACGTCGCACTACTGGTTGGGAGTTTTCCCAAACTCTTAAGATGAGTGAGGTCCCAGACCGCGAGGGCCAAGCCGCCGGCCCAGTGGAGCAGGGTGAGAGCGAAGCGTCCCTCACACAGTCTGGCCAAGGGGCTGTCGGGGCATCAGCGCGGGGCCCTGAGCGGTGGCGGGGGGAGGCAGGAGCTCCCCAACCGCTCCGAGCAGCCCTTGGGGGACACCCCTCGGGGACACCTTCCCTGGCTCCACGGAGCCGCTCATGCCCGGGGCGTTTGCTCTCTCCTCTCCAGCGTGCGTTCTCTGCCTCCGGACCCAGGTGGATCCGGACATGTGCGGGCACCTGGTGAACTTGCAAGGTGTCACCGCGCACGCGTTCTGCATGGTGAGTGCCCTCGAGGCCCCTCCCGCGGTCCCACAGGCCGGCCCTGCCACGCTCTCCTCATCAGCTCCTCGTCCTGTCTCTTGGACAGTTTTTTGCCAGCGGGCTCCCCGTGTCCGTCGTGGGTGGTGTGCAGGTGGGATTCCAGAGCTGTGAGGTCCGGCGCACGGCTGAGCGGGCGGTGTGGAAGGTGAGGACCTGACAAGATCAGGAGGGCTTTGGGGGAGCTTAGCCCAGATCCCCAGAAAGAAACCCCAGCCCTTCCAAGGGGTGGGGGGGGCTGGCTGTGGGGGCCGCCGGGCTGGCGCTGACGGGGCTGCTGTGTCCTTTCCAGGACTGCTTTGTGTGTCACCAGAACGGAGCGAGTGTCACCTGCTCAGAGATGGGCTGCCAACGCAGCTACCATCTCCCCTGCGCTGTCAAGGGAAAGTGCGTCACGCCGTACCTTGGGCAGCGCAGGTACCTCCTCTCCCGTCCCCGCCATCACTGCGCAAGTCCCTCGCCTGGAAGGGGAGGGGAGAAGCAGTTCTCACCTCCCGCATCCCTCTCCTCCTCCCCCAGGGCGTTCTGCAGTGACCACAGCCCCAGGCAGATGGTGGCGGCAGTCCCCGAGAAGGGGACCTGCTGCCTCATCTGCCTGGAGGCTGTGGGTGACCAGCAGTCCTTCCACACCATGGTGTGCCCGACGTGCCAGCACGCCTGGTTCCACCGGCGCTGCGCCCAGGTGGGAGCCCTTCCCTTGCCCCCACGGCACGGCACGGCACGGCACGGCCGCCGCTCGGCAGCACCAAGGGCCTCATCCACGCTCTTGCTGGTTCTCCCGCAGGGGCAGGCGCTGTGCGCTGGCACGTCGTGCTTCCGATGCCCGCTCTGCAGGGACAGGGAGGCGTTTCAACAGGAGATGCTCCGCATGGGCATCCGGGTCCCCAGGAGGTCGGTACTTTTGCTGCCCAGCTCACAAGGCAGGAGGGTGCCGGCGCTGTGTCGTGCCGGGGCTGCCCCCGCCGTCCTGGCCTCCGCTCTGCCACGAGCCCATCCGGCCTCTGCCTCTGGCCGGGGCACCGGGGGCTCATCCATCTTCCTTTCTCCATCAGGCCACCAGTATGGGAGACCCTCCAGTCATTCACAGCGCTCATGCAGAGGCACGGGCGCTGTGATGCCGCTGAGTGCCTCTGCCCAGGAGGAAGAGAGCGGGCAGAGGAGGAGGGGTGAGTGTCCCAAAGTGCCCCCGGGGCTCTGCCCGGGGAGCTCTCTCTCGCCAGGGGCTCCAAGCACAACGGCCGAAAAGAGGAGCTCTGCCGGACAAGGCCGGGCTCCGGTCCCTTTGTCCTCAGAGCCATTTCCCCCTTTGCTTCCCCAGGCCCTGGCAACTCCTCCTCTGCTCCTCCTGTGCCGCAGAGGGCACTCACCGGGGGTGCTCCCAACTGGGGACCAGCGCCCGGAGCTGGGAGTGCGAGGGCTGTGCCGGTCCGCGCGCCGGTAAGAGGCAAAGCCCCAGAGGCCGGGCAGAGCCTCTCTGCTCCCCCAGGGCTGGGGCCACCCCTCTGGCGCCCCGTGCCCTTGACCTTCCCCCTTCTCCTTGCAGCCTCCAGTCCCGCCGTGGAGGTCGCCGGCCCCAGCAGCCCAGGCCGGCCGGCTCCAGCGGCCCCCTGCAGCCCACCACCCCTGCAGGGCAGCGGCCGCTCCAGCCCCCCGTGGCCCGCGCGGCTGCGCGAGACCACCCGCGCGCAGCGCCGGGCCCAGGGGCCGTACCGCCGGCCGGGCAGGTGTCAGCAGCGGGGCCGGGCGCCCGCGGCACCTTCCACCGGCCACGCTCCCAGCCCGGCGCTGCCGGAGCCCTCCCGCGCCTCCCTGTCTCCTGCCGCCGCCGGACCCAGCACCAGCCCCCTGCCACCATCCGGGGCGGCCAGCACGGCCCCGGCGCCCGACGGCAGCGGCTCCGCCAGCGGCCCTGGGCCCGTGCGGTCACGAGAGCGCTCCCGCTCGTGCCGCCGGGCCCAGAAGCCCTACGGCCGCCGGGGCTGCCGTCGCCGGCGCTGAGACTCCATCCCGTGCTGGCCCTCACCTGCCTCCACGGCCACCAGCACGTTGGTTTCCCATCTCCTCACTTTCCCTTTCCCCCCACCACCAGCAGCAGAGCCGGAGCTGCACCCTCACCCTCTCCTTCCTCTTTCCCCAGGCCCTCCTGCCGGGCTCACCACCCCCGGCCAGCCGTGGAGGCGGCCCCGCCGCACAACACCAGCGGCCTCCTCTGCCTGGAACCTGGGGAGGCGGCCCCGCCGCACAACACCAGCGGCCTCCTCTGCCTGGAACCCGCGGAGGACCGGCCGTCCTTCCGCACCACGGGTGCCCCCCGGGGCTGCGGCCAGACGGGAGCCCACCTGGGCTCCACACCCTTGGCCTTCCCGCTTCTCCTGCCAGCCTCCAGTGCCAGCCTCGGGCCCGGGAGCCGTACAGCCGGCCCGGCAGGCACCGCGAGAGCAGCCTTCACCTCCCCGCTTCTCCTCACAGCCTCCAGCCCCAGCTCGGAGCTCGCAGCCCCACCGCTGCTGCCCAGGCTTGGCAGCCCCACGGCTCCCCAGCGCTCGAGGCAGCTCCTGCTCCAGCCCCCGGGAACAACCGCTTGTGAAACCGCTCCCGGCGGAACCGTCAGCCCCAAAGAGCCACAGCCGGCCCACCGGACACCGTGACGGGAGCCGGGTGCCGGCACCAAGCACCGAGAGCTGCGCCCCCAGCCAGGCGCTGCTGGGGCTGTCCCACAGCTCCTGAAACCAGCAGCCCCAGCACCGGCAGCCAGGAGCCATCGGGGCCTCCCGCACCTCCCCAGCACTTGGCAGCGGCTGCCATGGCAGCGCCCTCAAGCCCGCGCGCAGCCCAGAGCGCTCCTGCCTGGAATGAACGCCGGCACCAACACCCCACAGCCGGCCCGGCCGCTGCCGCACGACCCAAGGGCTGCTGGCCCCGAGCTCTGGCCCTCATACCCCACACAGACAATAAAGGCGACTGCTTAGCTCTCACAGACTCACAGAATGGTTTGGGTTGGAAGAGACCTTAAAGATCATCCACAGTTCCAATGCCCCGGCCATGGGCAGGGACCACGGAGCTCTCAGAAGGTCTCCAGCATCATCCAGTCCTTGGCCAACCAATGTTCTTCCATGTACGACCTTGCAGGGACCATTCCCAAGAGGCGCCTTGGACACGGCCCCAGCGATGGGGAGGGTCGGGGGTTTGGGAGCGAGGCTGAGCCTTCCTGGCTGGCGAGACTCCCTGCTAGAGAACAGCCTGAGGTATGCCGGGACTAATGCGACCCTTGAGGGGTCTCACCGGTGGCACAGCCCCTTCTGTGACCTTCTCCTGCACTGGGCCAAGCGATGTGAGAACAACAAACTGTAGCTCAATGACTGGGGAGGTTCTGCTGCCCCTCTGCTCTGCCCTGGGGAGACCACCCCTGGAACCCTGTGTCCAGTTTGGGGTTCCCCAGTTCCAGACAGACTGGGACCTGCTGGAGAGAGTCCAAGGGAGAGCTACGAGGGGGATCAAGGGACTGAACATCTCTGCTGGGAAGAGACAGTGAGAGACCTGGGGCTGTTCAGCCTTGAGAGGAGACGGCTGAGAGGGGACCTTGTTAACAAATAGAAATACCTGAGGGGTGGGGGTCAAGGGGAAGGGGACAATCTCTGCTCAGTGGTGCCCAGCAATAGGACAAGGAATAACGGGTTTAAGTTAGAACGTGGGAAGTTCCACCCCAACCTGAGGAGAAGCTTCTTCCCTGTGCGGGTGCCGGAGCCCTGGCCCAGGCTGCCCAGAGAGGGTGTGGAGTCTCCTGCTCTGGAGACTTTCCAACCCGCCTGGACGCGTTCCTGTGTGGCTGCCCTGGGCGACCCTACTCTGGCAGAGGATGGCATTGGGTGATCCCCAGAGGCTCCCTCTCAACCCTCACCATTCTCAGATTCTATGATTCCCACCTGCACCAGCCACACTCAGTCGGGGCTGCCCAAAGACCTCCCCACCATGTGTGTGATCATTTTTTGAGGGTTTTCATGTTTTGGGGGGACCTGGGACCGCCTGGGGTTCCCTTCATACCTCCATCCCTCCACCATCCCCGGGACCTGCCCCCCACCCAGCCACCCCTCTGAGCCCCAGCAGCAAGACCAGAAGAGAACCGGGGCTCCTTTCAGCTCATTTCTTTAATAAGGAGACAGATATCATTACAAAATAACCATTTAACGATAAGAGACGGAAACGACAGAGTCCACACGAGAGGAAGGGGCTTTAAAAGCAGCTTCGTGCCGGAGCCGAGCGCTGCAGGGGCCGGGACAGGGGGTCCTTCGCTCCCAGAACCACCAACTCAAAGGGGCCGGCTCGTCCCTCCCAGGTTTAGAAGGGAAAACGAAAAGAAAGCCGAGCTTGTTGCCAAGCCTGGTGGATTCACTTCCTTTTAACCCCAGGAGACCGAAGCATCGCCGTGGCACGGCTGAGTTTGCACCACGGTGCAGCCGGGAGAGGGGAACGCCGGCTCTCGGACCCGAAACAGAAACCACCCAACCAGATACAGCAAAAATTGCCCAAATTGCTCTGAAAAAGCGTTTTCGCCACCAGATCTTTGCCGCATCCCAGCCTTTCCATCGCCAAAACGGAAATGTCAGCCCCGGAGCTGCTCCAGCCCCTCACCCGGTGGCATCCGTGGCCACCGAGCCATCGACTCGTCCCGGCAGCCCCGCTCTGCCGCTGAGCCCCACAGAACCAGAGGGGACGATGGACACATGGAGGGGGGAAAGGGGGTCACGGCTCGCCTGTGGGCCCGTCCCCACAGAGTCCTGGCACGCCGTGGTCTAATATGGCTTCTAAAGTTGCTCTGACGGTGAGATGCACCAACGCGACACAGGACGCCGAAGCCACGATGTTGCCGCTACCCGGCAATGGCATGAACGTGACAAGATACAGGAACAAGACACACAGGGAGGTCACGGCTGCTTCGGTGACAGCTCGCCCTGCCTTGGCATGCTTGGCTTCTTGGCATTATTCTTTTACATGACTTGATCGGTTTGTGGGTTTTTGGTTTTTTCTTTTATTCGGGGTTGGGGAGGCAGGAATAATCAGGGCGGTGGAGAGCACTCGAGCAATGAGTTCTGTTCGTTGCCGTCTCAGCCTCGCCGGAGAAGCGTGGCAGGGAGGGAGGGCAGAGGGTGCCGGTGGCGAGCGCGGGGGCCGAGCGTGCAGCGCCGCGCTCGGCGTTATCCATGCTGCTACTGCATCGCATGCACGGGTCAGGGCACATACAGCTAGGGCTCCATATATTTTTAACGACACGCAACTAAGGGGGCAGGGGGCCAGAGGCAGTGCAGATGGCTTTAATAGGTTGGTTATTTTTCCCTTTTTTTTTGTTTTTTTATTTTAAAAAAAAAAATTAGTATGTATTAAAGTCACATATCCCCCCCTCCCCGCCCCTGAGGCTTTAAAGAGTCCGAATGGAAACGAGCCAGGTGGGACCTCAGCTCCCGGTGAGACCCCGGAGGATGCGGCGGGTCTGAGGGGGATGCGGAATGGGGGGGATGCACATGGAGGGGGGGTGTACAGGGGTGTGTGCCCCCAGGGATCGCTGCGGGGCCGTGCACGCTCGCTGCCTGCCCACAGGGGGGTTTTAGTTCTCTTCCCAATTCCTTCTCGTTTAACCTGTTTCCACAACCCAGCCCCAGCGCTCAGACAGACCCTGAAATGAGGTGGGTTTGAGAGCCCGAATCCTGCCAGTCCCCCGGCCAAGGGGCATCACCGGAGCCCAGAATGTCCCCAGTGCCACCTTCACTCAGCTCGGCCGAGCCAGGCACCAGCACACGGGCCAAGAGCAACCAGGCGGGTGGTGGAAGTGGTCTTGGGAGGGCTCTGCTCCAACCCCCACCACCACCCCATAGCCCAGCTGACCAAGTCCCAAACCTCCCCCAACACGGGGATGTCCCCCCCTGGGATCTGGCCCAGAGTTGCACGTCCCTCCAGGGGAAGGGGCTCGTCCTCATGTCCAACCTGAACCCCCCAAGCTGTGGCTGCCACCAAGGTCCCCATCATCTCCCCACCCTTTGGAAGCCAGAGCTGCAGGGCACTGCCAAAGCTTCCAGTGACACCGGGGCGAGATCAGTTTTGGCACTTTATCCCCAGGTTGGGGACACCCTGCGCTGAGGTCCCAGCCCAGGCGTTGGACTCCGCTCCAGAGCAACATCCCCCATGCCCGGGGCACCCCAGAGCTCCACATCTCCACTGCAAGCCCCCTCACTGAAGATGCCAAAACCCCATAAAGTCAAGTCCAGGAAGGTAAAGCCAAGCAGGGAGCCCCAGGCTGCTGAGGACACAGAGCTGGGACGGGGACATCAGCTCAGGTCAGTGCTCCAGTACAGGCTGGGCTGAACTGGGCAGGGCTACTGGAAATGACTTTGACTTTCCAGCTCAAGGGCTTGGTACTGGCTGGTCCCACGTGGGAGAAGTGGTCTGGAGAAGCTCCCACCTGCTCTCAGGGACTTATATGGCTTATACCCCGGGGGTGAGCAAGGGCCTGGTGGGGAGCAGCGGCTCACGGGGAGCAGGGACTTTGGTCCCTTGTTGGCCGTGGGCTTGTTCTCACGTGCCCCACCTGCATCACGGCACTGGGGCTGGAGCTGCCCATTGCCGCCCGGCTGCCCTGAGGCCATGCTGGGGTGCCCACAGCAGGGCTGAGCCCCGGCGACACATGATGGCCTTTGGGAACCACCAGGGACTGCTCGGGGGTGGGGAGGGGGATGCCCCCTCCTCACTTTTGGGGAACTCACAGCGTGAACCTGCCTTGTGGAAGCATCTCGGTCTACAGGTTTCAACCAAGCGTGGTGGGACATGCACACAAGTCACTCAACACTGTCCTTGCTTGGTCTCTGGGACGAGGGTGGGGTGGTCGGCATGGCGCTACTGTTGCATGGACATCCCACCACAGGCCCCCTCAGAGCAGCTCCCTTGAGCTCCGCGTGCTGGTGCCCACGGCTCTGGCCACAAGGCCGAGGGTTTGGCAGCCCACTGCTGTGCCAGACCCTGTGGTTCCTGCAAACCTCTCCCCAGGAGCAGCCAAACCTGGAGCTGGCTGGGGGCACCCAGGTGTCTCCACACCAGAACCATGGCTCTCGCCCTTCCCGGACAGACAGAGGGAGGCAGAGCAGGAGGGGGAGGCTCTCACGCCCCCTGCAGAGGATGTCCTCCACTGTCTACTCATGCCCCAAACAAGCCCAGCAGGTCTGGTCATCTCGTGCTCTCAGGCTCCGGTATCTCCTCCACACAACGTCCCACAGTTCCCCGGGAGAACCCAAGGGGAGAATGGCAGCAGCGACGCTGGTGACGTGGCCATCAGGGAAGGTCCAGGGGTGATGATGGCTTCGCACCAAGCAGGGATGGTGGGCGGAGGCGATGGGACATGCAGCAGACGGGAACAATGCTGAAGAACGAAAAGAACCATCCGTGTCTTTAACCTCTTCCCCTGGAAGCAATTGGGGCTGTCTGGAAACCCTTCCACAGCCATCAAAGGGTATTTCAGCTTAAACGAGGACAAAAGAGAACCAAAACCAAAGGTTGCGTAACTGAGGTATCAGTAGCTCGGGGTCGCTTCGCCTGTCCGCGGTGCCGTGCCGCGCTGGCCGGCAGATCTTCCTATTTGTTTTTCCCGAGAGCTGCATCTACTTCTTCCTCTGGCTTTAGCGAGTGCCACTGGGCAATGGGCCGCCGGGGGTTGGCCAGCATGTCGGACCAGTGCCGCAGCTCCGTGCCGGTGGAGTTGCAGCCCGTGAAGATCTTGCCGATGGCTTCGTTCTTCCCCAGCTTGTCGTAGTCCAGCACCGTGATGACCACTTGTACTTTCTGAAGGAGGAAACCTTCTTTAGAAGGGAGGAAAGACGCAGCAGCCGCGACCGTTCCGTGGCCTCCTTGCTATCCTTAGGCCTGGGGTGGCTCAGTGGGGCACCCTGGGTATTCCCCAAGGCTGAGCCTCACTGTGCCCCATTTTGGGGCAGAGTCCCCTCCCTGCCCATGGCTTTCTCAGTGTCGTTCCCCGAGGAGCCCAGGGCTGCAGAGCCATGGTGGGGGCGCAGCTCATCCTGATGTGGCCACCTCCAAGGGGTGGGGTGGGGCTGGGCAAGAGCTGTGGGCTATAGGGCTTGGCAGGGCTGGGCCAGGGCAAGGGGCATGTGCAGGGGCTAGGGCAGGACATGGAGGAGCAGAAAGCGTCTAGCAATGGTCCAAAATGCCCCCAGGACCACTGTGGGGTCCCTGCTACGCCTGGGGTGAGCACTACAGGACCAGGTGCAGAGGAAAGCCCCAGTCCAGACACGACCTGGGTTGAGGTTCCATCTCCCATGGGTGTTGCCCAGCCTCCCACTTCTGCTCCTGCACCAAGTGCCCTCAGCATCAGCCCAGTCCCATGTTGGGACTGGACCTATTTCACGGGTGACCAGACCAGGAGCTTGGCAAGAGCAGCTCAGGCTGCTGGGTAGGCTGGGACATGGGCTTGAGTATCTGTGGGTCCTCTGCCATGGTCCCCACCCTGCTTGTACCCCAGCGAAGTCATCGGACAAACCTGTATCTGCTCAAAGGGGATCTCGAAGCTGAAGGACTCGTTGAAGTAGGGGTTCAGAGTCTTCTTCTTGACTGTGGTCTTCTTCTTCTTCAACCTCTTGCCATTCTGCAGCAGGTGGATCTTCACGTAGGGATCTGGGTGGGGAAGGAGGGTGCATCAGCCATGGCTGAGATGCCCAGGGGACACCATCAGCCTGACCCCGGGAGAAGTCTCAACCCAGGATGAGGTGCACCATGGAGCAAAGAGACCTCCACGAATAAAGGTGCTTTGAGGTTTGTGAATGGAGGCCAGAGATGAAATGTTTGGGCTGGAGAGGATTTGTGGCAGCAACTGCCAAGGGATGGAGCTCTTCTGCATCCTGCGGGTCCCCAGGAGGGTAGCAGGGCTGGGGACGGTGGTGTGACACAGGTGAGTGCTGGCCTGTCGCTCCCGTTTCTGGAACAGGACACGCCAGCAACAAAGCGGAACCCTCCCACCCACGCAGGAACTGCTCTTCTCCTGGTTACAGCCAGTCTGGGGAGAGCTGAGGACCCCTGGGCAGAGAGCTCAGTCCTGGGGTGGAATTGGGATGACACTTCTTGCTTAAAACATGCTGCCAACTGAGGTCCTCAGCCCCAAGTTGAGAAGGACCAGAACCAGGAGCAAATGGCAGAGGAGCATTTTCACCACCCAGGTCCTGCAGCGTCCCAGCCCTGGACACAGTAGTGGACCAAATCTGATGTGTCCTTCTTAAAGGCCAGGGAGCCCACCCCACCCCCTTCTCCCCTCACCCCCCAGCCACACCTTGGGCTGCCTCCAACACGGGAGGTGCCAGTGTCCTGCCCCGACAAAGGATGCTGAGAGCCCCACTGTGGGGTGGGAGGAGGATGGCCACGAGCCAACACCCACCTGAAAGACCCCCGACATCCATCTTCTTCAGGTTCTTGGCCTCCAGGATGCAGACAGTGAGCTTCCCGGCCGTGGGCACGTACCGGAGGGAGATGCAGATATCTCCCAGCTTCTCTGGCTGCCAAGTGGAGCAGGGAGCAGATATCAAAGCCTCACCAGTGCATGGTACCATGGTGCTAGGACACTGTCCCACATGCAGATCCCTCAAAACCCTCCTCAACCTTGGCTGCAGGCATGAGCAAGCACCTCATGGACCAGCACAAGGGTTTGGTCATGTGGGTCTGGGGCAGGCCAAGTCCCAGCGCAGCACTCAAGAGGTTTATACTTTTCTTTTTTGTGGTAGAAAACTTCTATAAGAACTTAGGAGAGCTTCATCCCAACCTCTGAATTATTTTTCCTGCGCCAACTTTGAAACTAAAAGGCTTGGCTGCTTTTTTTCTTCTTTGAACTTGTTTAATGTGGGTTTTTGCACGGGGTCAGTCCTGCTCCTGGGCACATCTTGTATTCAGGTGGCACGTCACAGCCATCGCCATCCTGAGCACTGTGGGGCAGCCCAGAAGGCTCAACCCACCCCATGGACACCCCACATCTCACCCCGTGGCCAAGGGTCCCATCTGGCTGAGGACCTTGTCCCGGTGCCGCTCTCACCTCCTCCTTCTCACCGCTCTGCAGGTCCCGCCACTCCTCGATGGGCTGGCCCAGGTCCACCGTGTTCATGGGCACCTTCACCTCGCCGATGATGTCGTGCTTGGAGAAGCGATCGAAGTCATAGATGGCCATCACCAGCGTCTTCCCACCCAGTTCCTGGTAGGGGACCTGCACAAAGACAACCACTGACCACACTCAGAGGACCAGGATCACCCGCTCCCAGCATGAGGGTCAATGAGGTCCCAGTGAGGGTCCATGTACGGGACCAGTACATAGTCAGGTGGAAAGATGGGAGTAGGAGATGAGATCCCATGTTGTGGGTAGGAAGGGACTCACCTTGAAGGTGAAGGTCTCATTGAAGGCAGGGTTCAGTGTCTTCTTCTGCACTTTGGTCTCGTACTTTTTCTTCTTGTCAGGGAGCAGGAACACCTTGACGTATGGGTCCGAGGTGCCACCCATGTCCAGAGCTGGCAGTTCGGCGGCTTGGAGGATCCCCACCGTCAGCTGGAGCAAGGAGAGAGGTGTCCTCAGCGAGATGGCCCAGCTACGTGCTGCACATACCAAGGGTTCATCTCCAGCCCAGCGTGGAGCAGGACTCCCCATGGCACAGCACCCAGTTCCCCACTGGTCAAGGTGGCCTCTCAAACACCCTCCCTGGGCAAACCCCCCTTGCCCACCTCCTCAGCCCAGCCCCAGCCCCTCCATCACCTGGTTTGCCTGGAAGTCATAGTCCAGTGAGAACTGCAGCTTGCCCAGGTTCTCCGGCTCCTTCTCCTCCTCCTCACCTTCCCCCTCTGTCAGACCCGTCTCTGCATCATCGTCATCCTGTTGGTCCTGCAATGGCAGTCGAGGTACCTGGCTCAGTGGCAGGGTCACAGTGTCCCCATCTCTAACATCGCTGGGGACCTCTGGCACCCCAACTCTACTGGCATCTCCATCCCCAGGTTCAGCTGACTCCCTCTCCCCGCCATGCTGGGAACAACAAGCACCGATGGATCAGCTCGGGGGTCCCCAAAACCACGCAGCTACACTGAGAGAACACAGTGGGGTGGCCAGACACAGAGCTGGCTCCCGTGGAGGGAGGTTTGGTGCTTGCAGGTGGTGGTTTCATGCAAGGAACTTACAGTGAAGGGTGCAGGGATACTCCACCTGCCCCAACCCGTCCTTGACGGAGCCCTACAGCTGGTGCCAAGGGCTTAGCAGGGCCACCTCCAGGCTTTATCAGCGTAGTAATAGAGATACAACCTAGTTCTTGTAAGGCAAAGCCACCCTCTTCCTGCCTCTCCAAGCCATGGCCCACAGGCCTGGTAGAGTTAGGTAACGGTTGGGCTTGATAATCTTAAAGGTCTTTTCCAATCAAAAACGATTCTCTGATTCTACGAGGTGGCAGCCCTGGCTCCTTATCACCTCTATGATGTGTCCCCAGGTCCCCCATCCCATCCTGGGCACAGATGATGGAGAAGGAGGGTCTTGGTGGTACCTACCATGGAGGGTGTCCCGGAATGGAGTAGGCACACGCAGCCGGGGCAGCCAGGAGGGAGGACAGCGAGAGGGAAGAGCCACGTTTCAGAGAGGTTCGACGTCAGCCCTCACCCTCTGCTGAGGAACCCCAACCCACATCTCCCACCACGCAGATAAGGTCTCCAGCCAGCACTTGTCCCTCCAGCCCTGTCCACACGCCCACGGTGCCCACATGGCTCTGAAGAGCAGGAACTGATGCCCCAAGTTTCCCACACCCTCCAAATGCCCTTGGGTCAGGACCATTGGAATGGCCAAAGTTGCCCCAAGCCTGTGGGTACCAAAACCTCCTTCTTGGTGGCCCCAGGATGAGGAGATGGCCCCAGCTCCCTTCTGTGCACCCACATCTGCCTCTGGAGCATTGGCTTTTTGGGGACCCCAAACTGGTGGGAGTTTTGCCCTGGTGGTCCTCCCCTCTAAAGGCACAGCTCAAGGACATGGGGGCAGCTCAGAGGAAGGTGAGGAGACACAAAGGACTAAATCAACATGTGCTGATTCCTGTGAAGCCCTGACAGGTCTAGACCAGCTTGAGCCACCGGGCACTGGAAGAGGACAGTGCTGCTGTCTCAGGTCCAGGCTCATGTCTGCACTGTCCCATCCCAGCAACCTGGTGGCTCCATCCCTCTCTGCTGCCTGAGCTGCGAGTGACCTGACACGGTTCATCACTCAACCAGAGGGATCATCCTACAACACCAAGAGCAGGACAAGACGAAGCAGTCCAGAAGGATGTCACCTGGTTGCCTGACTTCATGTCCTTCATGTTCATGGCATTCTTCATGCCTTTGCCCTTCTCCTTCTTGTTCTTCTTCTTCTTGCAGCAGCACTTCTTGCAGATGCAGAAGCAGCAGGTGAGGATGAGGAGTCCGGCTACCACCGCGATGGCGATGAGGGCCCAGGGTGGCACTGTGGGCAAAAGCCAATGTCATGGTGAGCCCTGCAGCTCCCCCCAGCCACCCCACCACATCTGGCCCCACATGGGACCAGCGCAGTGGTGGGGTCGTGAGGAGGGTAGTACCTGGGAAAGGAGGCAGCTACTCACGGGGGATCTTATTGAGCTCATTCATGAACTTGTCCCTCAGTTTGGTGAACATGTCCTCCTTGCTCTCACCCGGCCCCGCAGCCTCAGTGGAGTTCTCCATCGTCGTCATGGGCATTGTGGTGGCCGTGGCCTCCGGGGCCATCATGGACGCTTGTTTGAATGTCATGGTGGGTCAGGGGCTCCCTGAAACACGACGACGCCTCAGTGGTCTCACAGGTTCCTGCTGTCCCCACTCCTTCCCACACCCAGGCTGTGTCCCCAAGCACACATATGCCCCGAGGACAATATCAGCATTGACAGGAGGGCACTAGATCTTCTACTGGAGGGATGTAGACCCACCGGTTAAGAGAGGCCAGACATCTGGAAGCACTGGGAAGCCCAGCTGACCTCCAGGTTTCCTAGCCCTGGACATCTCCAAAGCCACCAAGAGCATCACCCAGGATTGCATCAATGCTGATGCCAGCTCAGGGCCTCCTGAAGACACTGGAGACATTCCCGTGGGGAAGGTTCACCCGGTGAGATTCCATGGGATGAGGGAAGGGCTGTCTGCATCCTCAGGAGAGACGAACAAGGTTAGTTTGAACAAAGCCACCCCACTCCACCTCCTCCTTTCCTCATGGCTCTCATCAGGCTCCTGCAGATCCTGCACATGGCAGCATGTGGGACCCAGTGCTGCTGTGGGACCCTCAGCACCTGCTCCCAGCCCTGGAAGAGCTTCCAAGGATGGGAACCCGAGAGGAGTAGCGGAAGAGGAGCCCCAGGGAGCTTCTGCAGGACACACTTTGAGGATGGATGGAAGCAGGAGGAGTTGGCTCTACACAGCCATGGAGGGATCAGCACACACATCAAGGGTTCAGCCCCTGATAGGGCCCAAGAAAGATGCTCAGTTCACCACCAGGACTGCAGCTCCCTCTCTCCAGCCCAGCAGGGTCTGAAGCACCCCTCAATGATGGAGACACGCACCCCATAGTCTTGCAAACATGGCATTCGCTCATGCAAGCAAACCTGGGACAAAGTGTCTCCACAACTGAAATCCAGATCCAAAGTGTCTCCACAACCCAGTTTTGGACCCAAAGTGTCTCCACAACCCAACACTGGACCCAAAGTGTCTCCACAACCCAGTTCTGGACCCAAAGTGTCTTCACAACCCAGTTCTGGACTCGCAGTGTCTCCACAAACAAACACTGGACCCAAAGTGTCTCCACAACCCAGTTTTGGACTCGAAGTGTCTCCACAACCCAACACCAGACCCAACGTGCTTCTGTGACCCAGTTCTGGACCCAACACACCTCTCTAACCCCAGCAGAATCAGAGCTTGCAAACGGAAGAACAGAGCAGGCAAGAAGCCGAGAGAATTAACAGTGCTGGTGGGGTTAAGGAGAATAAAAGGGTGTCCCATGGGGGAGGCAAAGATCCAAGCAGGACTGCAGGTAAGTGAGACAGGAAGTTCTGGGGGCACATAAGCTCTGGCATGGGGGGGAAACACACACCCCCCCCCCTCCTTGCATCTCCTCTCCCCACTCAGTGAAGCCTCCTTGCCTGGAGCATCATCCCCCGGGGCCAGCAGCTCCTCCACCCTTCCCGCGGCAGCCGAAAAGGAGTGTTTTCACCTCAAAAAGTGGGTCAGCATGCTCTGGGGGGTGTTCCCACCCTGAAGCGGTGCTGCCGAGCCTTCTCCAGCTGCCTCTCGAGTCAATCGTGCACTGAGTTACCCAGTGCTCATCTCTGCAACCCAGACACCTTCCTCCTGTGCCACTGCTCATGATAGGGTTGCGGCAATGGGGGGTGCTGGGGGGACCCCCGGAGACACAGGGGCAGGGGCAGCCCTTCACACAAGAAATTCCGTGCCACCCACCCTGAGGAACTCCAGCTGCCAGCAAGGCTTCCCCACTGCAGCATCACTACTTAGAAGACACCAAGAGCAGAGCTGTGGCTTCCCCAGCTGCAGACAGCATCTGCTTCACTTCAAACCCCGGCTGGTGACAGGTCTTATTCCTGGGGAGAAGGTCCCCAGTCCCCAGCTGGACCTCCCCATCTCTCCAGCTGGGCTGCAGCATCCCTTCTCGTGTCATCACCCTTCATCCCGGAGGGGGCTGGAGAAACCCAGGCAAGAGCTGCCAAATCTGATCCTTCTGCAAGCTGGGTTATTTTTTTATCTGGTTTGAGTTGGGTTTTTCTTCCTCGTCCTTCCCAGACCCACAGCCAGAAGCTCACTCGGTGCAAGCCGTGCCTCTTGGTGGTACGGTTTGTCCGTGACGGGCATGAAACACCCATTTATTGGAAATGCACCAATTACTGCAGATCCGAGGCCACACGGCAACAGCCAAGGCACCACCCGGCTGGAAAACCTCCCCCTGACCAGCAATGGTGTGAAGGATCAGTGCAGGGAGGGGACAGAGACATGTCCTTGTCCCACAGGGCATGGAGACAGTGGGATGAGACCAGCCAAGATGCCAACATCAGCACCTTCGCAGAGGGTCTTTCAAGCCTCCCAAGTTTTTCTTGCAGTCACCCCCACACGCAAGCCCCAAAGGTTTTGGGCGGATGGTGGGGTCTGGTTCTGCTCGTGGTGGATGAAGGACATTGGTGGCATCAGAAGGGCCTCATCCCGAGATGATGTGTCTTGGCTGGGGACCTCCTGCCGAGGAGGGTGCTCAGGGTGGGCCAGGTCCCCAGAGGCCACCGCGTGGTCCCTCCACCCAAGGCAGAGCCAGATCCCTGCCTGACCTCAGGCCTCATGTTTCTCAGCCTATAACCCTGCCTCGGATGTGGTTCTTACCCTCAGGGGGGCTTTTGCTGCACGAGAAATACCACCATGGGGTAGGGGCAGGTGTCCCCATCGGCACCCCCTTGGGCACTGCTGGGAGGGCAGCGAGCAGCCCCAGGAGGTGTAGGCAGGCGGGCGCGGGGGCAGATGCTGCCGGGGAGGTTGGCTGCCGGCCGCTCGCTGCAGACCTGACCTGGATTCTGGGCAACCTCTTGCCCAAAGCGGGCCGGGGGCCAACTCTGCGGGCGGCTGGGCTGGGGGAGAAGAGAAAGTGCGAGCAGGGCTGAGCACCCACGGAGGGGGATGCAGCCCTGAGTGACAGCACCCGGGAGGCAGCGGCTCCACAGGGACCCCCGGGCATGGGGCAAAGCCCCTCTCCTGCCTCCCAAGTGCCAGATCCTGCCCCCCCCAAGTGTTAGATTCTGCCCCCCCCTGCAGGTGTGGGGCAGGTCGAGCCCTGGCTCTGCCCCTGCACCCACAGGCATGGGGCTGGAGCGGGGGGTCCAGGCCACCAACACCCCGCAAGCTCCCATGAGTGCAAAGCAAGGAGAGAGGGGGGTGCAAAGTAAGGGTGTGCAGTGCCACGAGGTACTGGGGAGACCTCAGGGGAGCCCCCAGCACCCCCTCTGCACCAAACTGCGTGGGACAGGATGGGCAGCACCCACCATAGGGCACCTGGCTGAGCCAAACTCCCCCATCGTCCAGCACCCCCATCCTTGGGCGCCCAGTGGGGTGCCGGCGGGGGCTGTGGGGGGGGCAGTCTAGCACCACGAGGTGCCGGCAGTGACGCTGCGGCCATGATGCCACAGTCACGGCGCTGCTCACACCCCCCCCCCCAGGCCCCACGAGCTGCCATGGGGCAGAAAGAGGGGAGCGGGGCGCTGAGCAGCCTGGCCTGGGTGTGTGTGGGGGGGTCTGACCTGGTGCGTGTACACACACGTGTGCAATTGTGCGGGGCTGCAAAGGCTGGCACGGCGTGTGCGTGTGTGAGGGCGTGGGTGCAGCTGCGTGGGGAGCACCTGCGGGTGCGCAGGGCTCGTGCACGTGGACACACGTGCAAATACACAAGCGAGCAACATCTTGTGCAGATGCTCGCGCGTGGGCTGTGCAAGCACCCAGAGGGGTGTGCACACTTACACAAGTACTCGTGCAGTGCGCAAGCGTGCGCCGAAGTGCTTGCACACAGGTTACGCTCACTCATGTGTGAGTGCTTACGCCCAGGCAGTGCCCGCACGGGCGTGCCAGGCGGGTGCACGTGGCCACACGCGTGTGTGCACCCTGCTGAGGGATGTGCCGGGCTGCGGGTGCTCGTGCACGCGTGTGGCCCTGCGAGGACTCCTGCACACGAGCGTGCATGTGCTCACCACTGCCTGCCGACTGCGCAAGAGCTCGCACCTTGCACACCCCCCCACCTGTGAGTCACATTTGCACGTCTGTGCAGGAGTGTGCACGTGTGTGTGTGTGTGTGTGTGTGTGTGTGTGCGCTGCTGGAAGGGCCCCGTGCTTTTGTGTGCAAGCACGAGCAAACCCTGCATGTCACAGGGCAGAAGGCACCAAGGCAGCGGGTCCCCCTCACCCAGTGCCACCACGAGCAGCTGCTGAGTAACCTCTGGGAATAATTTTTAATGCAACAGGGCCCCCCCAGCCCCAGCAGATGCAGTGGCACAGGCACTTGGTGTAGGGAAATGCTGCTTTGGGGGGCAACTTCGGGGGGCTTTGAGGTGCTGCCCAGGGGCAGGGTGGGGCTGTAGGCAGCATCAGGCCTTGCTGTGGTGGCTATTTTTGAAGAAAAAATACTGTATTTTCAATACAAAGAGGAAACTGAGGCACAGAAGAGGCTTGGGGAGCTGAGAACAGGCTAATGGAGACCTTGTTGCTGCCTCCCCACCGCAGCCTGGGTACCTTGGAGCCCCCTGGCACCCCACAGCCCCTGCCATGGGGTTGGTGGGCGGGGGGGGGCAGAGAGAGTTTCTGAGTCATGGAGGGGCCAAGGTTTGTGCCCTCTCCTGCAGCGTGGGGCAGGCTGTGGGGCAGGGTATTGGGGGAGGCAGCCTGGGCAGGCATGGGGGCAGCATGTGGGGCAGGAGGGCAGGGAGCAGGGCAGGAGGGCAGGCAGTGGGGCAGGAGGGCAAGCAGGGGGGCAGGAGGGCAGGCAGTGGGGTAGCATGTCCTCCGGCATGTCCCTGCTCTGCCACCGCCTCGCTGGGTGTCCTCGGTCACATCCCCCAGCTCCTGCCCCCTGGCACGGGTCCAAGCGGGGCAGCCCACCCGCCCGGCACGGGGTTCTGGGCAGAGGAACCAGTCCCAGCACCCTGTCCCTGTCCCCACACCCCAACGGAAGCCAGGTCACCCCGAGGGTACTGCTGGGAGGGTGGCGGGGGGGGCCTGGGCTGCCGGCACTGCAATGCAGTCCTGCTCTGGCTCTGCTTGCTGCTTTCTCTGCTTGCTTCTTCTTTTTTTTTTTTTTTTGCTTTTTTTTTCGGCAATTTTGCTTTTTTTTCCCCCCCCTCCTTCCTGCAAGCAGAAGATTCCTCCATTCCTTGAAGTTTCCCTCTTCATTCCTCCTCTGGTTTGGAGCTGCCCTGCTCCCCCCCCAACATCATCCCTCCTGCTTTAACGACATAAATAAGTAAAAAGGGTCATAAATAACCATTTCTTTCAGTCCTTGGCCCAAGAACAAGTGTGGGTTAAGGCATCATTAATAAAACCCAGCTGGGCAGGGGCCTTATTGTGCCCTGTGAAACCCTGGGGACCCCCCCCAGCTCCTCCCCAGGGAGCAGCACCCACCAGGGGGGCAGGACCCCCCCAACCCAGCCAGGAGCTCCCCGGGGAGCAGGACAGGGTGGGCTCACCCCAGCAGCTGCTGCAGAGCCCCCCAGAGGATTCCCTCTGCCCCAGGGCATCACCCGTGTGCCAGAATCACGCTGCCCCTGCAGCACATTGCCCCACAGCCCCCCCAGGGTGTTGTCCCCGGACCCCTTTGCGTTATCGTGCACCCTCAGCACCTGCTCCGTACCCCCAGCGTCCGGCCTCTGCACCCTGGGGTGCGTCACCCCGAATCCCCCCCAAAATATCAACCTCAGGGTGCATTCCCCCCCAACCCTGAGCCCCTAATGCAGACCCCCAGGGCTCTTACCCTGCACCCCAAACCCACCACTGCAGCACCCCTGCAGCCACAGCTCCCCAGATCCCTTCCCACATCACCCCAGCTCCCCCCCCGAACTCATACTCCTGCACAACACATCACTCCCAAACCCTCCCCATCCAACCCCCCTGCACCCTGCGGTGCGTTACCCCGTATCCCCCAATGCATCACCCCCCCCAGCTCTCTGATGCATTGCTCCCCCCTCCGCTGGGGGCCCCCAGCTGCAAACATCTGGCCTAGAAAGTGCCACCAGGTCCCACCTCCAACACAGCCCCCCCAGGGGCCAAACCCAGTAAATCCCCCCCTCCAGGATCATCCCCATCACCCACACTGACACTCCCCCCCAACAAAGCCCTCATAAGCCGCACTGAGCCCCAAAAAACAGCCATCAGGGCTTTGGCCCCATCCTGGTGTGAACCCCTCTGGCTCCATCGCCCTTTGCAGAGGCTCTGGGGGAGTTGGGGGGTGGGACTGGTGCTCAGCTGTGCCCCAGAGGCACGAGCTCCCCTCTGCCAGCAGCACCCCAAACTCCAGCAGGATGGACACCCCGGCAACCCCAACCCCATCCACTCCCTGGGTGGATCCTCGATGGGGAAAAGCAGTTCTGACCATCAAAAATCCTTTTCAGGAGCCTTCCTCCCTCCTCCTTCTTCTCATCCCGCAGAAGGCTCCGTCCCAGTGACTCCCCCACAGCACCCAGCACACCCCACAAGTGGAAATGAAAAAAAAAAGAGGGGGATTCAGGGTTGGTCTTTTTCTGGGGGGAGGTGGATTTGGGGGGATGCAGCTGCTGGAATCCCCCCCCTGCTCCTCTGCGGGGACGGCTTTGGAAGCCAAACCCTGGCCCCCGCGGGGGTGTGAAGCCCGTTTCGATGAGGGAGGGCAGAGAGAGGCAAGAAATCAAGATTAATGAGGCTGAGGCAGCAATTAGCACCGGCAGTGCCAGGCTGGGGGTAATGGGGGCACCCGCCCACCCCACACACACTCTCCCAGCCGGGGTGCTGGGTGCCGGCTTGTCCTGGGGGGACCCCAATCTGGGGGGAAGCTCGTTAGCTAACGAAGGGGCCTGGAGCGGTGGCTTATTGCTCCTTAATGGGACAGCACAGCTGATGAGTGGGATGGGGACACAGGGAACCCCCCACACTCCCTGGCTTCAGGCGCGGACCCCCAGACCCACAGCGCCTTGTGCCAGTGCTCGGGTGACCAGTAACACCAATTCCAAACTGGTCCCGAAGAGGAGCCCCCTCCCACCCCTACTGCTCGCAGCAGTGAGATAGGGGAGACTAATTAAGGCAAAAACATGACTTGGCTTCTAATGGTCATTTAATTAGCAGAGAATTTCTGGCAAGGAAGGGGGTGGAGGCACAAGGAGATGGAGGGATTGAGGGGAGACCGAGGAGGGAAGCTGGGGAGGGGGCCCTTTCCCCCCCAGCCCCGGCACAAACCCATCGCTGGGGCAGCCCCTCAGCCAGCAGGCTCGGGGAGCGCGGCCCCCCCAGGACCCCCCCCGCTGCCCACACCCCCCTCCTGACTCATGCTGCTGGTCGGGGGGAGTCTCTGCTGCTCCAGCCCCCCCTTTCCCAAGAAGGATATTTCTGCCCCAGCAGCCGCCCAGGCCAGGAGGGTGCGACGGAGTGAGGATGCTCCCATAGTGACAAGTGGCATCTCGGGAGCGAGTTGGCATCTCAAGACATCGCCCACGCAGAGGCACGAGCCCTCGTCACCAGCACGAGTGGGTTTTGTCAGCCAGACCCCCCCCGAAGGACCCACGTTCCTCATCCCCAGAGCCAGGACGTGCCCGCTTGGCCGCTGCCCGGGCCGGTGACCCACGGAGCCACACGCCGGCCGGCCGGGGACCTCCCTCACTGCCTCTCATCGCCAGCTCAGCTAATTAAAAATAACGATGTGCTGGGGCTCCGCAGCCCCGACCGCGGGCACTTCCCCGGGAGATGAGTAATTCGGGGGAGGTGGGGGCACCGTGGCAGAGAATTCCTCTAGAAATCAGAGGAGCTGCCCGGCCGGCGGCATCTCCTGCACGACCCGGCTCTGCCGCAGGGTCACTTCCAAGGTCCCCACCCTCGCCCTGGGCTGGGATGAGCTCCCGCCTCAATTTTGTGAAATAAAAAAAAGCAAAAAATAAACGCAAGGAGCAGTGGTTTTAGAGGCCGGCGCTGGCGTCACAGCGTTATTTGCAGCCAAACCAAGAGATGTCTAACACCTGAAAGCAGGCTTAAAAGGCACCTTCAGTCACCACTCGGGTGCTGGATCAGCGGCTTCGGATGCTGCCAAGGCAAAAAACAGCCCCCCCCAGCGCCGAGTGCCCCCACGGCTCCGCCACCCCCGGCCGACACCCGTGGGTCGACGCGCCCGACGCAGCAGCATCGCCCCAAGCGCCTGCCCGGTATCGGGGTCCCCCTCGGTGCTGGTGGGTGCCTCCCCAAAGCATCGTGCCTGCCTGGGGCTGCTCATGGAGCCACCGAGTTCCTCCCTGCCAGGGGACATCGCCGTGCCCAGGGACCACCGCCGGTGTCAGGGTGTGGGCCAGGCAGCTCGGGGATTTTTCTGTGTCTTCGCCTCTGAAATCAGGCCAGTGCCGAGGTGAGACGGGGAAGAGGCGAGTGGCAGCACGACGCCTGCGCCGGTGTCGGCAGAGAGGGGGGCCCGCAGCCATGCCGGGAGCCCATGGGAAGCCAGTGAGAGACGCCAGGTACCCGGTGTACGGCCACGGAGCTCAACATCAGCCAAGGTCAGGATTCTCCGGGCGCGCCAGGAGCAAACAAAGCCGCTCCAGCCTCCGGTGTGGTGGGACAAGTGGGGTCATGTCCAGAGGAGGGGACAGGCCACCTACGTCCTTCCTACCCACGAGGAGGCCATGGGCACCACTCGCCATCAGTGCTTTGTCCCAAGGGTTTCAGCATCCACAGACAAGGAGATCCTGGAGAGCACCCAAGCTGTGGGGATGCAGACATCCCCGAAGACACCAGAGCACCCCACATGGCACCAGCCCCAGGGAACTGCCTGGATCACCCCAAAAAACCAAGGGGACAGGGGTTGCCAGCAGCCAGCACCAGCGATGCCGTGGCAGCTG
This sequence comes from Trogon surrucura, assembly GCA_020746105.1. Taxonomy (NCBI): domain Eukaryota; kingdom Metazoa; phylum Chordata; class Aves; order Trogoniformes; family Trogonidae; genus Trogon; species Trogon surrucura. The sequence goes on from CM036641.1 coordinate 5,948,196, forward strand.
TGCCCTGCTCCACCAGTGAGACCAGCACGGCTAAATAGGGCAACAGAAGGCGAGGGGCTGAGTTACTCTGGCAGGTCGATGGCACCGCGTGGCTGAGAGCACCCGAGTTATGCCCACCCGGGCTGGCACTGCTCCGCCCGCACCGCAGCCCCGCTGCCAGCACTGCCCAGCGACAGCTCCGGATCGATACGGGGGGAGAAAAACAAAAGCCAGACGAGCTCCTGGGGAAAAGCCAGAAGCTGCTCCAGGAGAGAACTGAGACGAGGCAGATCGATGCGAGACGGGAGGCAGGGGAGCGCGGGCCCTGCGCTAAACCAGCGCGGGCTCACCAAGCAGACGCGAGGCGTTCCCCAGAGTGAGGGTCCCTGTGCCCCTCTGGGCCACAGCCCCCAGCGAGATCTCCCAGAAAACCAGCCCCGGGGAGCCCTCAGCAATGCTCGACCTTCAGCATCTCCCTCCTCCCTGTCAGCCAGGGCTCAGCTGCCTCAAAGGAGCGATGCTGGCAGCTGTTTGCCCAGCCCCGAGAGCCCCAGACACAGAATAGGGCCCTGCAACCTCAGGGCCACCCACCCCGGTGGCATTTGGGGCGAGGAAGCGAACAGCAAAGGACGTGACCACGATGGCATCGGCGACGTGGCACCACGCCAGCCCCAGGGGATTTAGCTGCAGCATGAAGCACCATCAAGGCCAGGACAGCAGGAGGTAACTCACCCAAATAAACCTTGTGCAGATGGAGAAAAGCCACCCAAGCGATGGGCATCAACCCCTGTACACCAGGGGTGTCCCCTACTCCACCCTGGCCCCTCTGAGCTGCATCCCCACATTGCTCCAGGGGACATGAGCACAACAGCACATGCTTTTGGGGCTGCATGAAGGAGCTGCTCTGGGGAAGGTGACTTCTCCTCCCAGAATAACCAGGAGCTGCAAAGCTCCTGGTGTCCAGCACCCGCCACCAGCAGCCACCGTCCCTTCAGAGGGTCCCCCTTGGTCAAGGCCACCAGACCAGGAGGGTCTCCATCAGGCAGAGCCCAGCACGGCCACACACCATGGATCACTGTGGCACAAGACTTGCAAATCCACTCACAGCACTGAAATTTGGGGCTGTTTTCCCCTCCAAACACCTGCACTCAAGGCAAATGGGAGCAGCGGTGCCTCCTCGGGCATCCCCAGTCCCAGCGTGTCCCTGGGGACATCCCGTGTCCCGCCAGAGAGGGCAGAGGGAGGCATCTCCCCCGGGCACACCGCCGTGCTGCCGAGCGGCTCAAAGGCTGGTCCCAGCTCTGGGAAGGAGGGGAGGTTTGACGGAATCACTTTGGCGTGAAGCCCCGCAGCGGGGTGAGGGGACACCTTGAATCGGGTGAGGGGACATCTTGAACCAGCTGAGGGGACACCTTGAACCACAACGGCGCTGCCCGGGCATCAGCTGCCGGCTCAGCCTTGCCAATCCCAAGCCAGCCCAGCCTGTCTTGGACATCCCCGCAGACACTCACCCATCCCTGCAGCTTCAGGTCAACCCCGGAGCAGCTTCCTGGGCCCCCTCGCAGCGGAATGACCCCCCCAGGCAATCTCCAGCTCAGGGGCTGGAGGTGGCCAAGCACAGCACCACATCTGCCCCCAGCAGCCGCTTCGCTCCCGGCTTCCCCCTGAACCCCAGGGATGCTCCAGCCCAGACCCCACAGCTGCTGGGAACAGCCCGTGAGGCAAAAGCCCCCTGGATGAAAGAAAACACACCAGCTTGCCTTAAGACACGCGATGCGAAGGATGATGCCCCGCTGGCACCAGGAGCCCCTTCCAGGCAGGTGGGGCTGCAGATGCCCGAATGCCGGCAGTGATGGGTCTGGCGCAGTCGGACAACGCTCCGGGAGAGCGGGGAGCAGGTCTGGATGACAGCGATTTAGCAGTGCCTGTGGCACTGCCAGAGCTGGTTCCTTCCTCCCGAAGTGCCAGCGTGGGGGCTGTGGCCACCCCGGGGTGATAGGGAGCTCTGCCAGCCCCCAACCCCGCTGTCCCACCAGCACTGCATCCAGGGGCACCGTCAGTCCTCCAAGCACCTGAGCAGATGAAGCATCCCTCGACATCCAGCACCCGGCGAGCAATAGAGCAAGTGGTCCCACAAGGACATGGCAGCCCCGGGGAGAGGGACGCTGGGGTCCTCCACCCAGGGCTGGCAGGGACAGGTCAGCACCATCTCCAGCTGTAGGGTTACAACGTTATGGGGCATCTCGGATTCCAGACACATGCTGCCTAATTTACAGTTTAATTAATAAATGGGGAATTACGCCGAGTTTATCCAATACTTTTGGATGCGTGATGTTATCAAAATCCCATTACAGACGAAGGAAGGCATGAAGAGCAAAATTAGCTTTGGCATCTGCAACACTTCAGTCGAAGCGATAACACAATTATTAGGGCTAATAATCAAAGAGCACTTTGGGGACCGCGGGCTGCGGTGGGAGCAGAGCCCAGGGCAGCCGCAGCCCGGCGCAGGGACGAGCGGAGAACAGCCGGGTTTTCACCCGGGGGGGGACAGGCCGACCGCAGCCAAGGGCAAAAGCGTTTTGCCAGACTGCACTTACTGGCGGCTCCGGATATTGGCACCGGCAAATCGCTGGTGGACGCCGGGCTGAGGAGGAGCACGGCCGGGCACAGTGCCGAGCTCCGCTGCCAGGGAAGAGGGAAGAAAAAAATAAAGAGTTTGAAAACCAGAGAGCAGTGGGTGCCGTCTATTTGCTTCGGGCATCGATCTCACTGGAGGACGCCGCGGCTGCCGGTTTGCTGCGCCTCTACGCAGCCCCGAGAAGGAGAAACTCAAGTAATAATTAGGAGCTGCAGTCATCCGGCTCCTGGAGCTGGGGCTTTGCCAGAACCACCCTGAGCCAGAGGAAGAGCCGGCTCCCATCCCTCAGGGGGTGAGCAGGAGGCCCGGCTCACTTCGGTGGCCGTTAGCTCAAGCCCAGTGGCCCTCCCCAGGGCTCAGGGAACAGGAGGCAGCTCCCTCGGGAGCCGCTGGCAGCAAAGGCGGCCACTGCGCCATCCCAGCGTGCCCGGCCGCACCGCTTCGTGCCTGCGACTCTCCGGCAGAAAGGCAGCTGATTTGTAACCTCCTTCTCCAACCACACATGTAAGGGTATACACACATATTTAAGGATATATAGGTACTTATTCATACATCCTCCCTCCTCCCCAGGAGCGCCGGCTGCTGGGCGGCAGAGGGGTGCAGAGCCAGAGCTGCCGGCGGCGAAGCAGCGCAGCCGATGCTGGCTCACTGCTGTTGCTGCTACTGCTGGGCTAACGGGTGGCGAGGGACGCGTCCTTGCTCTGCAAAATTGGGGGCACCGGGGCTCCGGGCCGCCTCCCGGTAAACGGGGCACTAGCGCTCGCTGCGGGGCGTTGGGAGAGCTGGGCTCGGTGCCAGGAGATCGGGCAAGGTCAGACCCATTTCTGCACTTCACCCAGACACAAAAAGGAGATGGGGCATTGCCCCGAGAGGACTTTGGGGTTTGGCAGGGGGACAGTGGGGTGTTTCGCTCGATTGTGCTCTTCCCGAGCGGTACGGACGACGTCCTGCTGCCACTGCCGGCCTCACTGACCTTGGGTGCATCCCCTCCCCGTCGCCCCACACTCGCCCGGCACCTGGAACCACGCTTTTCCCTGACAGCACCCTGCAGCCAAAAGCACCCAGGCGCAGCAAGGCACACAGCACCGGCCAGCCCCGGGTGGGGGGGGGCCCTGGCAGCCCCCAGCAGCAGGGGGCCAAGGCGCTGCGCTAGCAAGGAGCAATGCAGCAGGCGGGCACGACTCCTGCCGGCAGCTGCGCTCCCGTACGGCGCGCACGGGAGTGACACAGCCGCAGCAGTACCTCGACGCGCAGCAGGCGAGAGCCTCCCCGCCAGGACTGAAGTTTTTGCCGCTGCAGAGGAGCAGGCGGGGAGTCGTTCAGAGCCCTGCAGCTGCTGCCGGACACCCTGGTGACATCCTGCAGCGAGTGACAGCCCGCAGAGGGTGACACCCTGCAGTGGGTGACACCCCGCTGCCACGGCCGCTCTCACCTGGAGGAGAGGAGAGCTCTGCGCCCGGTGCAGAGGGACACACGGAGGCACCGGCGTAGTTGGGAACCACGAAGCGAGGCGTGCGTGTGTGTGACCCTCCCTGTACCATAGTCACCTTGCAATATTGCCTGTCCCCTGCGTAGCTCTTTCAGGATCTCTCCCGCCCCTCTTTCAAAGTAGGCTGCAGGGGAGCAGCGAGGTGCTGGGCTCAGCTCCGCCGCAGCTGCGGGTGCAAAGGCTGCAGCCCCCCCCGACGCTGACGCCCCCCGCACTGGCACGAACCCCTCCTCGCCGCTACACCCCGACGGCACGCAGCCAGCCAGCGCAGAAAGAGAAGGAGGATCCCGGAGCTGCTGCAACCACGACGGGGAAATTCAGTCTGGAGAAGGGACTGGCTGGAGCTGGCTCTCGGCCAGGCCACTACAGAGAAGCCACCGGTGCAGTGGGGCCTGCGGCCGCCCACGACAGGAGCCACAGGCGCTCCCACTGGTTTCCAGCACCGGGACGCGTTGCCTGTGCTGCACCGGGGACAGCCCCGCACCCCTGGCCCCCCCCGCCCCTCCAGGAGCGGGACCCTAAAGGCAGGGGCGGGCGCAGGGATGCGGAGCTGGAGCATCCCTCGGTGCTCGGAGGCCACCTTTGACCCCGCGGCTCCGCTCGGCAGCCCCGGGGTGGCTCTGCGGTCCCGGGGGGTCCCGCATCCCTGGGGGGGTCCCACGCCCTCAGGAGGTTCCCACGCTCTCTTGGGGGATCTCACACTGTTGGGGGGTCCCTGCCAGAGCCGCAGCTCCCCGCGCCGGCGGCTGCACCCACCTCCGCCCCAGCAGGCTCTGTCCCCGGCTGCCTTCGGGGCGCAGCCCTCAACGGGCAACCTCGGGGCCCCTGCATGGAACCGAGCCCCGGGAGCTGCCCCCGCGGACGGCGCCGGCCCCTTCCCCGCTCCCGAGCCCCGGGAGCCGGCGGGGGGTTCTCTCTCAGCCGGGCCAGCCCCACGCCTCGCCGCGTCCGCCCTGCCCCGGGACGAAACGATGGCTCCCCGGGACCGGCTGCGGGACGGGGCTGGCCGGGAGAAGCGGGAGCGGCCCCGTCCCGCAGAGCCCGCACCGCTGCGGCACCGCGGAGAAACTTCGCGGGGAGTGCGGGCGGACACTTACCGGCGGAGCGGGACGGTGCGGAGCGATGCGGTGGTATGCGGGACGGTGCGGATCGGAGCGGATCGAGGCGATGCGGGGCGGTGCGGGGCGGTGCGGGGCGATGCGGGGCGATGCGGGGCGGCGGGACCGGCGCGGTCGCTGCGGCAGCCCCGGCCCCTCCGGGCTCGCGTGCGGCGGCTCCGCGGAGCTCCGCCCACCGCCGGCAAGCCCCGCCCACAGGCCCTCCCTGGCCCCGCCCACCTCGGGCCGGGGGGGGGCAGGGAGGGGGGAGGGGCTATCTGCAGCTCGTGCCGGGGCGGCCCCGCCCACAGGGGTGACCTCGGGAGATGACGTCACAGCTGTCACCCCCAGTCAGGGGGTCTCCCCTGGTCGGGGCACCAGAGCAAGGTCACCCCTCATCAGTGACCTCCCACACATCACCCCCTGGCAGTGACCTCACGATTGGTCACTCTTCATGGGTGACATCCCACCTGTCACCCTGTATCGATCACCGCCCACCCCCCATCACGGTGACCTCGCACCAGTCACCTCACACCAGTGACACCTCAGCGGGGTGACCTCACAGCCGTCACCCTTCACCAGTGACCTCACACCAGTGACACCTCCCCGGCGTGACCTCACAGCCGTCGCCCTTCACCAGTGACCTCACACCAGTGACACCTCCCAACAGTCACCTCCCACCTGTCTCCCCCCCACTGATGTGACCTCACACAGGTCACCTCATCCCAGAGAGGGACCTCACACCAGCAGTCGCTGATCGACCAGCTCCCACCAGTCAGCTCCCCACAGCGGTGACCTCATGTGTGTCACCTCACACCAGACATCCTCCAGCAGCGACCTCAGACCTGTCACCTCGCACTGGTCACCCCCCACCAGTGACCTCACACTGGTGACCTCAAACCGTCCTGGTCTGTTCACCCTGGTCACCTCTCACTCCCGACCTTGCCCAGGCCATCTCCTGCCTCTGGACGGGGCTTTGGGCAACCTGGTTTGGTGGGAGGTGGCCCTGCCATGGTGGCTTTGAAGGTCCCTTCCAACCCAAACCCTCCTGCAGGTCTATGAAAAGGGGTCAGGTTTCCCTGGGTGTGGGAGGTGCTCTTGAAGAGTTGTGGGGTCACCTCGGGAGGAGCTGCTGGACCCGCGCTGGTGCCTCAGCTGGATGTGGCAGCCCAGCGGTGCCGCTCCTCCTGCCAGGTGCTCTGCCCATGGGATGCTGTACCAGGCACACCTGGTGCTGCTGTACCCCCAGAAGGTGCTGCCACACACCCCCGGCGCCAGACAACCGCAGTGGTTGCACCCAATATCCTGGTGCTCCCAGGGTCCCTGGACAATGCGTGAGGGTGGGGTGTCCTGCAGGACCCTTCCTGTGGGACCCCTCACTGCAAGAAACATCTGGAGGGGCTGGAGCGGGTCCAGAGGAGAGTGATGAGGCTGGGGAAGGGCCTGGAGGGCAGGTCCTGTGAGGAGAGGCTGGGGGAGCTGGGGGGGGTTCAGCTGGAGAAGAGGAGGGATCTCATCTCTCTCTGCAGCTCCCTGCAGGGAGGGTGCACTCAGGGGGGTCGGGCTCTTCTCCCAGGACGAGAGGGCCCGACCTGAAACTGCCCCAAGGGAGGTTCGGGTTGGGTCTGGGGCAGCCCTTCCTCCTGGAGAGGGTGCTCAGGCACTGGGATGCTCTGCCCAGGGCAGGGGCAGTCCCCGTCCCTGAGGGGGTTTAAGGAGAGGCTGGATGTGACACTTGGTGCCGGGCTCTGGCCCATGAGGGGGGTGTTGGGGCACAGGCTGGACGGGGCGATCTCAGAGGGCTGTTCCAGCCTCAACAGTTCTGTGATTCTGTGATTCCTCAGCCCTCTCGGCTCCACACCACAGAGACTCCCACAAGCCCCCACCAGCTGCTGAAGGGTCCCTGTGTGGGGACGGCAGCGCCGAGCCCGTGGGTGCTGTGTCCTGAACCAAAAGGACTGTCCCCTGCACATCACCTTGAAAAGTGCCGCTGGATTTCCCCAAACGCAGACGTCCCCTGAGATAGAAGCGTGACGCTGTCCCTGCGTGGTCCCTCTGGCAGTCCCCCGTGCCTGGGGAACAACTCCTTGTGGGGCCACCACACGTAGGGTCCTGACCCGAGGGAACCCTGCCACTGCTCTCCCGCCCGCCCGGGGCCGCAGGGCGAGGCCAGGATGCAGAGCACACACACAGCGAGGGAGCACAGACGAGGGGCTGTGGCTCCTCCAAAACCAGCTCCAGGTTCAGGATTGCATTCGCAGGGGATGAACTTCTTCTGTGACCTGCCCTGGGTGACCCTACTCTGGCGAGAGGGTTGGACTAGATGACCTCTAGAGGTCCCTTCCAACCCCCAGTATTCCGTGATTCTGTGGTTCTCAGAACCCACCTGCTGGACGGCAGCTCGGAGCCGGTGGGAAGAGCCCTCTCCTGGCCTCGCCTCTGCCACTGCAGCCTCTTACAGTTCAGGGAACCGCTGGAGAGAGCCCAGCGCAGCCACAGGGATGGTGGAGGGAGTGGAGCATCTCCCTGGTGAGGAAAGGCTGAAGGAGCTGGGGCTCTGCAGCTGGAGAAGAGGAGCCTGAGGGGTGACCTCATTCGTGTGTAGAAATATGGAAAGGGGGAGTGTCAGGAGGACGGAGCCAGGCTCTGCTCAGGGATGTCCAGTGACAGGACAAGGGGCAACGGGTGCAAGCTGGAGCACAGGAGGTTCCACAGAAACATGAGGAGAAGCTTCTTCCCTGTGCGGGTGCCGGAGCCCTGGCCCAGGCTGCCCAGAGAGGGTGTGGAGTCTCCTGCTCTGGAGACTTTCCAACCCGCCTGGACGCGTTCCTGTGGGGCTGCCCTGGGTGACTCTGCTCTGGCAGGGGGTGGCACTGGGTGATCTCTGCAGGTCCCTTCCAACCCCCAACACTGTGATTCCGTGATCCCCATCCTGGGATTATTTAATGGCTCCTGGAGCATCTGTCCCTGTTCCAGCATCACTCTCTGAAGTGGAAAAGAGTTTCTGAGCCACCTCGGGGAGGACACGGATCTCTGTCCCCTTGGTGAGGAACCGCAGCCCCATCCCGCTGCCAGGCAGAGCACCCACTGCCGCTCGAGGGACACGGTCCCACTGCGGTCCCCCTGCACAGGAGATGCTGGGTAGCAGCCGTCACCACCACACCCCCTTTGAAGGGGAGATGGGGACGAGCCCTGGGGAAGCATAGGGGGTGCAGGGGGATGCCCACCCACCCCAAACCCCCACCACCCCGTGCCCTGCCCTACGAGAGGGATCCCCACCGCCAGCAGCTCGCAAAACCATCAGAATTTCAACCCAGGAGCATGTGGGCACAGGCAGGAACAGGATCTTGAGATAGGGGAGCCCTGGACACTAACACCGCTCCCAGCACCTTGCAGTTCAGCCAAGTTCTCAAACCAGGAGCGTTTGTACAAAGCCCCTCCCCGGATTTTGCAGGAGCGCGATGGCCAAGGGTAAGGGGTGGACGTGTGACGGTACGAGCCCAAGTGTCCCACCCCGCCGAGCCCTCCCGCGCGGTCCCTGGACAGACGACGAGCAGCCGGGCGGTACAGGAGATAACTTTATTGAACCCGATGGTGTTAGACAGACGACCGAGAAGAGACATGCCGGTTGGTGCGGGCAGCGTGGGCAGCAGGAGCTGACTTGGTGCAGGGCTGGATTTGTTTCTGTCTTCTGTAATATCCTCAGAAAAGCCTTTTCCTGGCTTCCTTTTTATTATACTTCTTTTAAAATTTCTTTTTAAGTAAAAACAACTCGTAACCGTGGAAAGAGTCCAGATGGTGTTTGTTCCCTATGATTGTTCCCGCAGCTATGTACAACGTGGGGTTGGGTCTCAACAACAGGTATAAAATGGAGCGAGTTTACAAACTTGGGAGGATGCAAGGAAAAAGCAAAGACAGACAGGCGAGAGCAGTAGAAATCTGGACCAAAATCTTAAAGAGAAATTTAAAAAGTGCTATAAAACCCCTCGGCAGGAATACCATGCAGTTAAGAAACACAAAACCCAGTCAATTACACAGATCATCTAAAACAGGAATTTGTCCATTTCGCCCTTTATTTAATTAAAAAAAGGTCGTTTCTCTTTAATAGAAAAAAGCTAAAATTGTAAGGTTCAGCCCACCGGGCGGCAGCAGCTCGAGGGGGCAGGAGGGTCTCCCAGCTCCAGCCCCTCGGGAGGGCTCCTGGTGCTCCCAGGGGCCACGGGCACCTTTGGAGGTGGCAGGCACCTTTGGGGGTGATGGGCACCTTTGGGGGCACCCTTTGGGGGGGGCAGGCACCTTTGGGGGTGATAGGCACCCCTGGGGGTGACCGGCTCCTGTGGGTGCCGGGTTCCTGTGGGGTTGGAGGCACCTTTGGGGGTGACGGGCACCCTTGGGGGCCGCAGGGAGATGAGTTAGTGCAATCCTCGGCCCCGTCTCCGCCTGGGGGCTCAGCCCGCTGATACTGGCAGTTCTGGGGGACCCCTGACCTCTCGGACCACACCTGGGGACACGGGGTGCTCGGTGTAAGCCTGGAGGAACCCACCAGAGTCCGTCCCCTCCAGCCGGGTAACCCCGGCAAAAGCCCCCCCACTACGCACCGTCCTGCCGGCATCGCCCTCACCCATCCTCATGGGGGGGGTTCCTCCTGATTTACGCCGCAACGTCCCCCCTCCTCACCTCCAGCACGCCCCAGCTGAGGTTAGGGGGCAACAGGCAGCCCCACAGCGGGGAAGGACAGGGCAAACCTGCAGGGAACAAGCTGGGGGAACACCCCGAGTGAGACAGGGACAGTTCGGTCAATGTTTTGGTGGCTCCCTGTGGGGGGGGTTTGGAAAAAGCCAAGGCTGCCCACAGGGAAGGGAGAGGGACACGTGAGCACCCTGCCCTTCCCTGGGTGCCGGAGCCCTGTGGAGGGCAAGGGGCCAGAGGGGAGAGCCGGGTCCCCAGCACCGGCCTCGAGCGGCTGCTGAGCCGGGGTCTCGTACAATCAGAAAAGAAGTTCAGCACAGCACAGTTATCACAGAGTACCAAAAAAAGGAGAAAAAAAAAAAAAAAAACAGAAAAAGGAAAGAAGAGCAGGGCCGGACCCCACCAACTCACGCAGGGCGTTCGACTACAGATCTATTTACAGCGAGTCCTCAGTGGCAACACAAGAGAAGGCGAACAGAAAGCCCTGACGTCCAAGCCAGCGTTGGGGGGGACATCCCTGTGCAAAGGGGCCGGGCTGGCCGGCCCCGGGGGGGCTGTGGGACAGACGGAGAAGTGAGCACCATGGGGTGCCCCCGCCACAGCGGGCGGCAAGGCGAGACGCACCGGCCGAGAGAGCACCAAGGGCGGAGGTGGCAGCTGGTCCCCAGCGGCACCAGCGGTGCGGCCGGGGCCGGAGGAGATGCCTGGTTTGGGGGGGTGAGGTGTTCTTGAAGGCCACACCAGCCCCAGGACAGGGCTGAGGCTGCCCCGTCCCCAGCCTGGCACAGGGCTCCGAGACAGGACGGGCTTGGCAGACCCGACCTTGGGGTCCCCTCTCCCCAAAAGGCTCCCCAGGGCCGCAGGCGGGCAGGGGAGCCGAGCTGGGAGGCAGCGGCGAGGAGCAGGGGGTGCCCAGAGCCCAGTTGGGCTCCGGGAGGGGCGTGATGGCACAGCCCACCACCTTGTGGCCGTGCCGGGGACGGGCGAGCAAGGGGTGCCCACGCTCGGGCCGGTGCCGCCACCCCTGTCTCATCCCAGCCCAGCGGGCCTTGGGGACAGTCACTGGCTGGGGTGGCCGGAGCAGGCTGGGACAGCGCTCGTCCGAGCCCCCCCGTGCCCCCTCCCTCGCCGCCGGGGGTTAAGGCACCGCGGCAGCACCGGGGCTGGTCCCCCCGTGCCAGGAGCCTCGATGGCACGGTGGGGCTGGGACACGTGGTAGCCCTGAGTGTCCCCAGAGCGCAGCCGTGGGGCAGAGCCGGACCCCACCGGGGCGCAGGAAGGCACAGGGCCAGGGGGAGCCACAGCACGGGGGCACCCCCAGGCTCAGCAACCCGCATCCCCAGGCCTGGCAGCATGCCGTGGGGCAGAATGGGCCCCCCAGCACGGAGGGGAGGGCAGCCCAGCGGCCCCCTCTCCCCATGGCCAGGCTGCAGGGAGGGGACACCCCGCAGCCCCCTGAGCTGATGGGAGACCCCAGCCCCAGGGCCAGGCTCTGCCTTGTGCTTTTGGGGAGGGGGAACCACCGGGCAAGGGGCTGCTCCAGGAGCATCCCACTGCCGGCGGCCGCCACGTCCCATCTCAGGCAAGCTGGGAGGCCCCAGGATGTGGGTTCAAGGGACTGGGGATTGTCCAGTGAGCACCAGTTTCATGACAGAGGTGGTTTGAGTGGTGGAACCGACAGCTGCAAAAGAAACCAAAGGGAAAAGGAGCTGCTTAAGGGAAGTGGCGGGCACCAGGCCATGGGCTCCAGGCCGGGAGAGCAAAGAACCAGAAGAAGAAAGGGACCAAAGTAAAGTCTGGACTAGGGCAAAGGAAAACGGGAACGGAGTGGGGAGGGGGGGAAACAAAATAAAATAATTGAAGCAGGGTTTATTGGGTTGTCCTGGTTGCAGCGGCTGCCATGCGGGTGTAAATGGGGAACGTAAAAAGACAGTGGCGATGGCCACGCTCCTCCTCGGCCAGCCTAGGGCAGGCGCTTGCAGCCGCAGCAGCTCCCTCGTTGCCTGCCCTTGGCTACGCCCGGCCGTGTGCTGAGGGAGCTGGAGACCCTCACGCCCGCGCTCTCGTCCTGCGGCCACACGCTCCTCCTGCGCCCCTGGCTCCAGCCCAGGCGGCTCCCGCGGGGTCCCTGCCCCACGCAGGGCCTTCCCGGGAGTGGGGGCTCGGCCGCATCGGTCGTCCTGGCCCCAAAGCCCGAGAGTTTGCAACAGAGACAGAAATAAAAACAAGAAGAGAAACCAGGATTCTCCTACCCCCAGGGTCGGGAGGGCACCTCGCGCTCTCCCACAGACAAGCCGAGCTTCCCCACGCTCTGCCGGGACGCGCCCGAGCCCAGTTCCTCTCCGCTCGCCCGCCAGCCCCACGCTCCGGGATGCCGAAGGGAAAGGAGAGAAGCTCGGCGGGAGCGGCGGCTGCCGGCGGCTCCCCTCCGCCTGGGCCGGCATGTCCGGGCCTCACAGAGTCGACTGCAGGTCGGGATCCACCATGGTCTCGCGGTCCGGAGACTCGATGTAGTTGGCGGCTTCCTGGAGCTTCAGCAGCATGGCCATCTGCGGGGAGAGGAGCGTGCCACTGAGCCCTGGGGACGCCTCAGCCACCAGGCCCTGCTTGCCCTCCTGTACGCTCCAACAAGCTCCTCGCAGGGTAAAAGCAAAGCCCAGAGATGCTGCAAAATCCCTCCCTGTCACCAGGACCCGGAGGTGAGGCACAGCTCAGATGCCAAGGATGCTAAAGCAGCGTGGGGTGACAGGACCCGGCCCATCACCTGGCATTATCTGTGGCAGCCTGCCATCTCCAGCAGCCTCTCTGGGTGACACACGGGGACACATATGAGCAAGCCCCAGTCTGTGTACAGCTCCGCATGGGGACACAGTGGCCCGCGGAGCCTCACGCTGCGCCTGCTCACTGGCACGTCACAACGTGCCTCGGTGCACAGATTGCCCGCCCGTGCCACCATCCTGCACCCACTGCTCCTCCCGGGAGCGCAAAACATTTCCGCATTCCCAAATCAGGTTGGTTTTTACACCAAAAAATAACAGGGAAAGCACAGCTCCACCCTGCTCCGCCAGCACAGCCCAGCCCACCGCCCCGTGCCCCGTACCAGAGGGTCCGAGTCCAGGGAGCTGGGCGTCGTGTCTTTGACGGTGCGCTCCTCGGGAGGGGAAACGGTGCTGTGCGGCCCGATGGTGGGTGGAGGCAGGTGGTACAGCTTGGACTGGTCCTGCTGCGCCGATGGCCAGGGCAGGGTGTCCCGCACCCACTCCACGGGGTCCTCCCAGGCTGCCTTCTGCCCGTGCACCTGCAGGCAGGGAGCAAGCGGCAGCCGCCTCTTCAGGAAGTGCCAGAGTCGGTGATGTGGCCACTGCCAGCCCCCCCCCCAGGACAGCGCAATGTCCCACTGCAGCCACAGGGCAGGGCCTGACAGAGATGGCACCTGTGCCCAAAATCCCAGATCCCTCCCCACTTTCCCCATCCCGTTAGATTCTGCATCAGCACATCCCCAAGCTCTGCCGGCTCGTGTCCCCGCACACCAGGCAGCTCCGGGTACCTTGAGCCCATCTTTTGCCCCCTCCTGCAGGTAAGGGATGATGGAGTTGTTCCACAGGTCGATGAACCAGGTTCGGAAATCCTCAATTCCAATGGGGCAGGACAGGAAGAAGCAGGGACCTGTGGGGGCAAGGCAGAGACTAAAAACAGGAGCTGGGTGTCCCTGCTCATCACAGGCTGCGTAGGGTGCCCTGGGCTCCACCACCTCCCGAGAGCAGCGTCTGGGCAGGGTCTGCCTGACACACACGAGCACACAGTGAGGTGCCAGGCATGTAACGGGGCTGCTAAGTTCAATCGACCCCCCAAAAGCACGGTGAGGCAAAGGGAGACCCGCCTGGGAAAATATGGCTCCCCTGTGCCCAAGGCAGGGTGCCAGTACGACAGGCAGTCTTGGCTGGGAGCGCAGTGACAGCTCCCGCAGCAATAAACGCCACCCAGGGAAGAGCAACACTTGTGGACGTCGCCCCCCAGCTTTTGGTTGTGTGGAACCGGGGGACGCCGGGCAGCACGTGAGCTCCCCAAGCTCCTTTGGGAGGGTTCTGCCCCAGCCCCTGGTGCGTCCCAGCAGAGCGAGGCAGAGGAGGGAGGGGTGCGGCAAGGCCATACCGATGAGGAAGTCAGAGGTGCTGTGTTTCTCCAGGAAGGTGTGCAAGTGGTACCAGAGCTTGGGCACCCAGTCCAGCACACGCAGCAGCTCCTCCTTGTTGGCGTTGACGTCCGTGTCTGACTCCAGCAGCTTCCGCCGCAGGTAGCGCACCAGGAAGCCGTTGGCCGGCTCCACGTTGTTCGAGAAGGTCAGCATCCTGCAGGGAAAAGACTCCGGTGTTCAGGGCTGGGTGTCCATGTTCCTAGCACCCACCCACTGCCATGTGCCCAAGGCTGGGTGCATCAGGTCCTTCTGGGATAGCAGGGACAGGCCTTGGCCTCAGTTGTCATCAGGGTCTCCAGTTGCAGGAAGTGGCCCCAGCACTGCCCAGGGGCAGAAGTAATGGTCCCTGCCCTGCCCAACCCCATGGGGACAGCCACCAGGGATGTACGATTCCCACCTGAAGCTGAGATGGAGGCCATGATTTGGGGTCATCTTCACAGGCTGGTTGGTGGTGCCGATGATGTAGGGGCTGAGTGAGGGACAGAGATACAGGATCCATGAGAAAAAGCACCCTGCACCACCCCCGCCGGTGGCAGAGCCCGTATGAGCACCACAGCCACACGCAGCTATGCAGCCTTGTCTGCCCCCATGCAGGGATCTTTCTGAGAGCAGCGAAGGAGCCCGGGAAACAGTGCTGGAGAAGGCTGCGGCAGGGCTCTCACCATTTGTGGTACTTGCAGGTCAGCGCGCCGTTGACGAGCTCGCTGATGGAGCCCGCCTCGCTGAGGTCATCCAGGAGGATCACCAGCGGCACGTCCGCCGTGCCCGTCTCCCGGTCAATCTGGTTGGCCAGGTTGGAGAGGTACAGCTGCAGGTCCTGCAAGGATCAGGCCGGGTGTCACACGGAGGGCCTTGGCACGACTGCCAACGGGGACTGCAGCACCAGCACCAACAGAGGCAGCCCCGGCTGCCGCGCACCCTCACCTTGCAGGACTGCTGGTGCATGTTGAAGGTGCTGACGATGCCCTCAGTGACGTCCCGACCCGAGCGCTCCACCAGGTACTCGGCCAGGCGGTTGGTCAGGTAGGTCTTGCCGGTGCCGCTGGGTCCCGAGAGGATGAGCCGCCGGTGCTTCAGCAGGAGGCTGATGTAATGCTGCATCATGGGCTTGGGGATGAGCGTCTCGAACACCAAGCTGTCCACGCACTTCTCCTTCAAGCCTGCGGGCAGGGCAGGGCTGAAGGTCCCATTCACACCCCACAACACCGTGAGACAGAGAGGAGACAGGACAGGGAGGGAAGCTCTCCACCACACTGACCTTTGAGCGTGACGACGATGCTGGTCAGGCCCCGGCGGCACAGCGGCAGCTCCGGCGGCTCCGCGTCCAGCACCCGCTTGATGTGGCTGATGCTGTAGCCGTAGACGGACTCGGTGCTGAGCCCCAGCGTGGAAGCAGGATCCATCTTGGTGATGTAATCCTACGTGGACAAGGTCAGTCAGTGCCCAAGGGCTGGCAGGGTGCTCAGTGGTGCTCAGCAGCTCCAAGGGTAAGGACCTGGCCCAGGCAGGGGCAGGCAGGGTGGAGCAGTCTAAGAGCATGGCTCTCAAAAGAGGGGTCCTCATGCTCTTACCTTGAAGACCTGGCAGACAGCCTCATCTAGCATCTTCCAGTCCACCTTCCCGCTCACCTTGGTCCAGCCCAGGAAGAACTCCTGCTGCTTGAGGTCCTAGGAGCCAAGATGTGCAGAGTTGGAGCACCTCATCCAGCCCCAGAGAGGAATTCTCTGACCCTTCTCCATGGATATGGCACCAGGACAGGACAGGCAGCCCACGCTTACCCCCTTGATGATGTGCTGGGGTGGCATGCGCACCACGATCCGCAGCGTCAGCTCGTCCTTCTGGGTGCCAGCGCTGACGGCGTCCATGGGGGACACATCTAGGGATGGAGTAGTGAGGCTGAGCTGAGCCACCAGGCCTGACCATGCCAAAACTCTGCTGCTGCGGCTGATTGTGGCACCAGCGGCACGAGGTGCCCACAGAGAGTCACCTCCAGGTGAGCAGCAGCACGTTCCCACCACACACGTGTCTATTCCAACCCCTCCCCATCTGCCAGCAGCTCCATCCCCCCCTACCTGCATCCCCCAGGCTGGGGCTGAAGGCATGGCCAAGGGTGAGACCCAGGGAGCGCCGCGGTGACGAGGAGGCTGACGTGCTCGTGACATGGCTGGGAACAGAGCCTGGCACTGCCGAGGGCCCCGGAGCCACTTTGAGCCGATCGTTCTCAGCCTTCAGGAGATCCACCTCCAGCTGGGGGAGAACCAGTTACGGCACAGGGTGAGGAGCTGGACACCGGCAGCATCCCAGGGCTGCAGCAGGGCTGTGGGGGCGCAGAGACTGTGGCCACCCAGGTCTAGACGCAGCCGGGCTGCTGGCAGGGGTCCTCACCTGCATGTTGTGCATGGTCTCCCGCAGCTGCTCCAGCTGGTGGGCCGAGTTGAGGGCCTCCAGGCGGATGTCCGTCAGCTTCATCTCCTTTTCCCACAGCTCTGACCGCAGCTCCGACACCTCCTTCTTCTCTGGCTCGCCCTCGCCGTGGGCCTGGAAGAGCCTGGGCCAAGGGAGAGACAGCGGCTTGCACGCGTTCAGGGCTGGAGCCCGCAGCCCCCACAGCCCACCCTCCCCACCGCGGGCCACCGGCCACGGCCCCACGTACTCAGCCGTGTCGATGCCCACGGAGGAGGACGTGGAGGATTTGATGGAGGGCGAGGCAGTCTCTGTGGAGCCGTGCTGCAGCTTGGGGGAAGAGGGGGCTGACGAGTCCGGCGTGGCGATCTCCTCGATGTCCGAGTAGGACGAGGCCGATTTGGGTCCCTTCTTGATGCTGAAGGCCTTGTTGAAGGAGCTGCGCAGCTACAGGAGATGGAAACACTCTTGTCAGGGACAGCGCGACAGTGCAGTCTTGCAAGCAGACACCTGCCCAGGACCCACAGACAGTCCAAGCTGGGACCAGTAACACCATACCCCTCACCGAGGTAGCGCCGCGCTCTACCCTAACCACTGCCCCAGGGAAGGCGCCGGCCTGACCCCGCTCTGTGACTCCAGCTGAGGGGTGGGAGTGCACGGCCCTTGGTGCAACACAAAGCAGAATTTTTCCCACTTTCAGTTTTCCTGCTTTAGCAGGGAAGTTGGCCTAGATGATCTCTAGACGTTCCTTCCAACTTCCACGACTCTGTGACTACTCCTGGGCGGCACCACACAGCCCCACAGAGAGGGACCCATGGCCTGGTCAGGCTTCCCCCAGCCCTGCTCCCCATCAGCACCCCAGCAGGGTGCTCTGGCTCTGCACCAGCACCCCAGCCCGCCGGGAAGGGCCGGTTCCATCCCCATGTCCGCCCCACCGCAGCCATCCCAGCGCACGGCGTTTCAGGGGACATCCCCACCTCTAGCCCCTGCAGAGCCGGGGTCACTGTGCGAGGGGACAATTTTAGCCCCACAGCCCTGCGGGGACCTCTCCTTGGGCTGCAGCCCCCTGCGAGATGTCCCCAGGGTCCCAGCCAGGCATGCAGCATGCACACAGCACACACAGAGCGGGCAGGCGAGCGGCGTGCCGAGGCCAGGGAGCGTGGAAGGACACAGCACAGGGGTCAAACCAGGCCTGGGTCCTGCTTTTGTGCCACCAGCGTGCAGGAGAGCAGCAGGACGGGCACCTCGGGCTCGCGCTGCATCCCCTAGAGGGTCAGAGCCTGGTCTGAGGGGAGGTGGGATGAAGAGGAAATGGAGAGTGGGCAGAATACAGCCCAAATCCCACAGGCACCAGGCAGCCTGGTCTGGTGTTCCCCAAAAGCAAAAATGCTGCATTTCAGTGTGGAAAATAAACAGGTGGGCGTCAGGCTCTGCTGACGGCGGGAGAGCCGGGGAGCACTGGGACCCACGTGGGTGCTGACAGGAACAAAATGACCTGGGGGCATGTCAGGCTAGCCTTGGCAATGCAGAGATGGGCAGCACCCACACCCCGGTGCCACAGGCAGGGCTGCAGCGAGGTCCCTGTCCCAAAAAATCTGGCTACAGGGAGTCTGCCTTCCCTGGGGAAAGAACAGGACTGTCCCCATCCATGGGACACGTCTCCATCCAAGCCCCTCCTGCTGCCTCAGGGCCACCCAGGGCAGTTCAGCCCCTCGGCGTGGGCATATTTTGACCTCGACACGGAATGAAGCAGCTGAGGCGCGTGCAGCCCAGCTGGGGACACCGGGATGGCCCGTGCCGGGGGTTAGTGCTGGTGGGATGGATGGGATGGGGAGTGTTACGAGCACCGTCCCGCAGAATGGAGCGAGCGCCCTGGCCGGGCATGGCATGGGGTGGAGGGGGCGGCGTCGGACTTACCTCATACACCTGGAAAAAAAGGGTTGAGGTCAGCATAGGGGAAGAGAAACAGAACAAAGCAAGACTTAATCACGCGTCCAGCTCAGAGGGGCTTGGTGCGGGGAGGGAGCTGCCTGGCCGAGGCGTCTGGCCCCCCCACACTGCCAGAGCCCGCGTGGGCAGAAGGGAGATGTGGGGAAAAAACAAAGGAGCAGGCATGCGGGACCAGGGCTGGAAAACTCCCAGCGGGGCTGGAGAAGTCCCAGACAACACATGAAGACAAATGCATTGTGGCTGCGCACTCCTCACCAGAGCTGTCCCCAGGGGACAGAAGTGGCCAACACCACAATGCCAAGGCAAACCAAGAGCAGCTGGCTCGTGGGGCTGACCCCAGCCAGACCCTGCCAGCGGCTCCCCAAGCCCCGCTCCTCCTGCCAGCCCCCCCCTCCAACCCACCCAGCTCTTCTTCTTCTTCTTTTTGGCATCGGCGTCCTTGCTGCTACCGATGCTGGAGTGGCTGGTGATGCTGTTGAGGCTGGAGATGCTGTCAGAGGAGTTCTGCCGCTTGATGCGCAGCTCTGGGGACGGCACAGGGAGAGATCAGAAAAGGCACTATAAGCAGATCGGGTCTACCCCAACACTAGAACCACCCACAGTCTCCTCCTTGCACCCCTTCCCTTCTCCCACCCAAACACCTTCTGAGCTCTCGGAGCCCCCCCCATAAGATGACGTGGCGCTCAGACACCACACAGCCACTGCCCTTTGGGACAGTGACCTCAAACCGCAGGGAGATGCCCAGAGCACACATCGTTCTGCTCCTGTCCCAGGCCACCTCCCCAGCAGCACCTCGCACTCACATCGAGGGTTCAGTACTAGACCAGCACTCCTGGGAACAAAGCCAAGGTCAGCACCCAGAACTGGGCTGTTGGCAAAGGGCTGGCATGGGGGCGTCCCAGGGAGGACAACCATCCTGTTGCCTCCCCACACCTGCACAGAGACCTCCTGTGGTGACGGCCTTGGCTGTTCAACTGTGTCTTCAGATGCTCTGGGGTCTCAAGTGGGGAAGGGGTCCCCTTTCAGTTGCTCAGGGCACCCTGCCTGCCATGTGACCACCTCACCTGAGGGAGCTGTGCCCTGGGGTCCTGTGACAGCCCCAGGCAGGATCACTGCAGCTGAGTTTGGGCAAGCAGCTCAGGAAGGGCTGCAGCCTTGTGGTGCGGGGCTGCGGCACCACACCTTACCTTTGGGGGTGACATCAGTGCCGTTCAGGGCACCCTGGATCACGGCTTGGGCCTCCGAGTTCTTCTTCTTCAGGAAGTCGATGGTCTCTCGCAGGTCCAGCAGCTCCGTGTCCTGGGGGAGCAGAGCCAGGAGCCATCAAGCACATCCCGACAGCGTGTGCCCACCCCAGAGCACCTCGGCAGCGCCACAGCAAGCTCAGCTGGGCCCAGCTCCACAAGCACTCTCCCGTGCCACCAGGGTCCCCAACACCCCCTTGGGCACCCCAAGAGCACCCACCTTCTCCTCGGCGGTCTCAGCCAAGTGCCGCAGGCGGGACGTCATGCTCACCAGGCTCTGCTCAAAAGCCGCTACCAGGTTGGCCTGAGAGAAGGTGGAAAAGCAGGTGAGCACCCACACCTGAACGAGCACCCACTGCCCAGTGTGGGACACAAGAGGCTGGAGAAGGGAAATCACGGGTGCAGCCGCGTGCACCGCAGGGACGCAGAGCAGCGTGTCCTGCAGCAGCTCCCGTGGGGACTCACGTTAGCAGACAGCTGGGATGTCAGGGTGGCCACCTTCTCCTGCGAGGACTCCAGCTCGCGGCGCAGCTTGCGGATTTGCTGTGAAGAGAGCAGAGGGAGTGAGAGGGGTCAGGCGCTCACCCTCGCTGCGGTGGCAGGGGCAGGCGGCGAGCAGAGGGTGCGGGCTCACCTCGGATTGCATCTTCTCCTCAGCCTGGCAGTGCAAGAGCAGAGAGAGACAGACAGACAGAGGCAGGCAGTCAGGAGGACAGCGAGGCACGGACAGGCTCGGCGCGAGGTAGAGGCATGCACAGAGCCCCCCCGTTCCCACCCAGGTCCCCCCAGCCATGCAGAAAGCAGCGCAGCACAGAGGTGGCTCTTACGGAGGAGTAGGTGGAGGACGCGCTCGAGGCCAGGGACAGCACCGATCCGTGAACTGCAACAGAATAAAACCGGCACATCAGGGTGCCCCTGGCCAGCAGCATCCCCGGGGGTTGCAGGGACGGGGCAGAGCGGGATGCAGGGGATGGAGAGGGGCTCTGCAGGGGGCCGGGGAGGGCAGAGGGCGGGACGGCAGCTGCTCAGCACTGATGGTGACTTCCCCAGGCATCTGGTGTGGGGAGCACCCTACAACTGCACCCTCTCTGGCTGAGCATGGGGGCTCTGCCAGCCACCCTGGCTGCTTAGATTCCCACTTCCCCAGGGCCACAACACCCCAGGGCCAATCCAGGGACTGTTGGTATCCAAGGGGGTCACACCGGGCTGCAGCCCAGGGCAGACGCCAGAGCAGAGGGCTCCAGCAGGTCCCTCAGGGCTGGAAGGTACCAACCCTGTTCCTGTCCAGGCACCAATTCTGCTCCTAGGGCACCACAGTAACACCAGGAGGAAGGGTGAAGCATGCAGGGAGCCCCTCACCCCCCAGTGGAGCCCCCTCCAGCTGGGCAGGAGCGCAGCACACTCTCACCATCGTCCACAGGGTCTCGGAAGGAGCCCGAGCGGATCATGCCCTTGGGCTTGTCGGCCAGGGAGAGCGTGCTGCCCATCTGGGATGTGCTGTACAGCTCGAAGGTGGAGTCGTGGGTAGGGATGCTGTTGGAGCGGGTGATCCGCGGGGTCGCGGTGGCAGTGGGGCTCACTGCAAGGAGAAGGGAGGGGAGAGGCAGGGTCAGAGTCGCGCCAGGATGGGGATGGGGAAGCGAGGCTGGGAGTGTTCTGCAAGAGCTGGGACGCAGAGAGAAAGCAGGGATCTTGGTCCCAAAGCAGGGAGGGGCTGCAGAAAAGCTAAAATGCAGAGTTACGCTGGGAAGACCTTGACACCAGTACTAAGGTAACCACAGGGCTGAGAAACAAATCCGTCACCCGGTATAAAACGGGCACCACCGTGCCAGAGCCCCCCCACCTGTGAGCGCAGGAGGGAAACAACCTCACCACCCGCAGTCTCAATCCATCTGCCTGGACCCCTCAAAGCCTTCAGGAACACGTAGGTCCTGGCGAGTGCGGGGCAGAGCTCACCCCTTGCCCTGCTGGGCACCCCCAGAGGAACAGAGAGCTATGAGTAGAGCCTCAGGGTGGATGAGATGCCCTGAAGTGGAGGTGATGGACATCCCTGGCTCCTGGGCACAAACCAGCATCTCAGTGGGCAAAGAGCACCAGGCACTGGGGGTGTCAAGGAGAGAAGCAGCACCCAGGGCAGCATCAGCAAGTCACGGTGGGGCAGGGGATGATGGGGAGCAGGAGGGACAGGGCTTGCCGCAAGCAGAAGGGGGCTGGCAGTGGCGGAAGGGCACTGACCGATGCTGGTGAGCGGACCCTTCCCAACCAGCGCCATGGGGAGTGCAGGGGGCGAGGGCAGCTCCTGCTGATCGTCCGCCTCGGGGAGCCCGCTGCCGATGGCGTGCGAGTGGCGCCGCTCCTTGGCCTCCTCCTGGGAGTGGAGCTGGTACCTGGGGAGCGGAGCAGAAACAGGCACACTGAGCCCAACCAGCATTGCCCTGGCTCCTGCCCGCTGCGCTGCGGCCCCTGCCAGCCCCCTGCAGAAGGCTCTACATGCCTGCCCACCCTCCCTCCCTCCCCAAGGGCATTTTTAAGTGCTTCGGGTTCTTTTACCTCAACCCTTTCTTGGGTAACGTGTTCCTGTCGCGGTTGGCACTGGAAGGGAAGGAAAGATCAGTGACATTCCTGCACAGGCAAGGGATGGTGCCATGGGGGTCGAGTTGTGGGGACAGTGAGCTTTCCCCCGGAAATGCAGGACGAAGAGCCTCCGCAGCAGGTACAGGTACAGCAGGACACGGGGAGGGATCTGAGCTCACGGGGGTGCCCCGGCAGCCCCTTGTCCTCCCTCCAGACATACCTGTCCAGATGGGAGAGCCGGGGGCTCCCGCTCCAGCCCAGCTCCCCTGCCTCTTCCTCCTCCTCCTCCGCGCTGGCCGGCGGTGCGGCAGCAGGGGTGGGGGTGGTGGTGCTGCCCCCTGAAAAGGCACTGGGCAGGCTCATGGGCATCTGCAGGGACTCCATGCTGCGGTGAAGGCCTGAGAGCTTGGGGTACATCCTGCCCTCCTTGGGGACGCTGAAGCCGCCCATGAGCTCCAGCCCCTGGGAGAAGCTGGCCGAGTTGATATTGAGGATGGGGGCAGGGCTGGGGCTGAAGCAGGGTGCGAGGTGCCCGCCGCTGGTCGGGTGCAGGTCCTGGAGCTTGGCAGTGTGGGGGGGGTGCAGCTCACTGGAGGAGGGCAAATCCAGGCTGTTGGAGTTGACCTTGTCCAAGTTGGCCAGCGAGGGAGGCTTCACGTAGGTCTTGGGAGCCGCTCTGGAGGGGTAAATCAGGTGAGGGAGTGGGTGAGACGTGGGTGCTGGGCATGGCTGCGTGCTGGGTACAGCTGTGCCAGGCACCTGCTGCCCTTGGAGGTGGAAGGGTCATACCTGAGAGGTGTGGGGGGCAGCTCAGCCACCTTGGCCGCTGGTGGGAGGTTGGCCTGGGCTTTTGGGGTGCTCTCAGGCGAGCTGACACTCTTCAGCGTCCCACACTCGGAGTCAAGTGCCACCGCCTTGGCCTTGGCCTTCTCCTTCTCGCGGTCCGTCTGGTTCACAGGGGCTGGTGTGCCGCGGCCAGCGCCGACCTTGGACGGCTCCTTGAGCCGCGACACCGAGATGCTGCCCTGCTTGGTGCTCAGCAGGCTGGGATCAATGCTGCTGCTGACCGGCCGGTTCGCGCCGCGGCCACCGGTCACACTCATGGAGCTGGACTTAGCCGGCCGGGGCAGGCTGCGGTACTGGATGTTGGAACGAGCCCCTGGAGCCAGGAAGCCGGGCTCGGCTGCGTTGGAGACATCCAGGCTTGTTTTCCTCCCGCTGACCGGCTTGACAGGGATGCCGGAGCTCTTCTGGATCTTGCCGAGCGTGGCTGAGCCCCCAGCCTGCATGACAGTGGCCGTGCCGGTGGCGGGAGCTGGTTTCTTGTAGCCAAAGGAGCTGGAGGCCGAGGGGCGCGTGAGACCCGAGGGCGGCTTCTTGGCATCAGCAGCACGGTCGCGGCCGGCGTCAGAGGAGGAGCGCTGCAGGCCTGTGCTCTTCACAGACAGCTTGCTCTTGTCAGTGGCTTTGGTCTCGGGTTTGCCTGGAGGGTAGGGAAGGACAGGTTAGTGTCTCAGGAGGCTTTGGGGACAAAGAATCACAGAATGTTAAGGGTTGGAAGGGACCTCAAAAGATCACCCAGTGCCACCCCCTGCCAGAGCAGAGTCACCCAGGGCAGCCACACAGGAACGCGTCCAGGCGGGTTGGAAAGTCTCCAGAGCAGGAGACTCCACACCCTCTCTGGGCAGCCTGGGCCAGGGCTCCGGCACCCGCACAGCCAAGAAGCTTCTCCTCACGTTGAGGTGGAACTTCCCATGTTCTAACTTAAACCCGTTATTCCTTGTCCTATTGCTGGGCACCACTGAGCAGAGATTGTCCCCTTCCCCTTGACCCCCACCCCTCAGGTATTTCTGTTCGTTAACAAGGTCCCCTCTCAGCCGTCTCCTCTCAAGGCTGAACAGCCCCAGGTCTCTCAGTCTCTCTTCCCAGCAGAGATGTTCAGTCCCTTGATCCCCCTCGTAGCTCTCCCTTGGACTCTGCCCAGTAGGTCCCAGTCTCTCTGCAACTGGGGAGCCCCAAACTGGACACAGGGTTCCAGGGATGGTCTCCCCAGGGCAGAGCAGAGGGGCAGCAGAACCTCCCCAGCCCTGCTGGACACACTTTGCTTGATGCCCCCCAGGACCCCACTGGCCTCTTGGCCACCAGCGCCTGTTGCTGTCCCAGGGACAACTCACTGCCCACTGGCACTCCCAGGTCTTTCTCCACGGGGCTGCTTCCCAGCAGGGTGACCCCTGATCTGTGCTGGTGCTGGTGTTATTCCTCCCCAGGTGCAGGACTCTGCACTTGTCCTTGTTGAACTCCATGAGGTTCCCCTCTGCCCAGCTCTCCAGCCTGGCCAGATCTCGCTGGGTATCTCGTTGGATATCTGGGTGTGAACTAGCCCGAACAGGACACTGCCATCAGACACAGGGATGTGATGGTGAAGGGATATGTCGCCATGCTAGGAGCCGGGTCAGATCCATGGCCAGGCCCCCCGTGCACCCAGCCAGCCTCCAGCCCAGTGCATGGCCACAAGGCCACGGGTCAGGCACAGCCCTGGGCAAACAGGGCCAGACCCACAACCTGCAGCCCTGCAGGGATGCGCAGTCCTGCAGCCCCTCCAGCTCACATGCATCTTCCAGGTTCGAGCCCACGATGACACCCCCAACCCTCTCCCCGTCAGGAGCCGGAACCTGCCCAAACTGTGTCTCACCTGCCACTTTGAGGGTGCTCTGGGCTGTGTGGGTGATGGGGGAGGTCACAGCCACTGGAGGGGTCTTGCCCTTCTTGAGGGAGCCCGGGGTGCCCAGGCTGACTGGCTTCTTCAGCTCACCGCCCTTGGGCCCCTCCTCGACGCCCTCCGAGGGCTCCCGCCGCCACTTGGAGGAGCCGTGCTCCATTTTGAGGCTGCTGCTGTCGTAGTCCAGCTTCTTGGGCGCCTTGTCCTCGCCCTCGCAGTACCAGCTCAGCCCGCTCTCCGCCAGCGAGCGCTTCTCCGAGTCCGTGCGCAGCTGCAGGCAGAGCAGAGTCAGGGGCGCTCCGGGCACCCGCCCCAAACCCAGCCCCGGGGAGCAGGAGCCGGCTGGGAGAGGGGTGCACAGGACCCCCTGTGCTGTGCCTCGGTTTCCTTGCACCGGCACCCTCCATCCCCCCCTTTCCCCTGCACCAAGGCCGGATGGGTGTCGGGAGGGGTCTGGGTGCCTCGAGCACCTACCGCTATGGCCGAGTTCCTGCGCGAGGCGGTGGGGGTGGAGGGCAGGGAGTTGAGTGAGGAGCTGGCGTTGAACTCTTCCGAGCTGAGGTTGTCAGAGGCATCGCTGAGGCCGCTGCTGATGGAGCTGCTCTCATCCCAGCTGCAAGGGTAGACAGCGTCAGAACCCCCTGCCCAGCCCCAGCTCTGCCTGCTGGGTCCGGACACCCCCAGGATTTCAGGGTTGCTGGGGCACAAACCTCAGCTGCAGGGTCACGGCATGGAGCCGGCATTCAGCCGCTGCGGCCGGGTCCTGCCCAGCCCGGCTCACAAACCCCAGTGACCCCATGCCTCCCCATTAAGGCCCCTGTGGGGTTTTTGGGGGATCCGCACCAGCAGGGCTGGTGACACTGCGATTGGCACCGAGCCCTCCACAACCTGACCCGCCGAGAGTGTGGGGAGGATTGCCGGAAAGGGCAGGGAACCGGCTGGGGCAAACAGAGCATCCACCCCTCCTCGAGTGGCCCCCACCCACCGCACCCCGCTCCCCCCTCTCCAGCACCCATGGCAGGCACAGGCAGCAGGTACGGGCACTATGGCTCCACCGGAGCGGCTGCTCCGTGCCAGGGGCTCAGTGGACCGTATATGAGCCCATCTCCGGGGCCGTCAGTCAGCGCCGCGCTGGCCCAGCAGCTGCCCGTTTGTCCCACGGGCCCAGAGACGGCTCCGCAGCGTGGGGCTGTGCCCGCGGCGATCCAGCACAGACGGGCACGGAGGTATTTTCCAGCAAGATGAGCACGGCCCCTTTCAGGTCAGCAGCTGAGTAGGTCACAGCGAGGCCCCGCAGCCTCTGAGGAGGCTGCGAGAGGCTGGGGGTGACGAGCAGGAGAGGGGAGCGGAGCTGGGGCCTGCTGCCAGCCTCAGTCCCTGCCAGAGATGTTCATTCCCCAACACCGGGGCCACAGAGGTGCAGCAGGAGTCCAGCAAGCACCAGAGCCCCAGCAGCTGGTGGAGTGACAGCATCACTCGAGTGACACCCGTGACCCTGGGGCTGGGACAGGGTGGCCTGGCAGAGGAGGTGGCTGCTGGGCACCTCTGCCAACCGCAGTGTTAGCAGACAGCCACCACCACCCTCTCCGGGGTGCCCAAATTCCAGGATGAAGCAACGCAGGCAGCTCCAGCACCCTCCCAGCAGCCTCCGCATCCCCTGCTCTCCCCAGACATCGGGATCGGTCAGAGCCAGGACAGACACAGCCTGCTGCGTTCCCACGGCAGCTTTTGGGACAGAGCCCTGCAGGCACTGCTGCCCAGGAAGGGATTTAATTATGACCATGTGCCCGAGCTGCTGCTAGGCGTCCCTGCTCTGAGCATCCCCCACCACCAGCCTCTGTGCTGGAGGTGACGTCTCACCCGAACAGGAATCACCACCCCATCGCACGAAGCCAAACTCCTCTCCCAGCCCCGTTGCCGCAGGCGGTGCTGGGCGTGAGGCAGGACTTGGGTGAGCTGCGTCCTGCGAGCGCGCGGTCCAGATCAAACATGATGCCAGGTCTCTCCATCGCGGAGCAGCCAAGAAACCCCAAATGCCCTCCCAGCCTTGCGTGGGAAGCCCCAGAGAAACAGTCAGGGGTCGAACCAGGGCAGTGTGTCACCCCAGATCCTCCTTCGCCAAGGAAGGGCAACACTGAAGGTCACAGGTGACATCAAAACCACTCAAGCCGGGGGGTGACGCCTGGAGGCAGTTGCCTGCTGTGGGGTGGCTCTGGCTCTGGCACGTGGCTGGGGTCCCCAGCACTGGCCCACGTGTGCTGCAGCCAGCCCAGCAAGGACCAAGGCACCGGCAGTCCCTTGGCAACCGCGAGCCCCCAGAGCACGGCCGAGCCCTGGCACCCCGCTCCCTGCCAGCCGAGACGCCTCAGCGCCCCCAAACCGGGGGGCAACCATGCCGGGAGCAAAACTCGATCCCTGCTTTGTGCTCCAGCCCCTCCATCTGTCACCGAGCAACCCCCACCTGCGTCCAGTCCGCACCTCCGCGAACCCGCCCGAGGGCGGCGGCGATGCGCCGGGACCCCCGCACGCCCCGCAGCCCCCCGGGACGGGAGGGGACGCTCAAGGACAGTGGGGCGGGGGCTGCGGCAGCGGCACCGGCCGGTCCCGGCGTGCGGGAACCCACCGGCGGCCAGAAAGGCGCCGACCCGGCCCCAGCGATGCGCCCCGGCCCCGCGGGGGGATGATGCTCCGCGCCCTCCCGCCCCGCCGCGCCCGGTCCCGATCCCCCCGTTCGGTCCCGCAGCCCCGGAGCGGGGTCACCCCCGCCGGCCGTGGGTACCGGAGCCCCGGGAGGGGAAGGGGGCTCGGCCCGGCCGCGCTGCAGGTGCGGGGCGGGTCCCGCCGCCGCTCCCGGGGGAGCCGCGGCGATGCGGCGGTGCCGGGCGGGGGCCGCGCTGCCCGGTTCCCCCCTCCCCGCCTGTCCCCGCTCCCCGCGACGCCCCCCGCAGCGCGGCCGAGACAAAGCACCGCCCGCGGTGCGGCCCCGGGGCGCGGGGCTTTGTCTGCCGGGGCCGGGCTCCAGCCGCCCCGCCCGCCGCCGGTTCCCGGTTCCCGGTGCCGGTAGCGGCCGGTACCTGCTGGCGAGGCGCGGGGCGCGGCGCGGCCTCCCGGCCCGCAGCATCGTGCTGCCCGCGGCGGGAGGAGGGAGGGAGGATCGGGGCGGGGGGGGTGGGGGGGGGGGAAGTGGGAGGATTGGGGGGGTCTTAAAGCGGCAGCGGCCCCGGTACGGCCCGGCCGAGCCCCGCCACCGCCCCCCAGCCCCGCCCCGACCCCCGCCGGGATGAGCCCGGCAAGCGGCCCCGCCCCGCATCCCGCCCCCGGTGACCCCCCCAGCTTCGGCTCAGCATCCCCCCCCGAGTGTCGGCTCAGCAACCCCCTGGAGCCCACCTTCGCGTCCCCACAGCGCCCCCGGGCCGCCCCTCGGCCTGGCCCCAGCGGCCCCCAAGCCCCCTCCCCGAAGGCGCGACCTCCCGCTGCGGGTCCCCCCGCGGGGGGTTCAGCTCCAGCTCCTGCGGGGGCACCGCTCCAGCGACCGAAAAGCCTGTTATTGCCCTTTTTTTCTCACTCTCGAGCCACAGCAGTAGCTGCCTCGGCAGGGCAGGGGCCTCACCACGGCGGTGACACCGGGGACACCTTGGCCAGCCCGGGCGCGGCGGGCAGAGAGGGTTAACTGCAGCCTTGGCAAAACAGCCCCAGCCCCTGCCGTCTGGGAAATAAGTAATTCCTGGGAAATAAGTAATTCCTTCCTCGCGCCTTCCTCGGCGAAGCAACGGCAACGCCTCTTGGCTCGCTCTGCACCGCGCAGCCCCAACGCTGGGTACGCGGCCCAGCGAGGTGAGGTGCTGCGGCGTGGCACGGTGGGCAGGGCCAGGGATCACGGTGTCGGTGCCCGACCATCCCCGTTCCCCACTGCCGGGACCCTGCTCATGCCCACCAGCCCCACAGCAGCTCTGAGCCCTTGGCTGGAGCTTGCGGCGTCAGCGGTGACACTATCCCGGCACAGTGCAGTACAGCCAGCCCTGCTGCGGGGCGACGGACCCAGGTCAGCGAGCTCACAGGATGGCCTGTCCAGTATTGCGTCCCCATGGTTGCTCCAGCCTGCCACGATGTTGGATGCCATCCCTTCCCTGCCCTTCTCCCGGCCAGCAGCCCTGGCCACACCATGGCTGGCTGGGAGGAACAGCTCAAGGCTTTTTCTGAGCCCAGATGCAGGCTCAGAACATCCAGGGTGGTAGGGTGAGCCAGCCTGGCACAGCCCCCCCCCCGCCCCGGGAAAGGCAGCTTCGACCTTTTCCACTTCAGAGAGCGATGCTGGAACAGGGACAGATGCTCCAGCAGCCATTAAATAATCCCAGGATGGGGATCACGGAATCACAGAATGGTGGGGGTTGGAAGGGACCTGCAGAGATCACCTAGTGCCACCCCCTGCCAGAGCAGGGTCACCCAGGGCAGCCACACAGGAATGCATCCAGGCGGGTTGGAAAGTCTCCAGAGCAGGAGACTCCACACCCTCTCTGGGCAGCCTGGGCCAGGGCTCAGGCACCCGCACAGGGAAGAAGCTTCTCACGATGTTTTTGTGGAACCTCCCATGTTCCAGCTTGCACCCATTGTCCCTTGTCCTGTCACTGGACATCCCTGAGCAGAGCCTGGCTCCGTCCTCCTGACACTCCCCCTTTCCATATTTCTACACACGAATGAGGTCACCCCTCAGGCTCCTCTTCTCCAGCTGCAGAGCCCCAGCTCCTTCAGCCTTTCCTCACCAGGGAGATGGACCTCGACCAGAGCACAGTGCAAGGTGATGGCAAAGTCGCTGTTGGCCACAACCACCCCACCGGCACAGACCCCTTTGCAAAGAACTCCCTCGGCCATCACTGAGCAGCGGTTGCTGTTGGAGCCAGAGGGTTAGAGGTCTCCCTGTTCCCTCCACCTGGCACAGACAGACCCACCAGCACCACCGGGGCTCCCGGTACTCATGTCCCTGCCTGCCTGGAGCCCACCCCAGATCAACGTGAGCCCCTCTCAGTCTGGTCCTTTCCTCCTGCTCTGCCAGAGTCACTGCAGGGGAGGAAATTCGGGGCTTGCACTAGGGGGTCCTCCACGCCCCACATTAGATGTGCCACCCATGTCACCCCTGTCACACATCAGACCCTCGTGCTCCCTTGCACAGGAAAGCGCAGGCACAGTTGGGGCTCTTCCCTCCCTCCCCTCCTCCTCCACTTAATGGGGCA
Source organism: Trogon surrucura (assembly GCA_020746105.1). NCBI lineage: Eukaryota > Metazoa > Chordata > Aves > Trogoniformes > Trogonidae > Trogon > Trogon surrucura. The sequence goes on from CM036641.1 coordinate 5,978,401, forward strand.
GAAAAAACAATTAGCTTCATAAATCATGATGGGGGGGGGGGACTCCCCTCGGGCACAGGCAGGGCTGGTTCTGCTTGCCCCTCGCATCTGCCTCAGGAACCACCTCACGGCATCGTGACACACATAACCGCCTCCCAGACTCCCTCAGGATCCCTGCACACCCCCCATACCCCTTTAACAGCCTCAAGCCGCCACCAACACTCCTTGAGAACGCCCCAGACTCACTTAGGACCGTCAGATTCCTTTAACTTCTCCCCAGATCCCCCTAAACCCCTGTGTACTCCCCAGACAGCACCAGCCCCTGCCACAGGCCTGGCTACCCTGATGCCGGGGCCCTTCTGCTCACATTTTGGGTACCAGGATCTGGCATCTTCACCGAAGCCACTCTCAGAGGAACAGGGGGCTCCAGAGACCTCGCAGCTTGGGGAAACTGAGGCAGGGAAGGAGGTCTGACTTGCCCGAGCTCACCCAGCAGGAGAAAAGGATCAGCATCACACCCCAGCATGTGGTCTAGCCCCGTGTCCTCCAGGCGGCACAGGTCCCTGAGGGCTGCGGGGGAGTCCCCCCGCTGGAACCCAGTGAGTTGGGACCCATTTTCAGGCTGTGCCTCCGCCCCAGCTCTGTGCTGCCGACTGCACTAAGAGCAGGGTCCAATTTCCCCGAGGCAGCGGGGCCGATGCCATGGGAGTGTCAGCCCGCGCCCGCCCGCGGCACCAAGATCAGCCACAGACCCCGAGCACAGGCCTGGCCGCCGTGACAGTGGGGCTGGCTGAGCTCAGAGGGGGAACAACATGAGGTTACCAATTCTGACCCCTCCGAGCGGTGGAAACCCCGGAGGAAGTGCGTCCCCGTGGGGGGATCTCCGGCTGGTTTGGGAAGGGTGACACACGAGGCCTCGCTCGGGGTCGCGGCGGCAGCACGGCGGTCAGAGAGTCCCCCGGCAGCGCTGGGGTGGGGGAGCTGCGTGACTCAGCCCGCTTGCGAAATTCCTATTTTTCCTATTCTCTGGACAAGCCGGTGGCCTCGGACACCCGCAGTGACAGGGCTCCTCCGCAGGCGGCACATGGCACATGGCACATGGCAAAGCCAGGTCTTGAGTTCCCGGGGCAGCAAGCAGGAGGGCAGCCGGGTTTGGGGGGTAGATCCCTCCCGACCAGCTCTCCCTGTGCCGCGTGGGCGTGCAAGGTCCAGCCCTGGGCTTGGCTCTGCTCCGTGTCCGCACCCAGCCCCACCAGCGAGCCAGCAGCTTCCCAAATCCTGGGCGTGCGCTGACCCCGGGTGCCTTGCACGCCCCGAGCCCCACAACCCGGGGATGTCCTTCCCAAAACACACCCAGGGGTCAGCGCGGAGCCCCTCGAGCCGACCCTCAAAATAAGGAGCACCACGCAGAGGAAGGGCGCTCCGATGGTGGTGGTGCCCAGCGGGGTCTTGGGGCCCCTTTCTGGGACGGTCCCCGGTCCCCAGCTGGAGGGAGGAACCCCGCCGAGCCCCGGCATGCGGCGCAGCGCAGCAAATATTTATCCAACATCACTTCCCCGGCCGGTCCCCCGCTGCCCCCCCGGCTGACCGGGCTGAGGCTCCATACACACGCCGGGCCACGTGCGGGGCCGCGGCCGTGCCCCACGGGATGTCCCCACCGAGAAATGACTTCACGGGCTCGCCGGGACGGCAGCGAGGGGTCACGCCGGACCGGCCAAAGCCGAGCGAGGGGCGTTCGAGGGAAGGGAGCGGAGTGCCAGCACCAATCCCGCTCGGAGCAGGAGAGGAGGGCGGCCGCTCCCCAGCTGCTCTCGGGGAGCTGAGCCAAACATCTGCTCCCGCCTCCGGGTTGCACTGGGCTGAAGTAGCTGCGAGGAAGCGGGACCAGGGCCAGCCAGAGCGCGGCGGGTGCCAGCTCGAGAGCATCCCTCCCTGGGGGACGCTGTCGGCAGCCCCTGGCCCCACCGGAGGGGACCACAGGCTCTGCAACTCCTGGCTGCCAGAAGCACCGTCGTGGTGGCACAGGACGGTGCCTGGGGAGTCCTGCGAGCCAGAGCAATCCCTGAGCCACGCAGTGCCCAAAGCTGTCACAGCTCCGTTTCATGCCCACCAACAGCATCAGGGCAGCACCCGGCTTGCGAGGGTGCAGATGTCACCACCGCGTTGCTGCAGTGCCACTCCCCTTCCCGCCCAAAAGGCTGCCCTCCAAATCACAGCAGTCCTGGGGTCGCATAAGGATTCCCTCAGGGTGCTGACAGCCCCAGGGGATGGGCACAGCCTTTGGGGATCAGCTCCGGAGCGATGCCCGCACACCCCAGGCTCTGCAGTTCACACAGATCAGCGGCGCTCCCGTGGGCGCCACAGTGAGAAGGTGCTGACTCAGCAGCCAGCCCCGTTCGATCCCTTCCCGCGCTTGGGGATGGCAGGATCAGGCCCAGCAGCACCCGGGCTCTGCCAGAGGGTTGGGATGAGTCTGGGCTGGGTGTCCCCATGGGATTCTGCCACCGCGGGGCATTGGAGCAGCTCCAAGAATGGAGCCGGCTTGTCTCAATTTGCCCCTGGGGAGCTGCCCAGACCACAAGCACCATCTCAGGGCACACGGCTGAGCTGTGGTTTTGTGTCCCCATACGTCACCCTGCACACCAGAGCCAGGGAGAGGTGCTCCTTCTCCTCTGCACCCCACAGACCCCACCGAGAGCGGGTCTGACAGGTACACCCTGCCCTGACCTGCCCACAGCCAGCAGGGTAGACCGAGGGACACTGAGGCACAGCCCAGGCCACAGAGCAGGCCCCTTCAATCCCCACCCAGTGCCCTGCGTGAGGCACACCACGAGGAGGTGCTCGGACACTGCCGAGCCCTTGGCACTGGGCATGGTGGCCTGACAGGCCCCTCTGGGGACACCCAGAGCAGCCCAGCGCCCTTGCAGCAGCATCAGCCTTTGTGGGGAAGGGGCCAGGGAACAGGCTGCCCGCAGAAGAATCTGACAAAAGGAGGGTGGTGGAAGGGGTGGCATTAGGCAGGGCGCTCCCCCAGCAGAGGAGATGTGATGGAGCGGGGCAAAGCAGGGACAAGCCAACATTCTTTTCATGCCCTCCACCCAGGACCTCATCCTGCGTGTGAGCAGGGAAGCCCCACACCCCCAGGCAGGCAGGGATGGGGGGTGGGAGCGAGCGCGCCCCACCAGCTCTCGACCACAGCAAAGCCCCGCAGCGCCCCGCTCCCCTCTCGCCGCATCCCGGGCGGCTCCGGGGAACACCCGGGGACGGCGCACGCTCACCCGCTCCTGCGCCAGCTCCCAGGACCCGCCAGAGCTGCTCACATCACGTCCCGGAGCACACACAGCACCGGGGGAAGACGTGCCGACGTGCAGCCGGGGCGGGGAGGAGGTGGCACCGCTCGGACACGCAGGATGTGGCCCGGACGAAACCAGGCAAAGCCTGGCTTGAACATCCCCGCTCGGGTGCTCTCCGCCTCCTTCCGCCGCTGCCTGATTCACGCGCAGGCCTGCACACGACGGCGCCCACGCCGCTGCTGCACCGCAGCCCCAGCACCGTGCCGGGGCCCGACAGCCCCGGAGGACCCTCAGGAGCGGGTGGCCATGTGCTGGTTGGACCTCCCGGTGGGGTGAACTTGGTGGGGTGACCTCCAGGCTCTGGGAAACATCCCCAGCCTGGCTGGGGTGGAAAAGTGTCACCGGTGGCACTGCACCCCGCCAGGGACTGGCAGCAGGGGCGAGGGGGCGGCACGCTGAGCAGCAGCACGTGGAAACCTGAGTCAAGAGCAGCTAAAGAAGAGGGTGAAGATTTTTCAGTGCCAGGGAAACAGCCAAGGGGTCGGTGCTGTCCCTGCCTGTGCCCTGCCTCGTCCCCAAGGACAGGCAGGACAGGGCAGGAGAGCAGTTCCATCCCAAGGAATGCCACGGTGTTAAGCCAAGCTTGTTGCCTACACCAGGCTCTTCAAAAACCCCAGGGCCGGCATCGGTGATCCCAGCAGGGCTGCTCCAGCCTGGGCTGTGCCGGGTCCCTGTCAGCCGAGGGCTGTGCTGCTGCTGAGCATGAGGAGGATACACGGTGACACCGGGAACAAAAGAAGGTCCTCATTGCTGAGCTGGGAGAGCAAAGTCAGAGCTTTCCACCCCCCAGAACTGGCAGCAGGTTGCTGGAAGAGGGGGAATCGCGAGTGCTGGCCCCACAGATGCAGGTGGGCACGGCCGGGCAAGGAGGCAGGACGCCGGCACGTTTGGCTGACACAGAAACGCTTCTGGGGGCTGGGGTGTCCCCAGCCGATCCCTGCTCTTGTCACCAGACCTGATCATCCCACATCCCCTCTGACCTGGGCCCTGGGACACCCACTGCCTTCTCGGCCAGGCTCAGCCCAACCGCTGCCCCGTTGAATTCACCCTGATACCCCCCCAGGCAGCCCTCGCACCCCAACTGTGGTCACCTACCTCAGCCCTCTCTCCTTCCAGGCTGCTTCCCCAGCAATCCACGGGGACGTCAGGTCCCATCCCAGAGCCCCGCGTGTCTCCGACAAGGACGTGCCACCGCGTCTCCTGCGCTGGCTCTGACCTACTGCCCTACAAGCCCGGGCGTGCGCCGGCGCGGTGCGGAGACGTGCCGGCCCCGCGGCCCGGGCTCGGGGGCTGACGGCCCCATCTGCAGCACTGGCTCCTGCCCGGTGCATTAGCGGCACGGGGAGATGGGGCCTGGGGCGGTATTTGCTTTCTAGGTCAGAGCCAGCCGAGGAGGCTGCATGAGGGGCTGCGCTGGATGAGTGCTCCCACCCGGCAAGGCAGCTCTGGAAAGGAGGGGATGCCCCCGCACCCAGCGCCCATGCTCCACGACCCAGTCACCACCCCACGGGCCAGCAACATCTGGGTGACGCGGCTGACCTGCAGGACGTGTCCCTGTGGATAAGAGGGTGCTGTGTGACCCCGGCTGCCCTCCTGCGCCCACCCTTTGGCACCCAGTCTGTCTCTGCATCCATCAGCAGCGCACCGGTGATCTCCCTTGAGCATCACGCTGGGGACTCCACGTGGTGGTGGTGCCAAAAGCCTCGCCCACACCAGGGGACTGCCAGGGCCTCACGGGGGCCCCGCCATGGGGGCACCATCCCCAAAACCCAGCCCTTCCCAGGGGAGAAGCGGCCCAGCACTGGGCTGAGCCCAGGGAGGGTCCTGCTCACACTCTGCTCAGCAGCTGATGGAGACGAAGCGATGCCCTGGCTCCCCCTCCCAGCACTGCCTCCGCAGCCAAGGGCACCCCAAGGTTATCCGCCTGCACGCCCAGCTCCGAGAGGAGACAAGGAGGGAGATGGGGAGCAGTGGGACCCTTCACCCCCACTGTCAGACCAGGGCAGCCCAAAGCCACCCCACTGCCCATCACACCCCGCGGTGCAGTGATCGGTGGCAGAAGGTGGTGACGTGCCACCTCCGGCTGCCAAGTGACGGGTCAGGGTCCCCAGGAGCCAGCACAAGGCCCCCCTATCCACAAGCACAGGGCAGTCCCCCGAGGTCACCCCACACGCCCATGGGGAGGACGAATGTGATGCCTGTGGTACCACAGACACTCTGGCCCCCAAGCTGGAGCATCGCAGGGGCAGAGGCCGGCACAGGGACCCCTCGACGCGTGTCCCCTCCAGCTGCAACATGAGCCTCCAGACCACATCTGGGGAGTGCTGGCCCCCAGCTGGGTGTGAAGCCTGGGGCTGTGCTCTATCCTGCAACGAGCTGACGTGACTACGGCCACCCCAGGAGGGTTGGAGCTGCACTGTCAGGAGGCCAAATACCTCCTCCTGCTCTGGGACAACTCAAATGCCGGAGTTATTTATTTTCTCCTGTGCTGAAACAGGAAACCTCCAACACGCTGAAACCCTGGACCCCCGCCAGAGCCGGGGGCACCTCAACAGCGCAGCAGGAGCTGGACACATCTGAGAAGAAAACGCGAGCCCTGGGTGTGCTGGGTTGTGGCCACCTGGCAGGAGATGGCCCCAGCCCCGTGGGTGGAGGGACAGAGGCCGACAGGGGTCCCAGAAGGACAGGACCCTGCTCAAACACGGCGGCACCCATCGGCAATGGCACCTCAGTGATCGTTTCTCGCTGGGGTTCCGAGACCTGACCCAACAACGTGTCACAGCATGGGCCACCAGCACTCCTGGCTGGATGCAGGGTGTCCCCACGGTGCCGAGGTCAGAGGCAGCAGCTCAGATCCACTCGTGTAAAATGGGAAAGTGCTTCTGAAAGCAGCAGCATTTACCCCAGCAGGGCTCTGGCTCAGGACTTCCACAGCCACACGCCACGCACTTTTCCCTGCCCCCTGCTCTGGGAACACCCAGATCAAGACAGACGCTCCCCACGCACCGGAGGAGCATCACACCCCAGCTCAGGGGCTCGCTGGCCCCAAGAAGCCCCAGCTGGCCCAGCACCCCCACCAGCACTGCGAGGGCTACACTGCCTCGCCGGTGGGAGAGCATCTCCTGGGATGCAGGGCCACAACCCGCCCAGCCAGATGGGCTGGGATCTAAGTGCTCCTCCACCACCGGCCAAGCTGGAGGTGAGGAAACCTCCAGGAGAGCCCCAGTGTGGGCACAAGCCCCGGCGCAGGCACTTACCCTGTGGTGATGTCGTCATCCTCCGTCAGCGTCTTCCCCATCAGGTCGCTGTCGCTCATGTAGCCCGACTTCAGCTCCACGTCGTCGGTGTCCAGCGCCTCAACCAGCTCCAGGCGGGAGATGTGGCTCAGCTTGCTGGGGCTGCGCATGGGCATGGTGTGCGAGTAGTGCGCCCGCTCCCCGTGCATGTACCAGCTGGGGGTGCCCTCGGAGCGGCAGGTCCCCCCCACCGACGGCGCGTCCCCCGCCTGCAGGCGCGGGCTCGACTGCCCGTAGCGCCAGGAGAGCGGGGAGGAGCGGTTGGACAGGCTGGAGACGCTCCGGGGGTTGGCTTCGTCGCTGTCGTAGCAGGTCATCTCCAGGGAGCTGCGAGGACGGGGTGTGGGGGGGGCGTTAGGGGAGGGCTCCGTGGGCAGTGGAGGTCTGTGTCTGGCCTCATCCCCCAGAACTGGGGCTGTGAGCGCTCAGGAAACAAAATCGAGGCAGCCAGGCAAGGCCAGAGGCTCACAGGAGTGGGGGCACTAGGACACTGTCTGTCCTGGGCTCCCCTTCGGCCGGCAGGGGACAGTCCCCTCCCTCCCCACTGGTGCCAGCACAGCCTCGCACGCTCCAGGACCTACTGGGACATCCCCACCACGGGCACCCACCAGAGTCTGGCAGTGCCTGTTTCTCCCCAGAGGCTGTGGAGCAGGACGAGGGGTGCGATGGGGAGGTCTGTGTCTCCCGGCAGCCCCAGCCACCCCCCGAAGGTGATGGCCCTACACGGCCCCATCCACCCACCTTGGAGCAGGGCTGGGGCGTCACCTGTCGCAAACACGTTGAGGGAGAGGGTCAGTTCCCCTCTGGAGACCCAACCTGAGCTGTGCACTACTACGGAGCATTTAGTGGAGAGCCCAGATGTGCTCCCCCATGCCCAGGCTGTTCTCCCTTGGCCATTTCCATGCCAGCACTTCAATGCCTGTACCCCAACATCACCCCAGAGCTGGGACAGGACGAACTGGGGTGGTGGCACACTGGTTCCAGGGGATGTGGCAGCGGGTCAAGCTGGGGAGCGAAGGCGGTGAGCAAAACGATGCCGATGGGCAACCCAGGGACCAGGTCCCTGCATCAGTATCCCACGTTGAACCCCTGCAGAGCGAACCCCCACATCTGGGCAGGGAGGGGACACCCTGGGACAGGGCTGCCCAGCCCCACAGGGCTGCACTCCAGTCAGCCCGTGAGCACATCAGCAACAAAGAGCTCATTTCCCCGCACCCCTTGGGGTGTATTTTGGGCAAACAGCATGTCGGGGAGTGATGCTGAGACTAAATTTAGACACCAAAAACGATTACTCCTTGAAGCAGCTACTTGGGAACCCGCAGCCCTCCACTTGGCTCCAAACATTACTATCAGCGAGCTATTCCCTAGCTTGGATTAAATGTTACTGCAGGAGCAAAAAAAGCCAAACCCTGGCTGCAGTATCAAACTTAAAACAGGGAACTACGTTTAAAATAAAAACCAAACAAACAAACTAGGAAGTTTGTTAAAGCAGAACTGAAAAGGGGCAGCTAGAAGAGCTTCGTTTTCGTCGGCAGCACAAAGGCTATTTAAGGATGTTCTGCTGGCAGCTCGGAGCACATGCAAACCACGTCCCCGAGCAGGACCCGAGGAAGCCGGTGCGGCCCCACAGCCGGGCGCAGAGGCTGCCAGGAGCACGATGACGTCTTTCAGGAACAAAGTTGTGTCCTCGCACGGAAACAGCAAGAGCTGAGCCCCCAGTCGCTGGATGGAAGAATACAGTGAGGAGAACAAGAGAAATATGAGGAATAGTTTGGGGAAGGAATAAAGAGACCCAAAGCAGCTGCAGGGACACTGGAGACACAGAGCACGTCCAGAGGACCGTGGATGACATCTGTATCCAACACACTTGTAGGAAGCCTTCCCGAGAGCAGAATTAGTGGGTACGTGTATAATTACAACATCCCGGGGAAGAGCTGACACAGCTCTGGTAAAGGAAAATCCGGCTCACAGCAGCGGCAGAGCTCCGGGAGGGATGCAGGGAGCCGAGGCTGCTGCAGGATCCCGGAGGGTGGTGGATGAGAGCCCTCACCAAAGGCAGATTAAGCTTCCAAATCAACTCAGCTGCCATAGGATAAGAGGGAAGATCCTCTCGTATTTAAGCACCATTATAGGACAGAATGCAGGGGCAGGGATCCCTGGGCTATCCGTAGTCATTTTTCTCCGTGGCAGTGATCCAGCTGAGGCCTCCGCCAGGCAATGTGTTCATAACTCATCAAGGAAAGGAAGTGATAGCAAAGAGCCAAAACCCACCAGCAATGCTAATTTAATCACCCTTAATAACCTTGCCCTATTTCCCTAAGTCCAGGGCTGACGGAGGATTTGCGAAGGAGCTGAGCGCTGGGGCGAGAAGGCGGCGGGCGAAGTTTGACACAGATGAATGCAAAGCGAAGGCGAAGCGAACACAAAGCAGCCCTGGCTCGGCGGGAGCAGCGCCCGGGCTGTGAACCAGCTCCTACGCCAGCGAAGGGGCGGCAGAGCTGTAACGGGTAATTCCAGGAAACGGGCAGCTCGGGGAATATCGCTGCTGCCCCGCGCAAATCCCGCTGCCCCAGAGCTCTGCTGCCCCCGGCTCGGAAAAGATCCAGGAACTGCAGCAAGGATGAGCAAGGTCTAGACGAGCATCTGGGTTAAGAAGAGCTAAATCAAGCGGGCGGCTTCATCCCGGACAAAGCTGATCGAGGGGAGACGCAGGGAAGGTCTGTAATGATGAGCGGTGGGTAAAGGGGAGGGACGAAGCTGCTGCTTTTCACCCCTTCCAACACAAAAACGAGGATCGAGGGAGACCACGAGGTGGCAACAGACACCAGAAGAAGGATGTTCCGCCGCATCCTCACCTTTCCCGACTCGCTGACACCCGACACAGCCTCTCAGTAAAGCCCAGGCTTCCCAACGGGGCTGCCCCAGTGGGGTGGGTGCCCTGGGGAGATGCGGGATTCCCCCCCCCCAGCAGCCACCCTGTCCCCAGTCCCCGCTGCAACCCTGGGGTGCTGCCAGCCCCTGTCTGGGTGGGGTACCCCACCTCTGCCCACGAGCATGAAGGTTTCTCCATCACCACCTCTACATAGTGTAGAGAAACTGAGTCACTGATGGGGATGGAGCCGGTGATCCAATCCTGGGCAGGCGCAGGGGACATCTTCACCTCTGATTGTCCTTATAGGGACACTTGACCAGGGGGAAGAGACCTCAGCCCCTGCCTGGGGTCTGGGGGCGACCAGCTCCCCTTGGTGCCACCCCCACCCATCCCCACCCCCCAGAGCACAGCAGGCAGTGTGGGGCCCAGAGCTCTGCTGCAACCCCACACGCGACCCTCCACGGATTTGGGAGCATCTCTCCAAGACCCCGTATGTGTAGGGTCCCTGGGGCACGGCCACCTCCCTCCCACCCACACGTCCTCACTGGGGGCAGAGCCGCTTCCCAACAGCACCAGGGAAGGACACTGGTTCTGGGGAAGAGTCGACGGGGTCCTCACCTGTGAGACACTTGAGAGCCCCTCAGGCTGGACATGGTCTCCTCCAGGTTCTGCCGCAGGTCCAGCACATTTTGCACCGTCCTCTTCCTCTGGGACTCGGGGTCTGCAGAGAGACAAAGAGGTGCCTTCAAAGGGACGAATGGCTCCTGTGTCGCTCTGCCCGCGGCCGTGCCCCTCAGCCTGCACACGGGCACACACACAAGCAGGCACACGCCCAGAGACACCCACACACACGAATACACACACACGCACGTGTGCACACACCGAGCAGGGAGGGTCACTGCTGGCACAGCCCTGGCAGCGCTGCCGGGCTCGAGGCCACGGCTCCAGCCCCCACAACCCGCTCGTGTGCACCCCCGGCAGCTAACAGCCATCCCACTGCAGCTTTGATCCCCAATTTCAAGCCTTTCAGTCGTGGCAGCACGGTGACAGCGGGCGCTGGGGCCGCTGGACACGGCTCCTCCTAATGTAACGTGGCAACCGGCGCTGCGGGAGTTGCAGCAGCACCGTGTGAGCCGCAGCGACGCAGGGACCGGGGGGACGCGGCCAGCACGCACCCCACAACGGCACGGCCACGCGCCCAGTGCACGAGCAGGACTTGTCCCCTTGTCCCCATCACACACCAACCGCCCCACGGGACATGCGTGGGTGCTCCACGGGCAATGCTGCCCCATCGCCGGGCTCTGCTCACCCGCCGGCCTGGGCAGCAGCACCTCGGACCAGTGAAGCGGCTCCAATTGACGCGTGACCCGTAACAGCCCCGATGAGACAGGTTAAATCAAGCAGGTTAAAGCTGGTTGTAGATGACGGCAAGCGGGGCTGGTGAGCCCAGGGGCACTCAAGGCGGCTGGCACACGCCATCGCATAAGGATATGCAGCCCAGCGTGTGCCCCATCACCCTGGTCCAGCTCCCGGAACACGGCTTAGCAGACGGCAAGTCACAAACTCGTTATTAAATCTTTCTTGTGGCCTCTGCACACCGGAGGAGTTGATCAAAGGCACAGAGCCTCCGACTCGTGCTCCAGAGCCACAGGATGGGGACGTGCCGGCGGCAGAGGGATGGGGGCTGGAGCAGAGGGGGCTGCGGCCATGGAGCCAGCGCACGGAGGAGGCTCCCGGGGCACAAGGCGGAGGCCGGCATCCACCCTGCTCTGTGGCTGGGGTCAAGGGGACCCTGTGCCCCTCCGGTGGGGCAGTCAGAAAGGGTTGTGTTGGCAGATAAGGGGCACCTCAAAGCCTCCAGGTCCTGTCCTTGGGCTGCCCAGAAAGACGGATTTTCAGGGCAGATCAGAAACCTGAGGCAAATCCCACTGCTGCCACGCGTGCCGTCTGTAGGGCAGTGGGAGACGCTGGAAGGGAGGCACATTGGAACCTTAGGGAAGAGCAATAAAACACCCACCAATGTCCCCAGGTGGGTCCATGCAGGGAAGGACTCGGCACCCTCAGCTCCTGCTGCTGGAGAAGGCAGCACACGTACACCCCAGGAGTGCTGCGTCCCCATGGGATGGGGCGGGACAGGGCAGGACAGGATGAAAGCGCCACCGTTGTCCCCTGGTGCCACCAGCAGCTCCCACCACCCTGCCAGCTCGGCAGAGCGCTCTGCCCAGGCACGGCTCCCTCCTGAAAACCCCCCCGGTGCCTCCTCCGCGGCCACCCGCAGCCGCTCCCCCGGGCACGAAGCCAGAGCCTGGGTCTGGCGCTGCCTCCTCCTCGGGCGCCGCTGCCAGAGGGGCTGCGCCAGCCACCCCTACCTCAGGGACAGCAGTGGGGCTGGGTCGAGCACTCGCTGTGTCCCCAGCACCCCCTGCACCCCTGCTGCTGCTGGGGGACCCCTTGCAGTGAGGACCCCCCGGACACCCGAGGGAAGAAGCAGTATCTGAGGGCTCAGGGGCCCGGCAGAGGCTGGAGGGTGCCTCAGCGCCGGCATTTGAGGGCGATGGCACTGACCCCATCCCTCGCTTCACCCGGCACTGGTGGCCAACCATGCCTGGCACCGTTTGCTCCTCTGACCCACAGTTTTCATATGATGGTTCAAGTCACTCCAACCGTTGGAGACGCCCCAGGAGAAGCAGCAGTTCTCACCTGGGAAAGGGCCAAACTGGGACTCGAGGAGCTGCGTGTCCACCTCTGGCACACGTCCCACTGGCCAGCACTGCAGTGCCACTGCCTGTCCCCGCTGTGCCAGGCCAGGGCGGTGACACTGGGACTCTCACTGTCCCTTTTCCAGGTGCAGTGAGGGGCCACAGGCTGTCTCGGGGCCAGCTGAGCTGGAGCATGTCAAAGCCGAGCCGAAACCAGAGCCACTGGGAGAGGCCGGAGTGTGGGAACGGCAGGAGCGCGCTGGATTCCTCCCCGCATCGATTTAGCAAGCTTCCCGCAGCCAGATGTTCCCAGCTGCCGGAGCGGGGAGCAGCAGGGACGGCTCAGCCCGTGTCGTGGCGGGGTCAGTCGGACACCCTGCCTCAGCCAGGCTCATTTCCCCAGCAGCAACGGCTGAGACGTGTCTCCCCATGTTCCCTGCTCTGTCGGACTCCAGGCTCGCCCGTTCGCAGCTCCTCTGCTCTCGCAGACTCCATCCTGCTTTCATGGAGGGAAGGGGGTGCCAGCTCCGGCCCTGCACTCCCCCAGCCCAGCCACGGCTTCTCCTTTCGTAACTCGGCGCTCTCTCCAATGCCAGCAAACAACACGGCTCTGCTTCAAACACGGGGAAACTGGGGCAGGGAGTCCCAGCCCACTCTGACCACCCCATCATCCGCAGGTGCTCTCCTGCACGGCCTCCAGCGCCTGCCCCTGTTACACCACAAGGGGTAACAGCCCCAACCCACGTGTTGCCATCACCCCGTCCCCTGCCCTGCAGGAGCTGGGAAGCAGAGGGATCGTGGCTGAGAGGAGCATCGGTGTGGCGGGATGTGGGGCTGGAGCCAGCCAAGGAGGAGGAGGATGGAGAGAGCTGTGTGCCGCAGGTCTGACTGTGCCAGGCACCCCAGAGCCAGGGGAGCTCCACGTCGTGCCCACGTCCAGACCTTCCCATCACCTTCAAGAGCAAGCGGTGGCAGCCCCTCTGCCCGCGCGACGGGGCGCAGCCGCATCCCCGCAGCTGGCCGCTGCCGACGTGGCCGAAGTACGTCAAGGAATGAGGAAATCATCAACTCCAAATGGCTCTTGACAGCTCATTTCAAAGGAGCATGTGGCCAACAGCTCCCGCTGGGGCCAGGCAGAGCCGCGGCCACGGGACACGTGTGTCCCATGTGCTTGGCACAGAAACCCGCGTGTGCGAGAGCCTGCGCGAGCGCGTGCGCCGTGTGCCGCCCGAGCGCCTGCTTGCATCATGTGTGTGTTCATGTGGGGGCCACATGGCAGCAAAACCCCCTCGCCCGCAGAAAGGGACCTGCGTCGGTGACCCCACGCATGCGCTCACGTGTACGTGTGCAGGCTCGAGGACGATGGCAACCGACATCAGCGCTGGCACCAGGGCACTGGGCTGCACCCAGCAGGAGCGTGGCACCCATGCGCGAATTTTCCTGCCCCCCACGGCCCAAGCGGTGTCATTTCGGAGGACCAGAGTCGCAAAGGACTCCCGGCAACCTCGTAAAGATTTTAACGGCAGGCGGGAATTTGCTGCAAAAGGCCTCGTGGTGTTTCTGAGTCATTACGGTGGGCCCCTATTACACAGTAGCTGCCACAAATTTCCCCAGGCCACGACACATTTTTAACTGGTTGCTCAATTCCTTCCAGCGCATTGAAAAATACGCTAATAAACTCCGCAATAAAAACCGTTCTCCTGGGGCCGTGAGACTCCTCCAGCCCCGCCGAGCTCCCCGGCTCCACAAACCCTCGCACAGATCCTCTTCTCCCACTGCGCCGCCTCAGCCCCTGCTCCCAGCCGCGTTTATGAATGAATCGGTCCAGGCGTCATTTAGTTGGTATTTTCCTCGCAAACCCTCTGCTCTGGTGCCCAGAGCCCGCCCCGAGAGATCTCCCGAGCCCGGTGCAAACCTCGCTGAGCCCCGCGGGTTCCCAGCTCACGCCCCGCAGCCTGTGATGCCGTTACCGGCGTCCTGGCGCGCTGACAGCACGGTCTTTCCACATGGAGTAAAACAGCTTTACCTTGCATTTCTTACATCCAGCTCTGATTCAGGCTCCCGGGTGGCCGGGCAGGGGGTGGCTGCAACCTGCAAATCCTGTGGCTTAATTAATTCTCTTCCACACCCCTCCAAGAGCTACCGAACGGGCTAAATGAGCAGCTAACAGGGCTCTGCGGGGCGACTGCCAGGTCCGCAGGGTTTGCTGCCACCATCGGCTTCATCTTCCAGCCCAGCCCCGGGACGTACTGGACCCTCCAAACCACCCCTCTCTCTCAGGAGATGCCCGAGGGCACCTCAGCCAGGCAAAGCACAGCCCCCCTGCCCAGTACAAACCTCTCACCCTGCCCCATGAGAAGACAGCTGGTTCATTAGCACTCCCATGGTTTAATTGTTTTCATTACCAGGGGCTTCCCAGGGAGAGTTGAGGGTTGGCCAGGAGCGGTGTCCTGCTCCACGAGGGGCAGGAACAGGGCTGGGAGCAGCCACTAAGGCCGACGCGGTGCCTCCAAACCCCCCGAGCAGACCAGCGGGGAGCAGCACGGCCGCCACCCCCGGCCGAAGGCAGCAGCCTCCGCGCTGACCGAGCTGGAGGTGCTCTTCCCCGGGGATGCAGAGGCTGTGCCTCCTGCATACAGGGACAAGGGACATGCAGGGCATGTTGCAGAGACCTGAGGATGGGACCCCGTCCCCGATCTCAGCTGGGGCAGGCTGGGCTCCCCGCTTGCTGCCACCCGGCATGTCGGATACGGGGTGTGGGGAGGAGACTGGGCACAGCCCAGCATGTCCAGCCCTCGCCCTTGGCACAGGCAGCAGGAGGCAGGGCAGGCGATGGGGCCGCGGTGGGCAGCGTCAGCAGCGACACCATGTCCCCAACACAGTCTGAGCCTCCCGGGGAGCACCAGCTCCTGTGGAGACACGGAGAGAGGAGAAGCAGTAGCAGGACCCTACTTTGGCACAGCCCCTCACCGTGCCTCGATGGACCCTCCTGCAAAACAACGTGGCTCTGTACGAGGCTCCAAAGGTGCCGTCCCCATCCCCGCAGCCATCCCCGTGCCCCCAGCCATCCCCGCAGCCATCACCACAGCCATCCCCGTGTCCACAGCCGTCGCCGCAGCCAGCGCAGGCTGGGGCACCCTGCACAGTGCTGTCACCTCCCCGTTAGCAGGCGAGAGCAGAAAATTAGCTGCGGCGTAGCGGTGACAGGCCAGGACTTCAGCCGAATCAGCACTTTGGGGGCGAGGGCTGCTGCAAAGGCTCGTGAATCCCCGCTCGTAATGAGGGCAGGGCTGAGAGACCTGGAGCCTGGACCCCGTCTGGCTCCAGCGAGCCAAGCTTTTAAAAGGGATTCAGACTTTCTCAGGCTAAAGCAGCCATAAATCGAGTTAATTGGGTCTCTCCCATACACAAGTTTCCAAGTGAACCCGCTGGAGAGATCCAGGCCGGGCCTCCAGCCCATTTGCGGGTTATTCTTTCAATGGATGCTGCGCTTGGCCCCAACCCACCCCACCTGCACGTCCAAATTACAGTTCCTTTCTCAGCAGCAAGAACCTCTCGCTGCTCAACGCCCCGAGCACCCCACCTCTGCGTTGCTCTCCACTCTCCGACACTGCTGAGCCACAAGCACCCAAAATCCCCCGGCGCCGTGGCAGACCCAGCTCCTGAGCTCAGCGCCGCCCACCCCAGCGCCAGAGCTGCTTCTGAAGCTCCTGAGGGGCCGGGAGCATCCCAACACCCCGTTCCCAGCACCTCAAGTCTCCAAAATAACCCAGAGGAAACACCTGCAAGGCTTGGGAAGGAGGGGGCTTACAGACGGCGAGGAGGGGGCGGATTCACACACCAAGGGGTGCCCCAGAGACCAGCCCTGTGGCCTCAGGCACGTGGAGACGGTGCCACCAGCAGTCACCGCCCCGGGGTCTGTCCTACCCCTTCAGAGTGGGGTCACGCAGCACTCTGAGCCTTAGTTTCCCCACCCAGGGTTTGCTGTCCCCCAGGGGCAAGCGTTACGGGGTGTGCCAGCCAGCCACGGGGCAGAGCTGCGCCCCGAACGACCCACACGCGGCACCTTTAACGCAGCCACCAGCAGACATTCAAAGCGACGCTGCAGACCCTGCGCAAAAAAAAATAAAATAAAGCCAGAAAGGGGGAGAAAAGCAAAAAAAAAAAAAAAATCCACAGCAAAGCAGAAGGTGCAGCCGGGCCCCAGCCCGGAGGCCCCGGAGCAGCCGGCGGCAGCGGGTTCATGCTCCCCACGCGTCACCAGACGCAGGTCGGACATTGTGGAAATTCAAAATTCCAGATGGCTCTTTTTGGGTGGGTAATTTTTTTTTTTCCCCTTGCCTCATTTCCAAGGCAACAAGACTCGCTGTCATCTGCTAGTTGCCATAGAGATTTCACCTGATTCTGCTTCAGCGGACGAGAAAGCCGGGCGAGCTCGCTGCTGCTGCCGAGGAGCCACGAGCCGCGACCGCCTTCGAACTTACTGGGAAGAGCAGAGATAAATGGGGCTTTATACGAGGGAGGCAATGGG
Organism: Trogon surrucura; assembly: GCA_020746105.1. Taxonomy (NCBI): domain Eukaryota; kingdom Metazoa; phylum Chordata; class Aves; order Trogoniformes; family Trogonidae; genus Trogon; species Trogon surrucura. Next base: position 5,995,131 of record CM036641.1, read on the forward strand.
CTGATTCAGAGGATCAAAGGAAGGAACTGCGGGTTTCTATAGCACAAATCAGCCCTTCACTTAACTGCTTCGGTGCCCTCCAGATGTGCCCTACATCTGGGGACATTGCCAGCCCCCGCTCCAGGCTTTGCCTGGCGGAGGAGGGGGATGTGGGCGTGGGGTGAATCCTGTACCCACTTCTGACCGAGTCTCCAGGACCAAGCTGCGCTCCCCGCAGGGATCCCACGGCGTGACGGAGGGCACAACACCGACGGGCGGTCACAGCCCCACCCTCCCTCCCAGAACTGCTCCCCCTCGCTCTGCACAACCCTCCTCCGCAGCCCCCAGAGGGTGAGCGAGCCGAGGAGAGGGTGGGGTGAACACAGTCAACCAGGGGGGATGGAGACCCTTGGGCAAGGGCGGAGATGCCCGTGGGCTGTGGCTGCCACCGACATGGGGGTGAAGCACCCCATGCTCCCAGGAGAGCCCCACGCAGCCACCACACACAGCGCTGGCTCCAGTCAGGCACTGGTGCTCCCCAACCGCCCCGTCGGAATAAAAACATGGGTGGAAACCTAGTGCTCAGGCCTCCCCACGAGCAGGGCAGCCACCCCAACTCAGGCACCCAGAGACACGACTTGAGCTCCCCGATGGCAGTCGGGTGTCCCAGATCAGCAGTTCTGGTGACTCGGGAACCAGTCTGCCCCACCTGGGGCTCCCCTTGGCCAAGGGCCCTGAACCCCTTGGGGAGAAGCTCCTGGGTGCTGGCAGGATGCTCACGGGTGGCAGCCAACCCTGGGTACCACAGGTCCCTGTGCTCATCCCCCTCCCAGCCGGGTGCCAGGCCTGGCTGAAAGGGCATTTATGAGCCCCTGGAGCCTGTCCCCTCCCCGGCCCACGTCTCCGTACCAGGGCCGGCGGGGAAGGGCCTGGCTGGGCAGCTCTTGGCTCGAGTTGGCTCCGTTTTGCAGGGAGAAGAGAGTCATTAGCGGAGCCAAACTCCCCGTTCCCAGCCAGAATACGGCCATGCTTGGGGAAGCTTTACATTCACGGAGACAAACAACTCACATTTGCTTTTTAACTGTTGGAACTGCACCCACTGGGACGGAGCGAACAGGGAGCCTTTTGTCCCCCTCGCCTTGTGACTGCGAGCTTTGTGCAGAGCAATGCGTTGCAAACACAATTCTCCCCGGCCTCAGCTGGGCTCTGGTAGACACTTGGTCTGTCTATCCATCACCGGAGCAGCCAAAGAGCCCTCGTGTGTCTCCAGCGAGAACGCAAAATGTCCTCCCTGGCTCCCCCGCCAGCCACAGCCTGCTCTGCACTAAGCTGCTTACCAAAGCCACCAAGGTGGACCCAAAACGCGGCTGGCGCTGCAGGTTCTTCACCTCACCGGGTACCAGAGGTGGGAAACCAAAGCTGCAGAGCAGCAGAGCTGCTCGCTTGGGTTACAGCTCTCCTGGGAGCGAGGGAGAGCAGCTCCAAGCATGGAACATCCCAGCACGGCAGAAGCACAAAGACCAGGTCAGCAAGAACCTCCAGGGAAGGTGCCCAAGTCACTCGGACAGGGGTCTCCGAGACCTCCAGCCTACTGCTGAGCTCCTGAATATTGGAGCTGGTAAGGGACTCGCCAAGCTGCCACCCTGCAGAGGTGCAAGGGACAGCCTGCCCAGAGCAGGACGTGCCCCGAGGCACCAACTGAACCCCTGGCCTGGCCCAGCAGCACTGCCTGGGCACGAGTATCCCCCACTCCAGAAGAATGAGAGCCTGGTGGTGCCATTCTCCTCCAACCCCGCAGCTTTGGTAAGGGGCTTGGCGCTTGCGAGCTCACCCTGGGCTCTCTGCAAAGCCCCGGGGGTTGCGGACCCATGAAGGTCCAGCCACGGGCAGGACCAGACCCTGGGGAAGGTCAGCAGCCGTTGCACGAGGTGATGCCCCAAGAGCACCCCGAGAGATGAGCCAGGGCAGGAGGAGGCAGGAGCACCCCAGCCTCGGGGGGCAAACCCAGCTTAAACGAGTTCCAGGCTCGTTAGTGGATCTATTGTTGCCACTTCCCACGGGAGGAGGGAGATAACCGAGGCTATTTTTGCTTCCATCTGGGGAATCATCCCCCTCCAACGGGTACTGCCACGATGCTAATTTTTAAGGCTGATGATTAATTGATGTCAGGCTCATTATGGGGCCAACGGATCCCTCTTCCCCGGGAGCGCTAAGGACGGGGAGGGGTGAGGGGGGGACATGTTTTGACAGATGTTGTTCAAGCCGCGTGTGAGTGACGTCCTAACAACGGAGCAAAACCGGGAGCCATTACCACGGAAAGCCCTGGAAATGGGAAGGGAAGTGCCCGCACGCGACCCCGCCGCCCTTCCCCGCGCACCCCCTAATCAGCCCTTCACGCTCGGCCCCGACGGTTACCAGGGTTTTGCTCCCGGAGATAAACGGCCATTGTGCAGGCGCGGGGGTAATTGAATCTCCTGCCTGCAGCGAGGGCAGCGGGGAGGGCTCAGCCTTTCTTCTCAGCCCCCTCCCCAGCCTCGCAGGAGGGCCAGGTGCCAAATTCACTCTGGCAGCAGCCTGCGGGGAGCCGGAAATGAGCGGACGGTCACAGAATCACACAGGACGGTCGGGTTGGAAGGGATCTGTGGGGATCAAACTGCCAGAGCAGGGTCACCCAGGGCAGCCACACAGGAACGCGTCCAGGTGGGTTTGGAAGTCTCCAGAGAAGGAGACTCCACACCCTCTCCAGGCAGCCTGTGTCACCATCATAGTGAAAAAGTTCTTCCTCGTGTTTTTGTGGAACCTCCTGTGCTCCAGCTTGCACCCATTGCCCCTTGTCCCATCATTGGACATGACTCTTCTCAGATCTTTTCCTGGATCCACCCCCCTGCCCAATATCCCAGTAACTCCAGTTCTCCAAAACCACCCCGGGAAGGTGCCTTCCCCCCTACCAGAGCCCCCGAGGGGGGCTCCGGTGGAGGGAAAGGCACCTTCCCGGGGTCAGCCCCCCATCTCTAGAGTTGGAAGACGCCGTCTCCTTCAGGAAATCTGTGCGTGCCAAGGGAGGGAAAGGGGTGTTTGGGACCGGAAAGCTCTGTGCCGCCACCGTGGGAGCTGCCACTCAGCCCCTGGTCTCCTCCCTGGGACCCCAAAGCCCAGAGTCCCCCCTGCCCAGCCACACCAGTGGGGCTGGGGACAGCACGAAGAGTCTCAGATCCATCACCTGCAAGGAGAGGGACTGACGTGCGTTTAGGATTCAGCGCCAAGAACTGCTGTTCCACCCCAGGGGTCGACATTTTACTCGGGGCTTGGCAGTGCTGGGGATGGACAGGGCGGAAAACGCTCTGAAAAAGGCATCATCCCCAAGGGGAGGGATTTCAGAGGAGCCTCAACTCCACCAGGTGCCAGCTCCTGCGGCCACACATCCGCCAACATCGAAGGCTGAGGGACGTGCAGTGGCAGCGTCCGCGATCCCCCGACAGCAAACGGGTGAGCGGCGGCTCGCCTCCAGACCCCATTCCCCTGTGTGCTGCAGGAATTGTTTCAGCCCGCCGAGAGCTCGCTGAGCTTGGACACTTTGGGATCCCCCCCGGCGAGCCAGAGACAATGCCGTTCCCCGAGCCACCGAAGTGCCAGGCGCACGGTCGTCCCGCGGGCAGGGCCCTCCTGGGGACGTGACGCCCCGAGGATGGCGCGGTGGGGTCTCCGGCAGCACCGCAGCCGGGATTTATCCTGTCTAAGAGGTCCCAGCACCGTGCCACGGCTGCCTGCTCCCCACCGTGGGAAGCAAAAACCGGCTCCGGGGGCCTGTCCAAGCACTGACGATGCACAGCCCGGAGCCACGGCCGCCGCAGGCAAAGCCAAGCCAACACTACAGCTTGGGGGAAAGCATCGGCCAAAAGTCACTCAAACAAGGAAGCGATTTGTCTCCTTCTGGCCGCGCTTCCCCCTGACAAAGGAGCGCGGAGCGGGGAAGGCAGCTGCGATCACGTGCGGCGTCCCGAGCGAGCGACCACCGACCCGGCGACTGGGAGCGCTCACACCAGGAGCCCGACGGATAAAACAGAACAGGGAGAGAAAGGATGAAAAAAGAAACGCCATGTGACCCCTCGCTCGATCCAAGGCAGGCACCGCATCCAACATTCTGAATATGAAATACACACAATGAGCTCCAGCGAGTAATTAATCCCTTCAGGAACGCTCTAAGTGATTGCAGACAGTTTACCAAGACAAAAAATATTGGAAAGTCATTGAAAAAAATTACCATAAAACGTTTCTTTTCCTGTTCCAGTATGAAACACAATGAGATTTGCTCGGAGATCTCTCAGCTCTGCAAAATTTAAAGGCGATGGATTTAAGCTGCTTTGCTAACGACGCTCAAGCTACCTGCCAAGCTGACGTGAGAAACCAGCCCAGCCCAAGCCAGAGCAGCCCAACTCCCGCACGGGCGCTCAGCTCCAGCGTCGGAAGATTTCTGCAGGGGACGACGCACGGTGCAGAAAGGCGTCCACAGGACCTCCTGGCTGTGTCACCGATCCAAACTCTCCAGGTGGCTTTTGCAGGTCACGGGCACGGACGTGCCGGCAGCAACGCCGGGCGTAAGCTCGGAGCCGGACGAGCCCTCCCGGTGACGAGGTTTTGGGTGACATGCAGCCACCTCGCCTCCACCTCCCTTCTTCATCCCTGCGCTCCCTCTTGCCTCCTTCACCTTCTTCAGCATCAAGCAGCTGCTCCTCCAGAGAAAAGCAAAGGGCCAGAGCGCTCCAATTTGGGCCAAATTCTGTCCCATCACACCCAAAGCCCCAGCTCCGTGAACGGGCAAGGAACCGCCTCAGCCCACGGCCGCCCTCGTACAAAGCCACCGCGACCAACCGAGCACCCGGAGGTATCTGGGGGGTCTGTCCCCCCGGCCCGGGCTCAGCCCCCCGCCTCCGGGGAGCACCGACCCCCACCATGGCCAGGAAGGAATTAAAAGGCACAACAGCTGCTTTTTACTTCCCTGTCTCCACGGGATTTTTCAGCCAACAGCTTCTACTTGTAAAATTGGGGCTTATTAAAAAGAGCATTAGGAAATGGATTTTCTCCTGTCGATAAAGTGACTGAAAATTAGTTGGGATTCTAAAATTAAAAACACACCCTAAACTTTCACTTCCACTTGAAATCACTCTGGTTCTGAAAACAGATTCTTTCCTCCATCTCCTCCTCTGGGTTTTCCCCCCTCTCTCCTGTTCTCTCCTCATCATGTTTTTGTTTAAAAATTCATCAAGCCAAGGAAAAATTCTGGGGCATGAAAAGAGGGAAGAAAAGATAAAAAAAAAAGAAAAAAAAAGAAAAGAAAAAAGCGGAAGCAACTGTGGCTTTTGCAAACCCATCTCCACGCAGGGGAGAAGCAGAGCTCCGGACTTGCCTTCCTCCTCTTGGAAGGCGAGAGGCTCTCAGAAGGACGAGGGAATATCAGATATTCACCAACCCCCCGCACCCCTCCCAGCAGCGGACACGGCCTCGCCGACACTCTGCAGAGGCCTGCGATCCTCCCTGGGCTAACGCCGATCCCCTCAGCCGGGGAAAAAGGGACGGATGAGTCAGGAAAACCACCCTGCGCGACCACAAACCCCAGCTGCTGCTGTTCCTGCTGCCGGCTGAGCTCGCAGGGACCTGACCAGCTCGTAACAGGGCTCGTGCTCCAACAAGCCACGTTGCCAGGCGGACACCTACACCCAGTCACCCCCACGGGTTGCAGGGGGACAGCCTGCCTCACTGTGATCTTCACCACAAGGTGGACGCCGGTTGACGTGAGGCACGTCCCACACACGACACCAATTTGGGGAAGGACTGAGACGTAGCCAGGCACCGTTACTCAGCGGCGACATCATTCCCTACAGCGGTGTGCCGTGCCCAGCGGCCACAGACACCCACTGTGGGGTGTTGCCGGAGGGACGGGGACATCCCAAGTCCCCTGGTGTCCCCACAGTTTCTGGCACCACTCCCACCCCAGGCTGCTCCCGCTCCGCAGCTCCCCGTGCGTTCTGAAAGACAGCTGCCGCACCCCCGGCACGGGGCGCATGTAACGTCTGCTTACGAGCGAGAACACTCTGCAAAGGGGATGAAAAGCTATATGGAAATGGAAGATCATTACCATGATCTCCTTGGAAACATCCCATCGGAGCAAGTTTTTTCTTCCTCCTCCTTCTCTCTCCCCCATGTGCACGGATTCTGGCACCCCGCGCGTCGCTTGGCGTTGCCTCAGCGCTGTGGGTCCAAAATGCAGGCGTCTGATTTCTAAAGCCATTGTCTAGGATGTGCTATTGAGCTGCAAAACATGGATGGTCTGGGATGGAAAACAGGCATCTCCCGCAATACAAAAAGGAGCTGGCAACCCAGATTTGATTTGCGTTTGAAGCTATAGAGATCCCCAACCAAACAAAATTCGCTTTATTCCCACAAAGGGAGCGAGAATCTTAGCAACAAAACAAATCAGCACCTCTTGCCCTCGACGAGCAAACCAAGAGCAGAGCCAAGGGGACACGGTTTCGCCCCGCTGGTCACCGGCGCGGAGCGGCCACTTTCGGGAAGCGGCACGGCAGCATCGCGCGCGTTAACGGAGCGGCTCCGCTTGGGAAAGCGAGGCCGGAAAAAGCCACTTTGCAAATTTACTTTTGATTCGGGGCTCTCGGTTTGCCTTCTCCTTGCGTTTCGCGAGCGCTCGGGCAGCCTTGTTCAAAGCAAGGAGGCTTTCTGGAACCCCAAGGGTTTCACCAGTTTGGGCACGATGACTATTTGCTGAGGAAAGCACCCTGGAAAACCTTATGACTCGCTCTTTGCTTTCAAAAGTAAGCAGGGGTGGGAAACGCACATCAGTGCAAACAGCAGCTGAGCTGAGCTTTAATCCTGCCCCCAGGTTACTGCACTTTCCCCACGATATCTGACGGGAGGTGACCTCTACCACAAGCGATGCTGCCACACAAATTCTGCTCGCAGAGGGGTTTTGGAGCAGCTTTAAAAATCTCATCCTCCAGGCCCTGCTCTGCACAGCCCCGAAAGCCTCTCGCGGGCTCCGGGAAGAGATTCCCTCGCTCATCCCCCATGCTGCTTTATGAGCGGGGCTGCTCCCCTCCCATTCGCAGGAACCAGCCACATGTTCTCCATCTGGGAGCAGATGCCCATGAGCCAATAAGCTCAACTTGGAAAACTAACTGAGAATAGCACAAAATTTCTGAGCACTCTACAGACCGCGGCCGGATGATGGATATTAGTGCTCCGGCAGCACCGGGACGCTGTTTGGCACAGCGCAGCGAAAGCACAGCTAAAAGGGTTCAGGGAAATGAAAATGGGATGGCTGAAGGTGCTGCTGCCTGAGCGTCTGTCCTCTTCCAGATGTTCTTGCCTGTAAGGAAGGAGGATCTCCGTCTGCTGGTAAATCAATCCTCAGACTGCTGCTGTGCTCAGCCTGGAGCACTGAAGGACACCAGCTCTGCCCCTCCCGCATCCCTGAAACTGTTGGGGGACGTTCTGGTCTCCGAGGTAAAACCACCACAGGGCTGCTGTAGCTCGGTGAGGCTGTAACACCAGGCAAAGTCCTGGGGAGAAGGGCCGAGACACCGTGTAGAGCAGGAATGCTGAGGAGATCACAGGGCTGAGCAGGAAGGAGGAGGGTTTGGGGAGTGCTGCCCTTCCCTGCGGGGCGGGATCCAGCCGGCTTTAGGGTGCATTTAACCACTCGACAGCAGGCAACCAGAGGTCCAGACAGTGACACATCCAGCTTCAGATCAACCTGGGGTGAGCCATCAAGATGGAATTTGCCATAAGACCACGCGCTGATGATCCGTGAGCCCCCAGCTACGCACAGCCCGAGGCACAAAAGCCTCAGGACTGCGGCTGGGAGTCAGGCAAATGTCGGTGCTTCCCCTTGGCCGCAGGAGAACAACATGTTCTCCAGGTTGAGCAGGATTTTAAGCCCGTGCCAGACGTACGTGCATGGCACTTGGGAGAGAAACCCCCATCACCAGGAGCAGACGAGTCCCTTGCACATTGGGACCTCTGCTCCCAGGGCCCCCCGTCATTGCCCATCTCAAAGCGCAACACACGGCCCGGCCAGGGTAACTCCAAATCCCTGGAAGGGTTTGCTTACATCTTGTTAAGAACTTGGGGTCTGTGGGAGATAGAGGAACGCAGGGCAGCCACGGTGGCTGAAGCAGCACTGGAGAAAAGCCCACAGGCTGTCCCCACTGACTCCCCACCGATGCTCACCTTCATCAGCCTCATCTTCCTCAGCCAAGAGGGACATGAACGCAACACCTCGAGCACCAACAGAGCGAGGCTCGATTCATCCCCACCATTCTAGTTGAGAGGCAACACTGCCCATGACAGGGAGGCTGGATTAAATGATCTCTAAGGTCCCTTCCAGCCTGGGTCATTCTATGATTCCATGAGTTGGTCCGCAGCCGCGTCCAGCCCAGCAAAGCCCTGCTGCGGCACGAGGTCGACTCCTTCAGAATCGGCCCGCGCCTCTCAGGACCCACAGCAGCGATGTCCCCAGGACGCTCTGTCCATTTGCCCTGCTGCCGCGGGGAGGAGGCTGAGCTTCGTTATTTCCCTCCCTTTCGCTCTGCGTGTTGGGAGTTGGGAGCCGTCTCACAGAATGCTGGGGTCTGAAGCGACCTCTGGAGACCACCGAGTCCAACCCCCCTGCCACAGCAGTCTCCTTGTCACTCTCTTGGTGCCACTAAAAGTCAGGAGGCTAAAGGCAAGGTGGCTGCAAAAGGCTATGGCTTGGTGGCCGTGGGTCCCACACTTGTGGTGGCCGCAGCGCCCGTGGCCCCTTGTCAGCCCTGCCCTGGCAAAGCCGGACAGTCCCAGGTCCCAGCGTCGATCTGCCAAATGTCTTTTCTCCTGGTTTTAACATGGGATGGGACTCAGCTGTCCCCACTCCCGCAAAGCCGCGCTCCCACCTCGGAGCCTGCCGACATACCCCTGCCTTGCCTGGCTGCACCGCTTTGCTCATGACGCCGTACTCGCTCCAGCAAAACTTTCCCCAGCTTCTGAGCCACCAAGGCTGGAAGAAGCCTCGGGATGTCAGAGCAGGCACCTGCGGGGCTGCCAGCCCAGCACCACACCAGGAACGGGCTGGGGAGGGACACGCTCGCCCCATCAAACAGCCCGCGGCGTTTTCTGCCAGCCCCGGCTCACCTCGGGTGGCTCCCGCGCCGCAGCGATCGATGCGAATTAGCCGCTATCTACTCTTCCACTTGTTTGCATCACCATGGAAATATAACGCCAAGTCAGGGATAAAGCGAACTGGAAACACCCCGACAGCATCTAACGCTCCCAGCCCAAGGGGTTTGTTAAAGAGATGAGTTTCAACATCGCAGGTCCCAGCCCGAAGAGCAGGTTCAGGTGCCTTGCTCCCCAAGCACATCCCTCCCTGCCAGTGCCCACATCTCCCCACACCCCAGGCTACCAAAGGGAAGGGTTGCTTGCCATGGGAGGCAGTTTACAAAGTCCAAACTGTGCCCACACATGGAGGGGTCCCCACCTTGCTCCCTGCAAAAACATCCTGACAGCGCACTGCCGAGCACGGGGCCACGCAGCCACGCCACGGCAAACCAGTTGCCCGCTCCGGCTTGAAAAAACACCAGGATAAACTCCTTTTTGCGTCGATCCGGGCTGGCGCAGACCAAGCCGTACCCTAATCCGACATGCGGGAAGCCTGAGACGACAACGCTGCGCATGGGCGACCGACGTGTGATTTTGAGAAGTGTCTCATCAGTGAGTTATTCTCAGCCCACGGCTACGCTGAGAGCTCTCACGGCTATAAATAGCTGGCGACAGAGCCGTACCTGAGTCGCAGCTTTGCACGCGCTTCGCGGTTGCTCGTCGCCTCGGGAGAGCCAGGCTGCTCGGCACAGGGGCTGGGGCAGCACCGCCATTGGGGGCTTTTCAGTCCCACCGAAAAGCACGGAGGCATAAGCTGCCCAAAAGCTCAGTTTCAGCCAGCCTGGGCTCCCAGTAAAGCCAGTAAGGACTGGACTGGGTTTGGCCAAGACTGTGTACTTCCTTGCAGAAAGCTCATCTGGCCGCAGGGTCTCACTGTCAGCTTTGTCACACTCAGTGTCACAGCCCTGCAGAAGACGTGCAGAGGTGGGGGCGTGCAGCAGCCCCAGATCCCGACCGCGCAGGCTGGCGCCCAGCCGGGCTGGCCCTAGAAATAAAAGCGGTTCAGGCTTTCCCCAGTGCTAAAGTTGTGGTGCTGCCCCCCTGCCAGGCCGCAGCGATGACATTTCCCCCTCCAGCTCACACAGCAGGCTTCAGCACCCACAGCAAGGCTCTTCCCACTTTCCTGGGTCGCAGGAGAAGGAACACAACCTCCAGCAGCTTCAGCGAGCTGCAGAGGACCTCAGCCATGAGCCGCCCTTCCAGCTCACCGAGCAGGAGAGGTTCCCAGCCCACGGCCAACCCAGCCAAGGGGGCTGGCACGGAGCCCAGCCCTCCCGCCGCGTCACCTGCGGCCAAGAGTCAGGCTCGCAACCTGCCGAGGGAACCGCGGCACAAAACTCTCAGTTCCAGCTCCCGACCGAGAGTCACCTCCTGGGTCCGTTTAGAAGGTCCCTCCTTGGCAGCTCACCACCCTCCCTGACCCGCGCTGCCGCTGGGTGACATCCAGCCTACGGGGAGGAGGACAGAGCAACCCTGCCTTTACACCTTCAGAAACTAACTCCTGATTTGCTATGAATCCTTCTGGAATTTCAGGGGGATGACTCAGGTCTGACCTTTGCAGGTCTGCTGGCTGGTGGAAGGCTGCAAAGCGCTCACCTCTCGATGAGCAGGAGAGCTCTAGGACGGAGATAACAAGGTTGACGCAAAACCCAAGAGGGATGCGGAGCAAGGGAGCATCGCTGATGCCAACACCAGGTGGTTGTGGAAAACCCTGTGCTCCCTACAGCACTGGCGCGCTCGCGCATTCGCGAAGGTGGAGGCACGTGTCCCTGCTGCAGGACACGCCTGCGTCTCGCCGGGCAGCGCGGGGGCACATGTCTGCCCATACAGGAGCTCCATGGAGCTCGCACACTGCGCTGGCCCCCGCGCCAGGGCCACGAGGTGCTAGAGCCACCTCCCTGCTGCTCCCAGGAGCGAGGAAAAGGTCCTGCCCGGCCGCGCTGCGCTTGCGCTAAGCTGCCCGGCACGGATTCCAGCGGGAGATGAATCTCAGCCCTTCTCCCGAATTAATAGAAAAGACATTACCACCTCAATTGGACAAGACAAATAAGAGCGTAAGGAATGAAAGAAACGCTCGAACGAAACAAAACGCGGAAGGAACGGATTAGAGGAGAGGCGAGCAGATCAGCGGGGCGCGCCGGGCACCGCTCTTCAGTGTCACACCCGCCTCGACACAGGCACATCTCCATCCGCACGGCTTCGCGTCTCAGCCCTGCAATGCAGCATCCCCTGCCTTCCCAGCTCCCCTCCGCGCTCGGCTCCCCGGCTCCGAACTGCAATGCAGCAGAACGGGAAAGCCTTGCTCCCCCTTCACCCTGTGCCCCGCCACGAGGCAGCGCCGAGCCTCCCGCCCGGGCTCCTCGCCTGGCACGTACTCTGCCTTCCCCAGCTCCGGAGAACCAGCAACCCCTCCCCTCGCTCCCCCGGGAAAGCCGCTTCACGCGCCTGGAGGAGGACGTGACTTTGCAGGGAAGGGGACATGGCAGAATCACACCGCACCCGACTCCTCACGTCCTGCATCCCCCCAGGAGGCACCCTCAAGGCACGAAGCCGAGAGGACAAGGACTAAACTGCCCCGAAGGCTGGAGCCATCCTGCTCCACCCAGCGCGGATCCAAACCCAGCACCTTCACCACCGGGTTCCAACTGCAGCTGCCACTGGGCACACTCAGCCCCGGGACATTGTCACCACCACGCATGTGGGGCACCGAAGGCCACATAAAAGATGCTCCAGACAAGTGACCAATTTGAAGGATGGGCCAACAGGTCTACCTGACACTGCAGAGGGAGGCAAGCAGTGTGGGCTGACCCCAAGGACAACCTCTTGGTCACCCCCTGGCAGGACCACAGCTCAGCCAGGTGACCCGTGAGGCAAACGCTGGCCACGGCGAACGAGCTGGCCCTGGAGGCTGGCCTCAATCACAGGTTACACACCTCGGAGGGTGCACGCTACGGCTCTGTGGTAAGCTGGAACGAATCCTCCCCGCGCAGCAGGGGCAAGCCTCAGCCAAGTGCTGTCCTCGATCAAGAGCGGGCAGGGAGGGACAGCCAAATTGTTCTCTGGCACCACGAGAAACCGCACAGGAAGGTGATGAGCCGGCAATCCAAATGGGGCGATGGCAGAGGGGAAGGGCTGCGGGCACACAGGCGCGTGCCACAGCACGGCAAGCCCAAGACACAAAGCTGGGGACAGGGGGCATCAGGGAGAGACTCTCCAGAAGGACACAGGAGTGACACCAGTGCCACCCCTCGCTCAGGGGCACCAGGTCCGGGCAGGAGCCGTGGGCGTGTGTCTGCGGGAGCAGACCATCCCGGCAGCCGCTCTCGGGGCACAGCGAGGCCTTGAGGGGCCATCGCCCAGCCCCCAGCAGATCCCAAACTGCACTTCCAGAATTGCATGAAATTTTGCATTCGCTTACATCTTTTTCCTCAGCGGACAGATGTTGGATTTGAGGGAAAAGATAGAGGCACTCCCTGGGAAAGCCCCATTTGAACAGAGACTGTCAAGCTCTTTGGGAGAGAAACTTATTTCACAGGGCACCCCCAAATAATATTGCCTTCAGGTGTTTGCTCTGCTACTTTTCCATGGGAAATTCCAAAAGACAAATCTGGATTATTTTTTTTATTATTATTTTTTAGCACCATTCCTACACTTTCATTATGACTGTGAACATGGCACCTCCCAAACAGCTTCAGCAGAAAGCTCTGGTGCTCACGGGTCACATTTCCAGACCTTCTCCCCAGCCACTGCAGCCATCTCAGCTGTAGAGAGGAGACACCTACCACTCGCCGGCAGCTCCTGGGAGCAGGCTGGAAGCAGCAACACAACCACGTACCTCTCCCCTTTCTCCTCACCCCTACCCCAAACGCGGGAGCCCAGCTCTGCAGCCAGAAGGAAATAAAACCCAACCCAAACGACCTCGTCACAGGGGCATCGTCACACAAGGGCTTTAAGAAAGGAAAAACGCCAGTGCGACAGCAATAGCGGGACGGCCGCACCGCTTTACAAGGCAATAACCCGCTCCCATCACTGCAAAGAGCTACTTGGTCTCTGACCTCCTTACAGTCTCTTCCGCCAGGGAGCCCAGCTACTGCTGCTCAGCGCTTCGACAGGCCCGTTAGCGCTTAATTAAATAGCCAGGAACGCTGTGGGGCAGAGGTAGGAACGCCATGGGGCAGGGATGCTCCTTTAAATCCCATGCCCAGTCAGCAAGGAGAGTCATCAGGAGGGAACCTCTTTGGGAAGGGATACCTTCAGGAGACCACCTACCCCGGATCCAGGGACGGGCTCACACAGGACGTGTCAGACACCAGCCAAGCATCTCTCCCGCACTGTGGTTTCTTTTTTAAACTGACCACAGTCCAATAAGACAGGGAGCTCCTGCCCTTCGGGGAGCCCATGTGGCCACACCAGCCCCTCAGCTCTGCTCCCCAGCACCCAGGGGCTGCTGGCACTGCGGCACAGCTGAGGCTGCCCTCCCCGCATGGCAGCACCGTGAAGGAACCAGATCTCCACGAGCACACACTGCTCAGCGAGGACATCCCTGCTGGTCCACCCAGAGATGGGCGGCATTGCCCACCCACCGCCAGTCAAGGGCTGCGGGATCGAGACAGGCTCTTATCTCCACCTGTGGAGTTTCGCAGGGCTGCAAAGCCTCCGCAGGCAAGCATTTTGGGGAACACACATCTCCCTGGGATCACATGTGCATCCACCGGGGCTCTGGCCCACGCAGCCCCCACCGCTTGTTCACTCAGCTGAATTAGCGGCCACTTAAGAGGCACCACATACAGCAAGAGACGGCCAAGGAAATGGCTGCAGAAAGAAGCTGCAGGATCCCGGAGGTGCTCTGGGGACCCCGAGGTAAGTGCAGCAATGACTGGGCACGGCGAGCTCCGTGCAGCGAGCTCTTGCACCACGCTGGCCACACGCCCTGCCTACCCTTCATCCCGTGGCCGGGCACTGGTGTAATTAGCTGCTCCCAGCTGCCAGCCCTCTTTGATGAGAAGCCTCAGTCTTTGGTTGACGTGAAATGTATAATTTGGATGATGGAAATAGCCTCCACAAAGCACATGTGGTTGCTGTGTCCCGGTGACCTCTCCCATCTTGCACAGGCTGCTCTGCTTTAAACGTGGTTACATCTCCAGCAGCTCTACAAAGGCTTCGGTGCCATCAAACAGATGACACAGCGGCAGCAACCGAATGAGAGGTAATGTTTGGCCGCTATTAAATAAACGGTAATTTTTGGCCAGCAGAGGCTCAGGAATGCTTCTGTGTAGAGGAGCACAAGGCGGAGATGAGAGCTCAGGTGGGGAGACCAAAAGACACACGAGGTCTCTGCAAGCCACCGTGCCTGGCAGAGTGGGGAGCTGGAGGGCCAGGCAGAGGCAGCACAAGCTTCTCCCCACAGGTCAACAGTTCAAGGACAATAAGAAGGACAGAGGCTGAAGTCTCTGCAACTCCTGCCTCTTTCTTCCCAGGACAAACCAAGCTCGAGGGTCTTCCTGTGCCGTGCTGGACAGGGTGCCCTCCAGCAGACACGGCCAAACAGCTCAGTCTGACGTTTCTCTTGCCAAACGGATCCATGAAAACAGCAAGGAAACCTTCATTCCCTCCCAAGCACTTTCCATAGCAACCGGGAGAAAGCCCCTCTCCTGGCCCTACTCACCGGCCCCAGCAGGGCCTGAGCACCCAGGATCCTGTCCCTTTTGGGCCCATCCCCATCACAAGAACGACCTCCCCCATGAAGAGCCTTGAAGGTGCTGCCACCCCTGCAGAAGGTTTCACCTGCCTGGATCGCATCAGATGACAAACAAAGGGGTGAGGACCAAAAGCTCAGTGTGTGTCCAGGCTCACGCAATCCCAGACATGGTTCTGCCACCAGCACGTGTGAAGTGACGGAGCAGCCCCCACCACTGTCACATCGCTCCCTCCTCCCCCCACACAGGATCACAGATCAGTTTGGGTTGGGAGGGACTTTAAAGACCATCCAGTTCCAAGCCCTGCCATGGGCAGGGACACTTTTTGCCAGACCAAGTTGCTCAAAGTCACGTCCAACCTGACCTCAAACACTTCCAGGGAGGGGGCACCTCTAGTTTCTCTGGACAGCCCATGCCAGCACCTCAGCACGCTCACAGGAGAGAATTTCTTCCCAATGTCTGATCTAAATCCCCCGCTCTTTCACTTTGAAAACGCTACCCCTTGTCTCCAACCTCCTGTTGGCGTTCCCACTGCATGAGCTGTCAAGGACACACCAGGTCATGGTTGGCTTCATTAAGTAGGTACGACACAACACAACTCCCATGAACACGGGAAGTACAGCCCCACGGAGGGAAAGTGATGTTTCCACAGGGTCATGCTCCTGCCCTGTCCACCCCAGGCACTGTCCCCACCTGTCACTGGAAAGCCAGTCCTCCATCCTCCCCACGGGAAGCCCAGCACTCTGTATGTCTTGGAGAAGTATCTATTTCAGCAAACACAGGGAGCAGCATTGTTCAGAGGACAGATTCAGCAGAGTTTAGCCCTCATGGGACAGCTGACCAAGGCTTCACACGGCAAATGGGGTCCAAAGGGATGCTCAACACCTCCCAAGGTCAAGGTCAGCCCCATGGCCCCGACACAGGCTAGGTAATCCCCCCCCAAAAATCAAAGCAGGCGTTTGGGGCACTTTTGCAACCCATGGTCTTCCTCAGCACCTGCACAGGTCCCTGTCCCACAGGCAGGATCTCTGCTTCTCCAGCAGCTGCCACAGACCAGGAGTCACTCCCACGTGGGCCAGCCCTGCAGCCTCAGGGAAGCTGCAAGAATTTCCCTCAGGGGTGCTGAGGAAACCCCCACCTAAGAGCAGAGCATCACGGGGGGGACACCAAGACCCCCCCAGGCATGTCAACACCAGTGGGTGGAGATCTGTTTGTCCCACGAGCAACAAATCCTCCTGAAATCTTGTCCTGCTCTCTTAGCATCTGGCGTTACCCCAGCATTAGGGCTGAGGCTGGATGTCCCTGAGCTGCAGGACCGGCTCCCGCTGCAAGGCCGACCTCGCGTGCCCAGCCTGCTCACCCTCCCGGTCTGCCTGCCCACAGAGCTCGCTCCGTGCTCTCCTCAAGCTGCCAGTGGCAGCCCCAGTGAGCCCCAGGATGCTTCAGACCCCTGCCAGGGAGAGGATGGGGCAGGGTACACACCACGGCTGCTGCTCCCTATGGCGTGGGAGGCTCCACACCAGCGGGCCAGCACACCCCGGCACATGGGAGCAGGGACTGTGACACCCTGAAGGCTCCTGGTGTGCAGCACAGAACTGGGCTTGGCGAGCAGGGCTGCACGGGCGTGTGACTTGGGCACGTACTCCCACTCGCTCCACCTCTCCAAACCTCCCCCGCAGCCCCCAGCTGCGGCGAATCTCTCCCCACAGCAGAGCTCTGCTCACAATGCAGCTAGGAGAAGGCGTCTTGAGCCAGCTCTCCAAGGCCCAGAGAAGACCCTAGCCCCCTAAAAAGGCGTCCCAGCAGGGAACTTGAATGGACTGGGCACACCAGGGCTCCGATCCCTGCCTGTTCCACTGCTCGCCCTCGCCACCAGCGGTTTTAACCCGGCTAGCTCAGGCACTGCAAGCACCGCGATGGCTGTGCAGAGCTTATCTGACACCTTCTCAACGCCCGTTTGCCTGACAAAACAGAGCTCTTTGGAGCCGCAAACCCACCCGCGGTCCTTGCACAGCCGAGCACACGGGCGCTGCCGGTGAGGACGCAGGGCAGAGCGGGTTGCGCCGGGACGCAGAGCGCTGCCAGGGACACAGGGCACTGCCAGGGCTGCCAGCGCTTCCTAGAGATCAGCACGCGGCCACGAGGGAAAGGCGAGGGCTGGGCACGGCCGCGGGGACCCAGCGCCGAGGCCCACGAGGGGACAGCGGGTGCCGAGCCCAGAGCTGGGGGCAGCTCTGACACGGCAGCGGCCTCTCGGACACACGGGCTCAGGGACCTGACCCGCTGGGGGGGGGCAAGACGCAGGCAGCCACGGGCTGCAGCTGGCGTACACCAGCATCTCAAAAGACTCTCCTCGCCCAGAGCCCGAGGCCTGGAGGAGCTCTGGATACAAAGCCCAAGCGCTGGCACGGACCCCACGCACGGCACCTCTGCCGGCGACAGCGGCCAAGGTCAAGCCCCGGGGCGGCCACCCCGACGGCGATGGCGGGGAGCGGCTGCAGCAGCCAGCCGGGCAACCCCCACCGCGTCTGGCGAGGCGCAGAGACAAGGGGCGGCTGAACAGACACGTGGAGGAGGAAGAGCTCGACCACCGCCTGCCGCTGCCCCTCGGGAGGAGGCCGGAGCCGAGGCGAGGAGGTTGGGAGGGGGCGCTGGGCTACGGCGCCTCCTCCCTCGGCGCCCCCTCGCCCTGTCCCCAGCGCCGGGGACGCCGTCGCAGCCGCCGCCCGCCCTGCCGGCCGCACTCACCCAGCATCTGGCTGAAGAGGAGCTGCTCCAGGTCGCCCAGCACCGTCACCACCAGCTCGGGGTCCACCTTCAGGTAGGGCTTCTCCTCGGAGCCCGCCGCCACCGCCGGCCCCTTCCCGCCCAGCAGCTCGTCGTCGCACTTGCCGCTGCCTCCGCCGCCGCCGCCGCCCGCCTCGGGGGCCTTGCTGAGGGGCTTCACCTCGGCGTAGGGCCCGCGGGGGATGCGGCTGGGCTTGCCGGCGGGCGGCGGCTTGGCGGGGCCGGCGGGGCGCGGCGGCAGCAGCGAGTGCTCGGAGCGGGACAGGCTCCGCGACATGGCGGGCGCCTCCCGGCCGCGGGGGCCGCCGCCGCCGCCGCCCCGGCCGCCCCCGCCTCCCGCCGCCGCCCCCGGCGCGGCCGCCTTGGCCATGTCGTCGCTCCAGCGGGGCTCGTAGAGCTGCCGCTTCTTCTCGGCGTCGGTGAGGAAGGCCAGGTTGGTGAGGGACTTCTGCTTGCGCAAGTTGGAGCCGGCCGGCAGCCGCCCCTCCGCGCTGCTCGCCTTGAAGACGCGCAGCTCCGCGCCCCGCGGCCCCGCCGCCGCCGGCGCCGCCGACTTCGCCCGCTTCGGCATCACCGCGCCGCCGTCGGGGCCCCGCCGGTAACCGCGCTCCTCCTCGCCCAGCTCCACGTCGGGAAGGCTCTTGAGGTTGCTCCCCAGCATCCCCGCGCTGCAACCATTTAACCCGCCGGGCGCTGCTGTTGCTGCTGCGGCACCGAGGACACACCGGGCGAGACAGAGAGGGAGAGAGAGAGGCGCCGTCAGCGCCCGCCCCAGCGGGGCGGAGCGGAGCGGGACGGGGAGGAGATGGGGTGGGGGCGGGAGCGGGGACACCCGAGCGGCGCGGCCCCCACCTCGCGGCTCCGCCGCCGACGGGACACTGCGAACCAGCGGAATGTCAGGGGCGAACAAAAAGGGCCCGCCCTCCTCCGCGCCCGGCTGGCGCGGGCGAGGGGGGCGGGGCGCGGCGCGCGCCCCCGCGGCGGGGAGGGAGGGGGGGAGAGGGGAGGGGGCGCGCGCGCCGCGGGGCGGGGCGGGGCGGGGGCGCGCGCGCCGCTCCCGGGGACGTGCAGCGGGGGAGGGGTGGGGGGGAGCAGGGAAACCGGGGTGATGCGGGACCCCCGGGGCTGCCCGAGACCCCCAGCGCCGTGTTGGACACCGGGGCGGGACCCCAGAGTGATGCGGGACCCCGGGGCCGAGTGAAACCCCCGGGGCGATGCGGGACCCCGGGGCGGGGCGGGAACCTGGAGTGATGTGGGATCCCGGGGGGGATGCAGGACCCCGGAGCAATGCGGGACCCCGAGGCTGGGCGGGACCCACAAGGCTGTGTTGAACCCCGGGGTGATGCGGGACCCCTGGGTAATGCGGGACCTCCGGGTAATGCGGGACCGCCCGGGCGAGGCAGGCGCGGGCGCTGCGTGCACCCCCGGGGGTGCCGCGGAGGGGGCTGCCCCCTGCACCGAGCCGGCGGTGGTTGCCGAGACCCCCCGGGTCAGGGCTGGGAGTGGCTGAAGCCGGCAGGGGGGCCCACGCCCCAGCACCCAGCGTGTGAAGGCCCCCCAGTCCCTGTCCCACCCGCCGGGGTCCCCACGCCCCCCCCCAACACCGCACACCCAGCCCCAGGGGGGCCCAAACTTCCCCGTTTCACCGCAAACGGTGCAGGAAGGGTGGCCCTGGGAGCCCCCCGAGGGACAGTGCGCCCTCCAAACCCAGCGGGGCCTCTCTAGTGATCCAGGGGAATTAAGGGGGGGGGGGGGGAAAGAGGGGCAGCGGGGTCTGGTTATCATCATTTTTCATTAATTACCCGTCCCTCGGGAGGGGTGAATTAAGTCTATTTGGTGACCTCACGCGGGCTGCCATGGCAACCGCCGGAAAATATTGCATTAGAGCCCATCACTATGCTGCCGAGATAAGGCAGGGCCGGGGGTGGTGCGAGCCCCCCAGCCTGGCCCCCCAGCGCAGCCACCCCAAGCGATTCGGGGTTCAGCCCTGCCTGGATGGGACAGCAAAGGGCGGCCCCAAAAAAAAAAAAAAAAAAAAAAAAAGCGTGTTTTGCAACAAAAGGTGCTGCTAGGGCAGGATACGTGGGCGACCCGCCCTGCTGCACCCCAAAGCTGCGCAGCGTTTGGGGGGGCTGTTATAGACCTCACGGAGCTGCAAGGCCGTCACGGCGCTATAGGCTCCGCTGCAGGGGCCAATCTGGGGGTGTCGTGTCATTTTGGGCCTGGCGAGGTAACCTTTGGTGCCTCCCAACATACCCGGACCCCTCTGGCTGGGCCCGACAGAGGCCCAGGAGGTGCCACAGGCCGGGGCAAGGGAAGGATCCGGCCCTTTCCCCGGCACTGATCCCGCTCAGCCTCATCCCAAAACCTCCACCAAGGCGAGCGGGGCAGCTGTGCTGGCACTCGCCAGCCCCGCTCGCTCCCCTCCTGCTGTCTCCCGGAAAAACCCTCCCGCTCGCCGCCGGTTTCGGTGCTTCCCAGCTCAGGGCTCAGCACTGAACCGTGCTCCGCTCTGCGTGACAGCGGTGCTGGGACCCCACCGCAGAGCCGGGCAGTGCCATGAGCCACCACAGCCCTGACCGACTTCTGTCCCTTCGAATCACCCGGCGAAGCTCCCGGCTCTTTTTTTTTTTTCCTTCCTTGCACATCCCTGGAGCATCCCACCATCCTCCGCTGCCGCTGCCCTGGCAACAGCCGCCCCAGCATCCCCTCCAGCAGCCGCCCCCCCAAAATCTCCCTCCCTCCCCCGCAAAGCAAGTGCTGGAGGGGACTGGCGTGTCCCCACCATTGCAGCGGGGAGTTGTCTTTGGGATCGTTCGGCCCCCGAGAAAGGGGGTGTCCCCGCGGTGGGTGTGGGGAGCCAGCGATGCCTCGGCACCCGCCTCCGCACCGGCTTCTTGGAAATGGGTCATTCCTGGAGCTCGATGGGAAACTGGGAAGGAGCCAAGCGGGGCGATGTCCTGGCGGCGTCACCGGAGGGGATGGTCCCCATTATCCGTGCCAGAGCCACCGCAGGGGATGCCGACATGGCTCCAGTCACCCGGGTGAGGACACGCCGCCGGGTGTAGTTTTCTGTCCACGGAGGAGTTGGGGCACCTCCTGTGGGGGGTTCACCCCTGCCCCCTCCAACCTCCCACCCCAGGTCCCATTCTGAAACGGGGCTGGGGCGGGGATGAGCTCTGGTATGAGCCTCTGCTCCCCAGCAGCCCCCCGGCAGGACCCGCCATCCCCAGCAAACCCCCCCCCCGAGACTCACTCAGGCCTCCAGCTTTGGGATGGGGGTCGGGTCCCTCCGCAGGACTGGGGCACTCGTCACCCGGGGCCCCCTTCTCCTCCCGGTCCTCCTGCAGCCTGGGGGCAGAGGAGGGGTGAGGGTGGGGGAGCAGGGGTGCAGCCGGCTGAGGACCCCCAGGAGATGGAGCCGCAGTTCTCTGAGCTCCACCAGCATTTGAGGACAACGGTCTCACAGCAGGGGAGGTCCTGGGACACCTCACTCCCCACTGAGCCCATCCCGTGCCCCACACCAGCTCCCATGGAGCCCCCAGCACCCTAAAGCCAGTGGGAACCCCACTATTCCCCATGGCCACCCCCACTGTGACAGCCTTGTCCCCATGTCCTCCTGTCCCCATGCCCCACCACAACCCCATGCCCCCAGTCCCAGGGACTCACCGGTACTGGAAGGGTGCCACGGTGGCGGTGACAGGATGGCTGTGGGGGGGGGCCGACGAGAAGGTGATAGCCCCTGACCCAAACACAGGCCCCCTGCCCTGCGAGTTGCCATGGGACTCGTCCCCCACCTCTGCTGTGACCCCTCCGCTGTCCTTCCCCGGGGACCCGGCTGGCTGCCCCCCACCCCTGCGCTGCACCAGGGGGGCTTTGGTCAGATCAGTGGGCTCCCCGCCCCTGCCTGCCCCTCTCCTCCCACTGCCTGCTGCCTCTGGCCACTTCCCAGGGGACACCAGAGATCTCGTCAAGGATTTCTGTCCCCTCCAGGGGGGGACACCAGGGCTGCCCTCCCTGCTCTTGGCTGGCTCACGGCTGGCAGCTCCGCCGGCACCTTTGGGCTTGAGGGTCTTGGGGCCGGGGGCCAGCGCCTTCCCTGGACGGGGGGACAGAGTCCCGGGGGGCACAAGGGACCCTGAGGTGCCCGGGGGTGTGGTGGCGTGTAGTTTGCTGTGGGTCATAATGCGGGGCACCGGGATGGCGGAGGTGTAGTGGCTGCGGCTGGTGGGGTTGACGTTGGCCGTCCCGTTCATCCTGGCGAGGTGGCTGCCGGTGAGGCTGCGGGGGGAGAGGAGGAGTGAGCGGGGAAGGGGGTGGGCATGGGGGGCACCCACATCCCCTCGGCCCCTGGTCTCAGTCCCCACTGAGCATGGGTGCTTGATGTCACTGTCCTGAGAGGAGGCTGCTGCATCCCACACCCCAGGGTGAGGACACATGTGATGTCCCCTTACAGGAATCCACAAGGCCAGGGCACATGTGACATCCTCCCCTGGGGACCCTGTGCAGCCACATCCCCATGTCCCCAGGTCCCCAGGGCAGGGCGCTGCAGCAAGGCCACATGGGCACAGACCCTCGCCAGGTGGGGCTGCACCACAGGCAGGATGAACCCCTCTTGGCCATCCAAAACCTTCTCCTCATCCTCAAAACCACCTTTTGGTCATCCAAGACCATCTCCTGGCCATGTAACACTGTCTCCTGGCCATCAAAGACCAACTCCTGCTCACCTGAGACCATCTCCTTCTAGTGGCACAAGGACCTGCTCTATCACTCCATTTCATAGGACATCACCAGTGTGTGAGCCCCACCTCTGCCCTCCCCAGCCCCAGTGTCCCCCCACATGGCACCAGCCACTCCATCTCTCCGTGCTCCTGCTCTCATTTCACTCTACGGTGACCCTCCCTGGCACCACCACCCAGATGGTGCCCCGTGTCCCCTTGCCTTTGCATTTCGCTCCATGTGGATGAGGATGGGCTCAGCGCACCCCCCCATCCCACCCAAAGTGCCCGTGGGCAGGCAGGGATGGCTTTACCGCCACCCATGACAGGGACATCAGCACAGTCACAGCAGAGAAGCTTATCCCTCCCACAGACGTTGCCCAAGCAGGCAGAGCTCAGCAAGAAAATCAGCTGTGGAGCAAAGCTCCATGTCCAACCACCTCCCTCCTACAGCTCTCTAGGGGGGGAAAAAAAGCTTAAAATTAAAAAAAAAAAGAAAAAAGGTTTTCTGCAGGGGATGAAGCAGTCTCTGGAAAGACAGGGAGATGTGGCTCCATGCAGAGAACTGAAAAGCAGCTGCATGCCACGAATCTCTCAGGACACACATTTTGTGGGTCACTCCAGCATGGTTCCGCTCAGCCTCGTTGAAGAAAAACCTCTGGGGAGGGGAGCGGAAGATTTTTGGGGCCCCTGAGAATCCTGGGAGGGGAACCATCAGCTCCAGGTTGGTCCTTGTCACCCCGGGGGGGTTCCTCTCCCCTGGCGCTGGCTGCGGGCCGGGTGGGTGCAGCGAGCACAAGCGGGTCTTTGTTGGGGGCCGCGCTGGAGCCGTTCCCGGCGGGCTGAGGGGACGCTGCTGCCCAGGTACGGGGCTGCACACAAGCCACTCTGTTCGCAGCCGGCAGCTCGGCCGCCTTTCAAACCATCCAACCGAGACGGAGCTTCCCCGGAGCTGGAGAAGGTTTCTTGTCAAGCCGCGGGGCGACAGCTCCCGTCTTCCAGCCCTGCACCCCTTGCAGCCCCTGGCAGAGGATGTTGCATGAGCGAAGTCTCAAAGTGCCCCAAACTGCCCCGTTTTGCCTCTTCCCCAGCCTAGAGCTGCCCTGAGTCCTGCTTTCCCCAGGCTTTTGGGGGGCTGCAAGGGCCAAGTCTTGCCCCACATCCTCCAGGTTGAGCCCCCAGGGTGGCCGTGTCCCCGCGCTCGGGTGAATGCACCCAAATTCCCTTTCGCCGGCCCCACATGAGCCGGATCACTTGATCAGCGGCGCCGTGGGTCACGGGGAGAAGGGCTGATGCCACGTACAAGATTTGAGCATTGCAGCGCTGACTCCAGCGCCAGCCAGGAGCTACAAAGGTCTTTTCAAGGCAATTTTAATTAAGGGGAAGAGGGAACTGACACACACACAGCCCTGGGCTCGCTCTCGTTGAAGCTTGTGAAACAGCTGGGGAGGTTTTTCTCTCTTCCCACAAACCGGCTGAGACATCTCTGCCCCTGCTCACCGCCGTTGCGGCCCCGAATGACGGCACCTGTGGATGCAGGATCCCCCGGGATGAGGTGCCTGGGGTGGGTCTCTGCAACAGATCCATCCCCAAACTGCTGTGTGGGGTGAGATGGAGATGGACACTGGGGATCTGCCACCCTGCGACGGCAATCAGGCCCGGGTCCAGCCCCAGTGGGCAAGCACAGCCCCCAGTGGGCAACCACAGCCCCCCGTGGAACCCTGTGCTGTCACCAGCCTGTGAGGTGCGGTGAGACAGCGACAGGAGCCAGGCTGGGGCCATGCAGGGCTTTCCCTGCACCCATGGGATTTCCTTGCACCCACAAAGGTCACTGCTGTGAGCCGGGTGGCCAGGGCTCAGCACCCAGCACCAGCCAGGATCCAGAGACCAGCGCTCCTCTGGGGGCACAACGCTCCCAACCGCCCCTTTGCAGCCCACCCAGAGGCGAGTATCAGCAGCAGCTGAGTCCCCTGAGCCCTTCAGCCCTTTCCTAGTTTGTGCTACAGAACCCACACTAACAAGCCCCAATTTTGCCCTGATTTTCACTCTCTTTAACTCAGCCTGTTGCCTCAGGAGTGCCGTGCCTGGGGACAGAACAGTTCACAGCCTTGAGCTGCAAAACAGCTTGTCCGAATGCCAGCAGGGTCAGCCTTCCTCCCCATAAGCACAAGGATGCCTGGGACGGGACCCAGAGCCAGCAAAGCTCCAGCCTCACAGGCATGAGTAGTTAAACCACCGGCCCCAGCTCACCCACTTCACCCTCCCAGTCCCTTGCACAAACATCTCCAGCCCCAGGGGCTGCTGCTCGTGGGTTTTCTCCTAATGTGGAAGGATGTTTTCTGCCACTGCCTCCATAAAGCTGGTCCCCAGCTCCTCTTCAACCGACTCTGAGGTAAAAAAAAAATCTTGTTTGTGCTCTGACCCTACCTTCACCAGCACCTCAGAGCACTGTCATCCTGCACACCCTCCAGCCCCCCCCTGCTCACCGAGCATGTCGCACTGGGGCTGTAACCAGGTTTTATAGGGTTTTTTTCCTCTGTCTATTCACTTTGGATTTCTCTCTTGTGGACATAACTTCCATTTTCCCCTTCTGAGCTCACCAGTGGCCACTTCGCTGTGATGCCATGGCTGCAGCAGAAGCCAAAGCTGCCACATTTGCCACAGAAAAATCAATCCTCCTCTTGTGCTCGCAGGCTTGAGGTTTCCCAGGAGTTGCCAAAACTTGGGTTCTGGAGCCATTCCCCACCCCGCAGCACACACCTCAGGGGTCTCTGAGGACACCCATCGCTCCACTGAACCCAGTTAAGCATGGGTGACCCCTCCAGAGATGCCACCAAAGGGATAAACCAAAGCAACTCCCCCCAAGTCCCCATTTTGCCTCATCGGCCCCAGGAGGAGCCACTGCTGCAGCCAGCAGCCCTCCGCTCACCCACTCACTTCAGTAATGAGCACAAACTAAAACAATTCCCGGGAGAGATTTGGCCCATTACTTCTTCCAAACAAACTCTTCATCCACCTCCAGACCGATTTCTACCCTACCTGAGCTCTGCCCCAGCGAGCGGGTCCCCGCCAAGCGTGCTGTGTCACGCTGTGTCACGCTGGCGTCCTGCCACCACGGTGCACGGCTAAAGCAGGTCACGGCTTGACCCAGATAGACACCGGTGGCTCCTTCACAATTAGCTCGAAAGGGAAAGGACTTTCTCCTTTAACGCAACCCAGCCGCAGGGCCTCCGCGTTCCCAGAGCAGCTCTCGGAAAACAGCTGCCGCTCACCCTCTGGGTAACATGAGCATCAGAAATTTGCACCTGGTGCTTTAATTTTGGGACTTTCAGCCACCGGGTGGGTTTTCAGCGCTGTCCCCTTCTCAGGTACCGGTTTGGGATCACTGGGTCCCGTCCTGATGGAAAGCAGCAAATACACACCAGGTATTTTAGCACCAGGGTTGTTTTTGGAGTAAGTGGGGCTGAGCCCCCTGAGTCTCCTGCCCAGGGGCAGGAGGCTCACCCCAGCTATCTCCAGAGCTCAGGTCTGGAGCACCGGGCCAGTATCTACTGACTCCAATGCTGAAATTGAGTTTTCCCTGAATTAAAGACCTTTAAACCCTGAGACGGGGCGGTTTCTGATCTGTTTGGATAATGCCGTCCACAGAGACACTGGTGTTCACATTGAAGGAAAACGGAACAGCCTTGGCTGAGCCGTGTCCTTCATCCCAGCACAAACACAACCCAGCACATCCCTGAAGGCATCTCCTTCAAAGAGTCATCTGTTGTGCTCAGAGCTAATTCCTCGGCCTGGTGTCCAAATGCCAAATGTGATTTTAGCGGCCAGGAATGAACACTGGGACCTGGAGCCCAAGTCTCGTTTCGCATCCCCCTTTTGCACGTGAGGGGTCACTGGAGCATGGAATCAGATCCACTTTGGAGCCATCCGTCACCTGAACAGAGCTGGGAACACTTCCCTGGCTCTTGGCCCTCCCGAACCTGCGCTGGGGCCACCCTGAGTGGTCGGACCCCCCGGCCCCTGCACGATGCCTCGCAGGGATCCACCCTCCATCTCTGCCATGGTCACAAGGGAACAGCTGACGGCTCTGCGAGCCTTTCACTCTGTTCCCGAAGTGTTTCGAGGTGACTCTTCTAAATCAGGTTAAATGCACATCTCTCTCGTCTCTCGCGGCTGAGAGAACCCTGCTGGGGATGAAGCTTTGCCCAGTGCCCCTGGGATAGCTGTGGCAGGAGTGTGGGCATGAGCACTTAAAGACACAAGCTGTGCAAGATCCTCCCGCCTCTGCTGGTGTCCTGCTGCTGCTCAGTGCTTCAGTTTCCCCATTATGACATGGCTTCTACTGAGGGTAAGAGAGCTAGAACCAGGCTGATAAATGGGAATCAAGGAGGATGGATCCTTCCCTGGGTCTGCCGGGCTGCAGAGCAGCTCCATAACTTGGGAGACCTCCTTGAGCAGCAGCGCAGGGGGCCAGCCATGCCGAGTGTCCCTGGGGACCTCAGCTCAGGGGCTGAGAAGCATCCTCTGTTGTTTAGGGTGAGGATGGAGGGGGCAGCCCAGGGGTGAACCCCAGGGTGAGAACAGCCTGAGGAGCTGAGCCCACACCAAGGGACAGGTCCCAGCACCGTGACACGGCTGCCCGAGCCGCCTCCAGGACTGGCCATGATCCAGCCCGGCCTCCTCCCCGGCACGCTCAGGAAGGATGACAAAGAAAAGGCTCCTTGTCACACAAGGGACATAAAACTTTCCTAAGAGAAACAGAGGCAGCGGGGGCAGAAAGGAGCCTTCAGAGGAGAACAAGCTGCCGATTCAGCTGTTAGCCTTGTCCCTCCGGCCCCCATGCCCTGGCCAAGACCTGGCCTGCCCACCAGCCCAGGTCACCGCTGAGGACATTGTCACCACCCGCATCGCCGGGACCGAGGGCTGGGTCCTTCCCCAGGGAGCTCTTGCTGCTCCCCCCTCCCTGCCTCTCTGGAGGGGCAATGCCCGGGCTGGGGGCAGGAAGGGGGTTCTCCAGGGTACCGGCAGCAGCAGAGGTGAAAGCGGATGGAAGGGAGTGCCCAGCTCTGCCTAGCTGGGCTGGTGTGCCCCGCCGGCAGGGTGCAGGGGGCTTGGGGAGCAGCCAGAGATGAGCTGCGGGCTGAGGTGGGAGGAGAAGGGGAGATGCCCAGCCCCAGCCACTGCACTAATCCCGGCTTTAGCCACGCCACGGCAATCCCATTAGGCATTTAACCCCCGGTAATAAATTCAGGCTGTGAGCAAAGTTTAGCTCTCGGTGGGACAGACCGCAGCAGCCTCTGCCACCGAGAGCCCCAGACGTGGTGGTGAAACAGAGCTGGGCTCTGCGGGGCACGGACCCTGCTCCGATGCGGGCTGGGAGAGACCCCGGGGATGTGCCGGGATCTGTGCGGGGATCTGTGCAGGGATCTGTGCGGGGATCTGTGGGAGGGGCCCCAACACTGAAGACCTCTTCATGGACGCAGCATCTGGGGACGGTCCGGCTCCCAGTGACACTGGCCACACGGTGTCCGTTTTCCACGTGGCCCTTCTATGTCCCACCATCCACACCCACCTCGTAGCTCTTTCACCGGGGCTGGTGCCGGGTGCGACCTCACCCGAACCGGGACAACGGGGGACCCGACCCGCGGCGGGGGGTGGCCCTCGAGGCAGGGGTGTCCCTTCTTCCCCGTAGGGGGACACGGGGGCTGTTCCCGTGCCGGTTCGGCCCTGATCCCGGCCCCGACCCTCCGGGGCAGCTGGCAGAGCCGGGGGTCAGCGGGGGTCAACGGGAGGGACCCGGCCCCGCCGCGCTGGGGACGTTCAGGAGGCGCCGGTGCTGGACAGCTCCGTCAGCGGCACCGCCCCCGCCGGTACCGCCCCCCCGCCCGTGTCGCCCGCCTGCCCGTGTCACCCCCCCCCTGCCTGTGTCACACTCACCGGGCCGTGTCACTTCCCCCCGGTGTCGGTACCTCCACCCCCACCGGGTGCGCCCCCCCGTCCCCCAGAGCCGGTGTCCGTCCTCTCCCCGGGCCGGTGCCACCCCCCTCCGTGGTCCCCGTCCCCTTTGGGCCATTGCCCGGGACCAGCAGAGCAAGTCGCCAGCGACCAGCCCAGCTCGCCCAGTGCGGTGGCTGCCTGCCTTGGGCCGGTCCCATCTGTCCCCAGCCTGGTGCCATCTGTCCCCCTGGCAGCGCTGCCTGTCACCCCCAGTGTCCCCAGCACCCTTGGGGACCGAGACAGGGCTGCTCTGCCGTGGAGTGACACCCCGCTGGGCCTCCTCCAGATGCTCCTGCGAAAAGGGGCTGCCCGGGGAGGAGGATGGGAGTTGTGCTTGGGGGTCTCCTGGTTGTGCTCGGGGGTCTCCCGCTCTCCTCAGACTCCCTGCTTCCCCCAGAGAGGAGCCGTGAAGCCGTCGGCAGCCTTGCAGTCGTCTCCTCCTGGCACACGACCCACCTGGCACCGCACAGCACTGAGTCTCGTCGGCATCCAGCACTGTGGCCATAAACAGACACCTTCCATTGCACCACCCGAGGGCTTCAAAACCTCCCAAAACCTCCCCAAATCTCCACAAAATCTCCAAAAACCAAAGGTGCCCCAGCACCACATCCTGGCCAGATCAAGCTGTCAGCCAGAAGCTGTCCCACAGGTGCTGGGACAGGTGACATTCAGATAAACTTCTCCCGGAGCCAAAACTCCATGAAGCCGATTGCATCATTTATTTAGCCCCAGGTTCCTGCTGCATCAGGGACCCGGCCCTTTGCTCCCAGGGCTTCTGAGTGAGAGCAGATGTCACAGCATTTGCGTTCGTCTCCAGCCGCCGCCGTCCGGAAAACATCCCCCCTGGGGCCTCAGGCCCTGAAACCTGGAAGACCCCCGACGCGTTTTGGCTTTGCTGACAGGGCGGCGGGGAGAGGCAGCTGCGCGGCGGGGCTGCAAAACGCATTAACTCGGCAGATGCTGTCGCGTTCGCACGTGTATGTGTGCAGTGTGATGGTTAGGGTGAGTCCTGCCCTGTCCCAGCATGGGTGGTGAATCTCCGGTATCCCCAGTGCTCTCTGACGAGCTCCTCGCTGCCTGTCTGCTCCTTCCAACGTTCGGCTCTCCAAGCCCACACCAGGCAGAGCACAGTCTTCAGGCTACCCAAAAAGGTAATTTTTCTTCCCTCCAAAGCAAGGATTTAAAACACGCAGCGGGGAGCACAGGGTGGGTATCGATGGGGACAACAAAGGGTTCCACATAACGTGGTCCAAAGTGGGAGTTTAACCCCGAGAGCAGAGACACAGAGCCTGGGGTGGGGGACGTGTTGTCGCCACGGCCTTCCCTGCAGAGCAGCTGAGCTCCAAGCTGGGGCAATTTTTGATGCCAAATCTGCTTCAGGTGAGGGGAAAGTCAATTCACAGCTCCAGTGACAAACTGAACCCCCCAATCCCCCTCAGTACGGAACATTCCCACCTCAAGCAAAACTTCCCTGTCTGGTCTTACCTGGGCAAGCAGGACGAATCTCCCCTCAGCCTGATAATCCCTTGTATAACAAATAAATCCACTGCTCTTGCAGTCAGAAGCCTTCCTGGCAAAGTTAGCCCCGAGAGCCCTGCACACCCGAGACACCCCAAGGGCCTTTCCCTTGGGACAGCCAGGTATTTGCAATAGAAAGCAAAAGCCGATGGGAGCCCTTAATGGGATGAGGGGATTTTTCCAGTGAGCTGCAAATCCCAGTGGCTGCTGGCAAATGCCTCCCACTCAGGGCTTGGGGGGGTTGCGGGGGTCCCTGTGCCTGGTGTGAGCAGGCAGGCTGCCTGTCCGCCACCACCGCCAGGCTCAGGGGACACGTGGCCCAGAGGGAGCCACATCCCCTGGGCTTTCTCAGAATCACCCTAAGAGTGTCCCTGATGCCAAGGCGACAAAGAGCCAAGGAGCGCCTCTTATCTGTGCAGCGAGCAGGGGCTGGCAATGCCCCCCACCAGCCCCAGCAGCTCCACTCCCACCACCCTCTGATACCTGAAATCAAACCTCCTGCCTCCAAAGTGCACCTCACTGAGCCACCGTGGTGGGTCCACCACACCCGGAGATGCCTGGCTTTCCCGGAGGGGAGCCCCAGCATCGCCCGAGCATCCCTCGAGCATCCCTTGAGCACCCTGCCTGCGCACAGCGGGCAGCCCGTGTGAGGATGGCAGCACTCCTGCCTTCCCCTGGGATGGACACCCCGGCGTGGAGCCAAGTCCCCCGGGGCACAGGGGGACAGGGCACAGAGCCCGGCGGGGCAAGGGGCAGGGGACGGAGAGGGGAAGGGGTGGAGGAGAAGCCGTGACTTATCGCCCGGCCCCGAGCTGGGGGAGTTTCCGCTCCCGGAGGTGACGCCGCCCGGTCGCATCCGCACGGGCCCCGCAGCCGTGTCCGGCGGGAGCCGAGGATGAGGAAGGGGGACGAGCGCAAACCCAGCTCCTCCAGCTCCCACCTCTGCTCCTCCGTGGGAGCCGGAGAACCCGGGGAACCCAGGCAAATACCAGGAGAGGTGTTAATTTGCTCCTACTCCAAACCCCTCCCCGCAGCACGCCTGGGACCTTGGGAGCCCCATTCCCACAGCCTGGTGGTGAGAGGACGCCAGGCCATCAGCCCCACTGCCCCAGCCGGCCCTGGGGATGGGGGGCTTGTCCCCACTGGTCCCCTCCTCCTGCGATACCTTGGGACGGCACTCGGGCTCCCAGCTTCGTGCCCTCTGTGGTCAAATCCTGCCCTGGCGCACAGCCAGCATGATGGGCGGCTCCCGCTTTGGGGGCACGGCTGAGTCCAGCCCCAACCACGGGAGCCGCAGCATAAACTACGGTGGGTAAAGGCACCAGTGGGTGCCGGAGGATGGTGCCACCGCGCTTAGGTGGGGACACATGGTGACTGCAGGTGGCAGGAGCCAGGGTGGCACCAGGACATGCTGCCAAGCCTTTTGGGGACAGGGGTCTGCAGGATGCGATCCTGCAATCAGCAACATGCAGACCATGCTCACGGGAAGCCAGTGCTGGGATGGGGTGACCCAGAGCCCCCCCCAAAACGGTCCCAGGGGACAGCGACGATGCTGAGAGTGCTCTGTGCCAGGCTGGGGCATCAACCAGGCAAGTTCAGAACGGTGCAGGGGGCACCAAGTCCTGCAGCCATCGGTGGTGTCACCCCACACCCACACTGACCCCCGGGACAGAGCAAAGCTCCAAATCCCGCCTCGTGCTGCTCAGCTGGGACCTCTCCCCCTGATTATGAAAATCCCGCTTTCTCCAATTATTGTCATTTCCCGTGATGCTGGTGGCAGGTGCTGAGAGCTGGGGGCTCCTCCAGCCCCTCTCTCCTGCCGAGAATCCCCTCATCCGGACAGTTACCCCGGCAGCAGTGCCTGATGTGCATCACACTGCCCAGACCCTGGGGCACGGCCAGCACAAAGCTCGTTAGCGGTCACTTGCTAGGGAGCAGGACTCCGGCCCTTCCAGCAAATGCACCAGGGAAGCTGTTGGAGCCTGCTGGGACACATTGGTGGCTGATCTGTCACATGGAAGCACTCAAGGAGGACCCACAGGTGTCAGAAATTCATCACTCGCCTGCAGGCCGTGCCTCAGTTTCCCCACTCGCTGCCATTGGCCTTGTCACCATGTACAGCCATCAACTGCTCCAGCAGGTCCCAGTTCCCCAGAGTGTGTTTCTGGGGTCTGGTCGCCCTCTGGGCTTAGACAGGGCTTGGGGACAGCCCATGGGGACAGGCTGGTGACCTGAGCTGGGGTTTCCCCAGGGCAACAGGCAGAGCCACTGTCTTCCCACCCACCCCATCGCTGTCCCTGTCCCTGCCTGGGCTCCCCCCTGCCTGGGGTACAGAGGGCTCTAGGAGGACAGAGGGTGCTGGCCTCAGCTGCCGATGGACATCCCAGCCAGGTGACGGGGACTGTCACCCATTTGCCAACAGCATGGCAGAGGGGGTCACCATGGTGGTGGGAACAGATGCTGAGGACTCCCATCACGTGCCGGAGTCCCCATGCTGTGCTGGTGTCCCCATCTCAGGCCAATGTCTCCACCCCAGGCTGATGTCCCCCTGTCACTTTGCTGGTGCTGGAGCTTGTCAGACCTTTGAAAGGAGTAACTGCGGGTGAGGGGACACCCCACCAGGTGCTGCGGGGGTCCTGGGCACGGCTGGGTGCCCTCCTCCCCAAAGCACTGGCCCCAGCTCCTGGGCCAGCCGAGAGGGAGGAACACGGCCCCAGGGGAGTCGCTGCCGTGTGTCACCCAGTCCCATGCTCACGATGGCCCCAGCCAGGTCAGTGGCCCACCCAGGGGCCTCGGGGGTTGCAGTGGTCGCACTGGGGTCAGGGTCCAGCCAGTCTCATGCTCAGCAGCTGCACCCCGAGCACCAGCCCAGGGGGGTCACCTGCTCCCCCCGTCCCTCTGCCCATGGCGTGGGCCCTGTGTCCCCACCAGGCCCGCACCCCGCTCCTGCCTGCAGACGGAAACACCTTTTTCCTGTCCGTGGGGCTGTGGCCTGAGGGGGGTGGCAGGAAAGAACCTTGTGTCTCGGCGGGTTATTTATAACCTGCTGCCAGCGGGGCCGGCTGGATCGTCTCGCTGTGTCCCTGCTCACACGCCAAGCCCTGCTCCAGTCCCAGCCCCATCCCTGTCTCCGTCCTTTCTCCATTCCATTCTCTTTCCTATCCCAGTTCTTGTCCTCATCCCCATGCCCATCCACCCCCATCTCATCTCCGTCTCCATCCCCACAGAGACCGGAGACCCCACTCAGCAGAAGGAGGAGGCTCAAATCCTGCCTCGGGGACATCGTCCCCCTTCCAATGAACATCAGACCTCACTCACCCCATCCCGTTCCATCTTACTCCCCCTGTGCCAGGGACGTGTGGCAGGGCCGGATTCAGCCCATGCCCGTGTCCCAGGAGCTTTATGCAACGGGAAACCATTGAGGGGAAACTGAGGCACAGGGCTGGCAGGCTGGCTGGGGAGCTAAACGGCGAGGGGGGCAAGAGCAGGCAAAACAGGCAGCCCAACAACCCCCCCCACAGCACCGGGCAGTTACTCAGCGCTTACGAAATGACTCAGCCAGGATCCGGCCGGGCCAGCCGGGATTTCCTGACTCAGCTTCCCCGGCTGCAAAACTTGGGGTGTAGCAGGGGGGGGTCTACCTTGTAACAACACCAACATTATCCCACATGGGATGCGCCGCTGTCCCCAGGGATGCTCGGCCACCCCGAGGTGGCCGAGCATCCCTGGGGACAGCGGCGCATCCCAAGGAAAGAGAAGCCACCAGAGTAGGTGACACAGAGGGAGGGCAGCTCCCCCAGCCACTGCTTGTCCCCCCCCGGGATGTCCCCGCCGTGTCACTGCTGGTCTCCGCAGCGTGACGCCACCGCCTCGGTCCCCAACGGGTCCCCCCCGAGCCTCCCCGGTGCCCCCATCCCGACGGAATTCCCACCGGGATGTCCCTTCTGTCCCCGCAGGGTGTCCCCTCATCTGCCCGGCCGCACCATGTCACCGACTGTCCCCCCATCACCGCCGGGGTGTTCCCTGTGCCATCCAGGTCCCCACCGGGCTGTCCCCGGCGAGGTGTCTCCGCGGTCCCCGCCGGGCTGTACCCACCGCCACCCGCCGGTCCCAACGGGGTGTTCCCCCGGCCCCTCGCCCCCCCTTCCCGTTCCCGGGCGGCAAAGCCGGCGGCCGGCGCGGCACTCACCGCTCGCTGCGCCCCGTCCCGCCGCGTTCCCGCGGGCAGCGCCCGGTGCCGCCGCCGGTGGCGGACTGGCGGAGCGGCCGAGGGACCGCGCCGGGCCGGGGGAGGAGTCGCCCCCGGGGGTGCCCGCCTCCGGCCCCTCGGCCCCTCCGGGCCAGCCCCGCCCGGGCCCGCCCGCCCTCCCCCCGCCGCGGTGCCGCTGGAGCCGGCGGCGAAGCCTGAGCTCGGGATCCTCCACGGACCCCCCTTCCCAGGGAGCCCCTCCGGATCCCCCCATGGGTCCCGCCTCACATCCCCCCCCCGACCCCTCCCGGCTGCGTCGTCGTCACCCCCCGGATCCCGACACGGGCTCCCTCTCCGGTCCCCCGCAGCCCCCACGGGTTCCCTTGACCCACGTGTCGTCCCTCCACGGACGCCCCGCGATCCTCCGTGGGTACAGACCCCCTGCCCCGCGGAGCCCCTCGACCCTCAGCCCCCGGGCCTCAGCCACGCCCCTTCCACCGCGCCCGCGCCCCCTTCCCGCTCAGGCCCCGTCCCCTTCCACAGAGACCACGCCCCTTCAATCCTGACCACGCCCCCTTCACATGTGACCCCGCCCCCTTCCCCGCCGTGGCCCCGCCCCCGGGCGGACCCTGCCCCGCCCCTTCCGCCGTGGCCCCGCCCCTCCCCCGCTCCCTGCCGGCGGCGGCGATGGCGGCGGCGCGCGCGGACCCGGCCTCGGCCAGCAGCGCGGGCGCGTGGGCGCTGTGGCACCTGCACCTGGCGCTGCGCGTGGCCTTCCCGGCGGCGGGCGCGCGCGCGGGCCTGCTGCGCGGGACGGCGCGGCTCGAGCTGCGCTGCGCGCGCGACGGGGAGGGCTCGCTGCTGCTGGACGCGCACCCCAGCCTGCGCGTGCGCCGCGCCCTGCTCGTGACCCCCCCCGAGGGCGACGCGGCCGGGGAGGGGGGGGGCGCGGGGGACGCCCCCCTGCCCGGGGACCCCGCCGCCCCCCGCCCCGGGCAGCCGGTGCCGGTGGAGAGCCGCCCCTTCGCCAGCTACGGCAGCGCCCTGCGCCTCGCCCTGCCCCGCGCCGCCCGCGCCGGAGAGCTGCTCACCCTGCTCATCGACTACGAGGCGGGCGAAGGGCCCGGGGTGAGCCGGGGGCACCGGGCGGGGGCTGCGGCGGCGGGGGGGGGTGCTGCTCGGTGAGCGCAGAGCAGCCGTGGGCGAGCAGCCCCCCCCCCCGCCTCCCGCCGGCTCGCCCGCAGGTGTGCTGGCTGGCCCCCGAGCAGACGGCGGGCCGGCAGAAGCCCTACCTGTACACGCAAGGGCAGGCCGTGCTCAACCGCTCCTTCTTCCCCGGCTTCGACACCCCGGCCGTCAAGTGCACCTACTCGGCCGCCGTGCAGGTGAGGGGGCGCGGGGCCCCGCGGAGGGGGCGCCGGGCGGCGGCTCCTCGCGCCTCTGCGTCGCCCTTCGCCCTCGCCCCCGGACGAGGGCTCGTGTCGCCGCTGCCCGGCCTCGCGTCACGCGGGCGCACGTGGCTGGAGAGCTCCTCTGGCTGCAACACTCGGAGCTCAACGCCGAACTGTCAGCTCGGTGGTCAAGCCTCTTTGCTCTCCTCATGCTGCTGCGTTGTCCAGTTCCTCTGATTATCACAGAAAACCCTATTTCTCGCCCCGTGGCAGCCCCAGCAGCAGCAGGCTGCCTGCTTTTAGCAGTGGGAGGGCAACTGGGACCAGCCGAGGTTGGGGAAACACAGCTGGAGGACAGGGGTGACGCCAGGTCGCTGCCGGGCTTCCAGGGTGGAAGGAGCAGCCGCTGGTCCCTGGGTTTGGTACCAAAGCAGGACTAAACAATCCAGATTCCCTCCTGACACACAGGCATTGGCACGGGTCTGGCGCAGCGCGCTGGCTGGGTGAGGGAGAGGGAGGCCCCGTATTGGTGTGACACCAAGCTAAGGCTGATGATGC
Organism: Trogon surrucura; assembly: GCA_020746105.1. NCBI lineage: Eukaryota > Metazoa > Chordata > Aves > Trogoniformes > Trogonidae > Trogon > Trogon surrucura. The sequence goes on from CM036641.1 coordinate 6,031,174, forward strand.
TGGAATTTATTTATTTTGCCTCTTGCTCTAATTTCTGTCCTTAAAACTCCAGCAGCGTCCCCCCACCCCGACAGGTGAGCGCAGGGCTCAGCTCCCATGGAGCTCTGTGCCAAGAAAACCCTGTATGGCCCAACACTCGGAAAAAGAGAGCGGGAATTGCTCTGCTGGGGCTCAGCTCAGGCCAGTGGATTGGCCTTGAGCTCTACTTCGCCTTGAGGATGGGAAAAAATGAGTTCTTGTGTAAGAAATGGAGCAGAGCCAGCATCCAAAGAATCTGTGTCCTTTGCCCTTTCAGCACCTGCAGCTCCAGCATTTTTTTATCTCGCCTCGCCCGGCAGCTCCGGGTGTCCCGGTGTCGCATCCAGCCCGTGCTGGAGCCCAGGTGCTGAGTGATGCTGTTGTAGGGGTGCAGCTGTGATCCTGAGCTGGAGCTCAAGGCGTCACTGCTCTGCTCCACGCTCCAAAACCTTCCGTGCCCGAGGTCTTGGCCACCTGCAGCGTGCTGGGTTTGCCGTCAGTCATCGCAGCCTCCCTGGCTGGGTTAGCCACCATCCCACCCTGGACGTTACAGATCTCAATAGATGTTTTCATGTACGTGTCCAGGTCCCTGAGGGTTTCACGGCTGTGATGAGTGCCACGAGCTGGGAGAAGCGGCAGGATAACACCTTCATCTTCAAGATGTCCCAGCCGATCCCCTCCTACCTGATTGCTCTGGCTGTCGGGGACATTGTGTCCGCTGAGGTTGGCCCGAGGTAAGTGGCTCTGGAGGAGACCCAAGCGCTAAGCACTGGCCTCAAGGCTCCGGCGCCGCGCTGCCCCGGGGCAGCCGCCTCTCCCTGCACTGCGGGTGTGGAGACACCGGCTGCGAGCGTCACCCGCCTGGTCCCTGTCTGCTGTGCACGCGGTGCCACGCCGACGGACTGGGGGCTCTGCCAGCGAGGGCAGCCTCGGTGCCAGGTTCCCACCCCTTCAAGGTTTCACCCCCGTGCACATGAATGGGAGCAGCGGGTCCCTGCTCTCTTCCCAGGACTGTTGCTGTGTTGGGGTTCTCGGCTGTCACAGCAGCCATCTCAAAGCCCTTTGACACTCAGACAAGGAGAGGAATCGCAGCAGTTTACACTGCCAGGCTCATTAGCTTCCTTTATCAGCAAGTTTTTTATTTTGCTGTGGAGTAAACACGTGCAGTTTTTGTCTGGTGAAGCAATAGGTCAAAGTAGTCTGGTTTAAGTAATGGTTTAAAACTTCCTCTTCTACCCGTGTGGCCAGGAGCCGTGTCTGGGCTGAGTCCTGCCTGATCGAGGCTGCGAAGAAGGAGTACGACGGGGTGATTGAGGAGTTCCTGGAAGTTGGAGAGAAGCTCTTTGGACCTTATGTTTGGGGCAGGTACAGTCCCCAGTTTCCAAAGGGCTTTGTTCCCCAGGGCTGGGGCGGGAGCACCCCCCTGTCCCCAGCCGCATCCCCTGGAGGAGGCGGGTGCGACCTGAGCTGGCTGCTCTTCCTTGGCAGGTACGACATCCTCTTCATGCCGCCCTCCTTCCCCTTCGGTGGGATGGAGAACCCTTGCCTCACCTTCGTGACGCCCTGCCTGCTCGCCGGGGACCGCTCCTTGGCGGACGTCATCATCCACGAGATCTCCCACAGCTGGTTTGGCAACCTGGTCACCAACGCCTCGTGGGGCGAGTTTTGGCTGAACGAGGGGTTCACCATGTACGCCCAGAGGCGCATTTCCACCGAGGTCTATGGTGCGTGGTCCTCCCCTGCCGTGGGGGGCCGGGTCCCCGTGCACCGCGGTGCACCCCTCGAGCACTGCCTGCGGGTCACCGTGGCTCGGCAGAGGTGGAGAGCAGCAGCCTGCAGCACCCCGGGGCTCCCACATGCCCATGTCCCAGGAGCCTTATGCAATGGGAAACCTTCGCTCTGAGCCAGATGGAGCCCCCTGCCTTGCGCCAGGGACGCTGCCGTCTTGCCCAGCTTCACCTTCTTCTTCCTCCTGCAGCTCCCGCCCTGCACACACAGTCGCATCCAGCACCTCGGGCATCTCACCGCCGTTTGCTGCATCCAGATAAATCTAAATGGCTCCAAAAGCCTCTTGCCAACCAGGCGCTGGGTTGCCGCGTCTCTCTGCAACTCTTACATCCCCAGGCCTTGTGCACAGAATCGTGAATGGTTTGGGTTGGAAGAGACCTTAATAATCCTGAACGCCTCTGGTTGTCTCTGCCCAGGTTTGGCGTACACCTGCCTGGAGGCCGCGACGGGCCGGGCCCTCCTGCGCCAGCACATGGACAACACGGGGGAGGATCATCCGCTCAACAAGCTGCGCGTGGTCATCGAGCCAGGTCTGGGGGGGCGGCTGGAGAGGGGCAGGGGCAAGTGAGGCGTCATGTAGGGGCAGGGAGGGCGGGGAAGCCCTGTTGCTCCGGTTTTTCATGGCTTGCGATGAAACCGCCACTGCCGGTGGGACCCGAGGGAGGTGATGGCTCCCGGAGGGATGCGACAGGCTGGAAGCCAGCACAGAGAACAGAAATCTCGGCATGTACAAGGGCCGTTTTGTTTTGCAGATGGGCAGGTGATTTCTGAGGGTTTCCCCCTTGTTTTTAGGCATCAATCCAGATGACACGTACAACGAAAC